>OZ021705.1:8762820-9962820 GCA_963978555.1 Galerucella nymphaeae
TTGGGAAAGTGCTTTAGTTCTTCGATAGTAAAACTACGCAATGATTTTTGATTGTAGATATAGTAATAGTTATAATAATAGTTATACTCCCATAATTTCTGCAGAGACGTCAGCAGCTTCCTCTTATAGGTGACAGAATCTTCACAGGGCTTCCTTGGCAACCCCGTTGGATTTGCGTGCCTATTAAGCTTACAGTACCCTGTCTGCCGTAAAAGTTGGCAAATCTCCTCTACTGAACTGTTTCACCCCTCTTTGTCCTGGTGCCATCCACTTTCCTGTGACCACATTTATTGTCGACTTTTCAACGTCGCAAAAGGGTTACGGCCCAATTAATGGGATTGATGTGTGATATCAGGGTCCGAGCGGTTTTAGAAAATAAAACTAGATTTTATTTATTTCAAGAACACATGTATTCTTTGACATGCTAACTAGGTTATCATAATCATCAGCTAGTATCCAACGACTGGCCTCGACTACAGCTGCCTGTTGAGCCAATGAATTGTAACTGATGACCTACAGTTGGTTCGTTGGATCTTTGCCCATGCGTCATCATTAATATACAAACGCAATACATCAATACATTAAATAAGACGTAGGTCGTAGTTGTAAACAAAGTCTTTGGTCTGTCAACGACGTCAATGTACAGATTCGCGTTTAACCTATCGCCGACATTCATCATATGGCTATCTCTGTTTGTTATATTACGCTGTAATGGAACAAACGGTTTCATTTCGGGGGTTGAGATTCTGTGAGTAGGAAAGAGATGTAATACAAAAAGTAGTATGTGAATCACTTCATACATGGGAAAAGATTCAGCGAACAGACTGTATAGAATACATCCCTTCCTCTAAGTTCAATTTGTCTGGTTTCTTTATTACACGACCAGATCTGGTTTTGATATCATGATCTAAAACTTTTGGACTGTATAATAAACATTTTGGGCAAGCTTCCAGCGGAGGACTTTCATTTTTAAGTGACACAGTAGGCTGAATTAAAGGTTCAACACTACTCTCATCTATTTCTGGCTCGTTACTTTTAGGCACATAATCGTTTAGGGATTCTTTAAGATCAATTCGATTACGCCTAATCAAATTACCAGCATAGTCCTTCACAAGGTAAGATCTAGAAAAACTGTGCTCAGAAACAATTTGTGCAGGCTCCCACTTGTTCTTTAGATGGTCAAAAACTGTCACATTGGCTTCAGGGTCCAAAGGTTTTAGATCTTTACTATTCTTGTCATAGTCTGTGCAACAGATTGTCAGAAACGTGTTCACAGAGTTTCGGATGCAAAAGACTGGAATTGATCGGCATTTTTGTCTTACACAAATCCTATTCATCAATAACTCTGCAGGTGAATAGCCAATATACTTGAGTGGTGAATTTCTGTATTGCATTAAAGCAGTGTGTATATCAGAGTTTTCTTTCACACATTTTTTTAGTATTCTTTTACCTATATCTACCCCTTTTTCTGCCAATGCATTAGATTGAACGAAGCAATTTCAAAATTCCAGTTTTTTGCAAACGTCTTAAATAGGCATGACGACAGTATCAAAAAATCGTCGATATGATGGTTTTAGGGTGAAGTTTTTACTAAAAAAATTCAAAACACTGCATTAGTTTTATTTAAAAAATTCAGATAATTTCAATAAAATAAAACATTAAAATACTGCAATCGGCCATTTTGACTGAAACACCAATCACAGCAAATGGCGTCACGCTTAGGTAAACTCTGCTGTCAGTCAATACTCAATACACTCATTCTCTGTGTTTTGTTGTTGTGAATAATACTGATTACACCTTTGGATTGATCTTTGATTATTTTACGTGTGATTTATCGTCTCCACTCTACTACAACAATGAAACCAAGCTTTGTTAAGGCAAATATATAGCTCACATTTTCCCAGGATTGATGTAATGATGTTGGGCGATTTTCTCGCAACAAATCAAGAATTCTGCTCGTCCGAGTTTAGAAACGTGTAAACTCCCTTGCAAGTAAATTTTGTATCTTTTACCCCAGATACAATCAACTTAGATATAATCAAACTAGTTTTAAACTATGAAAGTTGAATAAACTCGCTTATTTAACTTTCATAGGTTATTTTTACAATAAATTTGTCATTGTTTATTTTTGAAGTTAGCTCCATCACAGCCTGTAAGCTGCTATTTTAGAGTTGATACCCGTTAAGACAAGTAAATTACTGTAACTTGAAAGCACCTACTGGTATTAGTAGTATTTGGAATTCATTTTTATGACACGAATCAATCCAATGTTTTGTTTACTTACTTCGCTACGCATGGACACAATGACATGTTTACCTAGGAGTGACGTCAGAGCAGACGCCATGATACCTGCGAGCTATTTAAGAAATATTTGTAAAATGGCTTTAAACTTCGCTAAACTTGAGTTTATTACCGAAATGAAGGCTTTTTCATAAATAGTGAATGTGTGCTCACATTACGGAGAAGTATTTCAAAATCTATCGTCACGTAACGTACATTATTAGCGGTTACTTTATCTGGTGATCGATTTTAAAGCTAAAATAACAGATTTTGCCGACTTGTCTTCAATTTGAGCGATTTCCAACCAATTGGAGTAGGAGTCAAACACAATCAGAAAAATTTTATTAGCGTGTGAAAAAATATCTGATCTCAATCTTTCCCATGGCAGTTTCGGTAATTCATATGGTAATAGCGATTCTTTTGGCTGTTTCTTAGCAAAAGTTTCGCAAATGGCACTTCAATATCAACAGATAGCCCTGGTCAATAAAATATTCGTCTTGCACGATTCTTGTATTTTTCAATCCCAGCATGGCCTTCGTGCAATAATTTGAGCATATCAGTCTTTACAGCAGATGGTACAACAATTTTCTCACCAAAAAATAGCAATTTATCAACATAGCTTAGGTTGTCTTTGATTTTAAAGTGATGCCTCACAGAGGTATTAGGCACTTCGTGCTTTTTATTGGGCCAACATTTTCTACTTAGTTTATCAACTCAGTTTGACAACGGTAGCTGGAACGCTACCGAAAAGTTGATATAAATAGTTTATAAACATTGTGGTTTGATTTCCCGAGAAATAAGGAAGTAAAAAAATTTTCTATGGAAGTTGATAACTTGTTTCAGAACCTCGTCTTTCAAGATTTCCATCCTGAACTGTTCCTTTCGCTTTTCAGACATAGCCAAATTTTTTGACATATCGTGTACCGCGAAATTAGATTCTTGATCAGACTTTAGCCCAGCTTCTGGTAAAAAAGCTCTCGAAAGTGTGTCTGCTACATACAGAAATTTTCCAGGATTGTAATTCACATTTATTTTATAGCTCAGTAAGCGAAGTCTCATTCGTTGCAAGCGATGAGAAATAGATGCATGCATTAGTTAACATATCTTTAAGGTTTGTCAAAGAATCATCATGAATTTTAGTCCATTGCCAATCAACATCATTCCTGATCAAGTTTCTAAGCGGAGCTGTCATTTTTGACATATTAGGCAAGAGCTCCCCTAAATATTAAGCCATGCCTAATATTCTTAATAGGTCAGTTGTATCTTTGGGTTTTGGCATTTCTAGAATAGGTTTCACATAATTTCTATTCAGTTTGACATCTTCCTTTGAGTATATTTGACCCATAAACTTGACACTTCTAGATTTAAATTGAATTTTGTCCCTATTAAATTAAATATTATATTTTTGTGCTCTTTCCAACACTAACCGTAAATGATTATTATGTTCATTTTCATCAATGCCTGTTATAATCAATGTGCTTGACTCTGTTGATAAATACGAATTTGAAAGTATCCGTCTTTCATATCTAAAACTGTGGAATATTCTTTATTATTCAGTTTAACTGCTATCTCCTCTGTTGAAGAAATCAAAAATCTTCAATTATTTTGGGTCATAACACAAGCATAAATCTTTACTTTTCAACTATCACCATTCAGCTGGTTTATCAATGTTTCTTATGATACCTTGTTGCTCAAGATCATCAAGTTTAAGTTTTAAGCGATCATGCAGTGCAATTGGAATCCGTCTAAGTGGTTGAACTACCGGAATTGCACCTTCTTTTAGAGTAATGTGATGTTCTCTAAGAAAAGAACCAAGACCATCAAAAACTACAGGATATCTTTCAACAAATGATCAAGTGATGTGAATTGACAGAATCTGTTACAATTTAGTCTACTCTTCCTACTAAGTTCAAATCAACGCAATCAACACAACTCAGTAGTGACAATTCATCATTATCACAAACTGTGGAAAATATGTTTTTAACATTGTCATTAACTTGACATTTTAAAGTGATTTCTCCTAACGGAGTGAATACATAATCAGAATTGCCATACGGAGCTAATTTGACTTTAGTTTTTTGCATTTTACGAAGAAACCCTAGTTTTTTAACAATATCCAAAGTCAAAATGCTTACTCCACACCCTGTATCTAGTTTAAATGTTACCTTATAGCCTTCTACATTAATTTTCTTCAACCATGATAATGGTTTCTTAACGCTACTCACGGAATCAACTTTTCTCATAGACTGTACATCCGAACTACTTTTGCAATCACTCTTTTCTGATTCACTATCACTAGAACTTTCGGTTTTCACTTCATGCGCTTTTTTTCTGCCCCATCTTCTATCGTTCTTCTTTTTCTCCCATTTCTTCTCAGACTGGTTCATATTATGTACTTTTTTGCACACATTCGCGGTGGTTGCGTCCTTGACATTTTGCACAGATTTTATTCCAAGTAGGACAATTTTTCTCTTGATGTACATAGCCATAGAAATCACATTTCCCTTCTTTTTTTTCTTTCAAAATTCGCTTAGATTTTATGGAACTAACACTAGCTTCATTCTGCAGGACCTTCAGCTGTTTTTGACTGACTTCCCTAGTTCTGCAGATGTCTACGGCTTGTAACAACTTTAAATCAGATTTTCTCAACAATTCTTCTCTAGTGCTCTGATTGTGAATGCACATCACTATCCTATCTCTTATAAATTCTTCCAACAAACTACCATATCCAGTTGTTTTTCCTGCTGTTCTCGGCTTTGTCCCTCTTGCTGCATGATACTTTTAAATAAGAGCCTCCCATATATGACATTTTTCTTCGGTTCACAGTGATCTCTAAATTTTATTAAAACATTGTCAAGAGTTTTCTGGATCGCTGGTAAAGGATCGAAAGAGTTAAATAAATCCAGACCATCATCGCCTACTAAGTTCAATAGAATTGCAACCTCTTTTTCATCATTTTGCTCACTTAACCCTGTAGCAGTCAAAAAATTCTGGAATTTTTGTTCAAATTATTTTTGCTAGTAATCAGCCAAGCTTCCTTCAATAGACAAAGGATCTGGAGGTTTAAAGTATGATTCCATTGCAATTGGCTTCTACTTATATCTCAGCTCAATTTGCTCTTCAACTTTGGATTAGTACGCAAAAAAATATCAAGAGTTTTTTTATACACACGCACATAAACCATACTTACTAATATCTATTAAATCAAGAGGTCCATAATAGCTTTTTTACACATGACACCATGTGTGATATCAAGGTCCGAGCGGTTTTAGAAAATAAAACTAGATTTTATTCATTTCAAGACCACATGTATTCTTTGACATGCTAACTAGGTTACCATAATCATCAGCCACTATTCAACGACTGGCCTCAACTACAGCTGCCTGTTGAGCCAATGAATTGTAACTGATGACCTATATAATACAATCGATGAGCCTTGTCAATCCGTTTCATCCGCCATCTCGCTGCTCTGATAACCCTCGTGCAGCTTAAATTATCCCATCTCTGCTCCTCACATTATCACGGGGTGTAATGGAGGGCCAATTAAGGCTTTTAGTGCTGTCGTTGGCATGAGACTTATGCACCCTACAAGCAAGTATTTGCCATTTGCCTATTCTCATCATTGCTTTCATTCTTTTTGTGTCGTCTTTGTTTACCAGACCAAAGACGCATTTGTTTTTATGGGTTCAGCCACTACACTGTACATAAAGAGTATCATGCGCGAGCTTAACACCAATGTTTTCAGTAATGTGGTCTCCGATCTTGTTGCTACTTTTTCCAGTTGTTTGTTTTGTTAGTTTCAAGTTTATAAACACCCCGAAATATTTAACATCCGTCACCATTGAAATCTCCTATCAGGATCCTTTTTTGGTGTAAGGCACTATGTTTGATTTCGGGGGACAGAAATCCTATGAGACGTAAAAAAGTGAATCGCGCATTTGATAAACGTCAAAAAAACCGCGAATGTTATTATTACATTGTAACTGACTAATCCTAATTTCGAAGATAAATTAAAGTAATTGTTGAAACGAGAGTGGGTTATTATTATCATTGAATAGATGAGGCTTTACTTGATGAAAATCCATACTGAACGATAAAATTAAACACTTTATTTTGTTTAAATTTTCATTATTATTAAAAAAGGTGAGGAAATAATCACAATTTTCTTCAAAAACACATTATTTATTAATTTACAACCTCACTCTAGCTGTAACTCAATTAGAATGCCCGCTTAAAAATATCTAATACCTGATATCTTTATGTTATCGAGTTGTTATGCGCTATATCATACTCGTTTTTATAAGAAGAGCACATCATTTACATTTTAAATATTTTCCACTCACTTATTTAATTACGTAAAGGGCCACCATGAGAGAGAAACAGAAAAATTTGGTCACCCCGGCCCAATTTTTTTTATTGCGGTTTTTTCTTCTATTTGGCATCAATGTATGCGATTTTTTCAAAAAGTCTGCAAGATTCTTCTCTTATTTTTTTTGAGACACAGCTTCTGTGTCGCACGGCCAAGTAAACCAAGTATTCTCTGTGGGACTGTGAGCCGAACGACGCAAATACTATGAAAGACAAAAACTAATGGACCAACATCTACGTGTGGTTTCCAGGGCCACAAGGAATCTATTCCTATAAGAATTGGACAAATGCGCGATACACGGTCGAGTTACAAGGCAAAATAGAATTGCGAAGGTCGCGACACAGCATGCGTGTCTCGAGGCCCAAGAAACAAAAGTATGTGTGACTCACTCATTATGTCTCATGGCCCTTAACGTATTAACAAAAATATAACATAGATTCATATTATTTGATACTAATAAACTACAGAGGATTATTGGTGATTCAGCTTCTGGACTTTGTGAATAAATATAACTATAGTCAGAAGCAGTCTTATCGTGCGGGTCATACGATTCAACCAAGACATACTCACAGTTTTTGTTTTCTTTTATTGCGTTAAATTATAACTTCCAAATCAAATCCGTAAGATGAAGACAGACTTATGCAATTTTGACGGGAAAAAGAAGGATATGTATTCAGTTTTCAGCGATTCTAAAAAGTCTTTCACCAGCAGAGTTTTTATTTAAATATGTCAGTTTTGTCACTTTGACAATCCAAAGTGACAATATGTGAATAGTAATGTGAATAATAAGTAGCAATTTTCCTTTTTTTGTATCCTCGAGCAAAAAAATGGTACTTAGTTCGATGGATTATTTCGAGAATGAAAGAAGAAGTGAAAATTCGTCAATCAGTGTAATCTCACATTTTGGTAACCTCTGTGTTTTCTGATTTGATACATATGGTTAGTGACCTTTGAGCCCGCACGATAAGAGTTCCTTTGACTATAATACCAATTTGTCCAATATCCAGTGTCTAACAATAATATAGTTTGGTATACCTAATCTTATATGATAACAAATACATAACATTATATTTGAACTAAGTTCAATATAAATTCATGACGTGTTTCGCTAACACAAGCAGTAGCTTTCTTAAACGAGTTATTAATCACATTACAGCAAATTGTCCAGATTTTTCGCTAGACCTCGTATATTATAAATATTACGCAGCCCACCATACAAAACTATCACGCTCCAGCGTCACACACACCCAACCCTCCCCGGTATGCATTTTTACGTGTTCTAGACCGTGGACGCTACTGGTTGCGCTGATCAGCTAGGAAATGTAATGCAGTGCCAAATGCCTCGTTCAGTAGACAGTGGACGTAACCATAGAGACGCAACACCCATGTGCCCTTTTATTTCGCGCGTTTATTTGCACGCGGATGCATTGCCGTGCCATACCATATTTATTCATTTTCTATTGTGTCAGTGAGTCGTATATGTGCAAGTTAGAAGTGTTCTTTCGCATATTTGGTGTTTGTGCTTTGGAAGTATACCTATCAATATGAATCAAGGCGGAGAAGAGACTGTAATTAAAGCTATAAAAACGTTTGATTGTAATATGAGAATAATCAATATCGACCAAGAAAAAGTTATTCTGAGAACCAACATCGAAAGAGATATAGATATTACTGCAAAAAATTGGATTAAAAACTTTTTTAAAGCTTGTTGCATAAAGTTGCACAGCATGGCCTCATGCCAGTGAGTGATCATTGGCTCTATTCCATGATTTGCCGCAGCTCTACACATAGATCCTACAGGGGTGCTGTCAAACGCCCCTTGTACATCCAAGAAAGCTCCCAGGGCGATCATGCTATTTTCCAGCGCCTTCTCCACCTGGGTTAGCCACTGTGTATGTGGTACGACCCGGCTTGGGTATGAAGACAACTCTCACCTGCCTTCACTGTTCAGGGACATACCTGCGTGCTAAACAGGCCCGAAAGATATGCACCAAAATTGTGCCAATGGCCTCCCAGCCGGAAAGATTTGGTCTTTTCCCGGAGACTTGTATGGTCTGAATGACCGTATGGCCCAAGTACTCCGCTCGTATGTGACTATTTCTTTTGTTAGAAGATAGTCCTCTTTACATGGTCGCTGTATATGCCAACATATCCCATGTCTAGACACTCCCGCTCGATTTCCTTACAACCAGGGAAGTGTGTCTCTAGTAGATGCTGCAAGGTATCCACCGGGGTTTCGGTGAAAACACCCGGTGCAACTTCCATGCAGCCTAGAGCGCTGTCCAGCGATTTCGTTAAGATCCAGCGCAGCCTTGACATTTGAGGTACCGAGACGATATCCTCTCCGAGCCAACCTGACTGCACTCTTATAATTATTTCGTTTCTGGCGGTATTGCTCTCAATCCAGATCCGACGTTGTCTTCCTACCCTTATTAAATAGGCGCCGGGTATGTTCCCGTAGCGAGTCCAGAGACTTGTTCCACCATTTGTGGCCCTTACCCTCCTTCCTAGTTTTTTTTGGCGCAGTTTCCTTCATAAGACGAGACAATATTCGAGCCCAGCTCCGCTATTGCCCAATCGATCTCATTATTATTGCCAAAGTTCCTATGAAAACCCCCAAGTCTCCTTGCGAGATCCAGTTTTACCTAGTTTGTAGTATTGGGGTCCCTATACTTAACTGATTGTTTTTCAACAGCAACCCTGTAACTGAAACAAATGTAACTGTGATCCGACAATGACGGATCATCATTAACATGACAGTCCCTTACCATACTTACAACGGTGCTTGCCGCAAGTGTCACATCCAGGACTTCAGTCCGAATCCTATTCCGGAATGTTGGCTTCGTCCAATCTCTGGCTTCGTCTCTCGGTTGAGTAGTTGCAAGTCAGTGGTACCTAAGCAAGCAAAGCCCCTCCCCTGCTATTGACGCTTGTGCTGCCCCACATAGTGTGGTGCGCATTGGCATCACAGACAATAAGAAGAGGTAGTTTCCTGACCATGCAGTAGTTCACCGCCCTACGAAACTCCTCAGTAGATGGTAGTTCTGGTGAGTCGTAGGGCAGGTAAGCAGATCATACCTGGATCATACCACTAAACTATGCCTCGTATTATTCCTGACCAGGAAGTCCACTCTCACCGCTACTATGTACCTGAAACAAAGTTCCTTTATCAGTATTGCACTTATACGGGAGTGGGTAGAAATGCAAACTCTAGGATTAGAATCACCCACTGCATAGAATAAGGAACGTCTGGGTGTGCCTAAGCCTCACACATGACCTTTATACACCCATAGTTCTTGTATGAGGCATATGCCTCTGCAGCTTTGCCATCCTCTGCGCGAATACTCTTGCAGCGGCACGACAATGCAAGTTAATCTGGGTAAATTTTGAGGCCCCTACAACAGACATCGAATATCTATAGGGGTAACTCCTAACCCAATAATAATTTACTCAGTATACCTGGTTATGGCAAGCTTGGTGAATGAAAGAAACAATTAAATTTTTTCAAAGGCATCCTTAATAGAGATACATATTGTTGAAGTTTTTGTAATTTTTACTTTTCACTGGTGTCTACAATCTTTTACATATGGCATATAAGCATGCTTTGTGTTTAGCGCAGTTTGTGGGTAGACGAAATAGTGATAGTGACACCTTGTTCGTTCCTAGAGCCATCAGTGAAAACAACCATGTCGAGTTTTGAGTGTTGAATTAGCTCTCTAAAATGCTTGTTTGTGAAAGGGACTCGATATTTAAGACCCGGTGTTATCACATATCACACATGTCACACATCGATATCGTCATAACACGAAAATATAGCATCGCCTATGAAGATTCCTAAAAAACAAAACAATTGTTCAATCTCCGCCACCCAGCGACCGCTGAATCCACTAGAATAAAACGATGATATCATAATTCACTAGGCATTGAATTCCGTTCTAAGTGATACTTGGGGATGGTTTCAGATTTATTTTTAAACGAGACTCTTAAAGAGTACTCGCCCCATGACTCCTTTATTGAACCACCCAAGGCACGGTGGCTGCAAAATACTAGATCATTTTATTGATAGTAGCTGTAACATAAAATTGGACTTGAACACTCACTGAGATACTGAGTACTCAGAAACCATTTCTTCAAGACAGCAAAGTAGGCAGTGGAACATGCAGAACAGAAAACGGATTAGTCTTTTTCAGAAGCATAAATATTTTGACAAGAAATTTATGTTGGGTATACACGATAGTATATAAAGTATATTATACACCAAGGTAATGAAGGTATTTTTATTAACCGAGCAACAAAATTATTTCGCAAGGGGCTTTACCCGAACGGAATAAAGTGCGAGGTTTATAAATGTGTTCACCACCATGGTTTTTTTATACAATTTTTTCCACTACCAGCTAAAATGAAGATAAAAATTGAAAATAATTCAGAAAATAATTTTTGGTTGACCGCGAAATTTAAACTTATGGCATTTTTATTTAAATAATTTCATATTAATAGGTAATTTCAAGCAGCAAATATGTCAAAGACCATCTCCTGGATATACACAATTATGTTTTACGTTTTAGTTGAACTACTATCGCTAAATTCTCAAAATATTTGAATTTGTCTATAATAGGCATGATGACTGATTTTTAAAAACTGCTCCACGATGTTTTCACGTATATACTTTATCTACAATAAATGTTATTTCTGTAAGAAAAAATGTTTTGGAAGGAAAAATTCAACTTTAAAAAACACATTTTAAATTATGTGCCAAAACGCTAGAATAGTAATGGCGTCTGTCTATGACATCATCAATTCGTAACAGTGTCAACTGTCGATAGGTTATCTATGATCTGTGTCATGTAGTAAAATCGTCAAAGTCAAACTTCAAACACTTGACAGCTTGCAGGTTAAAAGTTTATTTTGATACATAAAAATAATTCCAAAAACGGTTTTTTGTGGTAATAAAAAACAGATACTTAATAGTTTATAACGAGAAAATATCACATGAACCAAGCAAAGCCAACAGCAACAAAGGAAATACAAAACCATAGATAATATGAAGACGACAAAACAGATGTTGCGTGGTCGTGGATTGTGGATTAACTGATTCACTAGTTTAACTTACATAACTTTATTTCACTTAAATTAAGATAAAAAAATAGTAAATAGTTAATAAATGGTTAATAGTGGACTGTAATACAAATTGTTACGTGATCCACTTTTGAGGTTACAAATTTGAATCGTCGTCTCTCTGCTGGCGGCGGTGATTTTTCGGGGCTCTCGCGGAGAATACGTTGTTGTCACGCGCTCACTAAATTCGAAGAAGTCCATAAAGTCTGAACATACCGCCCCTGTTGAAAAGTCCTACTTTTCAAAAGTTTCAACCGGTAACACACACAATTTTCGGGTTGAACGTTTCAACACGGTGCCGTTTGATAACTTTACCGAAACTACACGCACAATATTGTCGCTTCCGGGATGTAGTTCGATGATTCTTGCTACTGGCCAGCATAAAGGAGGCATGTTATCTTCTACTAGTATCACCAGCATGCCTACTTCAACCTGATTAACGCCATTCTTGATCCATTTGCTGCGATTCTGAAGACTTGTCAAATATTCCTTGTGCCAGCGGTCCCAAAAGTGCTGGTACAATTGCTGAAGTCGCTGATATCTGGTCAGTCGATGAGTTTTAACGTCTCTGAGATCTGATTGGGGAATGCTTGCGGGTGAGCTCCCAATCAGGAAGTATGCAGGTGTTAAGGGTAAAAAGTCATTGATGTCATTGGAGATGGGGTAATAGGACGGGAATTAAGACAAGATTCGATTTGAGTGAGTAGAGTGTTCATTTCATTATAATTTATATTTGAATTTCCTAATACGCGCCTCAAATGATATTTGGTAGATTTAACTGCAGCCTCCCACAGACCGCCCATGTGAGGTGCATGTGCGGGAATAAAATGCCAATTTATTTGCATTTTTGATAGAAATGAAGAAATAACGGAATTACGATATTCATCGGTTAAAAGTTCGTGAAGTTCTAAAAACCTATTATTCGCTCCGATGAAATTTGATCCGTTGTCAGAGTAAATATCACTGGATTTTCCTAGTCTGGAGCAAAACCTTTTGAGTGCGTTTAAGAAACTGTCCGTTGTTAAATCGGGTGCTAACTCGATATGGGTCGCTTTTGTTGAAAAGCAGACAAAAATACATATGTAAGTTTTGATTAACCTACTTCTTCGTTGAGTACCCTCTTTAACGTATATTGGCCCTGCGTAATCTAAGCCGCTAACTGCGAAGGGTCTGTTAAATTTTAAGCGGTCACCCGGTAACGATCCCATCAAATATTGCATTGGTTTCGGGTTCGCGCGAAAACATCTTATACGTGAATTTGTAATTCTCTTTACCACGTTTTTACCATTGATTGGCCAAAATTTTAATCTTAATATACCTAACAAATTTTGAACACCGGCGTGTAAATGCTCGATATGAGCCTGTCGTATTATTAAATCTGTTAGTTTATGTCTATAAGGCAAGATTATTGGATGTTTTTGATAAAAGTCTAAATGTGAGTTTGTCAATCTACCTCCTACTCTTAGTATACCCTTTGTATCTAAGAATGGTTGAAGAGATAAAATTTTGCTGTCATTTAAACATTGCGATTTCTCAAGTTTCGATATCTCTGGTTGAAATTGCTCTCGTTGTGCTAGTCGAATTAATATTAATAGAGATTCATTAAATTCCTGTACTGTTAAATTTGTAGATTTAATTGATACTAAATTTTTAAATCGATAAATGTATGAAATGATTCGCTGTAATTTCGTTAAATCAGAATATTTTTCAAACCAGTTTATTTTACTAGTCGAATTAGTGGCGTATAGCGTTATAGTTTGTGGTTTTAACTCAGGCAATGTTTCTACGTTTACAACAATATCGTTGTTTATTTCGATACTAGAGTTGCGTTTTAAAAAACTAGGTCCGTGAAACCACATTTCGCATTTTATCAATTCTTCCGAAATGATTTGGAACAATTACAGAAATAACCAGGACGTTAGATTCATCTGGATTCCATCCCACGTGGGAATCAAAGGAAATGAAGAAGCAGATCAAAAAGCACAAGAAGCAGTCTCTAAAAACTCGATAGACTGTAATTTATCGGTAGCAACCGATCTGAAATCATACTTTAAAGATGAAACTATAAAACGCTGGAATTCACAATGGCATAATTCAGAATCGAAATTGAAATCTATCAAATTCAATTTTGGACCTTGGCAGATGTATACTGAAAACAGAAGAAACCAGGTAATTTTAACTCGACTTCGTTTAGGACACACCAGATTCACCCATCAGCATTTAATTACAAAAGACGATCCTCCTTTCTGTCATGTATGCGATGAGATTATCGTCGTACATCACCTCCTAATTGATTGCCCTATGTATGAACTACAACGTAGGACCCATAAGATTCCGGAAAATAAAAATATTAGTGTAGTGCTACGAATTCATCAAGAGTTATTGCTTTTTTTTATTTTTCTTTTAAGAATGTAATATATGTATTACTGTGTAACCGCTAATGACCTTGCAGGTCGATGCGGATAATATAAAAAAAAAAAAAAAAAAAAAAAAATCTTCCGGGCTTAAGCCTCGTGAGATTATGTCGGCGGGATTATCTTTGCTTTGTATATGTTTCCATTCCGAATTTTTGATACTCTATTACTTACGAAGGGTTTTAATTGGGAAGGTTAAATTCTAAGCCATGCCAACACTGTCGTGGCATCAGTAAAATATGTTGTTTTGTAGCTAACCATATTAAGAATATTTTTTATTTTATATACTAGTTCAGCTAATAAAACAGCTGCTAATAATTCCAAGCGAGGAATAGTTACCTTTTTGAGTGGTGCTACCTTTGATTTCGCGGTCAAAAGTTTTAGCCTTCGTTCTCCGTTACGTTTAGTCGAACATAAATGAACGCATGCTCCATAAGCCTTTTCCGAGCTATCACTGAAACCATAAATTTCTACTTCGTGAGAATCTTTTTCCAAAACATGTCTTTCTATATTTATATTATTTAAAATGTGTATTTTTGACGTGAAGTTTAACCATGTTTCCTTTACATCATTTGGAACTTCTTCGTCCCAACTTAGTTTTAAACTCCATAATTTTTGTATAATTAATTTTGCCTTTATGACAACTGGTCCGATCAGGCTTAAAGAATCAAAAATTTGCGCTACCATCGATAATATTGTTCGTTTTGTGATATTGGTTTCGTTAAATTTTATATTAATAGAATATTTTAAAAGGTCTGAACTCGCGTCCCAAGCTACACCTAAAGCCTTGAATTCCTTGTCGTGATATAATACTATATTATCGTCATCTTTATTGTTACTGTTTTTTAATATATAGTCGAGAATTGATGTGTCGTTTGACGACCACTTTCTTAATTCGAAACCCGCTTGAGTAAGAATATTCGTTATTTCGTGAAAGATGTTTTTTGCTTCGTGTATCGTATCCACGCTCAATAATAAGTCGTCCATATAAAAATTATTTTCAATTATTTCCGAAGTCCGAGGATATTTATGACGATTTTGTATAGCTAATTCTTTTAGGCACCTCGTAGCTTGATATGGCGCCGAAGATGTACCATAAGTTACGGTGTTAAGCTCATAAACTTTGATAGGTTCGACCGTTGTGTCTCGCCACAAAATTTGTTGAAATTTTCTTTCACTCAATTAAAATTAAATTAATTATTATTAATTAAAATACACCTATACATCATTTTAATATCCGCGATTAAAACAAATTGCTTAAGCCGTAGTCGTAATAAAAGAGAAAAAAGGTCTGGTTGTATTGTCGGTCCGGTGCAGAGTAAATAGTTTAAAGATATGTTTGTGCTACTTTTTGCACTAGCGTCGAAAACTACCCTGCATTTAGTTGTTAAGGAATCCCTAAATACAGCTGAGTGCGGTAGAAAAAATGAATCATTATCTACAGAATCGTCTTCGTCTAAATTACATTTAAAAGTCATATGATGAGTTTCGTATTCGTGCATAAAGTTAACATATTGTGATTTCATATCTACATTTTTATGTAGCCGTGATTCCAAGTTAAGAAATCGTTTCAATGCAGATGTTTTTGAATCGCCTAGCTTATTTTCGAAATTTTGTACATAAGGATATGTAACGATAAACTTTCCAGTTTTGTCTTTACGAGTTGTAATTTTGAAATTATTTTCGCAATATTCATCTGTTTTCGATAACACTTTTTGTTGAGGCATTTCCTCTAACTCCCAAAACCTTGTGAGAGAATCGTGTAATTATTGATTTTTTGTATTTGTCGATACGTTGCATACCAATTTATTGTTAGCGTAATTTTTCAAATATAAATTTCTGGTTATAATCCATCCGAAATGGGTTTCTTTAAAAACGGGTAAATCGACTCATAATTTTATTGTTTGGCCTTTAAGTAGTTCAAAGAAAATTCCTGCTCCGAGTAACAAGTCTATTTCTTTTGAAACGTTATACTCTTCGTCGGCCAAAATTATATTTTTGGACATTTAATTTGCGATTTTTCAAATTCTATTGATGGCAATTTATCTGTGATTCGAGGTAATATTAAAAACGATAGTTCTTTTTCAAAATTTTCAATTCTCGATTTTATTTGAGCATTTGTTTTATAAGTTATATTTGTTTCGATTTGATTTACACCTCCTAACGGTATGTTTATTTTCTCACGTTTTAAATTTAATTTATCGCTCAACGATGCACTAATTAAATTTGGTTGACTTCCCGAGTCTAGCAAAGCCGTGCATTTTATCCATTTTTTGTTTTTATTTTGAATCAAAATTGTCGCAGTCGACAGTAAAACTTGATTTGATGCTAAGCACGTGTACGATAACGTTTTTTCTCCGTTTAACTCTGATTCATCATTATTATATTGTGTGTTCGTATGCTTATTTTCATTGAAGCGTGTGTATTTCCGAAACTCGGCCGGTATCGTTTGTAACATGTGATGTGCTTGCTTGAATTTCGTTTGAATGCATAGATCGCCTAGATTGTTTTTCTTTCGTTAGCAATGTTGTGGTGCCGTTATGATTACCATATTATTACTGACTACATCCGCTGTTTGTTGATTTTGAGAATTTTGATTTTGATTTCTATAGTTGTCAGTATGTAAGGCTGTATTGTGCTTTAAATTACAATTTTTACAACCTCTTGACCTGCAATCTGATTTTACATGACCGGGTCTTAAACAGTTGCTGCATAGCTTATTTTTATTAATTTCGGAGTATTTTTCTGACAATGATACATTCATGAATTTAGGACATTGATAAATGAAATGTTTTTCTTTACATATAACACAGTTGAAATAATTATTATTGTAATTAGTAGCGTGACAATTAATTTTTCTGATAGGCTCTCGATTCTGAAAATTTGTTCGCGAATTATCTTTATAATGTTGAAGATTATTAGGTTTAACATCATTCATTTGAACTGCTTCTAAGGTGAAACATTTTTTTGTTAAAAAGTCGGTTAGTTCTTTTAGTGTTGGTAATGTTTTATCGTTTTGTTTAAGCTCCCACTCTCGCTTCGTTTTATCATCTAATTTTCATAATAATGCATCCCAATGTTCGATTGGTAATTTCAAATTTTTAAAATTTTTCAAATGTTGACTAAAAATGTCAATAAGTTTCCTCAATCCTTGTGCGGATTCTTTATTTACGTCTGGAAGGTTGAATAGTAAGCAATTTATGTGAAAGTTTATAATTACGCGCTTGTTATCATATCTTTTTTCTAGTAATTCCTTCGCGATTTTATAATTATCTCCCGTGGACTCTTAACAATTCTATGATTTTTTGGGCCTCACCCTTACAACATAATTTAAGGTATAAAAACTTGTCAATGTCATTAAGATCGGTTGGTCGATCTACTACTGAATTGAATATAGGTACATATCTTTAAAACTTAACCAAGTATCATAAGATCCGTAAAATTTCGGTAGTTCGATATCTGGTAACTTGGCAACTGCGCCGCTTTGATTTATGTTTTGACCACTGTTACCGGGTGTTGGTTTCGTTTCGTGTTTTTCGGACTCGTTTTTTATATAGGTTTTCCCTTTACCGATAACCAGGGGCGTAGCTACCGCCGTATCAGCCGTATCAATTATACGGGGCCCCCAAAGTGTGTAAGAAAAAAAAACTTTCTAATTTATTTTATTTTACAAATGACAAAATTCTATAAAGCAATTACTTTTTTTCCCGCCTTAAGCGTGCGTTCAAAAATGAAATTGTGCTTCAGAGTGTTTAACCATTTTCAATATTCATTTAAATTATGTTCAGTGCGCTCATGCGCCGGCACATGCGCCTATCAACAGTAACTGACCATGCGCCCATTTTACCGGTCATGCGCAATCAATTAATATATAAAACAGGGAGCCACGAGTCCTACAGGGCCATTCTGCCGCGCTTTGTGTAGATAAATGTGCATTACAAACTTTAGAAAAACTAAAATCATCATCAGCCATAAATGATAAATAAATATTTCTTTTTACAATATTTTTTTTCTCCTGTGAAAAATCTTTACCCTCATATAAGGGCCCCCAAACAAATTTTTTATACGGGGCCCCGACAAGGCACGCTACGCCACTGCCGATAACATTATAAAACATTTCTTCTATGTGATCTCTATGATGAGTTTCCTCGTGATCCAAAAACTCCAATCGTGTCTGACAACGATCAAATTCCGCGAAGTCGTCTTCAATGTTTTTCAACCGAATTTCTAATTGAATAATGTTTACATATGTTCTCTCCAAATACTGACTGAATCTTTCTAAACGTGCAGAAACTACCTCGCGAATATGAAGTAATTCCGATGATTCTTCATCAATAGCTTTTTCGCTATTCGATTTATTTTTTGATTTTGGCATTATTATTCGATATCTGATATAAAACAACAATTAAGTAATAAGTTTGTAAACGAGTACGTGATTATTTAAAATAAAATGTGTTTCAAAATGTTTTACGTTTTCGTGTTAAAATAAACAATAATTAAGTTTGTTATCGTCGAGTACTTAACTATTTAACAAGTTTCGATTTTTTGTTTTTTGTACGAGTAAATATTTTCGTGATAAATTTATTGACAATATATTAAGTTAATCTAGTACTACTTAATAATTTGAAATAAATTTTGAATATATGTGAATATTTCACAGTACATTCGTGAACATGCAATAGATCGAGTACATGTAATTAATTGTTAAATTTGTAATTTTCGAGTTACTCACTACAATTATTTGAAATGAAATGTGTTTACGTGTATGAATGTGTAGGAATATGAATATTTAGGAAAATGGAACGAGCTCACCCTTCCTATACGTGTCGTGATTCGTGTATATCGTGATTTTCTGATTTTTTCATCCGGAACGATTGGACCAAAATGTTGCGTGGTCGTGGATTGTGGATTAACTGATTCACTAGTTTAACTTACATAACTTTATTTCACTTAAATTAAGATAAACAAATAGTAAATAAATGGTTAATGGTTAAAATGGTTAATAGTGGACTGTAATACAAATTGTTACGTGATCCTCTTTTGAGGTTACAAATTTGAATCGTCGTCTCTCTGCTGGCGGCGGTGATTTTTCGGGGCTCTCGTGGAGAATACGTTGTTGTCACGCTCTCACTAAATTCGAGGAAGTCCATAAAGTCTGAACAACAGATGTTCGGATTTGGTTCGGGTCGGATCATAGATATTTGCGAAAATATGACGTCACTCTCTTCTGATTGGTGTTTGAGGTAAGATGGCGGATGGTTAAATTTTGTGCTTATATTTTTACTAAAATAAATGTAATCACACATGAAAATGAAAAATAAGTGATTTCTGTAGAATCTCTGTATCTTAAATAATTATATCAAATCAATATTTTGGTGAATCTTAGTGACTGTCATCATGCCTATTGACCTAGGTTAATAATAGAAAAAAATATCCACCACTGATAGAGAAATTCAACTCAGTTGGCTAGAAGAAACAATAAAGCTGGATTTATAAACTTGGCGTTCGCCGTTGGCGTTCGCGCTAGCGCCCCCAGTTAAAAGTACAGAAATCCGTAAGACCATTTATATCTACCGTTGGCGTTGCCGTCCGTCGTTGACTGCCGTTCGACTTAAATGAACTTTAAGTTTAGCCGTCGGCCGTTCGTAGCACCGTCCGTAGCAAGTCTCAAGAGCCAATCAAAACGATTTTTAGCTGTCACCTGGTGTACGTCGTATGTGAAATGCCATTTATTGGCATTTGATTGTTTTTGTTTGGACAAGTAGCTTGTTAGTTTTATATAGATATGACACATTAAATTGAGGCTATGATAGTTTTCGTAACGGCCAACGGCAAGTTTATAAATGGCCAATGTCGTTGCTACGAACTGCCGACGGCGGACGCCATCGCGAATGCCAACGGCGAACGCCAAGTTTATAAATCCAGCTTAATGGTCAACATCACAGCTATTAGTGGAAAAAAGATCTTATGTTAATGAAATCAAAATAAATATTTTATTAAGGGGTGGATTCTATTGATCGATGTGGTTATTAGTTAGAGTTCACCACTGTATTTTTTTAAATATATTAATAATAATTTATATTAACAAATTTACAAGCTACTGGTTTGCAGAAGAACAAACAATTTTAATACTTTTTCTAATGCTATGCAAGGATTTATAACTTCTTAGAACAATTTTTTCTTTATTCAGCTTATTGGAAGCATAGAAGAATTAATTTCGATGTCCCCAGAAGCAGAAAAAAATAGTGAAAAATTGAAAAACTGGCTTTGGGTGAGTAACTTTGAAGTATACAATATAATATTTATGGTGTAATCTCTCCAATTTATCAGACGGATCGTGTATCATGATGATTGATCATGATTCTAATTCCATATGGTTTATATTTCCACGATCTCTTTAAAAATAGAATCATTTCAGTAAGCACAAAACAGACCAATCTATACAGTGTGAAACAACCAACAAGAAGCAACAACTAAGTCCCTGGCTATATGCCAAGAAGGATATTAAATTACACGGGACTATTACCATTGAAGTCCCAATTAATTATTTATTTCTTGGATTTCTCAGAGAATTTTAGTTTCGGAAATATTGACTTATTACAAAAATTAACATTTAAAAAAGAAAATTATCACATCTTTTACACTTCCGTTTTTGACAGACATGTATTGATTGCGATTTTAGTGTATTCTTCAGTCCGCGATTATGCTTTAAGCTCGCAGACGGATAACATATACCTTGTACTGATGAGGCGCATATACGCCGAAACCGGTCTACAAGTTATGTTATCACTTGTAACTGCAAACCAGAATGGTTGGTTTGAATATCTTGTAGATATTCCAACCCCGTTTGACTTTGAATTGTAATCCAATATCAAGTATATTTCATCTGGCGACTCATTTATGAACTCCTGAACTTGTTTGAAGGTGAATGTTGATTTTTTTGTATTATAACCAGCAGTTTTCGTTTCAACTTTGAAATACTCTGCTTACATCAACCCAATTTTTAACTGAACCAAATTTTTACAAATCGGTAGATAGAGAGGCGCCGATCAAAAGTATTATACGGGGTGGCATACTAGAAACAGTCCACCTTAAATATTGTTGGCAGGGGAGGTTTTTGTGGCAAATCCCGAGACATATCGATTTTGTTTTCGAGGGGGGCACCTTTTGATAGTTAACTTATGGTTGTACGGTCATCCCCTTAAATGGGATGACTACCCCTTCGAGAATCTTTAATGGTATGGGGCGTCGGGTAGCACATAGTTTGAAAGGTATTGCGATTCTCTTTAAAGGCATCCTAACATTTTTGTGTTAAGTGTTAAAATTAATGACATTAAAAAAGAATGATAACTGAAAAAGGAGAAAAAAATATAAATTCATGAAAATCTGAATATATACAGTGTGGAAACCATTTATGGAATAAAATTCTTTGTCATTATTTTGGAAAATTATAAAAATGCCGAAGCACGTCAACTTTTGAATTGAGTTGTGCGTTATGTAAACATAAATTTAAATGTACAGAGTGATTCAAGCAAGTATGCCATAGCAGATGTTTTTTTAATGAAACATGTATATTTGAATATTTCTGCAATCCTCTCAATGAACCGATTCCAACAAACTAAATAATGTATGAAATACATATAAATCTGTAAATATAAATTAAGTAATAGTAAATATAAATTAAAATAAACGTAACATTGGTGTCAGAAGTGGGATTAGGATTAACAATGGAGTGGACCCGGAAACGTTTGAATTCACCGGCGAAGCGTCCGCCTCTATAAGCTCCTCCATAAAAAACGAATTTTCGTCGATGGAAAAAAAATGTCTTCGATGGAAAACAAAATGTCGGACATGGAAAATGAAATTTCGAAAGATATAAAAAACGAAATGTCAGATATGGAAAATAAAATTTCGAAAGATATAAAAAACTAAATGTCTTCGATGGAAAGTAAACTTTCGGCGGACATGGAAAACAGAATGTCGGATATAAAAAACGAAATTTCATCCATGGAAAGTAAACTTTCGGCGTACATAGAAAATAAAATGACATTTACGAAGACTGATATTTTTGCAGTTGAAGAAAAGAGTAAAAGAATGGAGCAAGAAATGGAACAAAAAATCGAAGAAATCGTAAAGAAGACTAGTAATAGCTTGGATATTACAAGTAGGCAAGCCCCTAACAACGGCAAACTGCCAGAGAAAGTGGAGTTGAAACCGAAAATGGAAAACGATATCAACAGTCGAGTGAAACTGCCAACTTTCGATAGTAAAACGTCATGGCCGAACTGTCTCAAGCAATTCGAGGCGGCATCAAAGGCGAACAACTGGAGTGAGGAGGAAAAAACGTTAAATTCAACTTTTGCCCTGAGAGGTGACGCCATGGATATCCTTCAGACCATTCCAGTGGAAGAGACCAAAGATTTTGAACTACTCAAAAAGCGATTAAACATGAGAAATGGCCTGGAACACCTTAAGTATCTATACCAGTCGCAGCTGAAAAACCGCAAACAAAAACGCGACGAAGCTCTGCAAGAATTCGAAGCGGACATTGCTACACAGGCTTCAGAAGTATACGACAAGGTGAGGGCCGTAGCCGCGATTCGAAGAACCTCGGTGACCAGCGACGAATGGACACCAGGAAAGCTGGAAGGGGAACAAGAGAACGATCCCGACTTGAAGAAAATCCGACATTTGAAAAAGGAAAACTGTCGACCTACTTAGCAGGAGATTTTAAGATACTCGCCAACGATGAAATCGTATTGGGCCCAGTGGAACTCGCTGGTTCTGGAAAATGGTTTGCTACAGCCAGTAATCGAGAACGATGAGGGTTCCGAAAGTAGAAGACAGTTGGTGATTCCAAGAACAAGGGTAGTAGCAGTACTGCGAAAATTACACGACAGTCCATCAGGAGGACATCTAGGTGTGAAGAAGACCCTTCAGAGGGTGCGAGATTGGTTTTACTGGATGCACAGTTCCGAAGATGTGAAAGACTGGTGTAAGAAGTGCACTACCTGTGCCACGGCCAATGGACCGCACGGGAGAAGAAACGCTCCTATGAAGCAGTACAATGTCGGAAGCCCTTTTGAACGCATTGCCCTGGATATTTCCGGACCGTTTCCACCGACAGCAAATGGCAGCAGGTACATTTTGGTGGTGACGGACTATTTCACAAAATGGGTGGAAGCGTATGCCATTCCAAACCAAGAAGCCGCAACTGTTTCCGACGTGCTTGTGAAGGAGTTCATTTGCCGATATGGAGTGCCCCTGGAAATACACAACGACCAGGGGGCTTATTTTCGTTTCAATCGAATTTGATCCGAATGCGACCTTACGTCAAATTTTCGAATGAAATGCAAAAAGTGTATTTTCGTGTAATAGAAATTGGTCCGTATGGGAAATTTTTCAATCGATTTATTTCGACTGGGTTGGAACCAATCGAATTTAAATTCCGTGCTCGCATTTGAGTTTTGAGCATGCGCAAAAGCGATTCTCTGACTTTTCCGAATTCCAATTTTGACTTTTACTTTGGTGAGGTTATGATTGTTGATATTATAATTTTGATATATTATGTTATATATTAATAATGGATGATGCGATAATTAATTTGGCAGCTTTAGGAGCACTTGAAGAGGCCGAAAACTTGGCCCAACACGGTCGAGTATTAAACGAGTAAATTGACCCGTTTGAAAGTCTTGTAGAAAATAAATTGTTATTAATATGGTGTCCCCATATATTGAGGATGTTCCTTTTGATTTGCAGTGAAAGGACCGCTTCTTTGCTATTCCATTTTCAAAAATGTATATTCTGCTAATCATTGAAACTGACACTTCAAAACTTCAAACTTGAAACACAAGGCAGGAATATTGCAGGGTTATTAGAACTCTACAGTTGGTACCGTATAAATTGCGACGTTGTCACGTATGGTCATTCGAGTTTCGATTCCGCATACGAATTTTAATTCGATGACGTCTCGAAAATACGTTAGGCCAATATCAATCGAATTGTTTCATTCGAAATCATTCGAACACGAAATATTTCGACTGTGAACGAAAATACACCCCCAGGGCAGAAAATTCGAAAGCCAGCTGTTTCAGAAAGTTTGTGAGAAGCTCGGCATGAAGAAAACAAGAACTACGGCTTTACATCCACAGTCGGACGGAATGGTAGAGCGAATGAACAGAACTCTTGGCAAATACTTGTCCAAAGTAGTATCTAACCATCAGCGAGATTGGGACCAGTATCTCTCGCTATTTGCGATGGCCTACAGATCTGCCATCAATGAGTCTACCGGCCAAACACCAGCAAAAGTTCTGTTCGGATGCGAAATGAGGTTACCCTGCTGCCTTGAATTCGGATGTCAACCCGGAGAAGACGTAGCTGGTGAAGATTACGTAACTCAGCTGAGAAAAAGAATGGACGAAATCCACGAGCTGGTTCGATCGAATCTCCAGATCGCTAGCGATAGGATGAAGAAAAGGTACAATACGCAAGCTACAAAAGGAGGTTTCCACGAAGGAGACAAAGTCTGGCTGCATAACCCAAGGAGACAAAAGGGTTTTTCTCCAAAGTTGCAGAAAGCTTGGGACAGGTCCGTACCTCGTAAAGAAAAGAATCAACGACGTCATTTATCGCATCACCAAGATCCCAAACGGAAAGCTAAAGGTGGTACACCGTAATTGATTAGCGTCATTCGAGAGTGATCACGATGAGGAAATAAAACAGCTCCAAGAAGTAGCCGATCCTGCTTTTGTAGAGTTCATGGGTGCTTATGGTGGTACCGGAAAAGCAAGATACTGCGTCACCACGGAGAAACAACAAGACCTGCTCACCGTTCTGAAGGAATACTCACTGGCAATAAATATTCCTGCCAGCGTAACCGATGCGCGCGGACTGCGATCTCTGTTTATAAAGAAGAGTGGCGCACGACGTTTGGAAAACCAGTTACCAGTACCAGGTAGAGCTTTAAAGCTACAAGATGGGTCCCGTTACAATTTCCACCTAGTGACGAGGAACACCTTCGACGAAAGACCAACGTACGAGAATGTCTGGGAAGCTTTACTAAGCTTAAGGGAGGAATATTAATATTAAATTGAACGTGCATAGGCTAGCCATGCCCAAGATTGAATGCAGACATTTAGATTGGCGGATAATCCGTAACATGGTAGAAGTAATTTTCCGAGATACCGAAGTGTAGGTACTTGTCTGCGGCTATGCACAGGAGGCACAGTCAACGGAGAAGACGGTCGCATATTACTTCCATTCAACTGAAACATGTAACAAGGGAACTAGTTGCCGATACAGTCTCTCGTCTCAGTTTCCTAGTTAGTTCCAGGAGGAACTGTCTCTTAAGGAGGGGGCAATGTTACGCGAGTGCCCCAGTGAACTTCCCGTATGAGACGACTATGACTCCTGCACTCACTAGTCGAGAATCATCGAGACTACCTACCTCTTTGCTCCCCCGCCACTAGCCGAGAACTATCGAGAAGACTACCTACCCCGCACCCTCCCACTTGTCGAGGGATTTCTAGTCTATCCAGCAGACGAGAGATTTCTAGAATCATACCCCACGCGTATAAATAAACAGCATCGCTGCACACAGATATAGTCGTCACATCACAGAGTACACAGATGGTGATCATCAGTCGTCATATAGAGATACAGATGGACAATTAGTGTTTATACTGGAAAGCAATCGCGCACCGATAAAGTGTTTATTAAGTGACTTTCATATAAATTATAGTTAGTGTGCTTAGTGTATGATATAAATTATTAATTAAGGACAGTAGTACATATAAATCTGTAAATATAAATTAGAATAAACGTAACGATACGGAGGCTGCATTTGAAATGAGAAAGTTGGTATTGGACACTGTCACATGGCAGCCTAAATAGTTTTTTTGCCCGACACGCCCTACTATTTGTTGTCAAATTTATCTACTCTTACATGAATAATTTAATTTTATTGTACATTTTTGAGCATTAAAATTTTTAATTTAAGTATTGAAACGGGTCCAAATTTTGTATACTTAGTAGATTACCAATAAAATCATTTATTATTATTATTATTATTAAATTGAAAATTAAATGGAATTTAATGTGTATTTTTTTAAATGTTACCGTTTAACGGGCTATAACTTCGAAACTAGTGGTTCTACAGTCTTCGACCACAGAGACATTTTTGTAGAGAATTTAATTACCTACAAAAGCCATAGGAAGGTTTTTCGAAAAAAAAATTTCTTAATAACGAAAAGTTCACTTGAAAAAAAAAAATTCCTGTGTTATTTAAATGGGAAATCGAATTTTTTGATGAGCTAAGCCGCTATTGGACTTAAAACCTTTAGCCCAGCGGCATAATTTTTTATTTTCTATAAACTACAAGATTTTCTGGTATAGCAGTAAAAAAAAATTATCGCCTCAAAATGACACACCCTAATATACATGGTGATTCATAACTATTGGGACATAGGCTAAGGGTGAGTTGCTAGGACCAAAATATGGCGGTAGGAACAAATATACTTTAATAAAATATTTCTGTGGCAATTCAACTCATGTATAAAAAATCGCATATGCCACAGTGTAATTGTTACTTTGACAGCGGCAAAAGTTAGCTGAAACTTTTATAGCGATAAATTAACTCCAATCTTAAAATGTCATATACCTGGAAATGTTATTGTCACTTTGACATCGATAAAAAAGGTGCATCCTTTTTTATCGCGATAAAAACCTCTCTTCCTCAATTTCTAGTAAACGGACGTCACTTTTACACAATGACAATGAGATAATTATTGTTGTTGTTCATCGATATATTCTGTCGGTAATTTATCTTGCCAAAAAATACTCGAGCTTTTCTTTTATCAGATAAATTTCTCTTCAACTAAAAATTTTGTCAATCACTAAATTTGCTCGAAAAACTGACATTAGATAAAATCGCTCCACCTTCGGTGTTGCGATTTTATCGTAAGTTTTTCTCGTAAAATTAGTGATTGGCAAAACTGTTTCGTTGCAAAGAGAAATTTATCCGATAAAAAAAAGCTCCTGTGTTTTTACTGTTGATAAATGCACTTGTGGTTTTTTTACTTATGCATTTGTTTATCAATTATCGTAGTGCTGGTTACCATAATAGATAATTCGAATTTCTAAACACTAACAATGAGCCGATTCATTGAATTGTTCTGCCGAATTACACTCGATGTTTGTATTGATATCGGGTAAATTTCTAAACTGTTTCCTTTAGCAATTTGACTCGCTAGGCTAGGCAACAATTTCTCATTAAACAATCCAAATTTACCCGATAAAATACAAACCTCTTGTGCAATTATAAGTGAAAAAAGATAAAGGGCGTTATAGTTGAATTAGTTTTTAGTTTTGTGCTAATAATTTCACTGTATATTTATCGATTATTATCAAAATCGGCACAGAGGTATAATTTTATACAGACAATATTTTTCCCGCAAATCGCTAGGAAATTTTGACATTCCTGTCAAAATTTCTTGAAGAAAAAGTGATATTTCCGTACAGTTGTTAGTGTTCTACATAATCCATAAAACGTCTGTATGCATTTTCGTACTTTTCTCTTGATTTCTTTGGCAATAATTCTAATGAAGCAGTATTCACTGCCTCAACCAGCTCTGGAGGAGTCCCAGGAATGGAAATTTCATCATCACTTATCATTTTACTTTCGAGAACACCAGCAATTAAATTTATAAGCGTCAAGTTTGACAATTCAACCTCAATACGTTTCCATAGTAACCCAAGTAATTTTATTAGGAATTTCAAAGCACCATTTATTTGGGAATAAAATTATCGCGTTTTTTTAAATCAATCAATATCTGTCGAATTTTAAACGATTTGCGGAAAAATAGTATGTTTACCTCGTAGGAAAAGCCACATTCCTGGACTCTGTGTTGCTAAGTCTCGGCTTGAGCCTCGACTTAGCAATCTTCACAGTCGTCCAGGAATGTTAAGCTTTTCCTACCCGGTAAACAATGTACTATTTATGTATTATTCAACATTTTGTTACAGTGGAAGCCTCGTGAAGGATTTCTGATGATGAAATTGTCTGATAACTTTTTTGACGAAGTTTTTTGGTGATTTTCATTATAAAATATGACATAAATATAATTTCTACGTAATATTGGTACTCTTGTTCAAACACGATATTCCCATTCGTTTTCGAGAAAAACGCAATTGAACAGCTCAGATTATCGGAAGGGGATTTCAAATATTATTTCATTTATGAAAAATGTGCTTTGGACTGTCAGATAATTGTGGCTGGTAAATGACATTTCTTGTCAGTGGATGTTTTTCCTCAACGATGGATTGGCAAAGGTAATAATTTTGAATGGGCACCAAGAAGCCCTGAGTATAACCCGCTTGATTTTTAAGTTTGGGGACATATGAAGTCGATGGTTTATGCCAATGAAATTAACTCCCGAGATGAACTTGGAAGAGGCAACGTAGAACATTTAATTCGAGTTTGCTCTTTTTATGTTACATTGTTTCCAATTATGCTTAGAACCCTTAAGATACAAGTTTTTTATTGTCCGTTACTAGAAATCCCCTTCTGATGCTCTGAACTGTTCAATAGCGTTTTTCTAGAAAACGGATAAAAATATCGTGTATAAACAGGAGTACCAATACGTAGAAATAATGTTTGTCATATTTTATAATAAAAATCACTAAAAAGTTTTGTGAAAAAAAATTTTAGCCTATGTCCCAATAGTTATGTATATTATACAATTTTGTGAATCTGTATAATCTATTTTAGAAACATCACTCACCTACATGAATTAACTTAAAAATCCTTTTTAGATTCGTCAACTTTACAGGCATCATCAACAAATAAGTTTGGATGCTGCAACTTACAGACTTCTTAGAAACGTTTTTAAGAATTTAGTGAGATTAGATATACCAACTGCCAGTTATGATTTCAAAGATTCTCACGTCACCTTATGTCTATGGTTAAGAGTACAATTACCGATACCATTACCAAACCCAAGAAGACCTCCCAAGTAGGTATAGTATATTAAGATATAAACTTACTAAACCCGAAAAATGTAAGGGAACATTCGGGTCCCAGTATATCTTACGCTATTTTAAGATCGTTTTTTTTTTCATTTACCAAAATTTTTATCATGGAAGTAGACTATATATACGATATAAAGTGCAATTTGCTTATCAAATTCTACATAAAAATTATGTTCATATGAATATTGAAGAAATGCGAGCTCCAACGTCAGCTGCTGCTTCCGTTCCAAGTAGTTCCATACCAAGTGATGCCCTGGAGTAAAATGCCCTGCTTTTTTAATAATTATGTTTCAAACTCTCTCAACAATTTCACTCACTTAGGTTGTATTTACAACCCACTTCTAAGGTAACAATTTTGGTGAATAAAAAAAGACCAATCGTGCAAAAAATATGTTACTTACTTTAACCGTATTTTATTGTCATGAAAATTGTTTTTATTTTCTACGTACATAAAAATTTGCATAAATAGCCTCATTCATAGTCACAGTGCTAGCTAGTCTAGCGTATCAGAGCAAATTGTTGTTACATTGAAACATTGATATCAATAAATTAAACTATCCATTTTTTCCTTGTCGTGAATCTCACAGGACGGCTCTGTAGCAGAATAGCGTCCGCCAAATAGCGCTGGACAAAAAAAGCGACGGACAAAATAGCGCTGGACAAAATAGCGCTCGACAAAACAGCGCCGCACAAAAATACTATGCTCCATTATCATAATTCAACAAAAGTCGCTTCGGGACCAACTTACACAGATCAAAGTGTATAGAACTAGGATATCATTAAAGGAGGATTCATGCAAATCATGCAATGTTCATCATTATATTACTAGTATATTGAAGTATAAGTGGATATTAAGGACTTTAAAACACGCGCGATTTTTCGAGCACGACGGCGGAGCGAAGTGTTTCAGAGACCAGTTATCCACGAATACATTACGCTATTTTTTTTTATTGGTGCACTTTGAAATTATAAATACTGGTATCTATTACTACTGTAATGGAAATAACTGATAATGTAAAATGGTTGAATTCGTAATGACATTAGTTTACCTTGCGTTGTCATGGAAATGTTAATAGTATCAATTTAATAGTTATTTGTTTAACTGGGCAGTCAATCTACTTTGCTGCCGAGTTGAACATATAATTTTTTCTCCGATTGTTCATAATGAGGATATTGTATTTGCAAATTATTACAATTCCTACAATCTCTTCATTTTGTTTGGTTGCTATGGAAATGTATAGTCACAGGCAGCAAAGTAATGACTTTGCTGCCTAGGCAGGAAAAGTAATACTTTGCTGATTGATATCAGTCAGCAAAATTAATATTTGCTGCCAATCGGAGAAAAATACCATTTCCTCCGATTTGAAGAATCGAAATATTAACAATATCAACCATTTATAAAATTGAAATTGTTAAATATTGTTCAAATAAAGGTTTTAACGTTACAAAGTACTCCTGTCAGATCAATAATAGAAAAAATTGACATTTAGATCATTGGACTTCGTTTTTCGAGATGTTGATGCAGCAACGCGCGTTTTTGAAAGTTCGATTTAAGCACGCTGGGGCGTGCTCTATATAGGGAAAAGGTTCATTATTATAATTTCCCATGTTTTAATAGTTAATTTTCTATTAGTATTTCAACCGGCGTTCGACGCGCTTGACAAAATAGCATATCGAGAGCTAATTTGTCCGCCGCTGTTTACTAGTCACTAACTTTGGATAGGGCTAAATATTTTAAACTATATTCTATGCTATATATATATTTTTTATCGGTAGATGTTTTCTCTACGGTTCTGATGTACGATTTTGATTCGTAATTTTAAGGTGATTCTTAGAAAAGTGTGGTATTAATCATTTGCTCCATTATCAATAGTCTTCAACTTATCGTTGAAATCCTTGGGCTCAGAATTTTTCAATACTCTTCGTGAAGTATCACCAAGTGTTATTGAGGCAAGATATCGTGCACAACCAGAGGACGTCCGAAGAAAGTGGTAGCATCTCCTTGAATTTAAGCGGTAGAGATACTTTTGTATAGTTTTACTGACTACTGTCATCCGCTATTTTAGAAAGACTGCGCTTGCCCAGTTTAACGTTTTGAGTGTAGCGTATGTCAACATTTCTTGTGGAAATCACTCTTATATCTCTAATATATACAAACCCACCAAAACCAATAAAAAAATTCCACATTTTATTAATGCATTTAGATAGATTGGTTCTTATTCTTATATAAATAATTGTGGTCAGCCTACTGAAATAAATTGTGCATATGATTGTTCAGACAAAATTAGTAATAGTTCAAAACATATGAACAATGAAATAGATCTAACGAGTGGAATAAATAGGGTAATGTGATTTGTTTTTGGAAATATAATAAAAAACGTACATATTCACAGGTTTAATTAATCAAATGGATACAATAACCAAACATTTTAACTACTGAAGATATTAAAATTCAGGCAAGATAAAAATTTCCAAGTTTTTTTAGGATACTAAAGGTGGCCATAAACAAAACATTGGCAGAAAATTATCGAGAAACATAAAAAATTTGTAGAAATCATAATATATTTTGTTGGCGTGAATACAATGGATGGTACCTCAACAAAGTTAATTTTAGATGAAATTAAAACCTCCATAGGAGAAATTGAAATCGAACTAATCAAAGCCATAGAATCAAGTGAGGAAAGGCTTACAATAGAAATAGACGGACGAAACAGTAAAATCAAACAGCTAACTCAGGAGACCTAAGATATAAAAAAGAAGATTGATATTTTAGAAAACGGAAAGAGAAAGAATAATATCGTTATTTTTGGCTTGAATACACCGGAAGGCTTAATCTCACTATCATCACTGAGTGAAAAAATCAAATCGCTTCTTGGATTTGAGCTAACCGAGGCAGACATAAATGATTATTACTCTCTGGGAAAAACTGTCAATTCACCATTAAAAGTGGAACTATGGTTTATACAACAGCCTTTTTGGTGTGCGTCATCGTTTGTGACGTATAACAGGGTTTTCGGTATGTCGTTTATTTTATTTGCTATTTTCACACATATCTAACTTTAAATTTGGTAAATAAAATCATCAGTATCGCATTCAGCAAAATTCGAAAAGGCTATGAAATTAATAGTTACCAGCTTCTTTTTCTAACTGAAAATACTTGCGACCTTTCAAAATGCTGATGTTTTTCCATTTATCTAGGCATATTTTTGTATTATATATTATATATATACACGATATTATGTAGAACAAATATAACAATAATATTCATATTCCCTTTTCATAAACAATAATTGACCGAGAACAACAAAGTACAGACCTGACAAGAGCTGTCAGTGGGACAGTAGAAAAAGATGTAAGACACATTGACAATACGGAAGGTATGTTTGCATCCTATATTAAAAAAAGAAATTTCTCCTGATTGATAGGTCGCACTTGCGCTTGATCTAAACATCAACCAATCAAGTTTTGGTAAGTCAAGGATTAGGGTTGACGTTTGTAATACATTTAAACGGTTCATTATTGCGATATTTTGATTAGGATTAATCAAAGACCTGACTTTTTTTTCCATTTCTTTGCACGTAATGTGTTAAAAAGACATTAACAAACGATTACGCACACCAAAAAGGCTGTTGTATAAACCATAACAACATTTTTACGAAAGAAAGAAATCAAAAACACTTTTAAGTTGAAAAACACTGATGTCGCAATTTCAAGTGACCTCACAGAAGATCAACGGAACGAGCAAAAAAGCTTAAGATATCATCTCAGACAGCAGAGAGGAACAAACAAATACAACAAGTGTCTTATTAGAGGCAATAAACATATTTTGGATAATTAAGAATTTAGTGTGAGCGACCTGAAATATTTAGAAGAAACACCATTTTTACAAGAGAATTTATCTAAAGAAAAACAAAAAATCGGTTAACAAGCACTTCAACTACCAAAATCTGACAAATCGACAGAGAAAAGGATAAATAATGTACTTTAATTATATATAGAATTTATACAATTATTTGTCAAAATAAGTACAATTATATTGAGCTTTGTATGAGTATTTATAAAATAGAAACATTTTTAGGTCTTATACTTTTATTCGTAATTTTATTCAGCGTGCTTTACATTATTCATTAAGAATTGAAGATTTATATATAAGTTTATAATCATTGATAATTTGCGTGATTTCACTGGATACTTCCTCATTAAAAGACTCCCTCGAATTAAATGAAGTTCTTAAAATAAATAAACATCTAGAAAATTTTGTTATTTTGAGCAATAGTATCCGTAGCATACGACAAAATTTCGATGAATTTAAAATATTTTTGAATCAAATAGAAACCTCAATCCACTGTATAGTTTCAACCGAAACAAGAATAGTTGATGAGATAACAATATTTATTATACCGGATACATAACATTGTACAAATCATACAATCAATGTAATGGTGTGATAGTTATATGCATAAAAAAAGATCCTTCCGTTTCGCATGAAGCTATTAAATTTGATAATACCCACATTTTTAAACTAATATGTAACTTTAATAGTAAACTCCTGGAAATTTAATGCATTGTATAGGTCGCCATCGGATTCAGATCTAAATTGTTTTATAAATGATTTAAGGATGAAACTAGAGCAGGATATAACAAATACTGATATTTCTTTATACACTGGAGATATTAACCTTTCCGATGCAGATTCAACACAAATGTATATTGAAGCTTTTTGTGCGTGCGGATGTGTTTCGGCAATAAATACTCCAACCAAAGTACAGAAAAACTCAAAGACTTGTATAGACCACATATTCATTAAATGTAAAAATTTTCGATATGATACAATATTATCATTTACAATAGACAGAAATATATCTAACTGATCATTAAACAACATCTGCACAAATAGTTTTTCCTTTCTCAAACAATAAATATGTGAATAAACTTGGGAATAATTTTTTAAGTAACTAATATATCTAAATCCAGAAAAAATTATTGATAAGATGAAATCACAAACCTGGAATAAAATCTACACATCCAATGACTTGGAATTTACAAGAAATGAATTTTTAAATATTTTCACAAACGCAATTGAAAATTGTACTAATAAATTTAAGTAGCAGAGAAAAATAGGGAAAGATCAAAAATGATTACACCGTCCATAATAAAATTCGTGAATAAAAGAAACTTGAAAAGAATCCGAATAATAATCAGTTGGAGCTGGAATACATAGATAATAAAAAACTCCTCAAAGTAAAAATAATATGAAATTAAAAAAATAACAGCAAATGTATGTGGAATACAATAAATGTAAACATGCTTGGGAAGAGGGTCATCAAATTCAATGGGATTCGTCAAAAATTAAAATTAAATTAAATTAAAAGAACCCAATAATAAAAGACGAAAAATCAAAGAAAGTGCTTTAATACAACTAAATGCAGATAAATGTGTAGCTAGTATTTCAGCCGAATGTAGTCAAATTTGGTTACCAATGTTAGAAAGAGAAATTTCCAATAATCAATTACCTGCGTTATCAGGATAGCATCATAAGTTTTTATCCAGGTTTTCTTATGATTTATAATTTGAATAGTTGTTAATCGATACACATTTCAATACACAAAATCACAAAACTGAATATACATATTTTGAAAACTTAAATATTCATACACAAAAAAAGTATCAAGAAACGCGTCTTATTAATAACATTTCCAATATCTAGTTGTCTAGTTGTCAAATTTTTTCCGTTGTGTCAGTTAGGGATAAAAATCAATTTTTACTTATTTTTCTTGACAACGGTAGCTGCAACGATACCGAAACGTTGAAATAAAGAATTTAAAAATATTGTGGTTTAATTTCCCAAGAAATTAAAAAAAGAATGAATAATATACCAAAAGGAACATGAAGAAGAGGCTGAAGATTATATGTAACTCTATTATAACAGATGTTCATATTCAAATGTAAATCTTATGTAAATAAATCAGAAAACAAAAGTGATGACCACTGGATCAGAGGATAAAGATAAATAAAATGGAAACGAAGATATTGGAATAAATGAGAGGATCACCAATGCTTGGAAACTGTACATTATATCAAGAACATTTATATGAAAAAAGGAAATCAGTAAAAAAACTAAAATTACGGTATATGAAACAGTCTATCGGCCAATTCTTACTTATGGAAGTGAAAGCTGGATACTGTCACAAAAGTCTAAAAGTCGAATCCAAGCACTGGAAATGAAATATTCACGGAGAGTGAAGGGTATAACCCGAAGAGATCGGATAAGAAACGAGGATGTGAGAAAGGAGCTGGAAGTAGAACCAATACTCGAATTATTGAATAAACAGAAGCGTGGATCGGACACTTGACAAGAATGAGCAACAGACCAGTCAGGGATGTGTGGGAAGCCCGAGTAACTACAAAAGGAAGACTGGAAGACCTAAGAAAACTTGGAACCAAGAAGTAGCAGAAATACTAGAAAGGAGAAATATAAAATGGGAGGAAACAAAAAAGATGGCAGAAAATAAAAAGAAATGGACAAAAATTCATATACGAACAGAATGCTTAGATATAGATACCTACCTTTACACCTTCGGGTATAAAAAGGGATTTTGATTATAGATATATAACTTAATAATTTTTATAACATATATTTTGAAGCAGAAATTAATAAAACATTAACGATAGCAAAAAAAACGTATTATAATTCAATAACTAGCATTATTAATCGAATAATAGTTCCGCAAATCAGTACACATTACGCACTTCGTTACGGCAAATTCGCCTTGACATCCGTAAATCTTGCGAATTTGGTATGACGAATTCGACAAGGTAAATGAATGTAGCAGGAAAAAAATACCATCTAATAGTATATGTTTTCACACCTAATTTGTATTTTGAAAATTTGAAAAAGCTGTGGTTGAAGCCGAGAAAATTTTTTCGGAAATTCCAGTTTTCGGTCAATTTTTGACTTAGAGTTGCCGATAACTTGAAAACAAAGCATTTTTCGAAAAAATATCAGGAGTCAAAAAGTGTTTATTTTTATCCATTTCACCTTAAGAAATGATAAGCGTAACGATTTCTCCATTTTCCGTGATTCTGCAAGTTTTTGGTTAATAACAAATGACCGACCATTGGGACAACAAAGTGTTATTGGGGTTTTTTGTTCCTAATAATATAAATAATCGATCCTAATTGGTTTTTTCCTTGCGTTTTGTAGTGGTCGGTTAACTCGTTTTTTTGTGCATCTTTTTAGGGGTGAAACAAAGAAAAATTTGAAATTTTAAAGTCCTAAGCCGGTAAATACTCACTCGATGTTTCTAACTCCCACTGATCCTATACAAATAATAGACATTATTTCTCAGCTGAAGAATAATAAATCACCAGGATTCGACAGTATAAAAGCCGAAACTCTAAAATTAGTATCGAAATACATAGCAGAACCTTTATCTTATAATATAAATAAATAATAGAATTTTTCAATGTGGGAAAATTCCCTCAACATTGAAACTGTCTATCGTAACGCCTATATTCAAAAAAGGGGACAGAACAGAGATAAACATTCATAGACCAATAACTTTAATTACCGATTTGACAAAAATTACTGAGATGCTTATAAAAATTAAATTTATTGACATACATAACATCCTTTCTAAACAACAATTTGGATTTAGACAAAAAATGTAACACAAGATGCTATTTTAGACTTAATTAACAATGTATATGAAGCAATAGATAAAGGGAAACTAGTGCTGGGATATTTATGGTTTATCATATACCTAAATAATCTGTTTTTATCTTTGATAACAAACCAAAGTTTTTGATTGTCGTCAACTATATTCCTTGCATATTTGAAAATACCAATTATCAAACCGTACATTACTTTCAACTGGCAAACATTCATATATTACGAGACAGGGTATCTATGTCTTACCTTTAATGTTAAAATCTTTGGGACAAAGAGGATTTGCTTATCTTGGACCAAAAGTTTTAATGGTATATTAAAGTATAAGTGGATATTAAGGTCTTTACAACACGCGCAATTTTTCGAGTACGACGGCGAAGCCGGAGTGCTCGAAATAGAGCAAGTTGAGGTGTTGAGGTGTGTGACACTTCCCAACCTTCAACGACGTTAGTAATGACAGCATTACATATATGGTTGTAAATAAATACCATTTCCTCCGATTTAAAAAATCGAAATATTAATATCTCAAACAATATCAACTGTATTTTTATGTTCATCAAAATTGTTTCATTGAAATTGTTAAATATTGTTCAAATAAAGGTTTTGACGTTACAAAGTACTCCTGTCAGATCAATAATATGAAAATTGTCAATCAGACCATGGCAACATCAACATCTCGAGAAACGAAGTGTAATGTCTAATGGTATAAATGTCTAAATGACAACTTTTTTTATTATTGATCTGACAGGAGTACTTTGTAACGTCAAAACCTTTATTTGAACAATATTTAAAATTTCAATTTTATAAATGGAAATGGAAAGTGCAGGTGATATTGTTTGAGATATTAATATTTCGATTCTGCAAATCGGAGGAAATGGTATTTAATTTGACACTATTAACATTTCCATGACAACGCAAGGTAAACTAATGTCATCACGAATTAAACCATTTTACATTATCAGTTATTTCCATTTCTTTTTCTTGTAATAGTAATAGATACCAGTATTTATGATTTCAAAGTGCACCAATAAAAAAAATAGCGTAAAGTATCCGTGGATAACTGGTCTTTAAAGCATTTGCTCTATTTCGAAAAATCTCGCATGTTTTAAAGACCTCTATATCCACTTATACTTTAATATACTATTTTCAACAACAAAGCTACGAAATAGATGACAAAAATATCAAAAGAAAACTAGAAAAGCTTCTAGATTGATTCATGATGTAAAAATATTGAAAAATTGTCGGGTGAATTTACTTCATATCTGTATATTTTTAATTGTGTTACCATAGAAAACAATAACTTTGTTATTATATATTTTTTTTGTCCACGACCACCTAATAATAAGTAAATATTTAACCTACTAACAAAAGGTATATGGTATCCATATATCTACTAGAGTGAATTATGGTTCATAATACACTGGAGTGTATTATGGTTCATAATTCACGCCATGCCAACTCAACACTCACAATATTTCGTTACATAGGTGACTAGAGATGGGGGTACAATATGAAAGAAACTATTAAATCTGTGTATTTTGTTCAGGAAATTTGTTTCTGAAATATATCGTATCGTTAAATATTGAAATTTTCAGTATTGATACTTATCATAACGATATTTTCGAATATTAAGTATTTTAAAACAATATATTTATTACGGTACGTTGTATTGACACTTTACACAGTATCGCCCATCTCTATATATGTCAAATTATTTTATGTAGCTGTCACAACATTTTGAGGGTTAGTAATACAAAATCGTTACTGATTTTTATTCAATAAAGAAATTAAGGGTCGTGGACAAAGTATAGTATTCTACTCGCAATTTATGGCCAATATTCACACGCCTGCGGCTCGGGACGCCAACATTACCCATTGTGAATAGTGGCTATCATAAATTGCTCGTTTAATAATATACTATTATTTATATTTCATTATTATATTTTCTTGTACTTACATACAGGTAATTTACCTCGTAATTTATTCATTTTATGTTGTCAAACGCACTCTTATCGTGCGGGTTCGAAGGTCACTAACCATATGTATCAAATCAAAATACACAGAGGTTACCAAAATGTGAGATAACAAATACACTCGGAGAGAAGAAGATTATTTTAACATGAAGATAGCTACATAGACGTACCGGGTATTTTTATTTTTGCGAAAAGTTTGAATGTACATGTGGTGATAAGACATTATACAAAATATTCATCTGAGTGAGCCAAATTGAATCACTTACAAATCTGAGATAAGAAGTCAAGTAAAGTTTTTTCCAATGCCAATATTTTCTAAGAAATGTCAATATGAATTTACGAAAAATTGCAGAAAGTCGAGTTTTTTCCGGGTTTTTCAGTTGTTGTATTTTTCTGTTTCGGTTTCTATATTAAAAAAAAAGCTTTGATTTACTCTCGTCATATTTTTGTGCTTTATTTTCACCCAGTATACACCAAAGCTAAGGTGTAAGGAATCGTGCCGACAGCTGAATGGCCGCAGGGTGTTATGCGGTCACGAACGATCCCCTTGGGGAACCGGGCGGAACCCCATTGTAATTAGCCTTCCTCTGGTAATGCGGGGCTCTGCCAGAGGTGACCAACCCTTCCCTTGCTACTCGTGGGAACACACATGCACACAAACACGAAAACAAAAACAAATCCCGAGGCTGGACAGAAGTGCTCACCTCGATCAAAAGCAGTAACTGGGGATGAACAGAAATGTCCACCCCAAAATACTGCACAGAACGAGGCTGGACATGGAAGATCACCTCGTGATAGAACACAAAGGCGGAAGCGCATTTGCGGCGCCGAAGCCAAAAGGAGGAAGAGAGCGAGGGAATCAGGGGCGGCAGCAACTACAAGTGCTCCCCCCTCCTCCGTCACTCCACCTCCAAAAGCAAAGGCACTTCCTGCGGCGGGCGCCAAGAGCTCCGCCTTGAATAAAGGCAAGGAACCGGCAGCCCCTGCAGGAAAGCGCCTTCACCAGAGCACCTCCACGGAGGGGACTCCGCGAAGACTGAAGAAGCCGCGTACCGACAGAAATGTCGCCGCGTCTTCTAAGACCTTTGCGGATGCCGCCTTGAGACACCTCAAGGTTGCTATCATAGATGAAACTAACCCGTACGGTAAGATTACCTTAGAACGGGAAAGAATCATCAAAAACCAACTGCTAGAGGAACTGGACAAGATCATCTTCTCCGCCTCCAGCAGCAACAGCAAAACGCCCACGTTTAAATCGTGGACATACTCTGGTGAAATCATCAGAGTGGTCTGCGATGATGACGGGACGTTAGAGTGGCTGCAAAAAGCCACAAAAAACCTCAAGCCGTGGGAGGAAGCATCACTGGCGGTCGTCAGCGTGGATGGGCTCCCTAAGCTGACCAAGGCCTCGCTCTGGATCCCGGAGGACGTCCACAAGACGACATCCGGTGAAAAGGAGAGGGTGCTTGGTCGGCTTAGGGCGCAGAACCCTGATCTGACGGTGGCGAGATGGTGCACTTTCCACCATGAGGTTAAGGTGAACCCAGGAGGACACCTCTTCGTCTTCGGGATCGGAGACAAAGATATGGCGGTCCTCAAGAAGAAGTCGATGAGGATGAGCTATGCGTTCACCTCATTGACCATCAGGGTTTCAAGAAAGGAAACAGGGGGTACCTCTGAAGACCCGAGGTCCTTGGTAGACGAGCCACCCAAAGTGGATACTGACTCCAAGGCCACCACGGGTTCCGGAAAGGACGTCGAATCAGTCGATGACCTGACGGAGGAGGTACCCGAAAATAGCGAGGTCACCTCTCCCCTAGCGGAGGAGCGGATGGACCTCTAAAGAAAACCTAATCTAACCAACCTACTCATGGGCAAGGACGTTGGAAAAAAGGTAAATATCATACAATGCAACCTCCAACACAATAAGGCAGCAACGGCAACACTATGTCGGCACCTTGATGTATTGGAGGATGCAATAGCTTTGATCCAGGAGCCCTGGATAATAAAGACCAAAATTACTGGTTTTAGTAGTCTAAAGGGTCAAATTTTCAGCCTACCAAGCAATCAGCAACCTAGGACAGCAGTTTACGTCCCAAGGAAATACAGAGCTTCTCCAATGGCACAATTCTGCACCTCAGACCTCACTGCGGTTAAAGTGGAATGTCCAGATGGAAGAGGCAAATATACGGCGTTGGTACTTGCATCGGTGTACCTACCTTCAGATGCAGCCACCCTACCACCGACTAAAGAGACGGAGGTACTAGTGGATCACTGCCTCAACCAAAAAGTGGAGCTGATATTGGGTTGTGACTCAAACTCCCACCACTTGAGCTGGGGCAGCAAGGATATCAACGCCCGAGGTAAGTCTCTTTATGAATATATAATTAAGAAAGATCTAACAATCTTAAACAGAGGCACGGAGCCGACATTCATTAACGCCCGTAGCCAAACATTAATAGATATTACGCTGGCGACAACCAAAATATCAAACCAAATTAAGGACTGGCAAGTGTCAGATCATATCTCTATGTCAGACCACCGCTGGCTGACCTACACGGTAAGCCAGGATCTCAGGACCACTGTAAAATCTCGCGACCCGAAGAGGACGGATGTAGCTCTCTACAATCGACTCTTAAAAGGTGCTCTGCGGGAAACAGAGGTCCTGACTCCTAGCAATAATGAGGAACTGGAAAGGTACACAGTATCTATCCAAAACAAAATGGACATTGCCTATAAGGAATCCTGTCCGATGAGGATGGTTCAGACAGGTGGCACGACCAATAGCTGGTGGTGCCCTGAACTGGAACACCTCAGAAAGACAGCGAGAACGACCTTTAACAAGGCAAAACGAACAACACTCAAAGAGGACTGGGGAATATACAAAGCCAACCTCAAAGAGTTCAAAAAAGTCTGCAGACAAAAGCAAAGAGAAGCTTGGAGAGCCTATTGTGAGGCAGTCGAAGACTTCCCACAAGTTTCTAGGCTACAAAAGGCGCTCTCAAACGACCAACATAAGAGTATCGGCATCCTTACAAGGGAAAATGGCGACAAGGCCGCCAACCTTCAAGAGAGCGCTGAGATTCTTATGGAAACTCACTTCCCAGGTTCTGTCTCTCCCGGAACGTCAAACTGGATGGAAGTACCAACAACACCCTCACAATACGACTGGCAATTTGCTAGTTCAGTAATTGACGAGGACAAGATAAGGTGGGCCATATCGGGCTTTTCCCCCTTCAAGTCACCAGGACCTGACGGAATAAGACCAGCCCTACTTCAATGGGGAATGGATATTCTTATGCCGCACCTGGTTGGAATTTTCAGAGCCTCTTTGGCTCTGAGGTATATTCCTCGTAAGTGGAGAGAAGTACGAGTGGTATTCATACCAAAACCAGGTAGGATGGATTACACCTTACCAAAAGCATTCCGACCAATTAGTCTCACATCGTTCTTTTTAAAAACAATGGAGAGGTTATGCGAGCGGTACATAAGAGATGAAGTGCTAGTTCACCACCCACTTCATCCAAATCAGCATGCATATACTCCGGGAAGGTCCACTGATTCGGCCCTTCACCAAGTGGTTGGCAGAATCGAAAGATCATTGGACAACAAAGAATCCACCCTGGGTATATTCATAGACATCGAGGGAGCGTTTGATAAAACAACCTTTCCAACAATTACCCAGCAACTCAACTCCAGGAATGTACCTCTGGTAGTAGGAGAATGGATACTCAAGATGCTCTCTAGTAGAGCAATAAGTATCAATGTAGAAGACATCACAGTAAGAGGACTGGTCATGAGGGGATGTCCGCAAGGAGGAGTCTTATCGCCCCTCCTGTGGAACATAGTCCTGGACACCCTGATTAATCACCTCAACAACAATGGAATCTACACAATTGCATACGCAGATGACATAGTTATTTTGCAGACAGGCAATTTTGTGAACACACTGTGCGATAGAGCGCAGGATGGGCTCAAATTAATTGAAACATGGTGTAAGGAACACTCACTTTCGATCAATCCCAGGAAGACTGAGATGGTCCTTTTTACCAGGAAAAGGAGTTTATCGGGTTTAAAATCCCCCGAAATCTTCAAAAGCAAACTGAACTTTTCTGAAGAGGTGAAATACCTTGGTATTACCCTCGACAGGAAACTAACATGGAACTCTCATCTACACAGCAGAGCAAAAAGAGCATATGTGGCTTATGAACAGTGTCGGAGAACAGTGGGACGCACATGGGGGCTGTCACCCCGAGTGGTCTCCTGGATCTACACTGCAATAATAAGACCTATGTTAACGTATGGAGCAATTGCATGGGGACCGAAGGTTCTACAAGCAACGGCCATTCAAAAACTATATCAAATACAGCGAATGGCCTGTTTAAACATCACAGGAGCCATGAGAACAACACCAACCGCAGCAATGGAGCTTATTACTGGTCTGACCCCTCTGGACCTGTATGTCAAGGAGGTTGCGTTGATGGCCATGGTACGATTGCGCACGGCTGGTGTAAACCCCGAAGTAGGAGTGGGCCAATTGCGGTTAAGCCTATGGCAGGAAGCGCTTACTGCGCTACCTCTGCTGCAGGCAGCCAATGATGCAATTAAACCCAGGTTTTTGTTTAATAAACCCTACAAAATACAAATAAAACACAACACAGAGCCAGATGCGGCAGATGCAATACGCATTTATACAGATGGTTCAAAAATGAATGAAGGCTCAGGATGTGGAGTTTACTCGAGAGCACTAAGCCTAAGGATCAAGTGGGGAATGGGAAACAATACCAGCGTAGTTCAAACAGAACTGGCTGGTATCTCAATTGCCACAAAAGAACTAACCAGAAAAGGAATTTCTGACAAAAACATAATAATCTGCACTGATAGTAGACAAGCCCTATTAGCCTTGAACAGACAACGTGTTATATCAAGACTAGTACTAGAGTGCCACCAAGATTTAGCTAACGCCTCGGCAGATAACAATATTATCCTGAGGTGGGTTAAAGGGCACGACAGGAGTAAAGGAAATCGCATTGCTGATTCTTTAGCCAGGGAAGCCGCTGGACTGAAAATTCTTGGACCCAGTGACACCTACGGCCTGACGACTTCGACAATTGCGGAACTAGCCAAACGTTACACCCATGCTCAATCCCTTGAGAGATGGGAGGCAATCAAAGGATGCAGTTTTGCCAGGATCACCCTGGGCGACCCTGGGAAGATGGCGCCGAAAAAATACTTGGCGATGACCAGAAGAAACCTACGTATAACAGTGGGATTCCTGACTGGCCACTGTCAACTAAGGAAACACCTCCATACTATGGGGCTAGTGGACACACCTCTATGCAGGATGTGTGAACAGGAAGATGAGACTGTCAGGCATGTCCTATGCGAGTGTCCGGAGTTATCGTCGATAAGAGAGTGTGTGTTCGGTGAGTCTTGGCCTACACCTGCCGATATAAAGGAGATGTCTCCTGGTGACCTGTTCACCTTCCTGAGAAGGACAGGATGGACGATGACCTAGGAGGACAACTCCTCGGGAGGATGTACAATGGGTCATATGTGGCCTAAGTGCTGTGAGCCTACACTCACCCTCCCTACTCTACAGATACAGATACACCAAAGAAGATCTGAAAACGTCCAAATAATTTTCTCAAGATACACATACATTTATCAAGATTAAAATTTCTGAAAAATCAATGATAAAAAGGTTTCCATTGGGTAAGAACTTCCCAAAAGACACTGTATTTAATCATTATTCCGTTAACCTAATCAAAAGTATATCAATTGAACTTTTCAATATAAACGAAAGTAATAAACAGAGCAAAGTGGTAGCATCTCCTTGAATTTAAGCGGTAGAGATACTTTTGTATAGTTTTACTGACTACTGTCATCCGCTATTTTAGAAAGACTGCGCTTGCCCAGTTTAACGTTTTGAGTGTAGCGTATGTCAACATTTCTTGTGGAAATCACTCTTATATCTCTAATATATACAAACCCACCAAAACCAATAAAAAAATTCCACATTTTATTAATGCATTTAGATAGATTGGTTCTTATTCTTATATAAATAATTGTGGTCAGCCTACTGAAATAAATTGTGCATATGATTGTTCAGACAAAATTAGTAATAGTTCAAAACATATGAACAATGAAATAGATCTAACGAGTGGAATAAATAGGGTAATGTGATTTGTTTTTGGAAATATAATAAAAAACGTACATATTCACAGGTTTAATTAATCAAATGGATACAATAACCAAACATTTTAACTACTGAAGATATTAAAATTCAGGCAAGATAAAAATTTCCAAGTTTTTTTAGGATACTAAAGGTGGCCATAAACAAAACATTGGCAGAAAATTATCGAGAAACATAAAAAATTTGTAGAAATCATAATATATTTTGTTGGCGTGAATACAATGGATGGTACCTCAACAAAGTTAATTTTAGATGAAATTAAAACCTCCATAGGAGAAATTGAAATCGAACTAATCAAAGCCATAGAATCAAGTGAGGAAAGGCTTACAATAGAAATAGACGGACGAAACAGTAAAATCAAACAGCTAACTCAGGAGACCTAAGATATAAAAAAGAAGATTGATATTTTAGAAAACGGAAAGAGAAAGAATAATATCGTTATTTTTGGCTTGAATACACCGGAAGGCTTAATCTCACTATCATCACTGAGTGAAAAAATCAAATCGCTTCTTGGATTTGAGCTAACCGAGGCAGACATAAATGATTATTACTCTCTGGGAAAAACTGTCAATTCACCATTAAAAGTGGAACTATGGTTTATACAACAGCCTTTTTGGTGTGCGTCATCGTTTGTGACGTATAACAGGGTTTTCGGTATGTCGTTTATTTTATTTGCTATTTTCACACATATCTAACTTTAAATTTGGTAAATAAAATCATCAGTATCGCATTCAGCAAAATTCGAAAAGGCTATGAAATTAATAGTTACCAGCTTCTTTTTCTAACTGAAAATACTTGCGACCTTTCAAAATGCTGATGTTTTTCCATTTATCTAGGCATATTTTTGTATTATATATTATATATATACACGATATTATGTAGAACAAATATAACAATAATATTCATATTCCCTTTTCATAAACAATAATTGACCGAGAACAACAAAGTACAGACCTGACAAGAGCTGTCAGTGGGACAGTAGAAAAAGATGTAAGACACATTGACAATACGGAAGGTATGTTTGCATCCTATATTAAAAAAAGAAATTTCTCCTGATTGATAGGTCGCACTTGCGCTTGATCTAAACATCAACCAATCAAGTTTTGGTAAGTCAAGGATTAGGGTTGACGTTTGTAATACATTTAAACGGTTCATTATTGCGATATTTTGATTAGGATTAATCAAAGACCTGACTTTTTTTTCCATTTCTTTGCACGTAATGTGTTAAAAAGACATTAACAAACGATTACGCACACCAAAAAGGCTGTTGTATAAACCATAACAACATTTTTACGAAAGAAAGAAATCAAAAACACTTTTAAGTTGAAAAACACTGATGTCGCAATTTCAAGTGACCTCACAGAAGATCAACGGAACGAGCAAAAAAGCTTAAGATATCATCTCAGACAGCAGAGAGGAACAAACAAATACAACAAGTGTCTTATTAGAGGCAATAAACATATTTTGGATAATTAAGAATTTAGTGTGAGCGACCTGAAATATTTAGAAGAAACACCATTTTTACAAGAGAATTTATCTAAAGAAAAACAAAAAATCGGTTAACAAGCACTTCAACTACCAAAATCTGACAAATCGACAGAGAAAAGGATAAATAATGTACTTTAATTATATATAGAATTTATACAATTATTTGTCAAAATAAGTACAATTATATTGAGCTTTGTATGAGTATTTATAAAATAGAAACATTTTTAGGTCTTATACTTTTATTCGTAATTTTATTCAGCGTGCTTTACATTATTCATTAAGAATTGAAGATTTATATATAAGTTTATAATCATTGATAATTTGCGTGATTTCACTGGATACTTCCTCATTAAAAGACTCCCTCGAATTAAATGAAGTTCTTAAAATAAATAAACATCTAGAAAATTTTGTTATTTTGAGCAATAGTATCCGTAGCATACGACAAAATTTCGATGAATTTAAAATATTTTTGAATCAAATAGAAACCTCAATCCACTGTATAGTTTCAACCGAAACAAGAATAGTTGATGAGATAACAATATTTATTATACCGGATACATAACATTGTACAAATCATACAATCAATGTAATGGTGTGATAGTTATATGCATAAAAAAAGATCCTTCCGTTTCGCATGAAGCTATTAAATTTGATAATACCCACATTTTTAAACTAATATGTAACTTTAATAGTAAACTCCTGGAAATTTAATGCATTGTATAGGTCGCCATCGGATTCAGATCTAAATTGTTTTATAAATGATTTAAGGATGAAACTAGAGCAGGATATAACAAATACTGATATTTCTTTATACACTGGAGATATTAACCTTTCCGATGCAGATTCAACACAAATGTATATTGAAGCTTTTTGTGCGTGCGGATGTGTTTCGGCAATAAATACTCCAACCAAAGTACAGAAAAACTCAAAGACTTGTATAGACCACATATTCATTAAATGTAAAAATTTTCGATATGATACAATATTATCATTTACAATAGACAGAAATATATCTAACTGATCATTAAACAACATCTGCACAAATAGTTTTTCCTTTCTCAAACAATAAATATGTGAATAAACTTGGGAATAATTTTTTAAGTAACTAATATATCTAAATCCAGAAAAAATTATTGATAAGATGAAATCACAAACCTGGAATAAAATCTACACATCCAATGACTTGGAATTTACAAGAAATGAATTTTTAAATATTTTCACAAACGCAATTGAAAATTGTACTAATAAATTTAAGTAGCAGAGAAAAATAGGGAAAGATCAAAAATGATTACACCGTCCATAATAAAATTCGTGAATAAAAGAAACTTGAAAAGAATCCGAATAATAATCAGTTGGAGCTGGAATACATAGATAATAAAAAAAAGTTGAAAAACTCCTCAAAGTAAAAATAATATGAAATTAAAAAAATAACAGCAAATGTATGTGGAATACAATAAATGTAAACATGCTTGGGAAGAGGGTCATCAAATTCAATGGGATTCGTCAAAAATTAAAATTAAATTAAATTAAAAGAACCCAATAATAAAAGACGAAAAATCAAAGAAAGTGCTTTAATACAACTAAATGCAGATAAATGTGTAGCTAGTATTTCAGCCGAATGTAGTCAAATTTGGTTACCAATGTTAGAAAGAGAAATTTCCAATAATCAATTACCTGCGTTATCAGGATAGCATCATAAGTTTTTATCCAGGTTTTCTTATGATTTATAATTTGAATAGTTGTTAATCGATACACATTTCAATACACAAAATCACAAAACTGAATATACATATTTTGAAAACTTAAATATTCATACACAAAAAAAGTATCAAGAAACGCGTCTTATTAATAACATTTCCAATATCTAGTTGTCTAGTTGTCAAATTTTTTCCGTTGTGTCAGTTAGGGATAAAAATCAATTTTTACTTATTTTTCTTGACAACGGTAGCTGCAACGATACCGAAACGTTGAAATAAAGAATTTAAAAATATTGTGGTTTAATTTCCCAAGAAATTAAAAAAAGAATGAATAATATACCACAAGGAACATGAAGAAGAGGCTGAAGATTATATGTAACTCTATTATAACAGATGTTCATATTCAAATGTAAATCTTATGTAAATAAATCAGAAAACAAAAGTGATGACCACTGGATCAGAGGATAAAGATAAATAAAATGGAAACGAAGATATTGGAATAAATGAGAGGATCACCAATGCTTGGAAACTGTACATTATATCAAGAACATTTATATGAAAAAAGGAAATCAGTAAAAAAACTAAAATTACGGTATATGAAACAGTCTATCGGCCAATTCTTACTTATGGAAGTGAAAGCTGGATACTGTCACAAAAGTCTAAAAGTCGAATCCAAGCACTGGAAATGAAATATTCACGGAGAGTGAAGGGTATAACCCGAAGAGATCGGATAAGAAACGAGGATGTGAGAAAGGAGCTGGAAGTAGAACCAATACTCGAATTATTGAATAAACAGAAGCGTGGATCGGACACTTGACAAGAATGAGCAACAGACCAGTCAGGGATGTGTGGGAAGCCCGAGTAACTACAAAAGGAAGACTGGAAGACCTAAGAAAACTTGGAACCAAGAAGTAGCAGAAATACTAGAAAGGAGAAATATAAAATGGGAGGAAACAAAAAAGATGGCAGAAAATAAAAAGAAATGGACAAAAATTCATATACGAACAGAATGCTTAGATATAGATACCTACCTTTACACCTTCGGGTATAAAAAGGGATTTTGATTATAGATATATAACTTAATAATTTTTATAACATATATTTTGAAGCAGAAATTAATAAAACATTAACGATAGCAAAAAAAACGTATTATAATTCAATAACTAGCATTATTAATCGAATAATAGTTCCGCAAATCAGTACACATTACGCACTTCGTTACGGCAAATTCGCCTTGACATCCGTAAATCTTGCGAATTTGGTATGACGAATTCGACAAGGTAAATGAATGTAGCAGGAAAAAAATACCATCTAATAGTATATGTTTTCACACCTAATTTGTATTTTGAAAATTTGAAAAAGCTGTGGTTGAAGCCGAGAAAATTTTTTCGGAAATTCCAGTTTTCGGTCAATTTTTGACTTAGAGTTGCCGATAACTTGAAAACAAAGCATTTTTCGAAAAAATATCAGGAGTCAAAAAGTGTTTATTTTTATCCATTTCACCTTAAGAAATGATAAGCGTAACGATTTCTCCATTTTCCGTGATTCTGCAAGTTTTTGGTTAATAACAAATGACCGACCATTGGGACAACAAAGTGTTATTGGGGTTTTTTGTTCCTAATAATATAAATAATCGATCCTAATTGGTTTTTTCCTTGCGTTTTGTAGTGGTCGGTTAACTCGTTTTTTTGTGCATCTTTTTAGGGGTGAAACAAAGAAAAATTTGAAATTTTAAAGTCCTAAGCCGGTAAATACTCACTCGATGTTTCTAACTCCCACTGATCCTATACAAATAATAGACATTATTTCTCAGCTGAAGAATAATAAATCACCAGGATTCGACAGTATAAAAGCCGAAACTCTAAAATTAGTATCGAAATACATAGCAGAACCTTTATCTTATAATATAAATAAATAATAGAATTTTTCAATGTGGGAAAATTCCCTCAACATTGAAACTGTCTATCGTAACGCCTATATTCAAAAAAGGGGACAGAACAGAGATAAACATTCATAGACCAATAAAGTTAATTACCGATTTGACAAAAATTACTGAGATGCTTATAAAAATTAAATTTATTGACATACATAACATCCTTTCTAAACAACAATTTGGATTTAGACAAAAAATGTAACACAAGATGCTATTTTAGACTTAATTAACAATGTATATGAAGCAATAGATAAAGGGAAACTAGTGCTGGGATATTTATGGTTTATCATATACCTAAATAATCTGTTTTTATCTTTGATAACAAACCAAAGTTTTTGATTGTCGTCAACTATATTCCTTGCATATTTGAAAATACCAATTATCAAACCGTACATTACTTTCAACTGGCAAACATTCATATATTACGAGACAGGGTATCTATGTCTTACCTTTAATGTTAAAATCTTTGGGACAAAGAGGATTTGCTTATCTTGGACCAAAAGTTTTAATGGTATATTAAAGTATAAGTGGATATTAAGGTCTTTACAACACGCGCAATTTTTCGAGTACGACGGCGAAGCCGGAGTGCTCGAAATAGAGCAAGTTGAGGTGTTGAGGTGTGTGACACTTCCCAACCTTCAACGACGTTAGTAATGACAGCATTACATATATGGTTGTAAATAAATACCATTTCCTCCGATTTAAAAAATCGAAATATTAATATCTCAAACAATATCAACTGTATTTTTATGTTCATCAAAATTGTTTCATTGAAATTGTTAAATATTGTTCAAATAAAGGTTTTGACGTTACAAAGTACTCCTGTCAGATCAATAATATGAAAATTGTCAATCAGACCATGGCAACATCAACATCTCGAGAAACGAAGTGTAATGTCTAATGGTATAAATGTCTAAATGACAACTTTTTTTATTATTGATCTGACAGGAGTACTTTGTAACGTCAAAACCTTTATTTGAACAATATTTAAAATTTCAATTTTATAAATGGAAATGGAAAGTGCAGGTGATATTGTTTGAGATATTAATATTTCGATTCTGCAAATCGGAGGAAATGGTATTTAATTTGACACTATTAACATTTCCATGACAACGCAAGGTAAACTAATGTCATCACGAATTAAACCATTTTACATTATCAGTTATTTCCATTTCTTTTTCTTGTAATAGTAATAGATACCAGTATTTATGATTTCAAAGTGCACCAATAAAAAAAATAGCGTAAAGTATCCGTGGATAACTGGTCTTTAAAGCATTTGCTCTATTTCGAAAAATCTCGCATGTTTTAAAGACCTCTATATCCACTTATACTTTAATATACTATTTTCAACAACAAAGCTACGAAATAGATGACAAAAATATCAAAAGAAAACTAGAAAAGCTTCTAGATTGATTCATGATGTAAAAATATTGAAAAATTGTCGGGTGAATTTACTTCATATCTGTATATTTTTAATTGTGTTACCATAGAAAACAATAACTTTGTTATTATATATTTTTTTTGTCCACGACCACCTAATAATAAGTAAATATTTAACCTACTAACAAAAGGTATATGGTATCCATATATCTACTAGAGTGAATTATGGTTCATAATACACTGGAGTGTATTATGGTTCATAATTCACGCCATGCCAACTCAACACTCACAATATTTCGTTACATAGGTGACTAGAGATGGGGGTACAATATGAAAGAAACTATTAAATCTGTGTATTTTGTTCAGGAAATTTGTTTCTGAAATATATCGTATCGTTAAATATTGAAATTTTCAGTATTGATACTTATCATAACGATATTTTCGAATATTAAGTATTTTAAAACAATATATTTATTACGGTACGTTGTATTGACACTTTACACAGTATCGCCCATCTCTATATATGTCAAATTATTTTATGTAGCTGTCACAACATTTTGAGGGTTAGTAATACAAAATCGTTACTGATTTTTATTCAATAAAGAAATTAAGGGTCGTGGACAAAGTATAGTATTCTACTCGCAATTTATGGCCAATATTCACACGCCTGCGGCTCGGGACGCCAACATTACCCATTGTGAATAGTGGCTATCATAAATTGCTCGTTTAATAATATACTATTATTTATATTTCATTATTATATTTTCTTGTACTTACATACAGGTAATTTACCTCGTAATTTATTCATTTTATGTTGTCAAACGCACTCTTATCGTGCGGGTTCGAAGGTCACTAACCATATGTATCAAATCAAAATACACAGAGGTTACCAAAATGTGAGATAACAAATACACTCGGAGAGAAGAAGATTATTTTAACATGAAGATAGCTACATAGACGTACCGGGTATTTTTATTTTTGCGAAAAGTTTGAATGTACATGTGGTGATAAGACATTATACAAAATATTCATCTGAGTGAGCCAAATTGAATCACTTACAAATCTGAGATAAGAAGTCAAGTAAAGTTTTTTCCAATGCCAATATTTTCTAAGAAATGTCAATATGAATTTACGAAAAATTGCAGAAAGTCGAGTTTTTTCCGGGTTTTTCAGTTGTTGTATTTTTCTGTTTCGGTTTCTATATTAAAAAAAAAGCTTTGATTTACTCTCGTCATATTTTTGTGCTTTATTTTCACCCAGTATACACCAAAGAAGATCTGAAAACGTCCAAATAATTTTCTCAAGATACACATACATTTATCAAGATTAAAATTTCTGAAAAATCAATGATAAAAAGGTTTCCATTGGGTAAGAACTTCCCAAAAGACACTGTATTTAATCATTATTCCGTTAACCTAATCAAAAGTATATCAATTGAACTTTTCAATATAAACGAAAGTAATAAACAGAGCATATAATTTTTTTAATTGTTCTACCAGCATCAAAAAATACAATCTTAATAACTATTTCAAGACATAAAAAGAAAAAGTGGAAATTCGTCAACCAGTGTGCAGGAAACAGTAGCGAGGCCACTGGGAATTAGTTTAAGGTCTGTACAGAAATTTGTGCATAAAAAAATCATAATATAGTACCGAAGAATAGCAAAAAATGTCAATGAAGAAAACCGTTTGTAATTTTAGACTAAAAACTTTCATCGTCACTTATAAAGTCCGAGAAATCCTCGTCATCTGAGTCATCCTTGAATGGAGCAATGATCATCGGCGCAACTTCAACATCCAGTACTTGTTCTCGAACCCACCAATCCCTTATTAATTTTTCTGTATGCTCAACAGATTTCCTCCAGTACTCCCGCGTAATATGTTCCAATGAATCTTGCCAAACTGTTTCTACTTGGTCGGATTTAAGACCATCACCCACATGTTTCTCATGATAAGATTTTGCCCCAGCCCATATTAGTTCTATTGCGTTAAACTGGCAATGATATGGCGGAAGCCGTAGAACCTCATGACCATATTCACCCAATATTTCATCTACGGCGTACATTTTGGGTTTTTGGAGTGATTTTGCCATTGATAGGAGCTCCGATTTAAACATATTTGGTGAAGGATTTTTGTCACATTTTTCAAGCCATTGATAAATATCACTTTTCCGCCAAGATGAAGTAGGTTGTTTATTTAAAATTCTTGAATGATATGGAGCATTGTCCAACACAATTAAAGATGGAGTATCCAAATTTGGTATTAACTGATCTTTTATCCATTTTTCAAACATTTCGCAATTCATATTGTCATGATAGTCAGAGCTTTTAGATGTTGAAGAAAAAATTAAGCTCACACCTGGAACAAATCCTGTTACCGAACCGGCATGCAAAATAATAAAACGCTTTCCCGTACCACATCCTTTTTTTTTCTTTTAACGCTTTTTACAGACTCATCTTGCCAATATTTTGAGCAGCATCCATTGGAAAATATCCATGTTTCGTCTGAAAAACAATTTTTCTAAATTTTGATTTGTCATTTTCCGTGTATCTCTTTAAAAACTGAACTCGCTGACTCACTATTTGTGGCTGCTCACATGAAAATCTTCGGTTACAATCTTTTTTAAAGCGAAACCCCAACTTTCTTACTAATTTTGCTAATGATTTAAGTCCGATTTCCAAAACACCTCGAATTTTTAAAGCTTCTTTTAAAACCGGAAGAGTTATATTGGTTTTTGTTCTATATAAATCATAAATAGCATCTCGAACTTCCATTTTAATATTCTCGCGCAAATCCTCAGTCTTTGGCTTTCTTCGTCTGCATTTTTTAGTATTCCTCGGTATGATATTATGCTTTTTTTCATGCACAATTTTCTGCACAGTCCTTGAACTAATTCCCAGTGCTTTCGCTACTGTTTCCTGCACACTGACTTTTTAGAATCGCTTAAAACTAAATACATATCCTTCTTTTTCCCGTCGAAATTGCATAAGTCTGTCTTATTTATCTTACGGACTTTATTTGGAAGTTATAATTAAACGTAATAAAAAAACCTAAACTGTGAGTATGTCTTTGATGAATCGTATGACCCGCACGATAAGAGTGCCTTTGACGATACTAGGTACATCTATGTATCATTTTCTGAATGTATTTTATATCAAATGGTGAATAAATTATAATTATTATAAAGTACATGAACTTGAAGATTGGAGACATGTCGCATATAGCGTATTCTATCGTCTTTTAACAAACAATCTTCTAACTGTTATATTTTAAGATTCTGAATTGCTGTGCAATTCGCAAATATGTGGATGGACGTTTCTTCTTCCATGCCACAGAATCTACATTTTTTCTTCTCCACTATTTTGAGTTTTTAGATCTCAACGGTTTGAAGTCACTCAGCAGAATTTTTGAATGCCTAAGCCCTACTAGATCATTCCAATAATTAGATCATCTCTTTTTTCCAGCATTGCCTATTTCTTCCAATATTGCATTAGGGCTGATAACGGAAAAGAGTTCCAAAACGGTATTTTGGTCCCCTTCTTTGTTAGTTCATCGGATATTTCATTTCCTTCCATTCAATTGTGCCCTGGAATACACATTAAGCTGACTGTTTTTCTCGTCTAGTTCATTAAGTTTGCCTAGGCATCCCAACACCATTTTGGAACTGCTACATAAGAGCTCAGTGCTTTAATAGCTGCTTGACTATCCGACTTGCTGATAATCATTTGCCTTCTCTAGGGTCAATTCTATAAGAAGTGGTTAAAAATTAAAGGAATGACGTTAAATTATAGGATGTTTTCGCTGTTTTAACCTACATATATACCCTATATATAGTCAAGGTTAAGATTCAAATTTTAACATGTATGGTGCCCAATTAAGAGTTTCCTATTAAAATTTTAAAGCTTATTGTGCATACAGAGTTAGCAAATTGTCTAATTTTTGATCATGCGTTAAAAATGTGTATTTTCTTACAGAATTACTCCTAATATTCTTTGTCAGCTTGGCACACTTCCTTATGTCGTGAATTTCCGTTTGATAGATACTTGTGGTTTTTTCTAAGCTTCCAGAGTGCTTGGTTCCTGACACGTACACTGCTATTCCAGTTCCTGTTATGGCATATTAGCCATCTCTGTACTATTGGGTGTCATTATTTCCATATCTGGTTATGGTACATGGATCCCACTTCTGCTCAGCTAGAGTAAGATTCCAGAGCGATAGGACATAACTTATTTTCAAATATATGAAATGTTAGGTTCTTAGTAGCATCTCGTGTGCTTTGAATACCTGTGGGTTTGTGGAGCTAGCCAGAGGACACCCGGCCAAGTATCAGGTGAGAAAGGTAACTAAAAAAAGTTACTCAACTCAAATTTGTATGTCTGATTTTTATACATGTTTTGTAGAATAATATTCTAAAGTAGTATCATAAGTGTTTCCACGGACAAAAACTTTTGCCAGACGCTTTGAAGGTCCATAAAAAATAAATAAACTATATTTATTTCAACTTTACTGACCTTCAAATATGTTATCAAGGCAACTATTACTAAGTTATATTTCGTTAGCTAGTAGCTAGCTCCACAAATACACAGGTATTCAAAGCACACGAGATGCTACCGAGAACCTAACATTTTATTTATTTAAAAATAGGTTTTGTCTTATCGCTCTTGGATCATGGACTATTTTAGCTGCTTTATTCCGTAAAAAATAAGACCGCAATAATCTTATGGAAATTGGGTTTCTGTCAAATTATCTGAATTTTTGATATGTTGTAGATTTTGACATGCTGAACTAAAGTCTCCATAGGCACAAAGCAACGGAGCTGCCAAAGCTCCCCAGACCCGTTGTAGAACGATTCATTTTCAATACTATTTACAGATGTCAAAAGCATATTTTAATTATTCTAATTTTTGTTGCTTTCGTTTATTTGGGCTTCAAGCATTTGTGCGTGACGCCTCAGTCGTCAAGACTTTTGAGAAAAACGAACACGATTTTTAGGATCCTCAAAGCCACTTGTCATATCATGTCATCATCCTAACTATCATCTGATATTTTTCATTAATTTCCTGTGTTTTTAGAAGAACAGCTTTCGATTATGATGTTATTGATAATATTTTTTTGCATATTTAAATATTTCCAGTAAGATTTAAATCGTAATCGGCACAATTTTAACCTTTAAATAAACGTCAAACCTGACAAACGTCAAACATTTAATGTCCATGGCTTGAAGCCCATACTTTTCGGTATGTGCTCAAGGGGCAAGGGGAAGGTAAGATTAGGCGTCACGCCCGGTAATAAACGAACGAAATTCAGTCACTACGAGCTGCTACTAGCAGCCAAAAGTAAATAATCGAAAACGCCTATACATATAGGGCTATGTTTTTAATATTAGTGAATTCAACCCTCATGTCAGATTGGACAAATTGACCTTTGAGAGCTGTCAATTCACTGTCAGCAAAGAATAGAAAAGTGAGTATTCTCTGTTGACATTGAGAGTTTGGGTTCTTGAGGTCGCTGAATTCAATTATCATGCCATGTTGGCAAAATTGACAGTTGACAGCTGTCAATTCACAGTCAAAGTCAAATAAAGAAGAAAATATTCTCTATTGTTATTGAGAGTTCGTTAACTACCATAACTCCAATTCTAAAAAGAATTGAATTTAGGGAGTGACCTAACATAAACTCAATGTGAAAAAAGGCTTTTTACTATTTTATCCTTCTTTGGCTGTTAATGTTGCCAATTTGTCATGAGAATTGAATTCAGCGACCTCAAGAACCCAAACTCTCAATGTCCCATGGAGACTTTTGTTCAGCATGACAAAATCAACAACATATAAAAAATTCAGACAATTTGACAGAAACCCAGTTTTCATAAGATTACTGCGGGGTCCTTTATTTAAAAAGTTTAATTTTTTATCATACCATCTTGTGGCAGGTGATTTCTAAGAAGTGATGAGGTGTTTTTTTAACGATTTACTTATACTGTGTCTTGTTTTTTCTGCCATACTTCCATCGCCATATGTGGTGGTGTGAGATTGAGAATAAGTTCCATGGCTACTGTTGGGCATGTTCTTATTGCTCCTTCAATGCATATACAGACTAGTCTTTGAACTTTGACTTGGTTATTACGCTAGCACTACTAATCCACGCCATGAATCCATAAGTGGTAATATTGGTCTCATTATAGCAGTGTACATCTAGCTCAAGATTTTTTGAGGTTGAGTTTTCCCCACTCTTTTTTCTCAGTGAAGGGTATTGAGATGGTTTTAGTGGGGTTGATGTAAATTCCTATTTTCCTACACCAGCTATTTTCACACGATGTCACAGACGGTTTTTTCGAATTTTCTCTTTCTCTCAGGATATTCTGAGGACAGGCAAGCGACACAGCAGCTGGTCAACCGTCCGGCTTCACATAAAAGGGCATGCTACTCCTTCCTGTGGACATCCTCTGGTTGAACATATGGAGATTGGTTGTCCTCTTCACTGCTACTCTAGTGGTGAGCAGCTCCGACATCCACTTAAATATTGTACTGAATACACATCTTCTATTTAATGCTCTTTGATAGCCTCATGAGGCTCATGGGGATGAGAAACTTCCCTTCTATATCCAAAAATGCGCATACTACGGTTTCTTTGTTGTCAAAAAGTCGTTATGGGAACAGAAAGTTTTAATTTAAGACTTATACACTACATCAATGGAATGAGCCTGAAAAAATTTAACGGGTTCACATAGATTATGCTGGCCCAATTTTTTCAATCTTTTATTAAAAATAAATTATTATTTTTAGGTCAAGAATAGATATAACATTCAAAAATTTAGACGATTTACAAATTATTTTGCCTACTACTATGGACCTTGAGAAGAAGGCATTGAGAGTGATGTATTCGACTTATGATCATTTAAGTGATAATTGTGAATTCTTCTATAGTCCTTTAGTACCATCACATTACGAAATAGGTAATATTATAATATATAGGTACTCACTCTAATCATGTGTTGTGCTCAGACCATAATTCACTCAAAATACTACTGAATCTCAATCATCTTTTATTTATATTCTCTATCTAGAATATATATCGAATAGTCAGGAAAGAAAAGAATTGTCCATTTACCCAAAATATCAGTCAAACGACGGATAATATACCTACTATGGTGGATTAAAAGTCCTTTTGTACTTTTCGATTTATTTTAATAACTCTTACTTTACAAATACTGCCTTGGTACATAAACAACTGTAAACATCGAGTTGATGTTCATAAAGTCTACTTATATTCTACCTAATGAAGACTATCTATAAGTAATTTATTATAGTTTTGAATAAAGTCACGTACCTATAATACTCGTGTCTATGTTTATTAAATAATCTTAATATATTTTTATTTAATTGTTAAGTCAGCTAACTGTTGAAATTAGTACAATGATCTACAGGGTGTCTACACTACAATTTTCAGCCCTTGCTAATCAAACCTTAATATCACTTGAATTTGTATACCATGCTGTATTCGGATGGTAAGGATTTCAAAATTCACTATGGCGTCGATTATCTACCTTGGGTCTTGTGGAAAAGTTTCATCACACTTGTTTTTCATTCGAAATTCGATAAAAACGACATCCATTCGAATTATAAAATATCAAAACCAGGTCAAGTTGTCGATTTTCCAAATAGAACCCGATTGTTCATGTTTCTAGAAAATAAGCTGAATTATTCCATTATTCACATCATGTGAATAAACAAGACGTCATTGGTTTCTGAATGAGTTGGCTATTATCCTGCGTTCGGCTAATATTTTGGGTAAATAGATAATTCTATGCCTCTTTGAACAATTGGCTATTCACCTATATCTTAGCTCATATCCTGAGTTGTCCAAGCTACTACTACTGAGAATATTCCGACATCTTCTAACAATCAACCTTTTTACTGCTACACCCTCTATTTTATGTATATCTGTATCTGTAGAGTAGGAAGGGTGAGTGTGGGCTCACAGCACTTAGGCCACATGTGACCCATTGAACATCCTCCCGAGGAGTTGTCCTCCTAGGTCATCGTCCATCCTATCCTTCTCAGGAAGGTAGACAGGTCACTGGGAGACATCTCCTTTATATCGGCAGGTGTAGGCCAAGACTCACCGAGCACACACTCTCTTATCGACGATAACTCCGGACACTCGCATAAGACATACCTGGCAGTTTCATCTTCCTGTTCATACATCCTGCATAAAGGTGTGTCCATTATCACCATAGTATGGAGGTGTTTCCTTAGGTAGCAGTGGCCAGTCAGAAATCCCACTGTTATACGTAGGTTTGTCCTGGTCATCGCCAAATATTTCTTAGGCGCCAGCTTCCCAGGGTCGCCCAGGGTGATCCTGGCAAATCTGCATCCTTTGATTCTCTCCCATCAATTGAGGATTTGAGCATGGGTGTAACGTTTGTCTAGTTCCGCAATTGTCGAAGTCGGCCGTGAGTGTCACTGGGTCCCAAAATTTTTAGTCCAGCGGCTTTCCTGGCTAAAGAATCGGTAATGCGATTTCCTTTACTCCTGTCCTGCCCTTCAATCCACCTAAGGATAATATTGTTATCTGCCGAGGCGTTAGCTAAATCTTGGTGGCACTCTAGTACTAGCCCCGATATAACACGTTGTCTGTTCAAGGCTTGTCTACTATCAGTGCATTATTTTTTTGTCAGAAATTCTTTTTCTGGTTAGTTCCTTTGTGGCAATTGAGATACCAGCCAGTTCTGTTTGAACCACGCTGGTATTATTTCCTATTCTCCACTTAATCCTTAGGCTTGGTGCTCCCGAGTAAACTCCACATCCTGAGCGTTAATTCATTTTTGAACCATCTGTATACATGCGTATTGCATCTGCAGCATCTGGCTCTGTGTTCTATTTTATTTGTATTTTGTAGGGTTTATTAAACACAAACCTGGGTTTAATTGCATCATTGGCTGCCTGCAGCAGGGGTAGCGCAATAAAGCTTAACCTCAATTGGCCCACTCCTACTTAGGAGTTTACACCAGCCGTGCACAATCGTACTAGGTGTGGCATAAGAATATCCATACCTCATTGAAGCAGGGCTGGTCTTATTCCGTCAGGTCCGGGGGACTCGGAGGGGGAAAAGCCCGATATGGCCCACCTTATCTTGTCCTCATCAATTACTGCACTAGCAGATTGAAAGTCGTATTGTAAGGGTGCTGCTGGTACTTCCGTCTAGTTTGACGTTCCAGGAAAGACAGAACCTGGGAAGTGAGTTTCCATAAGAATCTCAGCGCTCTTTTTGAGGTTGGCGGCCTTGTCGCCATTTCCCCTTGTAAGGGACTCTTATGGTGGTTGTTTGAGAGTGCCTTCTGTAGCCTAGAAATTTGTGGGCCTCACAATAGGCTCTCCAGGTTTCTCTTTGCTTTTGTCTGCAGACTTCTTTGAACTCTTTGAGGTTTACTTTATATATTCCCCAGTCCTCTTTGACGGTTGTTCGTTTTGCCTTGTTAAAGATCGTTCTCGCTGTCTTTCTGAGGTGTTCCAGTGTTTGGCTACGGGCGTTGATAAATGTCGGCTCCGTGCCTCTGTTTAAGATTGTTAGATCTTTCTTAATTATATATTCAAAGAGACGTACCTCGGGCGTTGATATCCTTGCTGCCCCAGTTCAAGTGGTGAGAGTTTGTGTCGCAACCCAATATCAGCTCCACTCTCTGGTTGAGGCAGTGATCCACTAGTACCTCCATCTCCTTAGTCGGTGTTAAGGAGGTAAGTACACCGATGCAAGTACCAACGCCGTATATTTGCCTCTTCCATCTGGACATTCCACTTTAACCGCAGTAAGGTCTGAGGTGCAGAATTGTGCATCGGAGAGTCTCCTTGGGACAGCTGTCCTAGGTTGCTGATTGCTTGGTAGGCTGAAAATTTGACCCTTTATGCTACTGAAGCCAGTAATTTTGGTATTTATTATCCAGGGCTCCTGAATCGAAGCTATTGCATCCTCCAATACATCAAGGTGGCGACTTAGTGTTGCTGTTGCTGCCTTTTTGTGTTGGAGGTTGCATTGTATAATATTTACCTTTTTTCCAACGTTCTTGCCCCCCCCTGAGTAGGTTGAATGGAATTGTATTTACTTCAGAGGTCCATCCTCTTCTCCGCTAGGGGAGAGACGACCTCGCTATGTTCGGGTGCTTCCGGAACCCATGGTAGCCTTGGAGTCAATATCCACTTTAGGTGGCTCGATTACAAAGGACCACGGGTTTTCAGAGGTGCACCCTGCTTCCTTTCTCAAAGCCCTGATAGTCAATGACGTCAACGCATAGCTCATCCTCATCGACTTCTTCTTGAGGTGTCATATCCTGAGGTGTCCTTCTGTGTTCACCTTCACCTCATGGTGGAAAGTGCACCATCTTGCCACCGTCAAATCGGGGTTCTGCGCGCTAAGCCGACCAAGCACCCTCTTTTTTTCACCGGATGTCGTCTTCCGGCATCCAGAGCGAGGCCTTGGTCAGCCTAGGGATCCCATCCCCGCTGACGACCACCAGTGATGCTTCCTCTCACGACTTGAGGCTTTTTGTGGCTTTTTCCAAGCACTCTAGCGTCCCGTCGTCATCGCAGACCACTCTAATGATTTCACCAAAGTATGTCCACGACTTAAACGTGGTCGCTTTGCTGTTGTTGCTGGAGGCGGAAAAGATGATTTTGTTCCTTCAGCAGTTGGTTTTTGATGATTCCCTCCTGTTCTGTGGTAACCTTACCGTAAGAGTTTTTGTTGTGGCGTTAATGCCATCTAGCGCCTTACGTGCGCGTCCTTCATTGAACTTCTGATCGAATGCGGGTGTTCGTGGATGTGCGAACGATGTCGCTTAAAATTGTGACAGCGAAGGAAGCGGCGATTTGCGCAGCAGAGACAATAAAGACAGATAAACGATTGAACATGCTTGTGATTGTATCTTTTCGTAACGTACCGTTGTCAGTAGATTTCTAATAACGGTTTTGGAAGGAGCGGCGTGGCTTCTTGAGCCTTCTAGGAGTCTCCCCCGTGGAGGTGCTCAGGTAAGGGCGCTCTCCTGCAGGCGCAACCGGTTCCTTACCTTTATTCAGACCGGAGCTCTTGGCGTCCGCCGCAGGAAGTGCCTTTGCTTTTGGAGGTGAAGTGAGGAAGGAGGGAAGTGCACTTGTAGTTGCTGCCACCTCAGAATCCTTTTCTCTTTTCCTCCTTTTGGCTTCGGCACCGCAAATGCGCTTTCGCCTTTCTGCTATATCTCGAGGTGATCTTCTATGTCCAGCCTCATTCTGTGCAGTATTTTGAGATGGACATTTCTGTTCATCCCCAGCTACTGCTTTTGATTGAGGTGAGCACTTCTGTCCAGCCTCGGGATTTGTTTATAATTTTTGTTTTACCATGTGTGCCCAGTCCACGGGATTTTTTCATGTAAAATATTTCACGCGAAGATTTGTCCAGATAAGTCTTTTCATTATTTTTCAAAGTTCAAGAATTTATATTATCAAAAGTTTCTCTCTCCAATACTGTCAAAATGTGGATTTATTGTTAATGTCAATCCAATGGCACCTATGATTTTTCAAGAATAAAATGAATATTGATTTTATTTTTATTTATTTTTTCTTAACCAAAATTTATATTAAGCTTACGAACTACTTATGCTTATATGCTCTGATTTGCATATTACTGCATATTGTTGAAGTGATTCGTAACCATTATTGACTATACAAAGTGGCCCACTAGTCTGGAAAAGGCCAATAATCTCGTAATTTGCGAATCCTAATTGTACAAAATTTGGGTCACAGTATTTTGGGATACAAAGATTTCAGATTTGATATTTGCAATGTTGCCAGATTTCCTTTATGTTATGAGTAGCTTTATTTTTTCAAATTCATCACCCTGTATATTCAGTTATTACTGCAATGTCCGGTTCAATAAGAGTTCAACCATATGTAGCACCTATGATTTTATTTAGAATAGAAGGTCTTATATACATAAAACAGTTCAAAATATGTAGATTTGAAAAAATTTAAATGTTTAACGTCATATGAACTTTCACGTAGAATTTGTATTGTAACTATACTGAGAAACTTGCTTAGAGCCAATATTAATCAGATACGACATCCAGCAGGAGCTCTTGCTCATTTTGGTATAAATGTTATGCGTTATTTAGATGAGATATTTCCCGGACGATGAATTGGTAGACAAAGTAGAATACGTTCACCTGATTTCAATCAAAAGGATTATTTTTATTGGGGATACTTGAAAAATTCAGGTTGCAAATAGGCGTTGTTAGACTTATGTTTTATGTATTCTAGACCTTCCAGACTACATGAAATCATGTGTTACATATGGTTAAACTCGTATTAAATAGGAGTTCCCAATAATGACTTAACATACTGAAAATTTGAAGAGCCTAAGCTACTAATAATATGAGATGAACGGAAAAACTGGCAGCATTGCAAATATTAAATATGGAATCTCCGTATCCTGAAATAGGTATATCCCGAATTTGGTACAATTGGGATTGGGAATCTGTATACTATTATTATACAGGGAGTTTTCAAATAATACTTACATTAACCTTCAAACTACTAATTTTCAAATGTATGAGAAACTAATTTGTGAAGAAGCCATGCATCTTAAACATTGTGAGAAAACTCTCAAAAATATTTGTCCAAAATTATGCTTTTATTATTGAAAATGATGGTGCAAACTTCATGAAAACATTTAATATCTTGAAAACTACAAAATTTTTGATATGTAAAGGTTATGTGTTTTTTACTTAAAAAACATTGAGGAATACAAAATTAATTGAAAATAGCCACAAATGCCAGTGGCATGGAAAATGGGGGGAGAAAAGTGACATATTTTTCCAAATGTACATCACTGGATCAAGAATTGACAAAAAAATGTGATTCCACCAGGACGTCTATTCTTGAACAATGAGCGGCATAGATTTATGACGAATGATCACATGAGGCGATCGTCGTTATATTCTTGACCCGTGATCCGATATTATCAATCGCATGAAAATCATACGCTCCGGATCGCATGGTCCGACATAGGTGATCAAAGTCGAATGAATTGACGCGTGTGCAGTAAAGAGGTTATTTTATGGAAATTTGGTTTCATTCTGTCGTAGAAAAATTATTAGAAAAAAAATACTGTATAATTACTATTTCTCTATGGATTCCGTAATCATTCTGTCAGTTCTCTATTTCTTTAAATCTTAAATTCATGTGGAAAGACTTGAAAAAAATACTTTGCCGTGGGTTTGAGTGGTTTCACTGGTTTTCAGTGTTTTCAATCGGTGTTTTATCATGGACATGGAGAACTATTATTTTTTGCACGTAATGATGGGGATTTACGGGAGGCAGAGGTGGAAGTACAGTTTTAATATGACCATCGCTTGGAAGTGTTCCGTTTGTAGGGATATTTCTTTTGTAAGAATTGAAGCTCGAATGACTCATTTTTATGCAATTTTAATACTAATTGATTTACTAAGCAGACTACCTTTTTTATTATTGGTAATATATCATAACCACAAAACAGTCTAATCATAACAAATATAAAAAATAATTAATGACAGGAAATTATGACAGCCGTATAAAAAAAGAGGCCAGAAATAACTAAAAAGTAGATCTTTTGTATCAAATAATGCTGGCAACAACGCATTAATTTCGAACGTTCACATGAAGGTTCAAGAATTAGTCGATATCGACCGTGGGATCCGATAGATCGCACGGGATGGATCCCATCGATCGAGAGAATCATCGGATCGTATGATTTTCAAGAATAGGTACCCAGGACGTCTATTCTTGAACAATGAGCGGCATAGATTTATGACGAATGATCACATGAGGCGATCGTCGTTATATTCTTGACCCGTGATCCGGTATTATTAATCGCATGAAAGTCATACGTTCCGGATCGCATGGTCCGAAATAGGGGAGCAGACTCGAATGAATTGACATTTGGGCCGTAAAGAGGTTATTTTATGGAAATTTGTTTTCATTCTGTTATAGAGAAATTATTAGAAAAAAGTACTATATATTTACTACTTCTCCATGCATTCCATAATTATTCTGTTAGTTCTCTGCCTTTTTGAATCTTAAATTCATGCGCAAAGACTTGAAAAAAATACTTTGTCGTGAGTTTGAGTGGTTTTACTGGTTTTCAGTCTTTTCAATCGGTGTTTAATCATGGCCATAGAGAACCATTATTTTTAGTACGTAATGAGAATTTACGGGAGTCAGAGGAGGAAGTAAGAATGGACGCTTATAGGGGCTCCAGGTTTTTATATGGTCATCGCTTGGAAGTGTACCGTTTGTAGGGTGTTCTTTTGTGAGGATTGAAGCTCGACTGGCTCATTTTCATGCAATTTTAATACTAACTGATTTACTAAACAGACTTTTTATTATTGGTTATATATCATAACAAATATAAGAAATAATTAATGACAGAAAATTATGACAGCCGTACAAAAAAAGAGGCCAAGAGGCCAGAAATAACTAAAAAGTAGATCTTTTGTATCGAATAATGCTGGCAACCACGCAATAATTTTGAACGTTCACATGAAGGTTCAAGAATAAGTCGATTTCGACAGGATTCGATAGATCGCATGGGATAGATCCCATCGTACGAGAGAAGCACAGGATCGTATGATTTTCAAGAATAGCTACCCTGAACAGATGATGTCTGACAAGTTAACGTCTGTCATATTCTCTCACCTTATTAGCAATGTATGCTAAGCGATAAAAATTAGTACGAATTAAATATTGATCATTTGTTACTTATTTATCAGTTTAGTGGTAAGTTTTTTTAACCTATTTATAATGGTTTATTGTTCTTAGTATTTTTATTCATCACGTCATAATGCCGATTAATAGATGAAACTGCCAGAATTGTGGGTGAGAGGCGACGGAATCATGGATAAAAAAATACTTATAGATGGGAAACTGACCCGTGGCGCCCTTTATTTATACGGGTGGCGCCACCACAAAACAGTCTAACCTATAGAAGTGAAAGTCCAATAGTATTATCTAGAATGAAAAAATGAGATGTCAGACCCATCCACCTGAAGCGCTAGTCGCAATTGAGTCGTCGAAATAGGCAAGGCAGCTGAGGCCAAGAAACATACTAAGGGAAGAAGAATTTCAGCGTTCGCAGTGGATGGGTTCAGAACTATTTCATAGCGATTTTTTTCAATGGAAGTTTGTTCATTTGGATTACAGACAATGGAATTACTAATGCCTGATTACACCAACCATTTCCTAAAGTTAGATAACACCTAAAGCGAATTTAGGAATACCTAAAGCGAATTTAGGAATCCCTAAATGCAATTTACATTTCACCACGTGTTAAGTAATACCTAAGAGAGATAATATTACGTATTTCCCATCACTTTTTGATCAAGTTTTTTCCACTTTTTCATGCTATTTTTGTTATAATTTGTTTTCACATTTTTCAATAATACAATACTATGATTATTATAGTAGAAAATTTCTTGAGGAAACATATGACATCAACTCAATTTTTCAATAAAACAAACTTTTATGTTTAATACTGATGTAAATAAAAAATGGTGACAACTATATGACAGCTGTGAATGTGATTAATTTTAAAATCTTTTCTTTTCGTGCTAAAGGCCTTAGCTGCCAGGCCTGTTTAGATAACTCAATTGCAACTAGCGCTTCAGGTGGATGGGTTTGAAACCTCATTTTTGTATTCAGGGTCATCCTATAAACTTTAGACTGTTTTATGGGCGCCACTTTGAGAGTTCTGTCAGTACCTCTAGCACAAATCAGGTTATGAACTTCGCTAAAAGCCGAAAAAGGAGATTCATGTAATTATACAGTTTTTGGCGGCATATCCGAAATTACTGTGATTTTACTTTTATTGCAAAATAATATTTACGGTCCGTTTTTTGATATTTTATTCGAAGTTACTCAACATTATAAACTAATATTACAATGAAAAGTCGAGTAAAATTAAATTAAATGTCAAAAAATGGACCATATAATGCCTGAATTGGGAAAAATGAAGCAATAATCGTCAAGCTTATATATTTTTTTGAATAAAAAAAGAATTCAATAAATGAAACGTATTTCAAATATTTCAATGAGAAACATGAAGAAAAATAAAAAATGGTAGGAATTCAACAATAATGCTGGGATTTTCAAAGCTGTATGTACGAATAACTACTTCTGTCACTTTCTATTTAATGAAACATGATTTTTAATGAAGATAAAGCTTACCGGGTGCCCCCAGGTGCACCTCCCATTACAGTATTTCATTCTCGACATAGTCTCTTGAAGTACCTATTAGTCCCACTATAAACAATATAATAAAAACAACAACGAATACTCAGCACACACAAATGAGCATAATTTTTTTAAAAACATAAACTGGATAACTCATGTTGGTCTGCAGTTGTCAGTGGTTATCAGGCAATTGTCAGGTTAGGATGTAAACGCTAATACATACAGTATGCGAAATTTGCTTCGGAACCTGGGTCTCGAATTACACAAGTACGACTAGGATATATGAAAGAGAGGGGAAGAATAATTGTGCACAATCATCACTTTGTTTCACCTTAGGGGGTGTAAGCTTATAGTTACCGACTGCTCATTGCCCTCCCATTTTAACTAGTTGGTGGTGGTAAATGGTAATTCAGTATGCTCCCAACACGGAAGGAGTGAGGGCGTTAAAGAAATATAAAAATACAATCGTTATTACGTAACCTGTAAATCTTAAAATTCATTTTTGTCAACATGATCATTTCAGACCAAGTTGACAATTTCTAACTACAATAGGATATTATTTTAGCCATTGTTACTTGAAAATTAAACAGCATTTCTTGAGAGAACCACAATTAATAAACTAAAAATCCCTTCTATTAATAAATTAAATTGAAAAAATAAAATAAGGTACCTACACCTATTCTAAGCATGAAATATAAGCTTCCTAATTAAATAAAAATCCATTTTAAATAAAGGTAAACATAATTTTAATGAATTAAGTGCTCAAATAAACCACCTTGCTGTGCCAGACAATAGCCAAATCTGTGATAAAGATTTGATCTCATATCTCTAAGATTATTTGGCGTAATGCTGGCACAAACGTGCTGTATTTTCACCATCAATTCATTTAAATTATTAGCTCTTTCAAATGCATGTTGGTAAATGCTACTTTTTAAAAATCCCCAAAGAAAAAAATCATTTGGGGTGATCTTGGAGGCCATTTAATTGTACCATTAGTACTAATGATTTTTTCGGGTAATGAAAAATTTAAAAAATCCATTACTATCCTTGAATTATGGACTGGACAACCATCTTGTTGGAACCAAATTCTGTTGAGATCAACATCGGGTATAAGGAGAACTGCAGGAATTACTTGATAAGTCTAAATATTTGGCGGAATTTAAGTTCCCCTCAATAAAAAAAGGACCTATAATGTGGTCACCTAGAGTACCCGTCCAAACATTTAGCTTCTGCGGATACTGCGTTTGGATTGGAATGGTTAGATGTTTATTTTCCTGAGACCAATATCTTGTGACGGATGGATTGTGTTTTTGATGTAGTGAAAAAGTTGACATCCGTAAACAAAATATTTTTTTTAAAGTTTTCGTCAGCATTTTGACGTTCCATCATCTCCTCACAGAAATCCATTCGTCTGATATTGTCCTCGGGAAATATTTCCTGCGTTGTCTGAACCTTGTAACAATGGTACCCGTTCCGTTTCAAAATATTCTGTACAGTTCTCTTATCCATGTTGACCTTTTCAGCAATTTGTCTTGAAGAAGATGGTTGTCCTGTTTCAACTGCTAAACAAACATTCAATTCTCTAGTCTGCCTTTCATCGTTAATTGGGCGTTCGATTGGATCTTCCGAAGCTTGGCATTTTCTACAGTACGAAACATATCCATATTTCTCGAAATTACTAATTATTTTCACAATCGTTGACTTTGAAGGAATTGGGCGATTTTCAAATGCCACAATAAACAAATTAATGATTTCATTAGCTGAATGACCTCCAAAATACCATCTTACAATTTGCACTTTTTCGCAGGTTAAATATGTTAATGAAGGCATAATTGTCAATGTTTTATTTTCAAATACAATGGCATGCGCTTCCAACGTGATCAACGTTTGTAGCGAAAAGACCTAGGAATAGCAGTTTAAATGTGAATGCTATCTGTAAAAGACAATGTTGCCAAGTGAAAGTGTTTTGTTTTAGCTATTGTGCATGACTTCGAAAAAAAGTCAACGAAAACGAGGGAAAAATATCATTTGTACAAATTGTTCTGCGCTTCTAGCAATAGCGGTTGAAATAGTAGGGCAATGAGCATTCGGTCACTATCGGAAATAAACCCACACCCTAGCTGGAATTAAATACACGCCTCGATGAGCGCGCATAATTATCTTTCTCTCTCTTTCAGCTGTTTTTCTGTCGTTTTTGTGTAATGCGGAGGCTCGAAAGCAATTTTCGTGATCTGTACATATGTGGAAGAATCTGCAGCCACCACTAACAGCGTTACAGTTTTCAGTGAATTCGAAATTTTAGTACTGACGGGACTCTCTATGTGACAGCACCCCAGAGATTCCCTACCCTAGACAGAATCTCGACAAAAAAGTCAAAAATATTATCGGTTGTTGTTGATTTCAAGCTTGCGCAATAGAATATAATCTGCGATTTTGCTGACTAGAGGTGCTAATTTTAGCGAATGAACAGCTAGAAGGCTTTATGCTAATGGACTGTCTCGCCGAAGTATGCCTACAAGGCCAACATTGAGCCGACAGCATCAAAAAGCAAGAGAGCATTTTGCTCGAAAGCACTCGTAGCAAGGTACTTTTCCATCATCGTTGTCACATTTTTGCCGCTACAAATCAGACAGATGTCAACAAGTATGGAGAAAACCCAGAGAAAGATAAGCCTTCGTTTGTATTGAGGGGAGACGTAAATTTGATTGTGTAAATGTTGTGGTTTTGGGCAAGTATCAGTTACGTAGTTGGTGGTTATTGTAGAGAATTGTTCTCTTACTGCTCACAGATACATGGAAGATAATGTTATGCTTTTCAAGGTTTCCATTGAGCGGGTTAAGCAGTTTTATTCATAATAATGGAAGACCACATGCTGCGAGGATTGTCAGTGAATATCTAGATAATGTAGTAATTACGAGGATTATTTGGAAAACATGTAGTACAGATATAAATTCCATCAAACATGTCTGAAATGAGTAAGGGGCAACTTATCCAGCCCCAAGAGCTGTCAAGATGTGCAGAGAATTGCTATTGTATGAATGGAATAGCATGGATCAGAATGTAAGGGTACGCCTCGTTCAATACACGTAGTCGTTAAATCTTTAATGCAAGAGGGGGTAATCCACTTTATTGATGTTTACACTTTTTCCAATAATATTCATTCAATAACAATTCTCGAGATTTGTTTGAAATGTGCAGTTACCGTTTTTCTAAAATAAGTCATAACAAAAATAATATAATATTGTATCGTCTGATTCCATATTTGATCGCTAACCCATATTATTTTCAAAATTATTAGTAATTACTCAAGTTATTTAAAGATACCTCGATTTTTTACTCCCTATGTCTTATTTTCAGATTTGAAGCAGGCCTGCAAAAAAGAGTATCGGATCAAATTACAATATAAATATGCTAATCGCGATAAAAAGCCTCGTCCAGTAATAGATCCTGAAAATGAAAATGCTGTATTGCTTATTGCAGAACCAGAAGAGTTTTTATCGGATGAAGAAATACCTCAAGTTCCATACAAAAAGCTGAATCCCACTGCCAGTGAATATGCGTTTGCTTTAGAAGGTATCCTAAATAGTTTAATTTATGAACATTCAGTGACTTTTTTAGAATGGTGACTACTGAATGTCTGGAAATCTATTCAAATTCTTATTTATCAAGTAAATAGTAGTTAGTTAGTAATAACATTGACAGTAATTGTGTATGACCTACGCATTATTATATTAACTATTTTGTATTATAACATTTTTTTGGATGACTTTAAATTACCTATATTTAAAATATACCTACTTGAAGAATAACACTACAAACACAACTATTTTTAGAACAAGAATATACTGAAGCCAGAACAGAATTTATGTTAACTTTACCCATCAATGTAGTGAATTTGAGAAAATATGTTATACTTGGTGGTGTGTATCACATAAATCTGCTTCATCAACCACCTCAACCTCAAGATTATGTCATTTTGGATTTGAACATAACAAGATGTAAGTAGAGTGGAATCCATATTCAAAACTTAAAAACGAACAGATGAAAGTTTTCCAAATATATTTTAAGTGTACGGAATTAAAAACAAATTCAATCGATTAGCAAGTCAATCAGTGCTTGCATATTGCTGAAAACATTGTTGTATAATAGCATATTATACACCAAGTTGATGAAGACTATTATTATTGAACGAGCACCAAAATTATAAGGAGCGAGTCTTATAAATGTTTCCACTACCATGGTGTATATACAATTTTTCCCACCACTTGCCAAATTTGAAATTAATAACAATCTACAAACGCACTACGAGAAGTGTTTACCCCCGTCGTTTGACTGACAAGTACAATGTCAGTTTTCAATATATTATGAACGTGATCAGAATACCATTTTTTGTAATGCTGCCAAGAAAGCAATATTTTATATAACAATATTGCTATTTGTGCAATCAAATATTATTCATATTTTCTAGTAACAATCATTTTATAATTGGAAATCCTTCACGAGGCTCCCCTGTAACAAAATGACAAATCGATAAATATACAGTAGATTTTTCAGCAAAAAACGAAAAAAAAATTCAACGTCGACACCCTTTATCTTTTTCCACGTCAATATTTTATTAAGGTATATTTGGTTCTATCGCCATATTTTGGTCCAAACAATCTACCCTTAGCCTATGTCACAATAGTTATGAATTATACTGTATATGTGTATGAATAATTGAATTTTTTTTAGTATTTGTTCCCAAGCAACTTGAGCATGTAGATTTTTTTGTAAATTACCAAGGTCCAGTGCCATCTGACCCTGACGTGAGAAAAGCACCTGAAGAAATAGAGGAAGAAATGAAGAAAAATGAAGAATCACTAGACTCTCTCATATTTATAAGTTTGACGTAAATATTGTGGAAGTCTCAATTATTTTCGCTTAAATACTATCATTATTCCAGATGGCCCAAACATGTAATATTCTTAGACCTGCCATTAGTATGCATGTGGGATGACGAAGAAAAGTGCTGGTCCACCAAAAATGTTCATGATGTGAAGCATAATGAAGAGAAAGGAACATTATCATTTAGATCTCAAATCTTTGGAATCTTAGGACTAGCTACATTGAAATACACAAATTTGCCATATCAAGCTTGGGAAATAAAACCAGAAGCTAAGTAAGATATTTCCTTTGCAATCTCTATCTTCCTATTGAGAAACATCAAAGCAAACAAGAAATATTCATTTTGTCGATGATTTTTCACACGTTGCCGAATCCTACAAATGGAATTGGATTGAGAAAAATTCGTGAGATCATGTTTCCATAATGTGTCGTATGCTCTGATTATATTAAAAGACACAGCTTATACCTGACGATTGCTTGCAAATGATTCGCATATTCTTTTAGGCTCTAGGTTGTTGCATAACGTAGTGGATGATTATATGTATCGGAATGAGTCTATTTCACGTTTGTTGGTTTTGTGGCTTCGACCATTAAACAGACTAGATGAATGAGCCGATATACCAACAACACTTTTTGTTAGTATCTAAATCGATGTATATGTATAATATATTGAGATAACATTTACTGAGATCGAAAAGATCTAATGCGTCTCCTTCTACTTAGTTCTACTAAGTAGCAGGGTCTATTTTCCAAAGGAATTTTAGAATATCTGCATTTATTAGATCTTAACGGGCTGTGGTCATCTAGCAAAATATCTGATTGTCCAAGGCCTACTTAATCCTTCCAATGGTCAGATCTTTTTTATTTCTTCATTGGACCTGATACCGCAAAAGGTTTCTTTCTATTCCAGTATGCTCTGGAATCCTCAGTAGGGTGACTTTTATTATTCTCATTCATTGAGTTTGACTAGGAACTCCCACACTATTTTGGAACTGATTACACAAGAGCTGAGTGCTTTAATGTCTGTCTGACTACCCGACTGTGAGAATCCTTCGCATATTATATTCTTTGTCGATATTGAACCGGGCACACTTGTTTATGTCCTGAATTCATCTTGAAAAATACTTATGGTTTTTCCCAAGGCTTGGTTCCTGACCCATAAACTCCTATTCCAGTTCGTTCTATTGCTCTTGAGCTATTTATGAAGCATTGAATGTCATTCTTTCCAGGTCTGGTAATGTTATTTGGATCCTACTCCTAATTGCTCATCTCAGTAAAGATTTTCTTTGAAAAGCTATACTTTTTCATGGCATGTCTCAGGTTTTCTGATCTCTTAGAAGTGAGGAGATGGCTGATGTAGGGCATGTTCTCATGGATCCTGTAATGTATATAGGTTTTCTCTCATCGTCAGTGGACTAGCTCTACTACTCCATGCAGTAGCAATATGGCAGTGGACGTCCAGATCAAACCTAGATACTTGACTTCTTGTCTCCATTCAACCTCGCTCCCGTCAAGTTTAATGGTTTCGAATTGCGAGCTTTCTTTTCTTAGTGTAGGCTATTGATGGGGTTAATTTTAATTTCCTCTTGCATCCACCAGCTATTTGTATAGTTCTGATCCTTTTGTACTATGTCACAAAGGATGATTTCGAATTTTCTCCTGGCTGTTATGACAGGAGTCTGTCAACCGCTACTCTCCACATGTTATCTATATTCTCCACATTAATGGAGTGTGGATATCCTCTGGGGAGAATGTCTTTGCTCGTCCTCGTCTCTGCTACTCCAGTGATGAGCAGCTCCGACATCCATTTGAACGTTGTACTGTCTACACCTTTTCTATTCAATGCTCTTTCCCCAGCCTCATGAAAGGTATTCTCAAAAGCTCCTTGTATATCCAAAACTGCGCATACTACGGTTTCTTGGTTGGGTTAGGTTAGGATATCCTCCGTCAGCTTCACTAGTGGGTCTGTATATCTGCCTGCCTGGTAACCTGATACTGATACGATTGAAGAGAAAGTCTCTCCAGGATTTCCGTTCTAATATAATTCTCAGTAGCTTTTTCCATCGCTTTGAGCATAAACAATGCTTGACTAATTATTGGCCTACAGGATTTTGGGTTTGGTGTATTCCTTTCTCCAGTTTTTGGAATGAAGGTTACTGATACCCTTCTCCATTCTTCTGGTATATAACCTTTGATTTTTAAGCTGCTTCGGCTAATTCTAACGAAATGTGATAGAATTTAGTCCTAACCTTGCTGGAGCAAGGCTGAGAAAATCCCATATGGCCTCGGTGCCTTGAAACGTGAAAAGATGTTCATAGCCTATTTCAACCTGTGCCTCGAATGCCTATCTTCGAAAGAAATATCTCCCCTGTTTGGGGTGCTTCCAGGAAAATGAGTTTCTAGTAAGTCACACTTTTTCCTCCAAATTTTCGGTTCACCGTCTATGTGAACTCTACTTTTCGCGATGACTTTGTAAAATCTTGCCGCAGCAGGTGCTGTATATCACAGAAATTCTAAATCGATTCTTCCATTCCAAAACAAGGATATCAATAAACAACTGATTATAACAACAGTGCCGTGCTATGTAAGGGAGGGATTTAATTGACTGAATAATCATATTCCAATTTAGTAGTAATAATATTAATACCTATCTTTATTTACGAAACATAAATTTCAGTTACCTTTAACAGATTGGATACAGGTTTTGCTCCTCATAACATTTTTTTTTCATCTGGCTTAACCATGATTACTTAAAAAGACATGGCTAAAGCTTAGTTCACCTTCCTTTATAATATTCTCCTTCCCAGTGATATATTTCCATTGATAAAGTTGATTTGTATCTTGAGGAACCCAAATATTACTTAAATTATCACAAACAATGCAACAATATCATACAGAACTTAATATATTCGTATAAGAATGGATTAATAATATTTATATATCAAATGATACGAAACTGACTGTTTTAAAGAATATGGAACTGTTCAGAGCTAACCCAATTGGAAGAAACCGGCACGTTGTTATGCAACCACCTGACTTGTCATGCGTGTGTTCTTCCTTCCCACTTCGATTATTGACTGATATTTACCATCGACCTTGTTTCCTCATCCTTTGCCGACACCGCATAGCTTCAGGTTTCCCAACTATACTACTACTACTACTACTAAGTTTGCAGGCGAGCCTTGTCCTGGACAAACTCAAGCCAAGGTTCCGGCACTGAGGCCACTGGCGGGCCCATTGTGCCATTCCTGCTACCTAGACATCCATGAAGCCGATCCCTTCTATAAAGGCCACAACCTTTTTCAATGGATGCCTGCTTGTGTCTCCAGGGGATATAACAGGGACTCCGAAGATTCGCCTGCGTAGTACAGCCCAGTGTGGACACTCTAAGAGAACATGGACTGACGTTTCGTCAGTCATGCCGCAACCCCTACATAGGGAACTTTCCTCTACTCCTAAGTTGTGGAGGTGTTTCATCATACAGCAGTGCCCTGTTAGGAGTCCTGCTATCTTACTTAGCCTACTCCTTGGTAGTTCAGTAGCTGCCCTAGCGTGTCCATCAGTCCATCCCTTCAATAGAAGTTTGGATTGTCTAGGACCCTGCAGAGCATTCCAATGGGCGAGATGCTGATTCCTCAGCCACTTCTTTGTCTCCTTGCGTATTTTTTGTTTTGTTAGGCCCAGGGTCGGCCTGCCGCCCCTTCCGCAGCCAGTGCATCCGCCATCTCGTTGCCTTCAAAACCAGAGTGGGCTGGAATCCATTCTAGCCGCACCACGTTCCGCCTTGCAAGATTAGCAAGTCGTTCTCGACATTCGTTACCAAGTCCTGAATTACTGGTATACCCACTCAGGGCTTTAATTGCTGCCTGACTGTCGGAGTATATGGTTATGCGTCGATCCACATAACCTTTGTCTAGGTTTATCTGCGCACATTCCAAGATAGCATATATCTCGGCCTAATATGCAGATACACCATCACCCAATGGTACACAAACTTGTGTTCTTGGGCTCTTGGAGTAAATTACAGTCCCTGCTCTATCACCGGAGCATGAGCCATCTGTGTACCAGACGGTCCCATTAGGCTGTGTATTCCTCTCTTTTTCCCAGGATTCTCTATCCCGGATCATGGCCCTGTGCGGGGTTGCGAAGTAGTACTTACGCAGGCATTCCTCAGCTGCTCGAGCCAGAACTGGAATATCTTCCAGAAGCCGGAGCTTCTAAATTAGATTCTACGACCAGACGTGAATGGGAGTGTGAGTATGCGAAGCATGACAACGTTACACGAGAAATATTTGAAAGCTTTCTACAAAAAAAATGCCGAATTCTTGAAACATTAAATCCACAAAATAACAAATCCAAAACAAATGTAAGAGGTTAGGCTTATGGAGCTTGTATTTATTTAAAATCCATAGATACTTTTGGTTTCAGTCATTCTTTTTTATTATGCTCTAAGACTAGAGTCGCTCCATTAAAAACAGTAACCATTCCACGTCTTGAGCTATGTGCCGCGCTACTTCTTGCTGAACTTGTTGAAAACGTTAGAGGCTGCCTGGATTTGCCTATAGATAATTATTTATATTGGTCTGATTCAAAAATCGTTCTATCTTGGATTAAATCCAGTCCACAACAGTGGAAGATTTTCGTCTCTAATAGAGTAAATAAAATTCAAGCATTAACTGATTCAAATCAATGGTATTATATCAATACTCACGAGAACCCCGCTGATCTTCTTTCACGGAGCTTAAGTCCTAATAAATTAATAATCAACTTTGGTGGAAAGGACCTAACTGGCTTTCAGATTCTCCAGAAAAGTGGCCAATAATCCCCGATGATAATTTTTCATCTGGTTTTGGCCAAGCTGAGATACCTGAAAGGCGTGCAGAAAAACAAATATCCTTTAATGTTTTAATCAACGACAATTTTGTTAATCTATTTGACAGGTTCTCTTCTTTCAGCAAATTGCAACGGGTTACAGATTTCTGTTTCCGTTTTATTCAAAATTGTCGTATTTCTAAAAAATTAAGAAAAACAGGTCCTTTTGATATCGAAGAACTTCAATCATCACTTAATAAACTTATTCAATTCGTTCAAAAGGAAGAATTTCCTCAAGAATATCATGCCTTATCTAAATTTAAACCTGTAGGCCAAAAAAGTTAATTATTGAGCCTAAATCCCTACTTAAGCAAAGATGGCATAATTAGGGTTGGAGGTAGATTGAAACATTCCCAATTCGATTCTCATAAAAGGCATCCAGCAATCTTACCTGGAAAGCATAATTTTTCCAAGCTCATGGCATCATACGAGCATTTACGACTTTTGCATGCTGGACCCCAACTCTTGTTGGCCTCGATACGTGAACGGTTTTGGCCTACTTCTGGTAGAAACTTAGTAGACAAACACTTCCACTCCATATCTCATGGGTCAGTTACCAGAATACCGTGTAACTCCTCATCGACCATTTTTCAATGTGGGAGTTGACTTTTGTGGACCGTCTCTATTAAAGGATCGGCAAACTCGAAATTATAAAGTCATTAAGTCTTATGTATGCCTTTTTATATGCCTGTCAACTCGAGCCATACACTTAGAATTAGTAAGCGAGTAAGCTACAGATGCGTTCATTGCCTCACTTCGTAGGTTCTTTTCTAGGCGAGGTTTGAGTGCTAACATATATAGCGACCACGGTACCAATTTTGTAGGTGCTAAAAACGATATTGACAATTTTCTCATTAAAAATAAAGATCAGATTCAAACTTATTCAAACCAAAATAAGGTTAAATGGCATTTTATTCCACCATGTGCTCCACATTTCGGCGGAATTTTGGAAGCTGGTGTTATGTCCACCAAATTTCACCTTAAGAGAGTCTTAAATCGTTCACCTTTTTCTTATGAAGAGTTTTTAACCATTTTAAATCAAATCGAAGCATGTCTTAACTCCCGACCTCTATTTCCATCTTCCAACGATCCAAACGACCCTCAACCTATTACCCCAGCGCACTTTCTTATTGGAGAGACCTTTACATCTCTTCCTGATCATGATTATGCTGAAATCCAAGAAAACCGTCTGTCCAAGTTCCAGCGACTTCAAAAAATCACCCAAAGCTTTTGGAAAAGGTGGTCTAAGGAATTTATTTCGGACCTCCAGCAACGCCACAAGTGGAAGCAAAACTATCCTGACCTTTTGAAGCCTGGTACTGTAGTTATCATTAAGGAAGATGATCTGCCTCCGCTTAAATGGAAAATGGGTATTGTTGAAAATGTACATCCAGGAGTTGATGGTATAATTTGAACGGCCACTATAAGACATGGATCTTAATTATTTAAGAGACCAGCTACAAAATTATATGTCCTTCCTAATTGCAACCAGTGATTTTTTAATTGAAGCCTTTTGGCTGTCAAGGGGGCCGGTATGTTACAATTTGTAATAATTCAGTCACTGGACTGTCTGCTGCTCTATCAGTTCTTACCGCACTGTTCCTTAGCCGCTAATACCGAACTAGTACGGCAGCCGAAAGAATCGAAGATTGCGATTGTCATTGTCAAAAAACTACTGTCAAGAACTTTTTCTATTTGTACGTTTCTAAAATGTTTTACATTAGAATATTGTTCAAATCGTTCAATAAAAAATTGGAATAACATTCTTATGTGTATAATTGCACAGAACCCTTCGTGCGTGAGTCCGATTCGCACTCAACTTTTTTCTATACCGCTCAATTTTTGTCCTTGTTTCTTATAAATTTGGTATTAAGAATAGATAAGGATTGTATAATCTATTACTAAATTTGTTGAATATTAGTATAAAAAATCAAAATTAAGTCATCGACGAACTTGCTTCTCAGAATATTGTCTTTTTCATGTTTTGCCTCTTTAATTGAATAATTAATGCCCGATTTCACCAAACACATGCAAGGAAGTTCCTAACTAAGTCATTTATACGGTAGGAAATACCTAAATCCGATACTTACCCAAATCGGATTTCACCAACCTGAGAAATCCTTATTTAAGAAATACCTAGTGAAAAACTTGATTTGTGTCGTGATGTGTATGTTAAATTTATTTGTCCTATTGCGTTTATTCTTGTTATTATTGAGTTTATATGGAAAAAAAGAAATAGAGGTGAAAATTATACGAAATAGGAGAAGGTGAAATTATTTGGACCCTTCACTTTCAGACTCTGATGAACTATCAAACCATTCAGGGCGTTCTACAAAACAAACAGCTCGCATATTTTCAATATAATGACTAACAACAATAATCCAGCGAAATTGATGTGTATCAACTTCGATGACAATTGACAACAAAAAATTTCAGGTTAAGCATTTCCTGAATACTCTAGGCAGATTTAACAAGCTATCCTAACGATAGGCATTTCCTAGCGTCCTTAGGCAATACTTAATGCGAGGTGAAACGCGAATTCCTAATTCCGGTTTAGGTATTACCCAACTTTAGAAATTAGTTGGTGAAATATAGTATTAATCACCATTATTTTGTTTTAGTGGATCCATTAATATAAGCATTACCTCAGCAATATTGATTTTTGAATTTAACATTCAAGATGGAAAGATATGCTTAGTTTGGGTACAGAATAGTCCAAATAATGCGTTGAAACCTTACATTGGACATTATATGAAACTATACGCACTAAAAAAGGTGAGTGGTGTTAATGAAACGGTGACAAATGTATAAATGCTATAGATATTGCAGCAGATTGATTTTAAAAATCACAATGAAAAAATATATTAACAATGATTTCTTTGTGATACTTTTCCCAAGCTAAGTGCAAAAGATATGTTTCATCTTTTTCACGAATAAATCAGATAATTTTATCTCGAGTAAATACGCTAGATTTTTTTTGCACCCAAAGCCTTATTTTTTCAAAAAGTATTTTTACATGGAAGTATCAACATTTCGAAATTCAGCTGAAGAAAAGAAGAACTAAATACTCCCATCAACAAGGAGATTATTGGAAAATTTGATCTATTTCTTTTTTAATAGCAGCTTGATCAATGGCATACATTTCATTTTCTGCGTTTCAAAAGATCATTAAAGAATTTTTGATAGAAAAGTGAAAGATTTTTGACACCATTTTGCGTTTTTCTGTAAATAGTCGTATTAAACACAACACAGTTCACACTACCACTACACTTAATACTTCACATTATTTTACTTGCATTTTGATAATCGTTATCCTCTTCAAAAAAGAATAAAATATCTTGGTTATCGAAGTGCGCGTAAGAATGTAAGTAGTGTAAACAGTATCCAATATCACCAACGATTCCAAAATGCCCAGCTTAGTATTAGAAATGATTAGTTTTTCATGGCAAGCTTTGTAAGTAGAAATTAAACACATATTCATGTTAAACATATATTTTACAGATATTTAAAGAAGCAGGGATAGACATATTTCCTGATCATGATGCTTTTTGTTACGTTGAAGGTAAGTTTTCTATAGTCATAAAATTTTCTTTTGGTTACCCTTTGAGGCTCACTTGGTATTGTTTGAGATACTAATATGTCGATTTTTCAAATAGGAGGAAATGGTATTTAAACTAATACTATAAACATTTCCATGACAACGCAAGGTATATTAATGTAGCACCACGAATTCAACCATTTAACATTATTATTTTTATTTCCATTTCTTGTTGTTGTAGTAATAATAGATACCAGTACTATCTATATACAGGTCTACCAGTATTTATAATTTCAAAGTGCACCAATAAAAAAATTGCTTAAAGTATTCGTGGACAACTGATCTCTAATGCCCGATTTCACCAACCAATTCCTAAAGTTAGGTAATACCTAAGCCGAAATTGAATTTTTCCTGAGTGCAATTTGCGTTTCACTACGCGTTAAGTAATGCCTAAGGACGATAGGAAATACCTAACGTTAGGATAGCTTGTTAGGTCTGCCTGTATGAAACGCAAATTGCACTTAGGAATTCTTAATTCCGGTTTAGGTATTACCTAACTTTAGGAATTGGTTGGTGAAATCGGGCATTTTAAACACTCGGTCTTACCGCACTTACTAAATTTAATGACCCCAATATCCACTTAAACTTGTTATTTATAGCTACATTATTTTCAATTCTAATCACTTATTCATTAGTTTTTGTTTCTTTGATAGCATTTATTCATCGTTAGATTCGACAAACCTTTCAAACTATAGTTGATCTTCGAAATCTTCAAGACCATCACTTTCTTCGTCTTCAATGTTATTTCCACTCTGTATTGGTTCTTTTTTCACAATTTCATCTGAATTATTTACATCCTCGTAGGTTTTTTTTTTTCAATATTGAAGCAATTTTCAGAACTATGACAATATGTACATTTTAAACCATGTTTTCGGCAGCCATATTTTAAACTGTTACATCCAGTTTCACAGCTGCAGAAAATAGTATTGTATTGGTTCTTTTTTCACAATTTCATCTGAATTATTTACATCCTCGTAGGTTTTTTTTTCAATATTGAAGCAATTTTCAGAACTATGACAATATGTACATTTTAAACCATGTTTTCGGCAGCCATATTTTAAACTGTTACATCCAGTTTCACAGCTGCAGAAAATAGTTTTGAGCAATACTTCCTGAATTAAATCATTTTCTGTAAACTTGGACATAATGCCACGTTGGTGCTGCTTCCAGCCCCAATCTGTTGCTGCCAATTCGTTGCCCAACCTAGTTTAAAGCTGATAATATACCCTGTAACAATGTTGTTCTGCTGCTTCTTCTGTGGGTGGGAGGCCAAAATGGAGGATGATTTAATTTTCACCAAATTGTAATTTCTGGAACATGAAATATTACGTTTTTTGAGTAAACAAAGCAGTTGCAAGTAGACGCAAGTCGTTCGATCAGGAGCGCTATTGTTGACATCCTTCGCAATTGAACGAATGCGCATGGTTACGAATGGTCAATTTGCGAACACTTCCTGAAAATGGTATTCTTGACTACTCTTCGTAGAGATTTGCGAACATTTTCATTCGTGTGATAAAATAAATTTGACATCGCAATTTCTAGATAATTTGCTACTTCTGTTTCATCAGATTATGATAAGATCGTAGCTTAACCTACAGTCATAACCTACTCTGAATTAACGGCATTTTAAGCAAAGCGAATAAAAAGCCGTCAAATCAAAAGCGTTTAGATTGGCCTTAAGCTGAAATGATTCAAGCAATACCTAGTAAAGATGGTGAAATACGAGTCAAATTACGAATGAAAAACTTATTTGACAAGTACGAATTTTTCAATTAGAAATAAATTCACCAAATATACAAGAAAATATGAAAAAGTAGCACTAATGCGGGAAAGTAACTAAAATGCGTGCGGGAAAGTGGGTTAAAACGCACGGTCGTAGAAAATAGTTATTTTCCTAACAAGTGCGGAAAGTGATACTTTCCCGCACGCGACTGCAGTTGACCCGAACGACGCAGAGCGGAGTTCGGGCAAGCGGTCAAGTGCGGGAAAGACAATTTACACATGAGTTATGGACATTATTTTTTCTACGATCGTATATACCTACAAAAAAGTATACCAACCCATTTTTCAAAAATTATTTCATTTCAACATACATATACAAAACTTTTACTGAAAACTACTAATTGTTATAAATATTAATATTAAAACACAATTTTTTGCATTCAGTAAATTACTTGAAATTGCCGGTCCAGTGTAGTTATTTGGTGTTAGGGTTATATAAAAATATCTCCATTATTTTATATTTCCAAAAAACTTAAAATGCAACAAAAAGCTAGTGAAGATTTTTTTTGATGGACTATACTGTGAATAGTTATTCACCTGTAGTCACAATAGTTATAACTTCCAAAGTAGAAAACTATCTAATAAGGTAAAAATTTGCATAATTTTACTTTCCCGCACTAATTTTACTGACACTTTCAAAACTAAAATGCGTGCGGGAAAGTTGGTAAAAACGCACGGTCGTAGAAAGTAGCTATTTACTTGCGGAAAATGAATTTTTCCGCACAACGGCAGACTCGTGCTGAAAAATTCATTTTCCAAAAGAGTTAGGTACAATGGTTTTGATTACTTACATTTATTTTAACAACTAACAACAACTAGAAACAGAACATGAGAAATAAAACTGTTTTTGTTACATAAATATTTCAATGCAGAATTAATTATTTATTTGAATCATTGTAAAAATTGAAAATAATAAATTATATTATATGGACAAATCAACTTTGGAAATACGCATTTGACATATACATAAATTTGCGGGGTAAATAGACTAGCATTCAATTTGACAGCTTTTTTATCCGTACACGTACGGATGTAGTATATTACGTAACGAGTGCGGAAAGTGACATTTTTCACACGAGTGGGAAGTATTGTCTCACGAGCGCAAGCAGAGTGAGACAATCCCACTAGTTTGGCTGAATTTCTAGCCTCGCTACGCTCGGCTATGAATTCAGCCTCGGCAGTCAATCTACTACTTTGCTGCCTAGTTGAACAAATAACTATTTTCTCCGATTGGCAGCTAATATCAATTTTGCTGACTGATATCAATCAGCAAAGTATTACTTTTTCTGGGCAGCAAAGTGGTTACTTTGCTGCCTAGGCACGAAAGTGATTACTTTGCTGCCTGTGATTATACATTTCCATAGCAACCAACTAAAATAAAGAGATTGTGGGAATTGTAATTATTTGCAAATACAATATCCTCATGAACAATCGGAGAAAAAATTATATGTTCAACTTGGCAGCAAAGTAGATTGACTGCCTTGACTGAATTCCTAGCCTCGCTATGCTTGGCTATGAATTCAGCCTCAGCAGTCAATCTACTACTTTGCTACCTAGTTAAACAAATAACTATTTTCTCCGATTGGCAGCAAATATTAATTTTGCTGACTAATATCAATCAGCAAAGTATTACTTTTCATCAACTTGAATTTCTAAACACTAACAATGAGCCGATTCATTGAATTGTCCTGCCGAATTACACTCGATGTTTGTATTGATATCGGGTAAATTTGTGTTGTTCAACTTCTAAACTGTTTCCTTCAGCAATTTGACTCAAAAAACTGTCAACCTAAAAACGCTCCACCTTCGGTGTCGCGTTTTTAATAGTTGACAGTTTTTCTCGTCTAATTGCTAGGCAACAGTTTCTCATTGAACAATCCAAATTTACCCAATAAAATACAAACCTCTTGTGCAATTATAAGTGAAAATATTTGTACAGTTTAACAAATCTTAGGTAGTTGTGAAAAACATTGGCCGATGGAAAAGAACCTGTATTGTAATATGGCAGTTTTGAGCGGCTGTTTCAATTTTGCATGGTCCAGATGGAACTTATCACTGGGTAGAAGAAGCATTGTTTTATTAATGAGAGAATACTTATTAGATAAATCAAAGCAAGTAAGTTATATTTTCAATATTGGCTTTTTTTAAACTTAATTAATATGTCAGATAAGTGACATCATATGTTTTATTTTGGGAGTTGTGTCATGCTATGTATGGGATAACTTTTAATTTTTTTTCTAATTCTTTTGACCACTATTAACTAAACTTCCAAATTTGAGACCTTTTTGCTAGGATCCTGACCTTATCTCCAGCCTCGTGTGCTTTTTCTGTCTTCCGGGGTTAGCTTCACAACAGTCGATTCATAATATAGTCCTCTGTACCAGTGTGAAAAGGCTCTTCTCCTGTTGATTGTTGTATTCTCCTAGAGTTAGTCGAGCCTCCCGGATATTGCTTGTCATTTGACTCGCACTCTGGCAGTATGTGTTTGGCTACTTCTTTTCCATTGCCACTTTACATGAAAAAAAGTTCTCCGTCAAATAGCTCCATTTTGTGTATGTATCATTTTTGTTACGTTAGAATCACTTTACGTTGAGATCACGGTTCGTAACTGAAATAATACTAGTTTTGAGAAAGAAGCATCTTTTAATAAAAATCAACGTGTGAACTTAAAGTTCTCAAAAGAACCGAATTGGTATGTACATCTGCACTGCTTAGTGGTTATTCTATCTTATGCATCTTCAGAATCTTCAGATACAGAATTGGAATTTTGTTACGAAGGTTAAGTTGGAGCCAGACCTAGTATTTTTAAGACTGACTTATTTATGAGAAAACTTGTTCTACATTTTTTATATTATTCATACGCACCGGAACTAAATGGGTCCAAAGAAGTGACCGTTCAACTAATAAGAAAACAACTACTCACTTCTTGCATGGCTAAGGGCTGAATCAAACGGGGTCGGAATGATGTACAAAATTCAACCAACCGCTATAGCGTATTTGTGCATCATCTGTACAAGATATATATTTTCCGCCTGAGAGCTCTAAGAGGTAATTCGTATCCCCGCTAGGTAGTAAAGGTAACGAAGTCAGTAATACCGGGAAAAGTGTCATCCTTTGATAATAAATCGACGGGTATCTGCGTTTTTTTTTGTAAAACATTGACAACCACCCTGTATGTTTTTGAAAATAATAGATACATAATTTTGATACTACTTTTTGCCAGTCTGATAATGTAACCCACAATTATTAATGAAATATTTTATTTATTATTTTTCAGAAAAATTATTCTACTCTACTTGTAACTCCTGTTAAAGCTACAATAGTTAACTGTACCGAAGTTAGCCAGGAGTTTTCAGATGAACCTGCAGAATCAATAAAGGTAAAGTAGCTTTACTGCTTTTAAATAAATGCAGATTAAATATTAGGAATAAAAATTATATTTTTCTACTTTCACACTTGTAAATTACATATCACCTACTATTTGGTTACAAAGTAAATAGATCATTAAGGATACTGACACGTGATGATTAGCACGTAATAAATAAAATTACACTTCAGTTCTAGAAAAACAACAATAAACCACCCAAGCCTAGTCAGTCAATGATTTTGAGTAACCATGGAAACAAGTTAGTAGAGGTTGTAAAGTGGTGTAAAGTGATCATTGATGCAAAAACTCTATCGATAATTATCAATAAACGATATGACCATTTTTGTGGGTAAAGGAATTATCGGAAATGAGATTTTAGATGGTATCGCAAATATGAAAGAGAGTGTACTCGGACCCAAACAGTTTTGTGGTAGGTATCCCAAAAATCCGCATAGTGGAAGGAATCAGAAAATGGTGAAATAACTTGTAGCCTACTGTTAAAATACCAAGCCAAATACAGGCAAAAACGTTAATATGACCTAAACTGCTATTGGACCTTCATAAATCTGATCTCAGAATGAATTCTCACTTGACAGTGCTAAGTCAGATACCTACCATTTCTAAGAGATCTGCAATTGCAGGAATCGTCCACCAACGCTTTAAAAACCTTGACCAGGACTGTTTACGTCCTGATCAGTTTACAGAATTAGCTCCAAAACAGATAATAGACTTTCTCACAAGCCTAGATCTCTTGAACTAAAATATAGATGTAGGGTACACTCAAAAGATCTTATAGCTCGCAGTGTGGCAGGAGGAGAGGAGTATTTGGTCGACTTCGAATCTCATGTTTCAATTAACAGTTTGCGGTGAATGGGAGGGCTAGGCCACTCCTGCGGGAGCAGAGAGTAATACACCTGAGGGTGGTGCAGGGATACAGGACAGTGAGTGGACTGGCAGCAGCGGTGCCTATCTCTTAGACGTGATGGCTAGAGCCAGACAGAAACGCTGAAGGGGTGCGACCAGTGGAAGTACAGGAATGGATGAATGAGGAAATGGAGAGAAGGTGTATGGGGGCGCGCTAGAAGGAACGATTGGAAGCAGGAGAGATTGGGTGGACAGGAAATTCGGGAAGGTGAACTACTTCTTGATGCTGGTACTCACAGAACATGGGTCGGGGGTATGTTATCTTCACAAGATTGGAAAACGAGAGAATGGAGTGTGTGAGAGATGTGAAGTGGGAAGAACGAGGAAGTGCTTAAGAAGTTGGAAAGTGAACTAAGGGAGGCGGTATATTGAGAAAATATGTTGGAGATAATGTTGAGGGGCGAGGAGGAATGGATGTAGATAAGTGGCGCAGTAGGTAGCATGATTAGGGAAAGAGAAAAACTCGATATTGGGATGAGTCCAGCACTGTCTGGGTACTGGTTATGAGCCATTCGAACATGAGTTTCTCGAAAAAAAATGGAATGCGGAATAAAATCAAAATGACACGACGCTTATCGTGAGTGAATGAATGAATGCATGCGTTTAGGAAAGCTCGATGAGGCAGACGTAGCGTCATCTGTCATGAAAAAGTTTTTTTTATGAAACAGAGAAATGTCAATACTGATTTATGTCAAAAAATCATTTTTGAAAAGAGCAGAAATAAGCTCATAAAGTAGTACCCAAATGCATACAAGTCGTAGGCATCCATTAATTAATTGTACAAATTTCGTGAAAATTCTAAGATTTTCAATTTCCCCTGTAGCGTCAACTAACAAGTTTTGGTCTCTTATTCTACTTGTTTTTCACATTAAACTCGATTATGAAGACGGCTTTCATTTAAAATAATGAAGCTCTTATTTTCATTATTTTCGGTTTCTTCTCGCCCCACAAACGATAACCTGTAATTCTGTTTTAACATTTAGAAGTAGTGGCATTAAAAGAATTAAATTTTAGATTCAATATAGTGAAAATTTAGTTCCACTTCGTTTCGTTTATATTATAATTATTCATACATTCGTTGATATAAATAAAATTGATTCCAAAAAAATTTTATGTTTTGTTTCAGTTCTGTGCAGATTTATACAACCTAATGAAAACAATCAGTGGAATTGCAATCAGAAAGAAAGTTGGAGAATTTTCTAAATTGAATATCTATACAGTATCTGAATTTTTAATAGCCACGAGGATTTTAAGTTTCTCATAAACGTATCAACTTATATAGTGATTATAGTAAAATCCAAAATACACTATTCAAGCAAATACGTGTTTCTTCTGAATTCATACTCGAAAATGTATCAAGAGGGATTGGAGTTAGTTAAAAGAAAAGGGTTCCGTACCTATTGTCAGAACTTGATGTTGGTCTCGAACTTGAGTACGACTCAAGACAGGGTCTGTATATATTATCTCTGGTCTGTATCCATAAACAAATCTCAGACAGAAAGCCAGATTACAGCGCTTGCGTGACTTGAGACAGGCCCAAGTCTGGTATAGAAACCAGCCTTGAGCACGACTTGCATGTCTTCGGTTTTTATCGGCAGTAATCGTTTTAAGAAACTTGTCTTAACTGTCACATTTATAAACATATGAAAGAGGACTAGAAGCGATATCGAAAATTTTGAAGAGTTTATAGACATTGCTGAGGAAATGCCAGATATTTGCTTACAAGAGCGGTATATTCGAGATGTGGCAAAATTTTAGAGATAGATAGATTCTCAATAAATATTATCAAAGACCTTATTTTTCCTATTGTATGTAATGTACATCACAATTTTTAAATCATTTGAGGATCACTAATCCCTCCAGTAATTCAGTTGTTAACAACCCTAGCAAGGTAAGTCATAAAAATGCTCAACGTGAATATATTAAAATCACTATAATTTTCATAACAACACAAAAGTTACTAAAACAACCAAGCCGGATCTCAACTTGTCGAGAATTGCGAAGTCAGGACTATAGTATAGCAGCTAACTAAACCTAAGTCGAAGTCTGGCTTTGCAAAGGACGTCTCAAGTCGGAGATTGAGTAGAGACGATAGGTACGGGCATAAGGCCCATATTAGATACACCATCTGTCCTCAACGCTGTTGCTGTGAGAGTACAATTATGAAATAAATGATGATTGAATAGTATAGATGAAAAAGCTTTTTGCAAATCTCATTCTCTATCGATATCTGCATCTCCCTATAATCGATTCCTTTTTGAAAGGATTCATTGATTAGAGAACATCAATACATCTGGAAAATTTGAAAATTATTTAGCATCAATGCCACAGGAAGTTTTATTATGAATGCCGATTGCCGAGTATGGTTTGAACTAGCTCAAATTTATCTACCGGTCTAATGAATATTTTAGAAGGAACTATTCTAATATTTACGAAATAATTGTTACGTTCGTCTGTGTCGAGGACAATAAAGTTTGATGAACGAGTTTTGTTCCTTAATTGATTCATTGGATTTGATAGTTTTCTGGTACAATATTTTATAGTTATTGATATTATTGACTGTGACTTCAACTGAGCTTTTGCATAAAAATCATGAAAGATATAATAAATTGCCTTTGAAGGCTTAGGATTAACAGGCAGGCCTCAGAAACTAAAAAAATCTTTACATTTGTCAAAGTATAACCTTCAAAACTCACTGTCGATGATTGGTCATGTAGATAGGCGAGGAATAATTAATTTGAGAGATGATTGACGGTTCTCCTAATCCAGATAATGTACATATTGCTACCTTGTGTTAAACTGACCTGGAGAAGAGTCACCGGGTCCAGCGAAAAATAAATACTATTGTGTAAATATTTTGTAATGTGCACATTTTGTTGTTTCTCCGGAATCTTATTATTATTATTATTATCATTCCAAGTATGCACTTGCTCAGCACTTGCTGGTAATGTTCACCTATCCCGAGCGTGTGTAAACGCAAATGGTATTAGGCTCGGAAGTCACATATTTGGAAATTTACGGACAGTGTGACAGGTATTTAGGATGGCAGCCTTCTGCAGATCGATGTAAGTATTTTTGTGAAGACCCAGTTTGGTAAGGCTATCTTGTAGAGTTTTGGGAATTAGTCCCGTAGATGAAACGATGATCGGTACCACCTCTATTTTCTCTGCATGCCACATCTGTCTTACCTCAATTGCAAGATCGGAGTATTTTGCAATTTTCTCGTTGTATTTGTCCAGAATATTGTTATTATTGGGTACTGCAACATCCACCAGATAAACCGAGTTAGCTTTTTTATCCACACCTACAATATCAGGCCGGTTATTCGTCACCCGTCTATCGGTGATAATTGACCTATCGTAGTATAGTCTAAAATCAGCATTCTCTAGTACCGAATTCGGATGGTACTTGTAATATGGGGTGTAGGTGTTCACTAATCCAAATTTGTTGGCCAACTTCTGATGGATCATGTTGCAAAGTTGATTAAGCCTGCGTAGGTAATCAATGTTAGTTAGCTAAGGCTGAACATCCCGACGTGATGTGTTGTATCGTCTCTGTTGTTTGTTGGCACCTTCTGCACTTGTCCGTAGCGATGTTTGGATCTTTCATGACAAATTTCTTGTAATTGTTGGTATTAATTACTTGGTCTTGAATTGCCGTCATAAATCCTTCTGTTTCTGGAAATAATGTTCCATCAGATAGCCACTTATTTGATGCTTCCTTGTCGATATGAGGTTGATTGAGGTCGTGATGATGTCGACCATGAAGCGCTTTCTGAGCCCACTCCACCTGTTTGTCAGAATCGGTAACGATTTCAAGTCTCATATCAGGGCTTACAAGATTTAAGGGAGAATAGTTTTTATCTGCTTTTGCGACCATCTCATGCAATTCAGATGTTTCAGCCTTGACAATGAAGAATTCTTGGAGTCTAGATATTTGTTTGTTATGTAAATTAACTATGTCCACTAGACCTCTCCCTCCCTCTCTTCTTGGTAGTGTTGTCCTGATAACTGATGATGTCGGATGGTGACATTTGTGTTTGGTCATCATGGTACGGGTTGTTCTTTGAATATCCTCCAGCTCTGTCTTTGTCCACTTCAGAATTCCAAATGAGTATGTCAGGATCGGTATGGCGTAGGTGTTAATTGCTTTTGCTAGATTTCCTGCGTTCAACTGGGATTTCAATAAAGTAGTTACCCTTTGAGTGAACTGGCTCCTAATTTTGATTTTTGCTTGCTTTTGGTCTAATAGCTTAGCTTGCTGAAATCCTAGATATTTGTAGGTCTCGCCATTTTGCATGGCAGTTATAATATTCCCATTGGGTAGTAACACATCTCCGTTAACGATTTTACCCTTCTCGATATTTAAGGTTTTGCACTTGTCTAATCCAAATCCCATTTGTATATCACTGGAGAATTTTTCAGTGATATTTAGTAAATGTTGAATTTGACGCTGGTTGGATGCGTATATTTTGATATCATCCATATATAGAAGGTGGGAAACAGTGCAGCTAGTGTTCCTGTTGGCTTTAAGTTTATAGCCGTAATCCGTATCGTTGAGTAGATTGGAGAGTGGGTTCATTGCCAAACAGAACCAAAGTGGACTAAGGGAGTCACCCTGGAAGATCCCCCTACGGATGGAACTTTCATCAGTTTGGAGGTATTCGCCATTGTAAATGAAGGTTCGTTCGCCAGTGCTTCATCGCTGATTCAAAAAAAGTAACAACAGTGGGATGTACTTTGTAAATTTGCAGAACTTTCACAAGCCAGGAATGTGGAACGCTATCAAATGCTTTCCTGTAATCTACGAAAGCCGTGTGGATGTTGCGCTTTTCCTTTTGCGCCTGTTTCAGTATAACTGAATCAATGATAAGTTGTTCTTTGCAGCCTTGGTGATCTCGTCTGCAACCTTTCTGTTCTTCTGACAGGATGTTGTTTTGGTCCACATGTCTGTAAATACGGTTAATGATGCAAGCCGTTAATATTTTATATATAGTTGGTAGGCAGGTTATGGGCCTATACTGCGAAGGATCGTGAGTTTGATGTGTTTTGGGAAGCAAGTGGGTCGAGCCCAGTGTCAGAAATGGTGGTGTATCTTCTGGATGTTGCAAAATATGTGAGAATGATGTTACCATTGCTTTATGTAGACTGTCAAACTTCTTATACCAAAAGTTTTGGACGTGGTCAACTCCTGGTGTCTTCCAATTACTGGTACTCTTTATAGCTTCGGTTACCTCGCTTGTTGTCAAGTCAACGAAAGACATCGGTTCAATATTGATTTTTTCCTCCTCAGTTCTTATCCAGTGAGCGTTGGATTTATGTTCGACAGGCTTCGACCATAATGAAGACCAGTATTCCGTCAGCTCATCTTTATTTGGAGGACCTTGGTTCTGATTGTTTTCTGTACCGCTCAGTTGCCTGTAAAATAACTTCTGATTGTTATTGAATAAGTAATTTTGTTGTTTCCTTTTCGTGCACTTGACATATCGAGATAAACGTTTGGATTTTGCCTTCAACTTTTGTCTGGGTGAATCCATATATTCAAATACATGTTGTTCATGTTGTGGGTGACCTGTATAAGTTTTGATTTTTCGATAGATCTTTCTCACTCTGTTTGTTAATCGCCTCGACGGTTTCAAGCTGTTCTTATTATTATTATTATTATTATTTTCATTCCAAGTATGCACTTGCTCAGCACTTGCTGGTAATGTTCACCTATCCCGAGCGTGTGTAAACGCAAATGGGATTAGGCTCGGAAGTCACATATTTAGAAATTTACGGACAGTGTGACAGGTATTTATGATGGCAGCCTTCTGCAGATCGATGTAAGTATTTTTGTGAAGACCCAGTTTGGTAAGGCTATCTTGTAGAGTTTTGGGAATTAGTCCCGTAGATGAAACGATGATCGGTACCACCTCTATTTTCTCTGCATGCCACATCTGTCTTACCTCAATTGCAAGATCGGTGTATTTTGCAATTTTCTCGTTGTATTCGTCCAGAATATTGTTATTATTGGGTACTGCAACATCCACCAGATAAACCGAGTTAGCTTTTTTATCCACAACTACAATATCAGGCCGGTTATTCGTCACCCGTCTATCGGTGATAATTGACCTATCGTAGTATAGTCTTAAATCAGCATTCTCTAGCACCGAATTCGGATGGTACTTGTAATATGGGGTGTAGGTGTTCACTAATCCAAATTTGTTGGCCAACTTCTGATGGATGATGTTGCAAAGTTGATTGTGCCTGCGTAGGTAATCAATGTTAGCTAAGGCTGAACATCCCGACGTGATGTGTTGTATCGTCTCTGTTGTTTGTTGGCACCTTCTGCACTTGTCCGTAGCGATGTTTGGATCTTTCATGACAAATTTCTTGTAATTGTTGGTATTAATTACTTGGTCTTGAATTGCCGTCATAAATCCTTCTGTTTCTGGAAATAATGTTCCATCAGATAGCCACTTATTTGATGCTTCCTTGTCGATATGAGGTTGATTGAGGTCGTGATGATGTCGACCATGAAGCGCTTTCTGAGCCCACTCCACCTGTTTGTCAGAATCGGTAACGATTTCAAGTCTCATATCAGGGCTTACAAGATTTACGGGGGAATAGTTTTTATCTGCTTTTGCGACCATCTCATGCAATTTAGATGTTTCAGCCTTGACAATGAAGAATTCTTGGAGTCTAGATATTTGTTTGTTATGTAAATTAACTATGTCCAATAGACCTCTCCCTCCCTCTCTTCTTGGTAGTGTTGTCCTGATAACTGATGATGTCGGATGGTGACATTTGTGTTTGGTCATCATGGTACGGGTTGTTCTTTGAATATCCTCCAGCTCTGTCTTTGTCCACTTCAGAATTCCAAATGAGTATGTCAGGATCGGTATGGCGTAGGTGTTAATTGCTTTTGCTAGATTTCCTGCGTTCAACTGGGATTTCAATAAAGTAGTTACCCTTTGAGTGAACTGGCTCCTAATTTTGATTTTTGCTTGCTTTTGGTCTAATAGCTTAGCTTGCTGAAATCCTAGATATTTGTAGGTCTTGCCATTTTGCATGGCAGTTATATATTCCCATTGGGTAGTAACACATCTCCGTTAACGATTTTACCCTTCTCGATATTTAAGGTTTTGCACTTGTCTAATCCAAATCCCATTTGTATATCACTGGAGAATTTTTCAGTGATATTGAGTAAGTGTTGAATTTGACGCTGGTTGGATGCGTATATTTTGATATCATCCATATATAGAAGGTGGGAAACAGTGCAGCTAGTGTTCCTGTTGGCTTTAAGTTTATAGCCGTAATCCGTATCGTTGAGTAGATTGGAGAGTGGGTTCATTGCCAAACAGAACCAAAGTGGACTAAGGGAGTCACCCTGGAAGATCCCCCTACGGATGGAAATTTCATCAGTTTGGAGGTATTGGCCATTTATTTGTAAATGAAGGTTCGTTCGCCAGTGCTTCATCGCTGATTCAAAAAAAGTAACAACAGTGGGATGTACTTTGTAAATTTGCAGAACTTTCACAAGCCAGGAATGTGGAACGCTATCAAATGCTTTCCTGTAATCTACGAAAGCCGTGTGGATGTTGCGCTTTTCCTTTTGCGCCTGTTCCAGTATAACTGAATCAATGATAAGTTGTTCTTTGCAGCCTTGGTGATCTCGTCTGCAACCTTTCTGTTCTTCTGACAGGATGTTGTTTTGGTCCACATGTCTGTAAATACGGTTAGTGATGCAAGCCGTTAATATTTTATATATAGTTGGTAGGCAGGTTATGGGCCTATACTGCGAAGGATCGTGAGTTTGATGTGTTTTGGGAAGCAAGTGGGTCGAGCCCAGTGTCAGAAATGGTGGTGTATCTTCTGGATGTTGCAAAATATGTGAGAATGATGTTACCATTGCTTTATGTAGACTGTCAAACTTCTTATACCAAAAGTTTTGGACGTGGTCAACTCCTGGTGTCTTCCAATTACTGGTACTCTTTATAGCTTCGGTTACCTCGCTTGTTGTCAAGTCAACGAAAGACATCGGTTCAATATTGATTTTTTCCTCCTCAGTTCTTATCCAGTGAGCGTTGCATTTATGTTCGACAGGCTTCGACCATAATGAAGACCAGTATTCCGTCAGCTCATCTTTATTTGGAGGACCTTGGTTCTGATTGTTTTCTGTACCGCTCAGTTGCCTGTAAAATAACTTCTGATTGTTATTGAATAAGTAATTTTGTTGTTTCCTTTTCGTGCACTTGACATATCGAGATAAACGTTTGGATTTTGCCTTCAACTTTTGTCTGGGTGAATCCATATATTCAAATACATGTTGTTCATGTTGTGGGTGACCTGTATAAGTTTTGATTTTTCGATAGATCTTTCTCACTCTGTTTGTTAATCGCCTCGACGGTTTCAAGCTGTTCTTATTATTATTATTATTATTATTTTCATTCCAAGTATGCACTTGCTCAGCACTTGCTGGTAATGTTCACCTATCCCGAGCGTGTGTAAACGCAAATGGGATTAGGCTCGGAAGTCACATATTTAGAAATTTACGGACAGTGTGACAGGTATTTATGATGGCAGCCTTCTGCAGATCGATGTAAGTATTTTTGTGAAGACCCAGTTTGGTAAGGCTATCTTGTAGAGTTTTGGGAATTAGTCCCGTAGATGAAACGATGATCGGTACCACCTCTATTTTCTCTGCATGCCACATCTGTCTTACCTCAATTGCAAGATCGGTGTATTTTGCAATTTTCTCGTTGTATTCGTCCAGAATATTGTTATTATTGGGTACTGCAACATCCACCAGATAAACCGAGTTAGCTTTTTTATCCACAACTACAATATCAGGCCGGTTATTCGTCACCCGTCTATCGGTGATAATTGACCTATCGTAGTATAGTCTTAAATCAGCATTCTCTAGCACCGAATTCGGATGGTACTTGTAATATGGGGTGTAGGTGTTCACTAATCCAAATTTGTTGGCCAACTTCTGATGGATGATGTTGCAAAGTTGATTGTGCCTGCGTAGGTAATCAATGTTAGCTAAGGCTGAACATCCCGACGTGATGTGTTGTATCGTCTCTGTTGTTTGTTGGCACCTTCTGCACTTGTCCGTAGCGATGTTTGGATCTTTCATGACAAATTTCTTGTAATTGTTGGTATTAATTACTTGGTCTTGAATTGCCGTCATAAATCCTTCTGTTTCTGGAAATAATGTTCCATCAGATAGCCACTTATTTGATGCTTCCTTGTCGATATGAGGTTGATTGAGGTCGTGATGATGTCGACCATGAAGCGCTTTCTGAGCCCACTCCACCTGTTTGTCAGAATCGGTAACGATTTCAAGTCTCATATCAGGGCTTACAAGATTTACGGGGGAATAGTTTTTATCTGCTTTTGCGACCATCTCATGCAATTTAGATGTTTCAGCCTTGACAATGAAGAATTCTTGGAGTCTAGATATTTGTTTGTTATGTAAATTAACTATGTCCAATAGACCTCTCCCTCCCTCTCTTCTTGGTAGTGTTGTCCTGATAACTGATGATGTCGGATGGTGACATTTGTGTTTGGTCATCATGGTACGGGTTGTTCTTTGAATATCCTCCAGCTCTGTCTTTGTCCACTTCAGAATTCCAAATGAGTATGTCAGGATCGGTATGGCGTAGTTGTTAATTGCTTTTGCTAGATTTCCTGCGTTCAACTGGGATTTCAATAAAGTAGTTACCCTTTGAGTGAACTGGCTCCTAATTTTGATTTTTGCTTGCTTTTGGTCTAATAGCTTAGCTTGCTGAAATCCTAGATATTTGTAGGTCTTGCCATTTTGCATGGCAGTTATATATTCCCATTGGGTAGTAACACATCTCCGTTAACGATTTTACCCTTCTCGATATTTAAGGTTTTGCACTTGTCTAATCCAAATCCCATTTGTATATCACTGGAGAATTTTTCAGTGATATTGAGTAAGTGTTGAATTTGACGCTGGTTGGATGCGTATATTTTGATATCATCCATATATAGAAGGTGGGAAACAGTGCAGCTAGTGTTCCTGTTGGCTTTAAGTTTATAGCCGTAATCCGTATCGTTGAGTAGATTGGAGAGTGGGTTCATTGCCAAACAGAACCAAAGTGGACTAAGGGAGTCACCCTGGAAGATCCCCCTACGGATGGAAATTTCATCAGTTTGGAGGTATTGGCCATTTATTTGTAAATGAAGGTTCGTTCGCCAGTGCTTCATCGCTGATTCAAGAAAAGTAACAACAGTGGGATGTACTTTGTAAATTTGCAGAACTTTCACAAGCCAGGAATGTGGAACGCTATCAAATGCTTTCCTGTAATCTACGAAAGCCGTGTGGATGTTGCGCTTTTCCTTTTGCGCCTGTTTCAGTATAACTGAATCAATGATAAGTTGTTCTTTGCAGCCTTGGTGATCTCGTCTGCAACCTTTCTGTTCTTCTGACAGGATGTTGTTTTGGTCCACATGTCTGTAAATACGGTTAGTGATGCAAGCCGTTAATATTTTATATATAGTTGGTAGGCAGGTTATGGGCCTATACTGCGAAGGATCGTGTGTTTGATGTGTTTTGGGAAGCAAGTGGGTCGAGCCCAGTGTCAGAAATGGTGGTGTATCTTCTGGATGTTGCAAAATATGTGAGAATGATGTTGCCATTGCTTTATGTAGACTGTCAAACTTCTTATACCAAAAGTTTTGGACGTGGTCAACTCCTGGTGTCTTCCAATTACTGGTACTCTTTATAGCTTCGGTTACCTCGCTTGTTGTCAAGTCAACGAAAGACATCGGTTCAATATTGATTTTTTCCTCCTCAGTTCTTATCCAGTGAGCGTTGGATTTATGTTCGACAGGCTTCGACCATAATGAAGACCAGTATTCCGTCAGCTCATCTTTATTTGGAGGACCTTGATTCTGATTGTTTTCTGTACCGCTCAGTTGCCTGTAAAATAATTTCTGATTGTTATTGAATAAGTAATTTTGTTGTTTCCTTTTCGTGCACTTGACATATCGAGATAAACGTTTGGATTTTGCCTTCAACTTTTGTCTGAGTGAATCCATATATTCAAATACATGTTGTTCATGTTGTGGGTGACCTGTATAAGTTTTGATTTTTCGATAGATCTTTCTCACTCTGTTTGTTAATCGCCTCGACGGTTTCAAGCTGTTCTTAAACTCTGTCAACTGCCCCAATTCCCTCCTGATGTCATCAATGGAACTTTCGAGCCTGCGTTGCCACCAGGGCTTGAGCTGTTTGTAGTCCTTACTCTGATTGTTTCCAGGGAATTGGATTCGTTGATTATGAATTCGAAGCACGGCCACCGCTCCACAATAGATGAGAGTGTGAAGTTGTTCCAGTGCTTTGCAGTCTTTGGCATGTTTCTGCAATAGTAAGTTCACTGCTGCTATTATGCTGTTGGTACTCTTATTGGTTCGCAGCTTGGGTAGTTTGGGCCGGTGTATTGGGTTGGTGCCATTAAATTCCGCTAGTGCTTTACAAAGCTCTGTATTATAGTCATTATCAGGTGTTTTGTCGCAATCAATGTGTGTTTTCTCAACGCCATTGTTGTCTTCTTGTGCATTCTCCGGTTCATGTGTATCATGATCGGTAATTATGTCATTCTCCTCATTTTGTAGGTCAAGAAGGACTTCTCCTCGAATTTGTTGCAACGTCGGATCGGGTAGTAGATTGTTTTTCACAATACTTCGACGCTGGTCAGCAATACGTTGTTCCGTGAGATGCTGTAATTCTGGGAAATGTTCAATGAATGCACGGTGGAGGGCGTATCTGTACGTTGTCATATCAGTTTCCATCTTGGTGATTTTGAAATAGGAGCGCATAATAAAAGAGTTCAGCTCAATAGTCCACTTCATGCGCTTCCTGGGCTTTCCGGCTTTTGTGGTCGTGGATGTGCCGACTTGCGTCACTCCAGAAACAGCAGAAGCCGGTGGATGAGGATTGATGTTGTTTTCCTCATGAGTGTGGGTCACAGTAGCCCTACTCGGTGTCACGCTGCGCCTACCGCTAACCGAGGAAGAAGTTGATTCATCATTTTTCGAAGAAGCCCTTCTAGCACCAGCTCGAACGCGACAAGAGTTTAAGGTGTTGCAATGTCGATTCACCTGACGATTCCTGAGATTTAAAGTCCCGGAATTTACAATCGAATTATTGCTCCCCCCAGAATCCGTGGAGCAGACAGCCGATGTACTAGGTACACTAGCAGTGTGGGATTCTGAGCATTTCGCTCTACCCACCTGGGGTAATCTAGTTTTACAATTCGACATCGTGATTGTTGCATTTTAGACCTACTGCCAGGTGATGATTCAGCCGCTCCTTCCATGGAGAACAGACGCTGTCGGAGTACCGCTCCTTACATGGAGTCCGTCGTGTCCTGAAACTTACTGGTTTTGGTTCGCTCCGAGGTATTTAATTTCCCCGATACCTTTTATATCTAAAAGGCCTTCCCCTATCCACCACCTGGGGAAGCGCCCGATAGGGGACCAGCACCCCCACGGGCTTATTATTATTATTATTATTATTATTATCATCATTCCAAGTATGCACTTGCTCAGCACTTGCTGGTAATGTTCACCTATCCCGAGCGTGTGTAAACGCAAATGGGATTAGGCTCGGAAGTCACATATTTAGAAATTTACGGACAGTGTGACAAGTATTTAGGATGGCAGCCTTCTGCAGATCGATGTAAGTATTTTTGTGAAGACCCAGTTTGGTAAGGCTATCTTGTAGAGTTTTGGGAATTAGTCCCGTAGATGAAACGATGATCGGTACCACCTCTATTTTCTCTGCATGCCACATCTGTCTTACCTCAATTGCAAGATCGGTGTATTTTGCAATTTTCTCGTTGTATTTGTCCAGAATATTGTTATTATTGGGTACTGCAACATCCACCAGATAAACCGAGTTAGCTTTTTTATCCACAACTACAATATCAGGCCGGTTATTCGTCACCCGTCTATCGGTGATAATTGACCTATCGTAGTATAGTCTAAAATCAGCATTCTCTAGCACCGAATTCGGATGGTACTTGTAATATGGGGTGTAGGTGTTCACTAATCCAAATTTGTTGGCCAACTTCTGATGGATGATGTTGCAAAGTTGATTGTGCCTGCGTAGGTAATCAATGTTAGCTAAGGCTGAACATCCCGACGTGATGTGTTGTATCGTCTCTGTTGTTTGTTGGCACCTTCTGCACTTGTCCGTAGCGATGTTTGGATCTTTCATGACAAATTTCTTGTAATTGTTGGTATTAATTACTTGGTCTTGAATTGCCGTCATAAATCCTTCTGTTTCTGGAAATAATGTTCCATCAGATAGCCACTTATTTGATGCTTCCTTGTCGATATGAGGTTGATTGAGGTCGTGATGATGTCGACCATGAAGCGCTTTCTGAGCCCACTCCACCTGTTTGTCAGAATCGGTAACGATTTCAAGTCTCATATCAGGGGTTACAAGATTTAAGGGGGAATAGTTTTTATCTGCTTTTGCGACCATCTCATGCAATTCAGATGTTTCAGCCTTGACAATGAAGAATTCTTGGAGTCTAGATATTTGTTTGTTATGTAAATTAACTATGTCCACTAGACCTCTCCCTCCCTCTCTTCTTGGTAGTGTTGTCCTGATAACTGATGATGTCGGATGGTGACATTTGTGTTTGGTCATCATGGTACGGGTTGTTCTTTGAATATCCTCCAGCTCTGTCTTTGTCCACTTCAGAATTCCAAATGAGTATGTCAGAATCGGTATGGCGTAGGTGTTAATTGCTTTTGCTAGATTTCCTGCGTTCAACTGGGATTTCAATAAAGTAGTTACCCTTTGAGTGAACTGGCTCCTAATTTTGATTTTTGCTTGCTTTTGGTCTAATAGCTTAGCTTGCTGAAATCCTAGATATTTGTAGGTCTCGCCATTTTGCATGGCAGTTATAATATTCCCATTGGGTAGTAACACATCTCCGTTAACGATTTTACCCTTCTCGATATTTAAGGTTTTGCACTTGTCTAATCCAAATCCCATTTGTATATCACTGGAGAATTTTTCAGTGATATTGAGTAAATGTTGAATTTGACGCTGGTTGGATGCGTATATTTTGATATCATCCATATATAGAAGGTGGGAAACAGTGCAGCTAGTGTTCCTGTTGGCTTTAAGTTTATAGCCGTAATCAGTATCGTTGAGTAGATTGGAGAGTGGGTTCATTGCCAAACAGAACCAAAGTGGACTAAGGGAGTCACCCTGGAAGATCCCCCTACGGATGGAAATTTCATCAGTTTGGAGGTATTGGCCATTTATTTGTAAATGAAGGTTTGTTCGCCAGTGCTTCATCGCTGATTCAAGAAAAGTAACAACAGTGGGATGTACTTTGTAAATTTGCAGAACTTTCACAAGCCAGGAATGTGGAACGCTATCAAATGCTTTCCTGTAATCTACGAAAGCCGTGTGGATGTTGCGCTTTTCCTTTTGCGCCTGTTTCAGTATAACTGAATCAATGGTAAGTTGTTCTTTGCAGCCTTGGTGATCTCGTCTGCAACCTTTCTGTTCTTCTGACAGGATGTTGTTTTGGTCCACATGTCTGTAAATACGGTTAGTGATGCAAGCCGTTAATATTTTATATATAGTTGGTAGGCAGGTTATGGGCCTATACTGCGAAGGATCATGAGTTTGATGTGTTTTGGGAAGCAAGTGGGTCGAGCCCAGTGTCAGAAATGGTGGTGTATCTTCTGGATGTTGCAAAATATGTGAGAATGATGTTGCCATTGCTTTATGTAGACTGTCAAACTTCTTATACCAAAAGTTTTGGACGTGGTCAACTCCTGGTGTCTTCCAATTGCTGGTACTCTTTATAGCTTCGGTTACCTCGCTTGTTGTCAAGTCAACGAAAAACATCGGTTCAATATTGATTTTTTCCTCCTCAGTTCTTATCCAGTGAGCGTTGGATTTATGTTCGACAGGCTTCGACCATAATGAAGACCAGTATTCCGTCAGCTCATCTTTATTTGGAGGACCTTGGTTCTGATTGTTTTCTGTACCGCTCAGTTGCCTGTAAAATAACTTCTGATTGTTATTGAATAAGTAATTTTGTTGTTTCCTTTTCGTGCACTTGACATATCGAGATAAACGTTTGGATTTTGCCTTCAACTTTTGTCTGAGTGAATCCATATATTCAAATACATGTTGTTCATGTTGTGGGTGACCTGTATAAGTTTTGATTTTTCGATAGATCTTTCTCACTCTGTTTGTTAATCGCCTCGACGGTTTCAAGCTGTTCTTAAACTCTGTCAACTGCCCCAATTCCCTCCTGATGTCATCAATGGAACTTTCGAGCCTGCGTTGCCACCAGGGCTTGAGCTGTTTGTAGTCCTTACTCTGATTGTTTCTAGGGAACTGGATTCGTTGATTATGAATTCGAAGCACTGCCACCGCTCCACAATAGATGAGAGTGTGAAGTTGTTCCAGTGCTTTGCAGTCTTTGGCATGGTTCTGCAATAGTAAGTTCACTGCTGCTATTATGCTGTTGGTACTCTTATTGGTTCGCAGCTTGGGTAGTTTGGGCCGGTGTATTGGGTTGGTGCCATTATATTCCGCTAGTGCTTTACAAAGCTCTGTATTATAGTCATTACCAGGTGTTTTGTCGCAATCAATGTTTGTTTTCTCAACGCCATTGTTGTCTTCTTGTGCATTCTCCGGTTCATGTGTATCATGATCGGTAATTATGTCATTCTCCTCATTTTGTAGGTCAAGAAGGACTTCTCCTCGAATTTGTTGCAACGTCGGATCGGGTAGTAGATTGTTTTTCACAATACTTCGACGCTGGTCAGCAATACGTTGTTCCGTGAGATGCTGGAATTCTGGGAAATGTTCAATGAATGCACGGTGGAGGGCGTATCTGTAGGTTGTCATATCAGTTTCCATCTTGGTGATTTTGAAATAGGAGCGCATAATAAAAGAGTTCAGCTCAATAGTCCACTTCATGCGCTTCCTGGGCTTTCCGGCTTTTGTGGTCGTGGATGTGCCAACTTGCGTCACTCCAGAAACAGCAGAAGCCGGTGGATGAGGATTGATGTTGTTTTCCTCATGAGTGTGGGTCACAGTAGCCCTACTCGGTGTCACGCTGCGCCTACCGCTAACCGAGGAAGAAGTTGATTTATCATTTTTCGAAGAAGCCCTTCTAGCACCAGCTTGAACGCGACAAGAGTTTAAGGTGTTGCAATGTCGATTCACCTGACGATTCCTGAGATTTAAAGTCCCGGAATTTACAATCGAATTATTGCTCCCCCCAGAATCCGTGGAGCAGACAGCCGATGTACTAGGTACACTAGCAGTGTGGGATTCTGAGCATTTCGCTCTACCCACCTGGGGTAATCTAGTTTTACAATTCGACATCGTGATTGTTGCATTTTAGACCTACTGCCAGGTGATGATTCAGCCGCTCCTTCCATGGAGAACAGACGCTGTCGGAGTACCGCTCCTTACATGGAGTCCGTCGTGTCCTGAAACTTACTGGTTTTGGTTCGCTCCGAGGTATTTAATTTCCCCGATACCTTTTATATCTAAAAGGCCTTCCCCTATCCACCACCTGGGGAAGCGCCCGATAGGGGACCAGCACCCCCACGGGTTATTATTATTATTATTATTATTATTATTATCATTTCAAGTATGCACTTGCTCAGCACTTGCTGGTAATGTTCACCTATCCCGAGCGTGTGTAAACGCAAATGGGATTAGGCTCGGAAGTCACATATTTAGAAATTTACGGACAGTGTGACAGGTATTTAGGATGGCAGCCTTCTGCAGATCGATGTAAGTATTTTTGTGAAGACCCAGTTTGGTAAGGCTATCTTGTAGAGTTTTGGGAATTAGTCCCGTAGATGAAACGATGATCGGTACCACCTCTATTTTCTCTGCATGCCACATCTGTCTTACCTCAATTGCAAGATCGGTGTATTTTGCAATTTTCTCGTTGTATTTGTCCAGAATATTGTTATTATTGGGTACTGCAACATCCACCAGATAAACCGAGTTAGCTTTTTTATCCACAACTACAATATCAGGCCGGTTATTCGTCACCCGTCTATCGGTGATAATTGACCTATCGTAGTATAGTCTAAAATCAGCATTCTCTAGCACCGAATTCGGATGGTACTTGTAATATGGGGTGTAGGTGTTCACTAATCCAAATTTGTTGGCCAACTTCTGATGGATGATGTTGCAAAGTTGATTGTGCCTGCGTAGGTAATCAATGTTAGCTAAGGCTGAACATCCCGACGTGATGTGTTGTATCGTCTCTGTTGTTTGTTGGCACCTTCTGCACTTGTCCGTAGCGATGTTTGGATCTTTCATGACAAATTTCTTGTAATTGTTGGTATTAATTACTTGGTCTTGAATTGCCGTCATAAATCCTTCTGTTTCTGGAAATAATGTTCCATCAGATAGCCACTTATTTGATGCTTCCTTGTCGATATGAGGTTGATTGAGGTCGTGATGATGTCGACCATGAAGCGCTTTCTGAGCCCACTCCACCTGTTTGTCAGAATCGGTAACGATATCAAGTCTCATATCAGGGCTTACAAGATTTAAGGGGGAATAGTTTTTATCTGCTTTTGCGACCATCTCATGCAATTCAGATGTTTCAGCCTTGAGAATGAAGAATTCTTGGAGTCTAGATATTTGTTTGTTATGTAAATTAACTATGTCCACTAGACCTCTCCCTCCCTCTCTTCTTGGTAGTGTTGTCCTGATAACTGATGATGTCGGATGGTGACATTTGTGTTTGGTCATCATGGTACGGGTTGTTCTTTGAATATCCTCCAGCTCTGTCTTTGTCCACTTCAGAATTCCAAATGAGTATGTCAGGATCGGTATGGCGTAGGTGTTAATTGCTTTAGCTAGGTTTCCTGCGTTCAACTGGGATTTCAATAAAGTAGTTACCCTTTGAGTGAACTGGCTCCTAATTTTGATTTTTGCTTGCTTTTGGTCTAATAGCTTAGCTTGCTGAAATCCTAGATATTTGTAGGTCTCGCCATTTTGCATGGCAGTTATAATATTCCCATTGGGTAGTAACACATCTCCGTTAACGATTTTACCCTTCTCGATATTTAAGGTTTTGCACTTGTCTAATCCAAATCCCATTTGTATATCACTGGAGAATTTTTCAGTGATATTGAGTAAGTGTTGAATTTGACGCTGGTTGGATGCGTATATTTTGATATCATCCATATATAGAAGGTGGGAAACAGTGCAGCTAGTGTTCCTGTTGGCTTTAAGTTTATAGCCGTAATCCGTATCGTTGAGTAGATTGGAGAGTGGGTTCATTGCCAAACAGAACCAAAGTGGACTACGGGAGTCACCCTGGAAGATCCCCCTACGGATGGAAATTTCATCAGTTTGGAGGTATTGGCCATTTATTTGTAAATGAAGGTTCGTTCGCCAGTGCTTCATCGCTGATTCAAGAAAAGTAACAACAGTGGGATGTACTTTGTAAATTTGCAGAACTTTCACAAGCCAGGAATGTGGAACGCTATCAAATGCTTTCCTGTAATCTACGAAAGCCGTGTGGATGTTGCGCTTTTCCTTTTGCGCCTGTTTCAGTATAACTGAATCAATGATAAGTTGTTCTTTGCAGCCTTGGTGATCTCGTCTGCAACCTTTCTGTTCTTCTGACAGGATGTTGTTTTGGTCCACATGTCTGGAAATACGGTTAGTGATGCAAGCCGTTAATATTTTATATATAGTTGGTAGGCAGGTTATGGGCCTATACTGCGAAGGATCGTGAGTTTGATGTGTTTTGGGAAGCAAGTGGGTCGAGCCCAGTGTCAGAAATGGTGGGGTATCTTCTGGATGTTGCAAAATATGTGAGAATGATGTTGCCATTGCTTTATGTAGACTGTCAAACTTCTTATACCAAAAGTTTTGGACGTGGTCAACTCCTGGTGTCTTCCAATTACTGGTACTCTTTATAGCTTCGGTTACCTCGCTTGTTGTCAAGTCAACGAAAGACATCGGTTCAATATTGATTTTTTTCTCCTCAGTTCTTATCCAGTGAGCGTTGGATTTATGTTCGACAGGCTTCGACCATAATGAAGACCAGTATTCCGTTATTATTATTATTATTATTATTATCATTTCAAGTATGCACTTGCTCAGCACTTGCTGGTAATGTTCACCTATCCCGAGCGTGTGTAAACGCAAATGGGATTAGGCTCGGAAGTCACATATTTAGAAATTTACGGACAGTGTGACAGGTATTTAGGATGGCAGCCTTCTGCAGATCGATGTAAGTATTTTTGTGAAGACCCAGTTTGGTAAGGCTATCTTGTAGAGTTTTGGGAATTAGTCCCGTAGATGAAACGATGATCGGTACCACCTCTATTTTCTCTGCATGCCACATCTGTCTTACCTCAATTGCAAGATCGGTGTATTTTGCAATTTTCTCGTTGTATTTGTCCAGAATATTGTTATTATTGGGTACTGCAACATCCACCAGATAAACCGAGTTAGCTTTTTTATCCACAACTACAATATCAGGCCGGTTATTCGTCACCCGTCTATCGGTGATAATTGACCTATCGTAGTATAGTCTAAAATCAGCATTCTCTAGCACCGAATTCGGATGGTACTTGTAATATGGGGTGTAGGTGTTCACTAATCCAAATTTGTTGGCCAACTTCTGATGGATGATGTTGCAAAGTTGATTGTGCCTGCGTAGGTAATCAATGTTAGCTAAGGCTGAACATCCCGACGTGATGTGTTGTATCGTCTCTGTTGTTTGTTGGCACCTTCTGCACTTGTCCGTAGCGATGTTTGGATCTTTCATGACAAATTTCTTGTAATTGTTGGTATTAATTACTTGGTCTTGAATTGCCGTCATAAATCCTTCTGTTTCTGGAAATAATGTTCCATCAGATAGCCACTTATTTGATGCTTCCTTGTCGATATGAGGTTGATTGAGGTCGTGATGATGTCGACCATGAAGCGCTTTCTGAGCCCACTCCACCTGTTTGTCAGAATCGGTAACGATATCAAGTCTCATATCAGGGCTTACAAGATTTAAGGGGGAATAGTTTTTATCTGCTTTTGCGACCATCTCATGCAATTCAGATGTTTCAGCCTTGAGAATGAAGAATTCTTGGAGTCTAGATATTTGTTTGTTATGTAAATTAACTATGTCCACTAGACCTCTCCCTCCCTCTCTTCTTGGTAGTGTTGTCCTGATAACTGATGATGTCGGATGGTGACATTTGTGTTTGGTCATCATGGTACGGGTTGTTCTTTGAATATCCTCCAGCTCTGTCTTTGTCCACTTCAGAATTCCAAATGAGTATGTCAGGATCGGTATGGCGTAGGTGTTAATTGCTTTAGCTAGGTTTCCTGCGTTCAACTGGGATTTCAATAAAGTAGTTACCCTTTGAGTGAACTGGCTCCTAATTTTGATTTTTGCTTGCTTTTGGTCTAATAGCTTAGCTTGCTGAAATCCTAGATATTTGTAGGTCTCGCCATTTTGCATGGCAGTTATAATATTCCCATTGGGTAGTAACACATCTCCGTTAACGATTTTACCCTTCTCGATATTTAAGGTTTTGCACTTGTCTAATCCAAATCCCATTTGTATATCACTGGAGAATTTTTCAGTGATATTGAGTAAGTGTTGAATTTGACGCTGGTTGGATGCGTATATTTTGATATCATCCATATATAGAAGGTGGGAAACAGTGCAGCTAGTGTTCCTGTTGGCTTTAAGTTTATAGCCGTAATCCGTATCGTTGAGTAGATTGGAGAGTGGGTTCATTGCCAAACAGAACCAAAGTGGACTAAGGGAGTCACCCTGGAAGATCCCCCTACGGATGGAAATTTCATCAGTTTGGAGGTATTGGCCATTTATTTGTAAATGAAGGTTCGTTCGCCAGTGCTTCATCGCTGATTCAAGAAAAGTAACAACAGTGGGATGTACTTTGTAAATTTGCAGAACTTTCACAAGCCAGGAATGTGGAACGCTATCAAATGCTTTCCTGTAATCTACGAAAGCCGTGTGGATGTTGCGCTTTTCCTTTTGCGCCTGTTTCAGTATAACTGAATCAATGATAAGTTGTTCTTTGCAGCCTTGGTGATCTCGTCTGCAACCTTTCTGTTCTTCTGACAGGATGTTGTTTTGGTCCACATGTCTGGAAATACGGTTAGTGATGCAAGCCGTTAATATTTTATATATAGTTGGTAGGCAGGTTATGGGCCTATACTGCGAAGGATCGTGAGTTTGATGTGTTTTGGGAAGCAAGTGGGTCGAGCCCAGTGTCAGAAATGGTGGGGTATCTTCTGGATGTTGCAAAATATGTGAGAATGATGTTGCCATTGCTTTATGTAGACTGTCAAACTTCTTATACCAAAAGTTTTGGACGTGGTCAACTCCTGGTGTCTTCCAATTACTGGTACTCTTTATAGCTTCGGTTACCTCGCTTGTTGTCAAGTCAACGAAAGACATCGGTTCAATATTGATTTTTTTCTCCTCAGTTCTTATCCAGTGAGCGTTGGATTTATGTTCGACAGGCTTCGACCATAATGAAGACCAGTATTCCGTCAGCTCATCTTTATTTGGAGGACCTTGGTTCTGATTGTTTTCTGTACCGCTCAGTTGCCTGTAAAATAACTTCTGATTGTTATTGAATAAGTAATTTTGTTGTTTCCTTTTCGTGCACTTGACATATCGAGATAAACGTTTGGATTTTGCCTTCAACTTTTGTCTGAGTGAATCCATATATTCAAATACATGTTGTTCATGTTGTGGGTGACCTGTATAAGTTTTGATTTTTCGATAGATCTTTCTCACTCTGTTTGTTAATCGCCTCGACGGTTTCAAGCTGTTCTTAAACTCTGTCAACTGCCCCAATTCCCTCCTGATGTCATCAATGGAACTTTCGAGCCTGCGTTGCCACCAGGGCTTGAGCTGTTTGTAGTCCTTACTCTGATTGTTTCCAGGGAATTGGATTTGTTGATTATGAATTCGAAGCACTGCCACCGCTCCACAATAGATGAGAGTGTGAAGTTGTTCCAGTGCTTTGCAGTCTTTGGCATAGTTCTGCAATAGTAAGTTCACTGCTGCTATTATGCTGTTGGTACTCTTATTGGTTCGCAGCTTGGGTAGTTTGGGCCGGTGTATTGGGTTGGTGCCATTAAATTCCGCTAGTGCTTTACAAAGCTCTGTATTATAGTCATTATCAGGTGTTTTGTCGCAATCAATGTTTGTTTTCTCAACGCCATTGTTGTCTTCTTGTGCATTCTCCGGTTCATGTGTATCATGATCGGTAATTATGTCATTCTCCTCATTTTGTAGGTCAAGAAGGACTTCTCCTCGAATTTGTTGCAACGTCGGATCGGGTAGTAGATTGTTTTTCACAATACTTCGACGCTGGTCAGCAATACGTTGTTCCGTGAGATGCTGGAATTCTGGGAAATGTTCAATGAATGCACGGTGGAGGGCGTATCTGTACGTTGTCATATCAGTTTCCATCTTGGTGATTTTGAAATAGGAGCGCATAATAAAAGAGTTTAGCTCAGTAGTCCACTTCATGCGCTTCCTGGGCTTTCCGGCTTTTGTGGTCGTGGATGTGCCGACTTGCGTCACTCCAGAAACAGCAGAAGCCGGTGGATGAGGATTGATGTTGTTTTCCTCATGAGTGTGGGTCACAGTAGCCCTACTCGGTGTCACGCTGCGCCTACCGCTAACCGAGGAAGAAGTTGATTCATCATTTTTCGAAGAAGCCCTTCTAGCACCAGCTTGAACGCGACAAGAGTTTAAGGTGTTGCAATGTCGATTCACCTGCCGATTCCTGAGATTTAAAGTCCCGGAATTTACAATCGAATTATTGCTCCCCCCAGAATCCGTGGAGCAGACAGCCGATGTACTAGGTACACTAGCAGTGTGGGATTCTGAGCATTTCGCTCTACCCACCTGGGGTAATCTAGTTTTACAATTCGACATCGTGATTGTTGCATTTTAGACCTACTGCCAGGTGATGATTCAGCCGCTCCTTCCATGGAGAACAGACGCTGTCGGAGTACCGCTCCTTACATGGAGTCCGTCGTGTCCTGAAACTTACTGGTTTTGGTTCGCTCCGAGGTATTTAATTTCCCCGATACCTTTTATATCTAAAAGGCCTTCCCCTATCCACCACCTGGGGAAGCGCCCGATAGGGGACCAGCACCCCCACGGGATTATTATTATTATTATTATTATTATTATTATTATTATTATACCCTCATTATCTGTAGCAGAATATGGCGCTCCATCTCGTAATCGAATAAAATTGTGTAGGACACATACAGATTTAATTATGTTGTTCACTGTAGTGTAATTTGTACACCCCCAGAGTCCGTGGAGCAGACAGCCGATGTACTAGGTACACTAGCAGTGTGGGATTCTGAGCATTTCGCTCTACCCACCTGGGGTAATCTAGTTTTACAATTCGACATCGTGATTGTTGCATTTTAGACCTACTGCCAGGTGATGATTCAGCCGCTCCTTCCATGGAGAACAGACGCTGTCGGAGTACCGCTCCTTACATGGAGTCCGTCGTGTCCTGAAACTTACTGGTTTTGGTTCGCTCCGAGGTATTTAATTTTTTATTATTATTATTATTATTATTATTATTATTATTATTATTATTATTATTATCATTCCAAGTATGCACTTGCTCAGCACTTGCTGGTAATGTTCACCTATCCCGAGCGTGTGTAAACGCAAATGGGATTAGGCTCGGAAGTCACATATTTAGAAATTTACGGACAGTGTGACAGGTATTTAGGATGGCAGCCTTCTGCAGATCGATGTAAGTATTTTTGTGAAGACCCAGTTTGGTAAGGCTATCTTGTAGAGTTTTGGGAATTAGTCCCGTAGATGAAACGATGATCGGTACCACCTCTATTTTCTCTGCATGCCACATCTGTCTTACCTCAATTGCAAGATCGGTGTATTTTGCAATTTTCTCGTTGTATTTGTCCAGAATATTGTTATTATTGGGTACTGCAACATCCACCAGATAAACCGAGTTAGCTTTTTTATCCACAACTACAATATCAGGCCGGTTATTCGTCACCCGTCTATCGGTGATAATTGACCTATCGTAGTATAGTCTAAAATCAGCATTCTCTAGCACCGAATTCGGATGGTACTTGTAATATGGGGTGTAGGTGTTCACTAATCCAAATTTGTTGGCCAACTTCTGATGGATGATGTTGCAAAGTTGATTGTGCCTGCGTAGGTAATCAATGTTAGCTAAGGCTGAACATCCCGACGTGATGTGTTGTATCGTCTCTGTTGTTTGTTGGCACCTTCTGCACTTGTCCGTAGCGATGTTTGGATCTTTCATGACAAATTTCTTGTAATTGTTGGTATTAATTACTTGGTCTTGAATTGCCGTCATAAATCCTTCTGTTTCTGGAAATAATGTTCCATCAGATAGCCACTTATTTGATGCTTCCTTGTCGATATGAGGTTGATTGAGGTCGTGATGATGTCGACCATGAAGCGCTTTCTGAGCCCACTCCACCTGTTTGTCAGAATCGGTAACGATATCAAGTCTCATATCAGGGCTTACAAGATTTAAGGGGGAATAGTTTTTATCTGCTTTTGCGACCATCTCATGCAATTCAGATGTTTCAGCCTTGACAATGAAGAATTCTTGGAGTCTAGATATTTGTTTGTTATGTAAATTAACTATGTCCACTAGACCTCTCCCTCCCTCTCTTCTTGGTAGTGTTGTCCTGATAACTGATGATGTCGGATGGTGACATTTGTGTTTGGTCATCATGGTACGGGTTGTTCTTTGAATATCCTCCAGCTCTGTCTTTGTCCACTTCAGAATTCCAAATGAGTATGTCAGGATCGGTATGGCGTAGGTGTTAATTGCTTTTGCTAGATTTCCTGCGTTCAACTGGGATTTCAATAAAGTAGTTACCCTTTGAGTGAACTGGCTCCTAATTTTGATTTTTGCTTGCTTTTGGTCTAATAGCTTAGCTTGCTGAAATCCTAGATATTTGTAGGTCTCGCCATTCTGCATGGCAGTTATAATATTCCCATTGGGTAGTAATAGTCTAAGATCCCGATATAAAACTACCTTCACCGGGATGCTTATTTAATGAAACGTATTTTATATTTAATTTAATATGTCAATAAATATAATCCATATGGGTTGCCTAGCAAATTTCAGTCCAGAGTATGTTTAATTAATAATTAAAAAAAATTATTTTTTTAAACATTTCACCGGTATGATTATTAGATAAATTCTATACCAATCGAAAGTATGAAGCCCATAGAATATGCAAACGTTAGGTTGCCTATTCTTTTCCGGTCACAACTATCGGGTTGCCAGGTAAATCTGTACTAGCATTTTGCAACGGTCTGTTTATTGAATGAAATTTGAATAAAATTAAAGATTATCTTATTCTGAACACGGTGGTATAGGGTTGCCTGCGAAAAATCAGTCCAGAATTGCGGTTGTCGAATTTTAAAAAGTAAAATATTGCTCCGAGTAAATGTGTGCGACTGAGAGGTCCCAACCAACCATCCCATGCGATAGAAGAGGACACAGCATAGCAGCTGTTAAAAGTCCGCCCATTTAAAGAAAGAGAGTGCGCATGCATTTGGGATTGGAAAAGAAAAGGATAGCGATAGACTCGTATATACTATGCATCATTTTGGAGCAGTGTTCCCAACTGCAGGGAATTTTCCCTTAATAGGGAATTTTGGCACCCAAAAGGGAAAAGGGAATTGTTACTTTGAAAGGTTGGGAACACTGTTTTGGAGTAGAGTATAGCTATAAACACAATTTAAAAAAAGTGCTACTATTTATTGTTGGAAAAAATGGCGAAAAAGTGTTTTTTGTGTGGATCGGACGATGAAATAATTGATTTTAATGATGAAACTTTTAAAAACTGTGTATTAAAGTTAGCTTTTCGTAAAAAAAACACTTTAAATACAATTTTGTTGAAATACCCAGTGCGTCACTTCAATTTGTAGGTTATCATACTACCTGCTACAAAAAAGTGACCGTTTTGAATAAAAAATATAACGAAGGATTTCTCAATTTTAGTGCTAAATATACAGTAAGTACATAATAATTGAATCTTTAAAATTATCTTATCTAATACATCTTCTATATTTTTTTCATGTTTGAATAATTGTTAGTAAAAATCACATATGGTTTTGTTAATTTTCGACAGACATAATTTTTTTGTAATTTACTTAAAAACGGTAATTTATGAATTAAACAAGAAAATGATCTGATTTCTTTTTTTTTGTAACAATTAATGAGGATGTCTTCAATCAACTATTTTTATCAAGTTTATAAAATTTATATATCAAACATTTTCATTTAATCGCAAAAATTATTTTTTTTAGGAGCATACCAATGTATCTACTACTGAAGAAGAATCAAAACAGTTGAACCCTAGTGTCGATTCCTGTGCTACAGTTGCTGAAGATGAAACGAGTAATGTTGAAGACCTGTCCCAAACTTCAGAGGACTTTGACAAGGTAATAAAATATTTTTTTTACTAAGCTTTCTCAAAAAATGATGAGAAAATATATTCAATGAACTTGTATTTTCAATTATATTTATTTTCATCGATTTTTACTCAAATAATGATTTAATTCTTTCAGGAGCAGTCAACATCAACAGCATCGACATCAAGCAAAATTATTTGCCTTTTTTGTGACCACAGCCAAAAGAGATGTGGGAAGAAGCTGGTCAATCTTACTGTCCCTAATGATGACAAAGTACCACTACAGATAAAAAATATAGCGCAAAATTTTGGCGATTCGGTAATTCTCTCCAAACTTCAACATCAAACTATCGCGTACCATCTGCCTTGTTACGCAGTGTATCAATCGAAAAATAAGCGGTCCACGGAAGAATCTACCCATTCCAACTATAGTAAATATAGACAGCTACATCAGTTGGCTTTTCAAACCATATCGAATTTCATTGAAACAGAAATAATAGAAAACAACAAGGTTATGTACTTGGCTCAATTATTTTTAAGATACCAAGCTTTATTGTTAGAGTTTGGGAATCATGAAATTGATTTCGATGATATTAAAGATTACCGATGTGAAACCTTGCAAAAAAAATTAATGAAGAAATTCGATGATCGTATTACGATTGAGGCGTCAATGGGAATACGTAACAAAAAAATTGTGTATAAAACAGACATGGACGTCTCTGTAATGGCAAACAATTTCAAACTTTTGGAGACAAGAAATGATTATGAGTTTGAAAATGTAGCATATTATTTGAGAAGCTGCATTAAAAATATAGATGCTCATCCGCTTTCTCGCAACATAACTGCTGATGATGTCATTCGTGGAGAATGTGACATTCCTAAGCAATTAATTGATTTTATACGAAATCTTATCGAAGGGCCTAATTTTTCTGATGAAGATTCGAACGGACTAAAAGTTAAAATAACGTCAATATGTAGTGATATTATTTATGCTGTCACTAGGGGTGCATGTAAGCCCTCAAAAAGTTTGTCCCTTGGATTGGCAGTAAAGTCTTTAACCAACTCTCGGCAAGTCATTACGATACTTAATAGATATGGCCATACAATTGGATATAATTTGGCAGAAGAATTGGAAACCGAAATGACATATACATCGATCCAAGATAACAAAGTTATACCAAAAGGCATCACTGCAGCAAATGGACACAGCACCCACGTAGCGTTCGACAATTTCGACCGCTTCGTTGACACAACTTCTGGAAAGGACACAATGCACGACACAGTTGGAATTATTTATCAATTCTCTAGTGATGGAACTGATAATGTTGATGATGGTGAAGCTACAACTTCATCAGCGTCTCAAGTAAATGACAACGAAAATGGAGAAGGACCTACCCGCAAGAGAAGGCGTTTCAATGAAATATCACGAGAAATTCGGCCATATTATTCTAAGCCTAAGGCAAGTATGCAGCTGATTACTGTAGATTCGTTTACCAATACAACGGAGTTATGCAAAGGTGCTACGGAAATAGCAGCAGATAAAGATTTATTATGGATAATGTCGTTGTCAAGAATTGATTCCGTTCCTATGTGGTTGGGTTATAACTGTATGATATCTTTTGACCACAGTGAGAAGCAAAAAGTTGAATATTTGCCCCCCATAAATTCATCACCAACGTCGTATGCGGTAGTCAATGAAACATTAAAAATGGCTAAAGAAATCGCTGAAAAATGTCAGCAGCCAGAAATTATTGTGACATATGATTTAGCGATAGCAAAAATGGCAATGCAAATTCAAGAACAAGAAAAACCGCTATACAATAAAATTTTTGTTAACTTGGGAGCTTTCCACACAGAGATGGCATTTTTTAGAGCCATCGGAAAATATATTGACTGCAGTGGATTAGTGGAAATATTGGTGCAAGCAGAAGTATTAGCCGGCGGCTCCATGAATAGCTTCTTGGATAGCAAACATTTCAATCGTTGCAAGCGCTTACATCCGCTAACCGCTGCCGCATTACAAATATTACATTTTGAACAGTATTTATCCACAACTAACGTAACACTTGAGGCGATGGATGAGCTGCTGCAAACGCAAATACAGAATGCATCAAATCAGACTGCGAATGACGTCAACGAAACAATCGAGTTACCAGATTTATTGAGTAGTATTGTTAACGGTTATAAAGAATTCTGCAATCAGACTTTGATCGGAGAAAAAGGGAAAACAGCTCAATTTTATTACCAGTACTGTGAGTTTATTAATTTATACCATCGGTTTTCCAGAAGTATCCGCACCAGTAACTTTGAACTGTACGTGGATTCCATTTTTAACATGTCCGATATATTTTTTGCGTTAAACCAGCCCAATTATGCCAGATGGTCCTTGTTATATTTGAGCAATTTAATCAATTTGTATACTAATAATTCATCTTTGGTAGCTGAATTTCGTCGAGGCGCCTTTGGAATTAGACGAACTGCAGCAAATTTTGCTCGATCACCGGTTGACTTGACGCTAGAGCAAACTATCAACGCTGATGCTAGCAATCAATTGGCTGATAATCTTGCTGCTGACTCAATATCTGTACGTCAAAGATGGGCGCTCAGTCACAGCATGAGGACAAAGATATTAACTTCTATCAAAGAAAATATCGGATTAACGAAAAAAGATGATACTTCGCACTCATTGCAACAAAGTAAAATTAAGAAAGACAAAAAAAATCTTGACAGTATCATTGAAGCAATAAAATGTACGATGAATCCATTTGATGACACTATTGACAAAGGTACCTTATTCAACATTTCAACCGGCAAAGCTGCGTCTAAAGAAGTTGCTGATTTTCTGCTGAACGTGAAAACAGCAGGCTATCAACAAAAATTAAATTTTATCTCAGAATGCTCTTCAACTCCTTCAAGATTCGATAAACCAATAAAACGAAACAAAATCTGCAATTTTGCTTCTCAATGTATGACTAAAGTCTTGAGTACCAAAGACAAGAACAAGAAAGCATTATTGAAAATGGAACGAGACGTATTTGGGCGACTTTTGGCAATAAGCCTAAACAAAAAAATTAATCTCCAATTTTGCTTGACTTTTCCACTAGCACCATTGCCCCCTGCTCTTTTTTCATGTACCGGAGAGATGTTAAAAACTTCAAAATCAACGTTAGCTAAGGTTTTGAAATCCAAAACTGAAATGATTGAGCCAACACATATCAACGTTGAAATAATAGATGGTTTTTATTACTTGCATCTAATCGGATCTTCTATAGCTCAAACTTTTGATAAAATTGCTGAGGCAATACTCATAAAAATATGTTCAACAAACGCTACAGAAATACATTTGATTTTTGATCGCTACTTATCACCGTCAATCAAAGATTGCGAACGTGAGAGCAGAAAAGAATTCGATATTCCGTACAAAATTTCTGGACCTCAACAAACTAGACCAAAAAATTTGTTGCAAAGCCTTAAAAATTATCGCTTTAAAGAGGCTCTGGTGCTGTTTCTGGCTGATTATTGGAAAAATGACCATTTTGTAACAATAATCCAAAACAAAAAAATCTTTTTAACTGTCGACCATCACTGCTACTCTTATCAAGTTCAGGAAAATTCCGTAAAAAAAACTGAAGAAACTAATTATGAATGTCATCACGAAGAGGCAGATACAAGGATTATTTTTCATGCTTCTAAAGCGGAACCAGGCTCAAGGATTTTAATTAAAGCCTCTGATACTGACGTTTTGATAATTTTGTTAGGAAATATGCACAAACTTATCGAATCAGAAATTTGGCTTGCCTGTTCAGCAACTAGAAAGACTAATAATCAAACTGTTGATTGCATTAATTGCACCGATTTAGCGTTGAAGTTGGGAATTAAATTATGCCAAAGTCTTCCCGCCTTCCATGCATTTACAGGTTGCGATTACACGGCAGCCTTTTACAACAAAGGGAAAGTAAAACCTTTTCAGCAATTTTCGAAAAATGAAAAATATCAAACAGTTTTTGCATCATTAACAGATGCTGCTGATATTTTCATTGATGAAAAAATGAAGACCGTTCAAGAATTTACGGCTAGTATGTACGGTATCAGGAACTGCACCAGTGTGAATGATGCGAGACATCGTATTTTCATGAAAAATTACTCAGCAAAAGAAGACAGCGAGCACTTTTTAAAAAAAATAAAAGGCTTCGACTCCAACTCCATACCACCATGCTGGATATCATTAACACAGAAAATTTTACGAACTATTTTCGTAAATTCCATGTGGCTTAATGCAACGGATCCAATATGCGTGAAACTTGAGCCTGAGAACTGCGGATGGTTCTCAGATGAATATTTAAAACCAGTAGGATTCATTGGGGTTCATACACCTTTAAAGATAGAAGACATTGTCGAAAAAAGTGGAACAGAGAGTAATGACGGAGAAGATTCAGAAGTTGAAGACCGTAATTTTATGTCCGATGACTCAGATTCTGAATAATTTAAAAAACAATTTGTATTTTTAATTTTTTACAATAAATAGAATTGATTTATTTATTGTTGTTTTTTTATTTTGTCTTCTTATAATAAAAATAAAATTTGCAAGATTATCCTGATTCACTTAAGGGTTTTGAATTTTTTCCAATAGTTTAAATTGATTTCAATTTCTCTGTTTACATTTATAGATTTATAATTTGCATGTAGTGAATTTTTTTAATTTCAATCAATATTTTTAATCAGGGTAGTATTATATAGGTATCACTATAATAAGGGAAAATTCCCTGCAGTTGGGAACACTGCTCCAAAATGATGCATAGTATATACGAGTCTATCGCTATCCTTTTCTTTTCCAATCCCAAATGCATGCGCACTCTCTTTCTTTAAATGGGCGGACTTTTAACAGCTGCTATGCTGTGTCCTCTTCTATCGCATGGGATGGTTGGTTGGGACCTCTCAGTCGCACACATTTACTCGGAGCAATATTTTACTTTTTAAAATTCGACAACCGCAATTCTGGACTGATTTTTCGCAGGCAACCCTATACCACCGTGTTCAGAATAAGATAATCTTTAATTTTATTCAAATTTCATTCAATAAACAGACCGTTGCAAAATGCTAGTACAGATTTACCTGGTTATACCTGGCAACCCGATAGTTGTGACCGGAAAAGAATAGGCAACCTAACGTTTGCATATTCTATGGGCTTCATACTTTCGATTGGTATAGAATTTATCTAATAATCATACCGGTGAAATGTTTAAAAAAATAATTTTTTTTAATTATTAATTAAACATACTCTGGACTGAAATTTGCTAGGCAACCCATATGGATTATATTTATTGACATATTAAATTAAATATAAAATACGTTTCATTAAATAAGCATCTCGGTGAAGGTCGTTTTATATCGGGATCTTATACTAAATCAAAACCAAGACGTCCCTAGTTGATGTTACCCTTAGACTTGTAGTGGCCGTTGCTCCTCCACTATTGCCCGCCTGGTCTATTATTACTTCTTCTTTGACATCTTTAGTGTTTTGGCTTCCCATAATATTTTATTTGCTGTCCTTTTTGGTTTCCAATCTGAGCGCTATTTAAATTTTCTTCAACCAACCATTCAGAAAAATAATTCGATAGGCAGGATCGCCATGTAATAACCTTTATTAGTTATTTTGATGATGTTCGAAATCAAACATAATAAGTTTATAAAAAACCCAGATATAATATATATTTATTGTAATAATGCGTAGTACAATATATTGTCTGCTGTATTCTTATAATTATTGTTCTATTCGAAAAGTAACCTACTTATCTAAAATCCTAGCCTAAACAATATTGCATATTAATTATTTACATATTTATATTTAAATACTAAAACATATCATACATAATGTAAAGGGTGTGGCACACTATTGTAACTATAGGGTGTTACACACTACACTATATCTTCATTCAACAAGGTTACCGAAGATCCTTCATCTAAGAATGCAAATGTTTTTACTATGTTGTTTCCATTCTTTAAAATCACAGGTAATATTCTGAAACGGATACATTGAGATGTTAATTGAGTCATAGTAATTTCTGAAGACACTGTGACGTATTATTCGGGACTGGTAGATTCTTGCGGGGTTTGAGTTTCTGGTATAATATCTACATTGTTATGGAGAAGGGGATGATGTTTGTTTTGGCATTGATTTATGTTACACTTAACTGGATACTTGAATGGAAATCTGTGTCTTTTCAAGCATAGCCTACATAATTTCATTGACTTTATTACTTTCCATTTTTCTGATACTGGATAATTTTGGAATTGTTTGCATACTGCAACCTGCATACACTTTCCTTTGCATATTTTGCAGCTGAAGTCCTTATCATACAATCCACTATAAGTATTATGAACATTAGTACGTTCACCTTGATTAAATTGTTTCTTTCGATCTGGTATAACAAGGGTAGGTAAAGCAGTGCATAGATTCGTAGCAGTATTGTACATCCAATCAGCAAATTCAGTAAGACCCTTAAAATTTCTTAACGAACTGCGGTGCAAGGCCCAGTTTACTTTCATCTGTGATGGAAGCTTTTCTATTAACTCAAACATTAATATTGGGTTGTTCAAGTAATCGTTCAATTTAGCTGCTTCTAAGGAAACGCATAGGTTTTTTACTGCCAAAGAATATTCAACCAGTGTCTCCAGTTTTTCCATTCTTGGTGGTGGTTGACTTCTAATCGCATTGATATGTGTTTCTATGATTTGTTCCGGTCTACCATAAAGAATTTTCAACGTAGATATTATCTGAGGAACGCATTCAGGTTGTATAAGAAAACTGGCGACAGCTGTCCTTGCGGATCCTCTGATGCTTTTCTGTAGTCTGAGTAAGTTTTCATTATTATCAAAACCACAAGTTATTGTCGATCTGTTATAGCAACTTATGAATAAAGGCCAATCAGAAGGATTACCGTTAAAGATTGGGAGCTCATTAGGAGTTAGTTTTCCTGGCAGCATATTGTTGCGAAGTCAATGTGTTATAATTGAATGTATCATTAAAAGGTAGCGGACCATTTATTTGTGAAGATCCGGTAGCATGTTTAGCATTTGATACATTGTGAATAGACATGCCAACATTAGACGCATGTTCTTTATTAGCATATTTTTGTTCCAAGCATTCATCAATCTGCAATGAGAGCATTTTATTAGTTATCGGATCACAATGTTTTATTTCTTCATCATCAATTTCTTGACTATCATCTGATTCTTCATCTAGTAATAGCCTTGCTTCTTTAGTTAATTCCCTTTCTTTTCTTAGTAATTCTCTCTCTTCTTCAATTAACTGCAATCTTATTTTGGCTCTGCTACTGACAACGGACGATTTCTTGTTACTTCTAATTGATTTATTGGAGGGGCCAGGCTGTAGTACTCTTATCGCTTCTTTACATGATGGACACATCCAAGTTTCGTTAGCGGCTACATCATCGGAAACGTTTACACACTCGTAACAACACCATTTCATACATCTCGTACATTCAGCCATTCTATCTTCTCTATATGGACTATTGCATACCGGACAGCGATCGCATTTGGTTCCTTCAACTCTTGCCGAAGCCATTTCTTACGATCCAGTAGATATGGTAATGCAACACCAAATGGAGTGACGAATTTGAGCTTGTTAAAATTAGTGATTGAAACGCTGATTTAGAAATTAGGCTGAACTTGCAGTACACTCTTTATTATTATAACTATAATAGTGGTGGAAGTAGTAGTACTCAAATTCCTAGAAAAAGTACAATAATATAACTAATTATATAAAACTCTAATAAAATATTACTTACGGTTGCCTCTATCGTTTCAATCTTTCCAATTATAAAATTTAACTGACATACTGTCAAGTTTTAGTTAGGAGATAGTATTTACTTCCTCGATAGAGACAACTTAAAGTCTAACAATATAAATTAAGTACATACAATATGAAATAAAATATGAAATAATGAAAAACGATAAATTAAAATTTAATTACGTACTATTCTTCACACTCCCCTATTTGGGATGCAATGACAAATTAACAATAATTAACAAAATCGTAGTTTTCAAGAATAACCCCAACAGCTATACAGCGAAAAAAGATATAAATAAAACAAATTCAGATAAATAATAAATGCAACAATGCGCACTATTAACTATTAAATAGAAGTCTATCAATCCTGTTCTTAAATGCGTTAACTGATGGTGCGTCAACAACATCATCAGGAAGATTGTTCCAGACATCAAATACTCTATTTGGTAAAAAGTGCTGTCTTACTCGGGATCTAAAGGACTCCTTCTTAAGTTTAAATGGGTGACCTCTCAGTCTAAAATAAAAACTGACCAAAGCAAAAGTTTTCACAAAAAAATATCAACCGGTACTAAAATAAAATATCAAACTATTTCAAGAGTACGGAATACGGAGGTACGGAAATTGTTGAGTATACTGTGATTATTAAAAATATTTTTACCTTCTTAAATCGGCTTCGGTATTCACCACGCTTCAACAAACAGAATTAATATTTTTAAAATATAAATTCCGGGAACCGGATCGGACACAAACTCTCGGACAAAATTAGCGTTAACGGTAGCAGTTGAGAACAGCGCGTTGAGAACTACGAGTTGAGAACCACGAGCTGAGAACACAAAATCAAACTCTTCCCTCCTTTTTATATTCTTTTTTATATTCTCAGCTGTTTTCGCGGAGCACATCCTGAACGTATTCAGAGGTACTACGCATGCGCAATTAAAATTTGAGTGTTCGTGGAGTGCTTCAGAATGTGTTCAGGATAAAAAATCCCGTGTTCGAGGAAGACTTAGATTCAATTTCGAGCATGCTCGGAACGTGCTCGATGAATCCTAGAATGATAGCTGGGATTTTTTCTCCCGAACAGATTATAACCTCAAAATTTTGGTTGTATGCGGTTGTATGACTTAATAGTGGCTTGATTACTTTCTAATTTACGTTTGAAACTTTAAAAAACTTTTGGATTATATATATTTTAATGATATACAATGTTTGTTGAGTTGTTTTTTTTTTATTTTTACTTTATTATAGACTCCGTTTTAAAGTTTTATTGTATAAACAAATTTGCTAAAAGGTGAAGTTTTTATTCATAATTAGCCTCCAATAAAAGGTTATTCTTCTTTTTTGCACATTTTGTGTTAACTCAACTTCATGTCACTTCAAATTCGCGTTCGCGCTACCTTTAAAATTCGGAATGAGTCTGTAGGCACGCTTGCGCATTAAAAAAATCCAGTATGTACTCGATTTGTGCTCTGGATGTGTTCAGGATTTGATCCGCGAAAATAGCTAGTGAAATTTTATTTAAAATCTACAAAAAGTTCGTCATATACCATACGTCTTTCAGAATTAATCCAATGAAATTAAATGGTATATATTAAATGTCCTTTCGATTGAACAATGTTTAACTTCGGGAATGACTGAATTTTATGATTGAATATAAATTTGCGACTAATACAAAAAATACTAAAATTACAATATAACGGATCGGAAAGTTGTTAACGAGGTATTTAAAAATTAGTGGCAAAATAAAAATATGAAAGGGAGAATAAAACTTAAATCAGTGACAAAAAAATAACTCGTTACAGGTTCTAGAAGTGGTCCTAGTACTATACCAGCAACCAAAGAAGTCAATATAGAGACCAGCAGTCTCAGTCGAACCCCACTTATCGGGGTAATATTAGAAATAGTACTTCAGGAATGAGTTCAGGTCGACGTTCATAGAGTTGTAGGCGGTGTTGTCGTTTTCACTATGAAAATAAAAACTGTCCAGCTGTGGCATGAAAATGTTTCGCTTGTAGTGAAATAGGTCACACTGGGAAGTCTCCCATGTGCCGAAACAGAGTATTTGATTTTCACGAAGAGGATCAAGATGAACCTTTTGAATTTAGATTCGAGTGAGGAATTTGAATTAGGCTTGTTAAATGAAGAAAATACTGATAGTGAAGATTGTAAGTTTAAATCTTTGAAAACGAGCTTCAGTGATAGTCTAAGGGTAAGGATCTTTTTAGATTATCATGCCGTAAACATGGAAGTTGACTCTGGTGCAGTCCGCTCGGTAATGTACGAGAACGATTATACTCGTAATAAATGATTCTACAATTTGATCCTAATTCCAGTGAATATCAAGTAACGTGTATTAACTGGTCAAAAAGTCTTAGTTTTGGGTCAAATTGACATCCATGTTTCATATATGTCAAATGTATTTGTTCTACCGTTAGTAATCATTAGATCGGAGTCTCCATTCAGACCATTATTAGGTCGTAACTGGCTGAGTGTTTTGAACAAAAAGTGGAAAAATGGTCTTTTAGATAGTAGTATAGTAATCAAACAAAATTTTGAAACAGTTAACATTATTAAACAAGATACTGAATTTAAAATTAAATTAGTAAACCAGTATTCAAATTTGTTTGTTGATGAACCCAATTCATTTATAAAGGAGTTTAAAGCGAAATTTAAGTTGAAAGATGGAGTAAATCCAATTTTTCATAGGGCTTATGAAATGCCTTATTCAATTAAGCCAAAAGTCGAAAAAGAATTACTTAAAATGGTTAAGTCTGGGGTTCTATACAAAGTCAGTCATAGTAATTGGGCTAGTCCTATTGTAGTGGTACCTACAACGAATTCCAACGAAATCAGAATTTGTGTAGACTTTAAAAAAACTTTAAATCAAGTCATCGACAGTGATCATTGTGTACTACTTTTGCCTATTGATATTTTTGCAAGTCTGGGTGGTAGTAGTTGCTTCACTGTCCTAGATTTAAAAGGGGCTTACCAGCAATAACGTATTAGTGACCAGTCTAAAGAATTGTTTACAATTAATAAAAATATTGGTTTACTTAGGTTTAATAGTATGACTTATGGAGTAAGTTCTGCACCAGGAATTTTTCAGTGCGTTATGGATGCAGTTTTATTGGGTTACCAAAAACAAAATGTTATCTTGATGATATTTTAATTCATGGATCATCATTTGAAGAGTGTTATCATAATTTAGTAAATGTTTGTGAAAGATTACAAAAGTTTAACATAAAAATCAATAAAAAGAGATGTAAGTTTTTTGATGAGTCATTCGAGTTTTAGGTCATCGAATAGATGCACAAGGAATTCATCCTACCACTGAAAATATCAAATTGTATTAAAAATGCTCCATCGCCAAAGAATTTATCCCAATTAAACTCCTACTTGGGCTTAATAAATTATTACGGAAAATTCATACATATGATTTCAGCAAAATTTAAGCCGCTTTATAATTTATGCAAGGGGGATTGTGATTTTGTATGGAGTCAGGAGTGTGAAGAAATGTTTCAGTAAACAACTAATTATGTACTTCCAAAGATGTCCTGACGCACTCAGTGGCGTAACTACCTATGGGCTAGGCGGGGCAGTGCCCCGGGGCCCTCAAGCTCAGGGGGCCCTCGAATCCTTACCAGATGACAGGTTGCAACCCCACTTTAATCATGAAAACTCAGTTGAGAGAAATTCAAAAGTTATGCCTAGGGAATTCCCCTAATTTCTTTCTGTAGGTTGGCAGTGTTGTCAATTTGACGGATAGTGATATGTGCGTTTTATTATTCATCGATGTGCGTTTTATTGTGAATTCGAAAGATTTTTTTTCGAGAACAGTTAAAAAATTGATGCTGTATCAGGAGTAAAAAGCTAATGTCAATAAACTTTTTTGTACTGGTCAATATAGAATATAGTGGTTCAATTTTATTTGATTTTACCACTCATATTGATGTCCGTTAAGTCAATAGCTCGTGTCAAATCTATAGATTTCGGCTAAAATGGCAACAATGGTAAAGTATAACCAATGTTAATGATGACCGATATTTTTAATCCCATTGAAGAAAAAAGCCGCCCAATGGCGTGCATAAATGCCTGGATTTAGACGAAGTCATTGATACTTTTGCGAAAACTGAAGCTAGGAAAAAATTGTAAATATAATTGTTATTTAGTCAGTTGGTAGGCCCGACCTTTATATAATAAACCCTTGAATCTTCTCTATTTCGTTTTATTAGCCAAACTTACACCAAGTATTAATTGTAATGTATGTTGTTACTGTTCAACATTTTTATTACCTGCCCTACAGTGCACAAAAAAGAGCTTAAGAAGTTAAGTAGCTTATCTTTTTAATGTACATATTTGTATATTTCATATTTTTATTTGATAAAACATAATCAGTTTACATAGCAGTGGGGCCCCATTTTTTAATTTGCTCCAGGGCCCTTGGTTCCTAGCTACGCCACTGGACGCACTTTGATCCCACTAAACCAATAGGCCCCTTGCAGATAATTTTTTTATTGCATTAAAATGATCAATAGGCCTCTTGCATAGATTTTTATTTTTACCTTAAAGTATTCTGAAAACCTCTTAAAGTATAATAAATATCCTTCCACATTTTTTTTTCCAAGAAGTACTCAAAATTATCTCATGAATTCCCTAAGAAAGTTTCACGAAGCCCTTTAAATTAGACGTCACACGAAAACACAATGAAATTGGTCGTGACGTCACAGGGTACACCTGTCGTCCGCTAAATGTAAACTTCAAATCTGGTTTCCCGTTTATCCATTTTAAAAGCATTTTTACTTGAAATATTTTAGCATCAATTTATTGTTTAATAGTGTTTACTGTTGTGTTTCTTTGTTTATCGTTAATTTTAAATATTAAGATGTCTGAAGGATTTTTAAAGGCACAATCTGATAATTTACCTCTGGGTCCTTTTTCGGAGTTTTTCTTCAATGGGTAGCTTAATGAATGTTTTTCCAAGAGTGGAGATTGTTGTACTTCCACAACCTGGCACGATACAATACCGATAAACCATTTTTTCTCAAAAAATCACCAAAAACAACGTCAAAATTAACTTTGATAGACGTCAAAACTTGGCATAAGTACCTTGTGACGTCACTGTTGCATGAAATGTGTTTTTGGCGGCATTTTAGTCGTTTGAATTTCAATCATTTATTACGACTTTAATATCAAGCAAAATTTGAAAATATTCCTGTGGGATGATATTTACGTATAATTGATCATTTTAATGCAATAAAAAAATTATCTGCAAGGGGCCTATTATACGTAAATATCATCCCACAGAAACATTTTCAAATTTTGTGTGATATTAAAGTCGTAATAAATAATTGAAATTCAAACGGGCTAAAATGCCGCCAAAACACATTTCATGCAACAGTGACGTCACAAGGTACTATTGACAAGTTTTGACGTCTATCAAAGTTAATATTTTCCGACGAAGTTTTTGGTAATTTTTTGAGAAAAAAATGGTTTATTGTTACTGTATCGTGCCTGGTTGTGAAAGTACAACTACCTCCACTCTTGGAAAAACATTCATTAAGCTACTCATTGAAGAAAAACTCCTAAGAATTTGGCTCAAAGCCATATGAGACGTAAGCCTTAAGATTTTTCATCAAAAAGACATGTTTATCTAGGAGAAGACCTGAATGGACACATGAAAAAGCTCAAAATGGTGGAGGAAGAAGAATGTAGATATTGTGGCATGGTAAAAAAAACCTTCATCCACATACTTTCTAGCTACACATCACTCCAGAATCCTAGAGCACAGTGTACTGGGTAGAAGAGAAACATTTACCTAAGTTGAAGCCTGCAGATGTCCTAATAAAATATATTTAAATATCATTTGAATATGAATATGTTTATTCTATTATCCCTATTTTTGTTTTGCACTTAGAATTAAAGGTTACAATGAAACAACAGTAAATTATCAATTCTTTCTACACCCACTATTATCCATTTTTTGCACAGTTTACAGAATGGAAATGTAGGTCATATCGGTTAACTGAACGTATATGATTCATATACATCCTAGAACGTATATGAAATCCACCAATCAGCACTCGCGTTTAGGATTCGTCAACTCCCCTTTTTTGAATTTCAAAGAAACGTCAAAATATCGAAAAAAGGGCTTCCCTAGAAGCACTGGATCAAGAATATTTATTTACAATAATAAACTTAAATAAAATAATCCGTGTAAATTAACAACAAATACTGAAAACAGAATAAAATGGGTATTTAAGAGAACTTCTGATAGACGTCAGCTTTTATAAAATTATGTAATTCATGTAACGATATAGATATGTAATTTGAACATTCCTCGGTAGTCGAGTGGTAAGCATACCAGACTCTAGCGCGCTAGGTCCAGGGTTCGATTCCCAATGAAGAAATTTTTTTATTCTCAATTTTATTTCTAAATAATTATTCCGCTTGATATTGATTGGTTAAATTATGAAAATTTTAGAAAATTTTGAAATTGAAGTTATGTTACAGTCGAGATTACATTTTAGTAGAAAAAATATACTGTTCGACTCGTGTGGATTGTCCATATCGCACACGAACGATTGAGCACTCCGCCTACGGCGTGGTGCTCAAACTTCGTCCTCGTGCGATATGGCCATCATATCCACACTAGTTGCACAAACTACTATTTTCTCATCTTTATTGAGTGCATTATAAATGTTTGTTTTTCAAATTTTTCTATAATGGGCTTTAAAAAGTGTTCATTATAACTAACGAATTAGTGTCACTTCATTATTTTGTTCAAATAAAGGATCCGCGACACAAAATACTCCAGATATGAAGTTCATACCTTGTGAAGTCACTAACCGTTTTCGTGTGACGTCAAATTTAAGGGGCTTCGTAGAACTTTCTCAGGGAATTTATGAGATAATTTCAAGTACTTTTTGGAAACAAAAAAGGGGAAAGGATATTTATTATACTTTAAGAGGTTTTTAGAATACTTTAGGGTAAAAATAAAAATCTATGCAAGAGGCCTATTTTCGTGACATGTGATGCAAGTGGTTATGGGGTGGGCGCAGTATTAAGCCATCAGTTTGAAGGTGTTGAAAGGCCAGTGTTGTTTGCATCTTGTACGTTATCAAAGGCTGAGCAAAAGTATTCGAATTTAGAGAGAGAGAGAGCTTAGCTATCATTTTTGTGTTAAAAAAATTTCATAAATATATTTTTGATCGTAAATTACACGTTGGGCCTTACAGCTGTCCGCATATGACTATGATATACAGTATAAATAGAAAGGGTAATCAAATTTCAAATGCCGATGGTTTATCACGTCTACCTGTAAGAGCTGATAGTGGAATATCTTCAGACAGTTTGTTATCATTTAGTTTGTGTTCGGACGCTCCAATGGATTCTTCTCACATTGCTGTAGCTACTCAAAAAGATATTACTTTGTCAAAAGCTATAGATTTAACACTTCGCGGTTGGCCTAATTCCTTGAATGATGAAACACTTATTACCATATTTTAAACGTAAATTAGAATTGTCTGTTTATGGCTATTGTCTTCTATTGGTAAATAAAACTGTTATACCTCATTCATTGCAAAATAAAATTATGACGTTATTTCATGAACAGCATTTGGGCATTGTTCGAGCTAAAATGCTCATGAGATCAAATTGTTGGTGGCCAGGTATGACAAATTCTATAGAGAAGTTCATTGGTTCATGTTCAATTTGTCACACACACACAGAGTTTTTCTGACAGAAGTATTTTATTACCTTGGCCAAATGCCCCAAATAATTTAATATAGATTTCTTTCCACAGTTTTTTAATTTTGGTGGATAATAAATCGAAATGGATTGAAGTGAAACTAATGGACGGAGGAACAAACGCTAGTGAAACTATTATAAAGTTGAAACAAATATTTTCAGTTTTTGGCTTACCTTTTGAGATTGTGTCTGATAATGGCTCACCATTCAATTCTTCAGAATTCAGTTTATTTTGTCAGACAAACGGAATAAAACCAGTTAAAGCACCTCCATACCACCCTCTAAGTAATAGTATTGCAGAAAGGGCCGTGCAGACAGTTAAGCGTCGGTTGGAAAAAGCTCTTTTTCTTGAGAGGGGAAGGAGATTAGTAAAAACACAATGCTGAATCGTTTGGAAGGCTTTATATTCACTTACAAATCACTTAGAAATCAATGTAAATATAGATGGTCTGCCATTGGCCAAAAGTTCAAGTAGTCAAGTATATCCGATATTAATATCAATTGTTGGAGAAAATATTGTGGAGATGGTGGGAATTTATCATGGGTATGATAAACCCCGTGACTCAAATATATTTTTAACAGATTTTGTTAATGATAGTATTAATATTATATATAATGGAATTCAAATTAACAATAAACATTTTGAAGTTAAGATTAAAGCATTTGTATGTGATGCTCCAGCCAAATCATTTATTAAACGTATTAAAGGATATACTGGATATTCGTCCAGATCGTCATGTACAAAGTGGTCAATCAATGGTGAATATTTAGACAAATTGTGGTTCCCTGAAATAAATATACTGCAGCTCAGAACAGATCAACAGTTTAGATTGCACACCGATGATGATCATCATTTAGGCTCAACAATATTAGAGAATATTCCAGGATTGAATATGATAGAAAGTTTTCCATTAGACTACATGCATTTGGTTTGCCTTGGTGTGATGAAAAAATTATTACTATTATTTTGTTTTGGAAAGCCAACTACCAAAATTTCTTTTTCAAAAATATCTGCAATATCTGATTCATTGGTTGCACTATGTACAAACATTCCACTTGAACTCAACAGAAAACCTAGAAGCCTATCAGAAGTAAAACGGTGGAAGGCAACAGAATTGCGCCAGATGTTATTCTATACTGGTCCATTAGTATTGAAAAATAATTTAAGTAAAGATAGATACTCTAATTTTTAACATTACACGTTGCAATGATTATTTTGTCAAATTCCAGATATAAATCTCTTATCAATTATGCTGAAGAACTTTTAAAATATTTTGTAAAAAGTTTTCAAATTTTGTATGGTATTGCATCTGGTGGTGTGGTGTGTGGTATCAACAAGCAGATGTTCTAAAGTGAAATAGTGAATAGTCAACTTTAAAGAAGTCAGAAAATTTTAATGCTTTGTGTAAGTCTTTATGGCAATATCGACTTCCAAAAAATTAAATATACTCTTTAGAGATACATCTACATTTGGTTATATATTATAAAATAATTTTCTAACCTCTACGATATTTTGTTAAAAATTCATTATCACAAAACCAGTTTTTGTCCTTACTAAAAGTCGATAGAAAAGCAGTCCACACACTTAAAATATGAGCACTGATGAAATTACAAATAAACAAATATTGGATCAGATTACAAAATGCTCTGTTGATTTAACATCAGTAATTGATGCTGTGGAAATGAGATTAAGCTATAAATTGGAGATAGCAACGCATAAATTAAATAGTATAGAGGAAGAAAATGCATATTTGAAAAACAAAATAGAGTTATTAGAGAGAGAGACAAAGCGAAATAACATAATTTTGTTTGGATTCGAGAGAGAAAGCAACATACTGGATATACCAAAAATCATATCAGAATTTAATAATTTACTAAGTCTATCTTTAACCGAATCCGATTTTAACAACATTTATTCCCTGGGTCGAAATAAGAATAGTCCTATTAAATTTGAATTTTTGTCATTTTTAACAAAGCAAAAAGTCTATAAAAACATAAAAAATCTGAAAGGAACAAAAATTAGCATTAGTCAAGATCAAACAATAAAACAAAGGGAAGAAAACAAAAACTCTAAGATATCACTTGCATTTAGCTAAACAACAAAACGATGAGAAAAATTGCTTCATCAAAAATGGAAAACTTTTTGTAAACGGAGATATATATTACCCTTCAGAACTTGAAAATCATACCAATGAGGAAAAAGTTATAGAAACACGAAATACAAAAAGTGATCCTTTGACTCCAATTATGTCAAGACTAAATAAAGAAAGCGAAGGAGTAGAATTCACAAATCAGAAATCAACAAAAAATACTCACGTCCAGAGTCCTGAAAACAAAGAGAGTAAAGACTCAAAGCAACAAAAGCAAACGGTTTCAAAGTCATCCACTCAGAAAGAAGTGCAAACTCCAGTAGGTGTTGGAACAAAAATAAAGGAACGAAAGGAACCTTCTAAGGAAATTAAAGACCAGACTACCGGAAACTCCTATAGAACAAGAAACAACTCATCGTCTTCAGGGTCAAGAAAGTGAAGAAATTACTTTGGTAAATAGATAAATAATTAGTAATATGTAAATAATGGCGGTATTCTGCTGATAAATTGAAAAGGACGCGCGGAAAAGAGTTGATAACGGTTTTATATTCACGCTAGATTCATGTGATTGGATATACGTTGGTTCGTTGGATCTTTTCCCATGCGTCATCATTAATATACAAACGCAATACATCAATACATTAAATAACACGTAGGTCGTAGTTGTAAACAAAGCCTTTGGTCTGTCAACGACGTCAACGTACAGATTCGCGTTAAACCTATCGCCGACATTCATCATATGGCTATCTCTGTTTGTTATATTACGCTGTAATGGAACAAACGGTTTCATTTTGGGGGTTAAGATTCTGTGAGTAGGAAAGAGACGTAATACAAAAAGTAGTATGTGAATCATTTCATACATGGGAAAAGATTCAGCGAACAGACGTATTTTATAGTGTTTATTTTCGATCTGGTGTACTAATACTGAACATTCTTTTAAAGTTATTTCAACTTAGTGTTAGCTGGTTTTTAGGCTTTATGTTTACAAAATAAGGCTTTCTGTAGTTTTAAGTTTGTTATTTATGGGATGTGTATATAATTATTATAGTTAAATTTGATAATATTGGTATCTTGTATCATTCAAACTTTTATCAGCAATATTATATTGTAACTTATTAATTAAATTAGCAAATACTTAGTAATGGATTCTTATATACGAGATGTCAATTACGCGGCCTTTGATACAGTAGAGTTAGATGATGTAGTTGATTTGAATGAATTAAACAACAAACAGTCTAAGGAAACATTTAAAATTTTTCACCAAAATATATGTAGCCTCAATAAAAATCTGGATGAATTAAAAATCCACATTTCACAACTAAATTATAATTATGATTGCATAATCCTAACAGAAACATTAAATATTTTAGATATCTCTTTATTCCATATAAAGGGATATAAACTAATATATAACGAGGGTAATCTAAATAGGAATGATGGTGTTGTATTTTTTATTGGAGAAAATCTAAAGTACACATTTAAAATAGTTGCGATAGGACAATGCAAAATTATTGAGCTAAATATAGAACTTGATAATCATAATGGAATGCTTATAACTGCAATCTACAAATCACCACCGGTCAAACAAGAAACATTTATTGCAGACCTCGAGATATATCTGGAACAAATTAAAACAAAAAATAAGATAGAGCATCACATACTAATAGGAGACATCAATATAAATATCAAAGATGATAATGATGTAGTTTCAGAGTATTTAGACGTTCTATCAGAAAAAAAATTTATTTCACTCATTAATAAAGATACTAGAATTCAAGGTAATTCAAGAAGTTGTATAGATCATATATTCTACTCGACAACAAAACCTATTGATGAATGTTCTGCAGTAGTTTTTGATACACACATTACAGATCATAAATCTACAATTGCATTTCTTCCATTAAAATTAAACTTCCCGAACATCAATGACAAAAATCAAGAAATAAAAACTATAAACTATAATAATATCAAAATTGATATAGTTGGTATGGACTGGTCATATTTCTATAATATTCAAGACGCTGATGAACAAATAAAATGTCTTACAAAAACAATAAATTATTTAACTGAAAAAAATTGTTATTTTATAAAAAAAAGATATAGTGAGGTTCATAGAAAAGAGTGGATAACAGATGGTATAATAAAATCGTTAAAACAAAGAAATGATCTTTACAAACAATATAAAACAAATCCAGATAATACGAGTATAATTAAAAAAGAAATATATGCAGCATACAGAAAGAAATTAGACAAAATAGTTCGAGTAGCTAAATCATCCTATTACAGAAAACAAATTACAAAAAATAAAAATTATTCAAAAAATTTATGGAATGTGATAAACCAATTAAGTGGCGGATATAAAAAACAAGACCACATACGTCAAATTGTTACTGGGAACGGTAAGTGCATAACAGAACCAAAGCAAATCTCGAACAAATTTAATGAATTCTTCTCGGAAATTGGTAAAAAATTGGCAGATAAAATTATTAAACCAAATACGTCCTATCCCAAACCAAATTGCCTAAAAAATTCGTTTTTTTTAGAGCCCGTAACTGTAAATGAAATTAAAACAATAATTAATACTTTGAAGAATAAAACATCACCAGGTATAGATGGAATCAAGATAGAAATGGTGAAACATTTAACAGATGAATTAACACCTCTTCTTGTCGATGTAATTAATAAAATCTACAAATCAGCACAAGTCCCTTCGGAATTTAAAAAAACTTTAGTTATACCAATTCATAAAAAAGAAAAAAAAGAGCTTATAGATAACTATAGACCAATCTCTTTGATAACGACATTCGCCAAAATTTTTGAGAAGACTCTAAAACTGCGAATTACATCCTTCCTTAACAAATACAAAATTTTGTCTAGTTGTCAGTTTGGTTTTCAGGAAGGTAAATCTACAGAAAATGCTATAACGTATTTACTAGAAAAAATATACAAGGCCGTAGACAATAATAAACCTTCACTATGCATATTTCTGGATCTTGCCCGGGCATTTGATACTGTTAGTCACTTGCAGTTGTTGGAAGCTTTGGAGAGTATAGGTATTCGAGGAACATCGCTAAATCTAATGGAAAGTTATTTAACAAATAGAAAACAAACAGTGGAAATCGAAAATGTTTTTAGCGAATGTCGATCAGTTTCGTTTGGTGTACCACAAGGTACAGTTCTAGGACCTATATTATTTATAATTTATATAAATGATCTATTTAAAATAAGCACAAGTGGTACTGTTACTAGTTTTGCAGATGATACAGCGGTGTTTTATGAAAGTGATACGTGGGAAGGACTCAAAGAAAAAGTTGAAAATGATATCGTAAATATAACAAACTGGATTAAACATAAACAGCTTACTATTAATATCGAAAAAACATATTTTATTCCTTTCTGTAGTTACAAAAATTCATTACCATCCTATGGGAATTTAAAAATAAATGGACAAAACTCTAATGAATATATAAAGCTTGCTAAAGATATTAAGTATCTAGGAGTTACAATCGATTGTCACTTAAGATGGAAAACCCATATAAATAATGTAGTAAACACACTAAGAACCCTTTTATATAAATTTAGGTATTTAAGAAAAATCTTGGATATTACTCAGTTGCGAGTAGTTTATTTTAGTCTTGTTGAATCTCGTATAAGATATGGTATTGTCGGTTGGGGTGCTGCAGACAAAACACACCTAAGGAAACTGGGGATATTACAAAAAAAAATACTTAAGGTAATATATAATAAAAAAATGACATACTCCACTAACAAATTATTCAATGAAATAAATTTACTGGATATAAGACTAATATACATATTTAATGTGTCAATTTATATCTACAAAAATAAAAATAATTTAAAACAAATAAAACATAAATATGACACCAGAAATAAAACTCATAGAAATGTACAAACTAGTTTGGTTAACAAATCTATTGGACAGAAAAATTTTGTGAACTTATCAACTAAAATATTTAACTTCATGCCTGAAGAATATAAAATTTATTTAACCACAATTAATTCGATTAATTTAATATATAATAAAAAAATGACATACTCCACTAACAAATTATTCAATGAAATAAATTTACTGGATATAAGACTAATATACATATTTAATGTGTCAATTTATATCTACAAAAATAAAAATAATTTAAAACAAATAAAACATAAATATGACACCAGAAATAAAACTCATAGAAATGTACAAACTAGTTTGGTTAACAAATCTATTGGACAGAAAAATTTTGTGTACTTATCAACTAAAATATTTAACTTCATGCCTGAAGAATATAAAATTTATTTAACCACAATTAATTCGATTAATTTAATATATAATAAAAAAATGACATACTCCACTAACAAATTATTCAATGAAATAAATTTACTGGATATAAGACTAATATACATATTTAATGTGTCAATTTATATCTACAAAAATAAAAATAATTTAAAACAAATAAAACATAAATATGACACCAGAAATAAAACTCATAGAAATGTACAAACTAGTTTGGTTAACAAATCTATTGGACAGAAAAATTTTGTGTACTTATCAACTAAAATATTTAACTCCATGCCTGAAGAATATAAAATTTATTTAACCACAATTAATTCGATTAATTTAATTGAAGCGTTGCTAAAGAAATATTTATTACTCGCAGATAGATTAGCCTTGCATAAATTAATAGAAGGTAATTAACCTTGCTACAAAATATTGAAAAATTTATTTATTTCTTTTGTTCTTTGATTTGTACAGATCTATAACATGCATCATTGTACCCTTACTCAAAATATAAATGAATTGATGTATAATCAATGAAAATGTTAAACTAATTTAATTTGAAAAATGAACCGGAAAATAATGCTCATGCGCAACCTTAAGGGTCATAAATGAGCTCGTCTTCTTGTTTATTCCTTCAATTTAAATTGGAAATTATTTAATCATATGTGAACATGTTATATGGTTTTGAATGAATAAACCTTATTATTATTATTATTAAATAAAAAAAAAAATAAAAAAAAAATAAAAAAAATATCACACAATGTACACAATTTATTACATTTAGCAAAATATGTTGAGCATTATGGTCCTGTAGACAATTTTAGTGCATTTCCATTTGAAAATTTTTTACAATCAACTTTAAAATATGTAATAAAATCTGAAAAAAAAAATATATTTTCCGGATAATTGTTGTTGCTTGAAAAATAAGGACATTATTGTCATTAGCCCTATTATTAAATCAAATGAATGTTTTGATTTAATAGGTAGAAGATACCTAACAGTCCATGTGATTCTTCAGAAATGGGTATTTTCAAGACACAGGAAGACTGTTTAGGGCCTATTGAGTCATTTAATGAGAATCTGTTAGATTATAAGTGTGTTAAGTTGAAATTTGAAAATGATTCAATTATTATGCCTCTCCTACACTGCTAAATATGAATATTTTGTTAGTTCTACACTCTAAAATAAATAATCTTCAAATAAATATCCAAATAATCAAAATCAAAAATTTACTATATATTTTTAGCTTGAAGTTTAATTGAGTTTTTGTTTGTATTATTTTTTTAAATCCAATTATAAAGTTAGCATATTATATATGTACAATATTTATTAAGATAAATTATGGGAGAAAAGACATGGACAATAGTTCAATTTTTGGATAATGAGACTGTTGAGGCAGTTCCATCCACTTGGATCCAGGATGACTATTGCCATTGGCCGTCCTTACCACCTCAAAGAATGCAGCTTGCTATAAGGAGATCCAAACCCTTGAACACTAGCTGGCCGTCACACCCAGTTAAGATTTTTCGAAATTCTACATTTGGTAAGTTCAATTATTACTTTTTCTGTTAAATATATATCAGGAGTGGAGAATTCTCGGTGGGATTGATTAAAAATATTTTTATTTGTCTTTGTAGATGACTATATGAAAGCCAGAGGCAAAGCAAAAGTAGCAGAGGTCACAAGTGACCTTAACTAAGATGAAAACTGTTACCCTCAGAAGCGGAAAAGAATCTTGAAAGTCCACCCAAGATAAAAATATATACAAAAACAACTAGTAAGGATGGCAATTGATTTTTGCTTTACAAATTATTATTGAGTTTAATTAAGAATTACTCTTTTTTTTAGAAATTGAACATGAAGATGGCACAATTGCTGGTAAAATTTCTATATTCTAGAATAGATTTTACAATCCTATTATCCAAATAATACACAGAGTTTCTAGAAAGCAATAAAACATTACCTAAACAAATAAGTTTTAAATTGTTTTTATGTCAATTATAGTTTTTAATTATTTTAGGCTTGAGCTTAAAATCTGGAAACACTTATTGCCAACCTCAACCCACAGAAGATTCACAACAGGATGAGCATACAAATATTGAAAATATTTTGCATTTTGATGTTCAACAAACTTGTATAAACTGCATTAAAAAAGGTAGGTACCCCTGTGGCAGATATATATAATCATGAGGTGATAAGGATAGACCTTTAAAAAAAATGAGATATTACTTGACCCCTCTTTCCATTTAAAATTTTGTCCTCATTGGTATAGTGAAATAAATTTTGTGTGATTTTAACTTTGATTTTAAATTCTATATATAACAATCTAATAAATTATTTTTTTCTAATTTGTTTAGACAAGGATTTGAAGATATTAAAAGAGCAAGGACATATTCTGAGGGGGCTTATTACTGACACCCTCAAAGAAGTCCAGTACCTTAAAAAAATAGTATTAAAAGGGACAGAGGAAATTCAGAAAAAACCTCCCAGTATCTTCCAAAGTATGGAACTAAACTTCCCTATAAGCAATGATGAGGAATTTCAAGAGTTTGAAAGCTTCCTCCAAAACGAAGAAGAATTCAATAATGCGGTGAATTAAATATTTTAAAATTATAAAAACATATGCTCTAATGATTTTTTAGTCTCGAGAACTTTCAAAAGTAGGAGGAAGCAGCACGTACGATCTAATTAAAAGAATTTTATCAAACGATCAAGCACTAAAGTATAGCTGGCTTGGAATGAAGGGAAAATTCGGGATCTTCGTAAATTAAACTCAACATGCGACCACAGAAAATTTCTCTTGCACGTTTGTCCGCAGCATTTAGTCGTTGTCTAACTTTAATACGGTATGGATAACCACCAATTGATTTGAACATGCGACGTAAAGACTTTTCACTAATGTTGAGTTTACATGCAGTTCTTACAAGACTTCTTTGAGGTGATTGCACAAATTGGTTAAAAACACGTCCTTCATTTTCGTTAGTGCATACTGTTTTTCGACGACCTGAAGAACCTTTACTTTGACACAATACCCTACCAGTGCGACGAAATTTTTCAACAACAGCTAACATCACACTTTTACTAGGAGCTGCTTTATTAAATTTTTGTTGATATTTTATTGACACCTGTTCTAAGCTTGGACCATCATTACGACCTTTTCCGTATGAACGAAAATAATGCTCTACCAAAAAAACTTTTTCTTCCGTTGTTAGAACCATTTTTAAATCAAATTTAACTGCAGCGTCCTATTAATATATCAACTAATGACAATTAAGTCAAATATGACAAATCCATATTACATAAACAACTCCACAGCACTCTCTGTTTCGGTACTGTTTATTTTGGCGGATACCGTATAATTAATCGATCCCAATTGGTTTTTTCCTTGCGTTTTGTAGTGATCGGTCAACTCGTTTTTTTGTGCATCTTTTTAGGGGTGCACCGCTCGCCTATTATTCATCAAGCTCATTATTGTTTCAGTTTTTTCTAGTATTTCTTTTGTTTTTCTGTGGATAGGTATATTCTAAATTTTGCTTGGAATTTTAATTCAACTTTTTGTACACAATCATTACAGAATCATTTAAAGTTAATATTTTCTTGCTTAAATTTTATGAGCTGATATTTTACTTTTGCATATTTTACTTTTGCATATGGTATAATTTTTCACAAAAATAATACATATTTAATATTCTTGGAACTTACAATAAAATTATGGGCTATGTTGACTAAATAAACAGCTAAAACTAAAAAAATGAAATAAATGTTTATTAAGCTGTATCTCCCATACAACAAACGTGCTTTAAAAGTGTCATCCTGGTGCCATCTATAAGGAAATAGCTAAAGTATTAGATAACAGCTAGACGCTTGAAATGTTCACAGAAAGGGTTTTCAGTGGTGGAGGTAGCTGGATGTTGAGATTTAAAAAAAAACTAATTACTTTATCATTACAGACTTCTACGGCAACGAAATATTTTATTCCAGTGTGAAGGTGAAGTGTGAAGAAAACAAATCTTTTGTTGTTAGGTGTATTATTCATAATATATACCTATTGTAAATGTTTTGGAAAATCAAAATACAATCATTTTTTATATTTTCAATTCAACGTTTCGGTAGCGTTATAGCTACCCTCAGGAATTATAAGGTAATTTTTTATAAAATTATAGTCACTATCTCTTTAAAATATTGATTGTATAGTTGTCGAATTTTTTCGTAGTATCAGGTAGGGACCAGAATTTTATAAAAACTTGATAATTCCTGATAACGATAGTTAGAACGCTACAGAAACGTTGAATTAAAAATATAAAAGATTTACTAGAAAACACTCACTTTTTGCACTTGTTGTAGTGGACTGAAAAGGAGCAAAAAGGGTTTCAATTTTTTTTTTGAAGGTACAACCTCATGTGGTCTTTACCAAATGATGGAGTAGGTCCCTGGCCATCTGAAATCGAAAATTACAACATTTTTCAATAGGGACAACACTTTTTATTGCGAAATTTGTCAAAAATCTGTCAAAATTATGTTTTATTACTTTTTCACACATACCTCGCGATATCTTCGGAACTAAACAAGATATTTTCAAAAATTTTTTTTAATCGACAGAAGAAACATGAGCGAAGATTACTGTGTTAGTTTCATTTGTATAAAAAACCTAGTTTTTTTGTAAAATTGGAGAAAACTGTAATCTCTACTTTTTTGCAGCACAATTTTCAGTAATCGAGAAACTTTTTTATTTTTCAGAATTTTACCAAACTATCTGCGTACCGAATAAAGCTAAAGCTTCAAGGAAGTTTTTAAAACAAAAATCACTATTCTAAGTATCATAGGTTGAAGTAAAATGTCATAAAACTTGCAGACAAACATTTATTACTCCACAAAATACAACTAACCCAACCTAACCTAACCTAAACCTCGAAATCCTTTTTTGTTAATGAAACAAAATATAGAAAACTATACATTTTTGGAAAGGAAAATGATTGCTGTTTCGAATGAGATCAAGAATTATAAGGTGTTCCATTCAAAATAATACATATTTTCCACTTTGAATTTGACCAACATTAGTAAAACACCCTGTGTTGATGAGATGAAATACCAGTCAAGCCTAAAAAAATATCTTTGATAAACTAGTAAAACAAGTGAAAATCCCATCTCTTTGGAGCAATTAATAAGCTGAACATTTATGTTTAAAATCAGTCACTCTTATTTGGGACACCTTGTATTTTGTGAAGTAATAAATGTTTGCAAGTTTTATGACATTTTACTTCAACCTTCCCTCCTAGAATTTCTTCCTTTTACTGCAAAATCTCTTGAGCACAAGTGTTTTTCTTGTTTTCTGCAGCACATATAATTAATTGTATTTAATCCTTTCGATCTCCAAAAAATCTCAATAGACATACACACATCCAAAATAATATCTACCTAATCGCGGTTAAAACAAAGACGTTAGCAACTAAATCAAGCCAAATTTGTCAGGAATAGACCACATTATTCGTATGCGAGAGATGCCTGCTCGTTAGAAAGCACAATAATTACGCGCGGCTGCAGAAACTTTCAAGTTTGCGTATTTATTGCTCAAAAACTATGATACTTAGAATAGTGATTTTTGTTTTAAAAACTTCCTTGAAGCTTTAGCTTTATTCGGTACGCAGATAGTTTGGTAAAATTTTGAAAAATAAAAAAGTTTCTCGATTACTGAAAATAGTGATGCAAAAAAAGTAGAGATTACAGTTTTCTCCAATTTTACAAAAAAACTAGGTTTTTTATACAAATGAAACTAACACAGTAATCTTCGCTCATGTTTCTTCTGTCGATTAAAAAAAAATTTTGAAAATATCTTGTTTAATTCCGGAGATATCGCGAGGTATGTGTGAAAAAGTAATAAAACATAATTTTGACAGATTTTTGACAAATTTCGCAATAAAAAGTGTTTTCCCTATTAAAAAAATGTTGTAATTTTCGATTTCAGATGGCCAGGGACCTACTCTATCATTTTGTGAAGACCAAATGTGGTTTTACCTTAAAAAAAAAATCGAGAAGGAAGCGACTTTTTCTCCGTTTTTCAGTGGACTATTGCATAAATAACTATTTTCTACAACCTCGATTTTTTTTTATGGCTTTGTCTCACTTCATTCAGCCAGTCACGTCAGGTAGAAAAAATAACAAAATATAAGAAAATAAAAAAAAAAAAAACCTCACACACCTATGCACTACAAAAAAGAAAAGTCGTAAGAATTAACCTGATGATGCAACAGGGATATAACAGGGTCACACGCTTCTTGTCTAGGGGCCCGTCAAGACTTTTAATGTGTCACAAACAAAAGTAGGCCACGGAAACATAGGAATAACAACAAATGGAATGAACAGAGGTAACAGATCTGGTTCACACGTTCACAGGCATACCTTTGATTTATGTATGAATTTCATCAGATTATCATATATTTCTATTTTGTTTAAGGATAAAAGGTGACAAATATTGAAAGGTGAGAAATAACCACTATTTATGAGATCTTTAATAAGGCTTTGTGATTCTTGCAAGTAAATACAGTTGAAGAAAATATGATTTATATCACTTTCAACATGACAGTGTTGACACAAATTTGTGTCTAAAATTTTTATTTTAAACAAATGCGCTGGATAACATGCATGTCCAAAACGAAGTCTAATAATAGTTGTGATATATTTACGTGGACAGGAATATAAGTTGAACCAACATCTATGCGGAATTTCTTGTTGAATAAGAGAGTACTGGGTATTAGGTGTTTCACAAAAATCGATCCAATCCTTCTTCCAAAGACGAATTTGTCTGGAATAGGCAAAAGCGTCTGAAACAGTTAGCGGATAGGTAGATGTGCTACCATTTTCTACTGCATCTTTAGCTAGATGATTTACATATTCATTATATTCAAGTCCTATATGTGCTTTGACCCATATCAGCTGAACAAATTTATTGTTTTTTTTTAATTGAAATAACATTTTTTTAATTTTGAATATATCAAGATTATCTGATAGAGCAGGAATCCTAGGATTTTGTATGGCTGTTAACACCGACAATAAATCACACAAAATAACCGCCGAACTTTTACCAGAGGAAGAAAAAAATTTTAATGATTCATAAATACCAACTGCTTCAGCACTAAAAACTGAGAAGTGTGATGGGAGCTTAAACAATTTTTCAACCTCGATAAATGTTCATTTTATAACCGTAACTTTAATCATAAACAATCACGTTTTGTACAGAATTTCATTTTTGCATCGGTTGCTAGGCAAGTTGCTAAGCAACAAATGCGAAATGGAATATTTCGTGTTAGTTCTAGGCTCACTCTAAAATCACGACGACTACGGCTTGTCAAATTATGACATCCAGCGACAAATTGATGAAATGTCAGCAGATCGTTTCTGTGAAAGTTTTAGTAGGTAACGAGTAGCTTCATGGTCGTTTTCTATAAAAAGCTCTTTTGTGTCATATATGTCAAACTCAGCTCACAGTAAAGCATCTATTACTCGAATGCCCAGAATATGAAAAACAAAGAAAACGCCACAAGTTAGGAAACTCTTTAAAATCAATTCTCTCTTCAACCGGAAACGAAGTGCTATCTTATCTGAAAGACATAAACTTAACATATAAAATTTAAATTGTGATATTATAAAATGTACCTCACTATATGTAAATGTCTCCCCTGCTAATAACTCTTAGTAGTTGATGTGGGGTTATGTATGTTTTAAATAAAAAAAACAATAATCTATAGCCATATTTACCTACTTTGTTTTTATTTCACTGAGTTTATTTTTGGTAATGCTGGTATGGAGATTATTTAAACGAAAAACTTTTCAATCGATGAAAACGGAGAGCATTTTGAACAAGTTTGATGTAATTTTTACATTCTTATAAAATTAGTTGTAGGTAGAATAGTTGTTACTATGTTTCTTGTTGTTTCATGAGTTTATTGTTTTTTTTAATCCGGTTTTATTTTTTATTAATTATAATTTTGATGAAAAAAATTGTCACACATCAGTATCCTTATGATAAAATGTTAAATTTCGTTACTGAGTGTTAAATTTTTCAAGTGTCTTTGACTTGATAACATCCATAAATGGTTTATTTGCACTGTAGCTCCAACCATTGAAAATAGATATATAATATGTCATATCAGGTCGCTCCATTCATACCAAAAATAGCAATAACCTTCATAAACAAATTAATAGATGTCATCAGGAGCTTCTGTCTGAAACTTAATAATGTCATCTGACTCCTGGATATTGGACTTGGTATCCTTCACTCAGGTTATTCAGTTGCAGTGGCGTAACTATACCATCTGGGGCCTGTGGCAAATTCTTCAGATAAGGCCCTGTACAAATCATGGCACCAATAAACTTGAAATTGTATTATGGTCTTTTGTTGTCTCAACTTGAATTTTAAGCAGAGCTTATAAAAATATACTTTTCATATGAAATAAAATACAATGTAAGTAAATGTTTTAAGCTCGTGGCCTTTGTTGGGCCGGGGCTCCCTTGGGTCAGGGGCCCGTGGCATTTTGCATCCTATTGTTACGCCATAACTTGCTGAATTTAGAATCATTGTTACAATTTTCGTTCAACACCAACGTACGCTTCAGCATCGAATAATACGACCATAATGACGACGGCATCGCTTTCGTCGACTTTTCAGAAAAATACGTTATAAGTACTTACCTTTTTACTCACGACATTGTTATTTCACTTTTTAAAGGACTGGTATTCCTTCTCAGATTGTTAGGGTAATATAAACGCTCTCAAAAATGAAGTACAATTTTATCGTCTTGTACAATAACCAACTACTTTTTCCACTACTAGCTGTGAAGTTGACAATTATTGCTTCTTTTAGTCAACTGAGAAGTTAAATTTCTCTATAAGTGGTTGATTTTTTTCTATTATTAACCTTGGTTAATAATGGACTAATTCAAATATTTTGAAAATCCAGGGATAGTAGTTCAAGAAAATCTTGTGCAACATAACTTTGTATACCCAAGAGATTGTATTTAATGTACTTGCTGCTTGAAATTACCCATCAAGATGAAATTATTTGAATTTAAATGCAATTAGTTTAAAATTCGCACTCAACCAAAAATGCTGATGAAATAAGAAGTATCTATGGAGCGAAAACAGACAGTGTAATTGTCTGTCAGACGATAAGGTAAACGCTTATCGTGTTGCGTTTGTGAGTGCTGTGGTGTATAATTATCGCTCTTACACTCAAGGTGTTGTGTTGTGAACGCAATACCGCTGTAATATTTTAACATTGAAGTAGTGTACAATGTCAATTATTTTAAATTTTTGTCTCAAATTTGCTAGTAGTGGAAAAAATTGTATATACACGGCGGTGGTGAAGGCATTTATAACCTAAATAATTTTGGTGCTTGGTCAATAATAATAGTCTTTTTCTACTCCTGTTTTATAATATACTTATTAAAAGACTAAAATCTGTATCATAATGATATTCATTATGATACAGATTTTTAAGCCAATAGGAATGCAACATTCGCACAATATTTAATATAGCCATGGATACCTGGTTGACATTTCTGAAATTAATTATATTAGGTCTGTTCCCTGCAATAAAAGTGTATCACCGAGCTATACGATTTTATTTATTTTAATTGTGTTTTAATGCTTCTTGCAGTATACAAATGCAATTTACATAATTATATAGATATTCCTAAATTCAGTAATTTTACACGTATTTTTTCACAGATAGACCTTAATTTTCCAAAATTATATAGCTCAGTGCTACACTTTTATTGCAGGCGAACAAACCTGTAAAGTGACACTTAATTTGATAGCTGTCAAATAATTTTGATTTTCAAAAGTAACTATATTTAAAATTAATTTAACTAGTAATTATTGATTAAATAATTTTTATTAATCGGAGTAGAAAAAATATTGTATGCAACTTTCATGTAATGGCTATTAATACAATCGCATATTATGAATACGAAACTCGCCTGCGGCTCGTTTCCTATCCTACAACATGCTCGTGTCTTAATGGCTATCATTACATGTTCGTTGCATAAAATACTAATTCTTCTTAGTAGTTTGGTAATTTACTATTTTTATTCACTTTTTAAATAGCTACTTATAATAATATGGTATATTACGTAACATGTGCGGAAAGTGACATTTTTCACACTCGTGTGAAAAATCACTTTCGCACAAGTTATGTACATTATTTTTCCTACGACCACGCGATATACTTTTGCCGAATCAGGCATATACAATCTTGCGTTTTTATGTAGATGTGAGAGGTTTTACATATCGCTGGCCCCGGGCAATATAGCGGTAAACACCGGTTACGCCCTTTTTAATGTTATTCGATTTTTGGCTTCTCTGAGTATCAGTCTATCACTCTTATTTTTTTCAGTTTTTTTAAATAATATTTCTGTAGAATAAATGACAATAACAGCTTTATTGCATGGAAAATTTTCTTACGACTAAGTTATGTACTATTGCATTACTCTAAATAACATTACACAAAACACCGGTGAACATCTTTACACAAAATTTCTAAACAAAGAGTAACAGTAATAAATTTAACCGCTTTTTTGGAAATAAACGTATTTATTTAGCTATAAAATTTCACTGAAGAAGGTGGTAATCGGCTGGTACGCTCGAGATAGAAAGTGGAAATTACGTCGTATTGTTTTCTTACATTCTTGGATATCAGTGGTCGGTGTGTTTATAAAGTCATTAATGATGCTGCAATTGAAACAGTATCGTCTATAATTTGTATTATACATTTTTTCAATTATTTAATTAAATATTTATACCATTACAATTATTTTTAAAACGTTAAATTGGTAAAAAAATCAGCTTTCATTTGACATTTTGAACGCCTGTTTTGGATCATTGTACGCTGCACTATAAACAAATTAGCTTCTTTTATTTCTCCTGTAAAATTCTATTTTTGATATTACTGCTTTATTGCCCGGGGCCAGCGATATGTGTATTTGTAATTACAGTAATTATAGTTTTGATACCTTACAAAATTGTGATATTTATGCGATGAAAAGGATACCTTTATAAAAAAAGTTAGAATAAATATTGGTACACTAAATACACATTCATTTCAACAACTAACAACAATTAGAATCAGAACAACAGAAATCAAACTGTTTTTGTTACATAAATATTGCGATCCAGAATTAATTATTTATTTGAATCATTGTGGGAATTAAAAGTGATAAATTATATTATATGAACAAATCAAATTAGGAAATACGCATTTGACACATAATTTGCGGGGTAAATAGCATAGATAAAAAAATACTTAGATGGGAAACTGACCCGTGGCTCCCTCTATTCATACGGGTGGCGCTACCTTGAGAGTCCCGTCAGTACCTCTGGCACAAATCAAGTTGTGAACTTCGCTAACAGCCGAAAAATAAGATTCCTGTAATTTTACAGTTTTTTGCGGTATATTCAAAATTACTGTAATTTTACTTTTATTGCAAAATGACATTTACGATCCACTTTTTGATATATCATTTCAAATTACTCAACATTAGATTGATATTACAATAATAACAATGAAAAGTCAAGTAAACTTAAATGAAATGCCAAAAAATGGATCATATAATGCCTGAATTGCGAAAAATAAAGCAATAATCATCAAGTTTACATATTTTATTAAATAAAAAAAGTATACAATAAATGAAACATATTTCAATGACAAACATGAAAAAAAATAAATGTTAGGAATTCAACAATAATGCTGGGAAGTTCAAAGTTGTATGGAAGAATAACTAAGTACTACTTCTGTCACTGTCTATTTGATGGAACATATATGTTTTGAAATGAAGATAAAGCTTACCGTATGCACTTCACATTACAGTCTTTCACAAAAGTCCCACTACCTATAAACAATAAAATCCGAATACGAATACTCAACTCACACACACAAATAAGCAGTTGTCAGTGGTTGTCAGCTTAGGATGTCAGCGCTAATATGTAGGTTTGTGGAAGAATCTGCAACTACCACTGGCGCCACAGTTTTCATCAAATTACAAATTTTAGTACTGACGGGACTTTTTATTTGGCAGCACCCATGCGCCTTCAGAGATCCCCTACCCTGGTAAATAGACTAGCATTTCAACATTCAATTTGACAGCTTTTTTATCCGTACGGATATAGTATATTACGTAACCCCGGTAGCAAGGTCACGTGAAAATAACGTCAATATATGGTGATGAAATGACTAGAAATGACCAGTTCAATGACGTGAATATGACATGAAAATGACCTCCTAATGTCTCGGACCAATGACGTCATTTATATGACGTGTTTCACACGTGATAAAAGACGAGATTGTATGACATGATTTTGACGTCCATATCACGTTAGTTTGCGCCAGTTTGAAAAAATCTTCGCTTTAATTTTTTTTATCATAAAAAGAGCCTTAAAAATTATGAAGGTAAAGGAACATACCTATAAAAATAAAACAATACAAATATATATTATTATCATAAACTTTATTTATTCTTATCAGACATTGAATGAAGCGGCCATGCCTTGAAGAGAAGTTATAGTCATAACCTTTAACAGATATTTTCATATACCCAACTATAATAAATTTACCATACTTACCACAATGGAACAAACGGAAAGATAAAAATAAAACACTGTGTACATTCCCTGTTGAAACAGCAAACCAAAAATCATGGAGCTAGTATCTAAAAGGAGTCGCTACGCATGTCATAAAAGTGGTATCGGTTTCGCCATTTTACTACCACTAACTTGTCAACTTGACATTAGTATCGTTTTGACGTTTTGTGGATGTGAATTGTGTATTTTTTGGATTTTCTTTTTGTTAGTGTCGTTTTTTCTATTTTATTCATTGAACAATAATGGTTTCTTGTGCTCTACAAAGTTGTACAAGTAGAGACAGTGTAAATACGAAAAAATCATCAGGAACAACATATCATAGGTTAGTAAACAATCGAAACAGGACTGTACTGAAATATACTCCTTTGTGCACAAATAAGTTTTCTATATTTAATTAATTAGAGATATGTGGTTGACATTTGTTGAAAGAGGTTCTTGGCAGCCAACATAAGCCTTGTCAAAAGGATGATAATGTGCACTGATGAAAAAGAATTTTACTAGTGGAAATATTTCTGATGATTGGAAATTCAAAGAGTCCGGCACTGCCGTCGATTCCATATTGCTACCATCACAATGTCTATCATGTGATACCACTTTCCTATTCTAAGATAGTCGACTGTGTCATCTCCCCTTAATATTAGCTCGATGCCAAAAATACACAGAAACGACAAGCCATCAACCCATGCCATCAACAATCACAATAATGTCTGTCAGCCCGATCGTTGTGGATCGGTCGAATAACGGCGCAAGCGCAGACACAAAGCCATGCGCAAAACCTTCATAGTATGAAGATTACCACCAGATAATGTCGTCATTATGACGTGATAAGATGTCGTTTTATACACGTCAATTATTCGACGTCATTATCACGTCGATTTTTGGTCATCTGAAGGTTTTCGACCAGTTAATGACGTCATTTTGACGTGCCCTTGCTAGCTGGGAAAGTGTGTGGAAAGTGACATTTTTCACACGAGTGGGAAGTATTGTCTCACGAGAGTGAAAAATCACTTTCGCACAAGTTATGTACACTATTTTTCCTACGACCACGCGATATACTTTTACCGAATCAGGCATGTACAATCTTGCGTTTTAATGTAGATGTGAGAGGTTTTACGTATGTGTATTTGTAATTACTTCATATTGTTTTGATTACTTACATTTGAAAGTGGCCCAAAAATTGTGATTTTTATGCTATGAAAAAGAGTGCCTTTATAAGAAAAGTTACAATAAATATCGCCACACAAAATATTATGAACATTTATTTTAACAACTAACAACAATTGGAAACATAATCAGGAATTGAACTGTTTTTGTTACAAAAATATTGCGATTCAGAATTAATTATATATTCATTAGAATCAATGTAAAAATTAAAAGTAATAAATTATATTATATGGACAGATCAACTTAGGAAATACGCATTTGACACATACATAAATTTGCGGGGTAAATAGACTAGCATTCAATTTGACAGCTTTTTTATCCGTACGCGTATGAATAAAGGCCACTTTCCATAGAACTAGACATTGCGATATATGTCACTTTCCTATGTGATCGTAGGAAATAGTATATTGTGCAACTAGTGGGAAAAGCTCAATTTTTCTCACGAGTGTTTTTTTTGGAAATGGCTTTCATATTTCAAGAGGATGACCGGATTAATAAGAAAACAGACATTCAAAACTTAAGTAACCTCTACTCTCTCCTTTTAACTTTGGATAAACATAATTTTCATAAACATATCAGCAATAATCACAATATTTCTTTATAGCATCTAATAAGAATGTTGGTACCTCCCTCGTATTCCATTAAAATATTTTCAATAATTATTTTTGATAAAGTCATTATGGCCTTACATTCCTTCTTTTTATTATATCTCAATTGAAAGAAGAATAATTCTTAACCTATGTTCGATTACTAGTCGAATATCACGTGTTTGTGTGGATTCTAGTTTGATAAAAATTTTACATTTTAATTTTAATGTGACTGTTCAGTATCTGTAACTAGGGTTATTAATGCCATTTGGATTGTTTCCCTCTTAAAATATTTTAATTGCTTAATGCTTTTCCCGATGATAACCTCAAGGATACATTCTCGATTAGCGTAAGTTATAAAACTGTTGTAGCGGGCTGTTTTGTAAGTTATGTTTTTTTTCTCACTTTTGTAGTTCCCTGAAGATGTAAATAAAGATTTACGAAAGCTTGGAAATCTAAAAAGAGTACACTTTTCCTCCTTTTTGCTGCTAACCTCAATATTTGTCTGTTTGTGTCCTAATTGATCAGCAACGATCACATGCGCTTGTCGCTTTTCAGCTTATATATGTCGGCGTCAATCAGTGAAATCCGTCATTCCTTGAAATGCCTAGTCATTTCACGTATTGCCGGCAAACAGCGTAATTGTACATACAATTTAAGAAAATTGTAAATTTCGCGAAAAGTATAGTACCTAGGTATAGGACACCCTTATATCATTCGAAAGAGGACATTTTTTTGAATATGATGAATTATTGAAATACAGGGTGTTCCATTTGAAATAAGCATGTTATAACACATTTAATGATCTAATAATTCAACTGATAATTCTGAACACCCTGTAAAGAGATGTTTAGTACTCAATAGTGGAATACATTAAACGAATGTCCGACTATTGAGCTGTGAGAGGAAATTCGCTAGAATTTATTATATCAATGAGTTATTAATTTTTTTCGAAATGTTTACATTTTTAAAAAAGTCAGCATAACTCCGGAACACTCTGTATTTAGGTATAGGAAACCTTTATGAAGCAGTACTTTATTTTTTGAGTACAATCAGAAAATGCAATCAAATATAGGGTGTTCCATAAGAAAAAATATAACTTTGATACGCCACACTTTATTGGGACATCCTGTATATTTCAAAATAATTTTAAAATGTAGCCTATATGGATGTACAAACTACTGAGGTGACAAACATTTCAAATTTCTTACCGTTTCGCCATAAACCTCCGTCGCGTTAGTCCAGATTCACCCTGTATATTGTATATGTCGGCGTCAATTAGTGAAATCCGTCATTCCCTGAAATGCCTAGTCATTTCAAGTATTGCCGGCAAACATCGTAATTGTACATTCGGAAAGTTTTGCCTTCCCTTAAAAAATATTCAAGAAGGGGAAGGGTGAATCCAATTATTATATTCCTTTTCTCTTCTTGAATAACTTAATGTGGATTACACACATAATGCCTTCCCCCTCAGGGAATGCCTGAAACTATTAGGCAAACGGTGTACCGAATGTACAATTACGCTGTTTGCCGGCAATACGTGAAATGACTAGGCATTTCAGGGAATGACGGATTTCACTAACTGACGCCGACATATATATATATTGTTATGATTTTATTTTGTGCCTCTTTGTTGTTATGGCAAATTTTAATTATTTATATTTTTTTTAACTTATCCAATTTATTTTATTCAAATTTTTTATATTTGTTGGGCGCCAAATTGTTTATAAAAAAAAACAATTAATAATTAGTTACCTTATTTTTTATTATGAGAGTCTTTCAACCTCAGGGTCGAATAGTTCCAATGTGACAAAACAAACTTGCAAAAAAATACTATTTTTTTTTTTATAAAATATCTATGATGTGAAACAATAATATTTTTATTTATTTTATGTCCAAATTTAAAAAAAAACCTTCCTTAAATAAATTTTCATTTTACCTCTTACACTTACACTCTTATTAATGCCTTCAGATAATTTGTAATTATTTTATTTTTTTATTTTTTTTTATGAATTCTAATTATTTAAGTATTATTATTATTATGTAAGTATTATATTTTTTTATTTATTATTTTAAAGTTCAAACTATAATATTTTATATGTAATAAATTTAGCAGTTTAATTAATTAATCAAAAATTGTACCTAACCTCAAAATTATTATTCTTTATATTATCTTTTACTTAACGAACTAACTATATCTTCTTCTCTTCTTATTTAATTCAACTTTACCATCATTTTATCCTTTTAGATATCAGGAAATAATTAATAATCTCTTACCAATTTTTATAATTGACAATCTTCACTATAAATTCTTTTCTCAAAAAAAAATCTGGTCTCAATTACCATGGAATAGAGCTTTTAGATGCTTTCTTCGCCTCTGTGTCTTATTCAATTTCATATATTATTGCTTTACCTCCTTTCCTCAACTACAGCTTCTCTTTAACCAAATTTTTCAAATATTCTCCTCCGTCAAATAGTGTCACCTTTTTTTTTACAATTTATACTTTATTTTAAGTTTTTCTTTTTTAAATTCAATTCGATTTCTAATCTCCAAAAAATGTTTTTTTTTAAATTGTCGATTTTTCTCTATTTTTTTTATTTATCCCTCAAAATTGAAGTTTATTTTCATAAGCTTCCAACATTTTTTTTTTATAATAATAATTTTTTTTTATTTGTCAAAATTTCTTACTGTCACCTATTCTATCAATTTCTTTGAAATTTTAAAATACTATAATTATATTGTCATAAGATTTTAATACTTTCTTTCTACTTTTAAATCCATATTACCTTTCATCCCACCTCTTACAATTTATCTGATGGCTTTCACATATATTTTATACATATAAAAAAAAACTTTACTTTTAACATTACATTTCATTTTCTATTCCTAATATTTTTATACTTTATACATCTTATGATCAATCATGTTTTACTTTACAAATACACTTTCTGAGATTTCTTACATATATTTTTATTGTTTACACTTTAAAATATTTTAATCTTCAATATTATTATAGCTTGAACCTTTTCTTTTTTTGTTCTTGGAATTATTATTTTTAAATTCATATTTTGTCTATTTTTTTGAAATGTTTTAAATATTGAATATTTCATTTCATTTCAATATATTATCAAAAACCCAATTACCATAGTATATGGGGTAGGGTAAACTCTTACAATTATATTTATTTCAACTACATGTAGTTATTTTTTCATCGATGCTCTGGTCCAGATAGAATTTTATTCATTAACTTTTTTTGTTAAGAATAAATAATACATTGAAACTTAAATATTAATAAGGATTTTTTGTTGCATTCAACATATTGCTTTCTCATAGGTAATATAGGTTAATAATTATGGTTTACAATAGATATTACAACTCTATTTTGATTCGAAGATTCTGTTCGCGCTAAAAAATACAGTGTTCCATTTGAAAAAAATAGAGAAAATGAAATGTTCGAGTTTCCGTCCACCCTGTATATACAAAAGAATTAATAGTTAAAATTTAATAGATTACGGAAGGACTCTGTATAACGTAGCAAAACCTTATATTTAATGCTTCCAAAAATGTGAGCAGCCCGAATATTTGGTATAATATACAGGGGTTCTCATTTGAAAAATCATATGTTTGGTTTGTAACGGAGTTATCTTCTGTATGTTCCTTGTGGTATATTATTCATTCTTTTTTTAATTTCTTGGGAAATTAAACCACAATATTTTTGAATTCTTTATTTCAACGTTTCGGTAGCGTTCCAGCTACCGTTTTCAAGAAAAAATAAGTAAAAATTGATTTTTATTCCTAACTGACACAACGGAAAAAATTTGACAACTAGACAATCAAAAATAACGGAGTTATGCAGCACTCTGTATAGTTCGAGACAATTTCAAAATATGCACCATAAAGACATCTACATACTATGTTTGTTGATAAAATTTTTTGATATTCCTTAAAATAACCCATATATACCGAATTTTGTCGTAAGATTGGTACATCCTGTATAAATATACTTCCTTGTGGTTAATATTCAATAACGTTGTGTTTACAATCGAACATTCCGAATTTGAAAAATAAAATTGCAAGTAAAACGTCATTCCTATCGTACAATACTTACCCAGTACTTACCTACCTATAAGTAGGTGTATATTATTATTATTACCTACATAAAAAAAGAAAAAGTTTTGTAGACATTTAAATATATTTCTACTTTTTGTATCCCTTCTCTTCACTGAATAATCCCACATCCCATCGTGTTCGTGCGTTCAATGGTTCACGACTCACGAGTTTTATGCTCTTATAGAACAAAAAGAAATCAAAACTAGAATACTGCAGGTGGTTTTATCATAAATACTACTTTTTTACTGCTATTAACCACAACATGACAACACTGCTGCAATAGTTACGTGCCATTTTCAAATGCGCACATTTACCACGCACCACACACTAGTTTGGGGCACGCGGTGGCTACCCCTCCATTCTGAACTACTAATCTATTGCTGGACAATCGAACAGCCGATAGCGAATAGCGATTTTATTTGGTTAAAAATAAGTGGTCCTTGAGCTGTGTAACAGTGACGTAGAATCAAATTTAATAATTAAATTTGAAATATATTATTTTTCGATACTAATTTCTTTCTAGATTCTCAACCAATTATGACGGTGATTAATGCATTCGACCAATGCATAGAAGTTTAAAAAAAAGACGATCAAAAAATCGCCTCTGTCTGTTCCTAGTGGTGTCTTCTTCGCTAATATATTGGGAAATTAACGGAAAATAATAAGTAAAAAATCAACAAAATTATATGCAGTAGATCTCAGATCTCATACCTATTATCAACTGCAATACCTACCTATTTCTCAAATACCCCTTGAATATTGAGTACGATAATGAAACAGGCAGGCAAAATTATACATTAATACTGAAGCTAGTAAATTTTGGTCACGTGTATTTTTTCTAATTATTTCTAGCTCTTTTGTCGGTATCACTGCTTTCGAAAATTGCTAATAAATGACATACCTTCAACTTCATCAATAAATTCCAAAAATTATTCTACATCCTCAATACCATAATATGTGGCATAATCTGGGTAACATCAATTGCCGAGTTTATACGTAAAAAAACCTTAACCTGAATAATGTTATTAAAAATTAATAAACTGCAATTGAAAATTGAGCGAATCAAAGCTCAACAGTGATCCTAACATAGTAACATATCTTGAGCAAGCCTCGATGCAATGTCGGACGAAGTTAAATTAAGTTATAAAACAGAAAAACTTTTCAAGTCTGACTGAAGTCTGTGATCGAGAGAAGCATCGTTTATAAATACAGAAATATTTTATTAATTATAAGAATTCAGCAAAATATCAATCGTCTCAATATTTTAATGAAAGCAGTATCATAATAACCTTGATGATGTTTTTAAAAATTTGAACTATTCTTACATATTGCAACACCCAAAGTAGTCTAGAAATTGCACTGAAAATTAATAAAGAACAGTTGATTATTGAATAATAAATAAATTTGTATCCTTCTATTATATTAAAACATTTATTCTATCCCCATTACGCTGGCCCTGGTATGGATCGATTACAATAGCAACAGTGAGAGTCGAAATATGCTCGATTATCACTCAGCTGCTCCTACTTCGAATAGCTTCCAAATACGCGGATCCTACATAACAGTTTGTACGCTTGTCGCTTTTATTCATACGAACATAAATTTACATTTATTGTTTTTAACGTTATCGGGGGTAAATTGTGTTTTGTGATGATTTCTTCGTATTATAAATTTGTTTAAGCTTGTAGACTTTGGTCACCGTCGTGTGTAGGTACTTTCAAATACCATTTCAAGTTAAACAAACTCTTGTGTAACCCTGAAAAACACACGACGGTGATCCTCGCGCATCTATTGGTCGATAAAGCAGCCAGTGCACGTGATGCTCTTCCCGTAGAAACTAGAAAGTATTGAGAGACACGACATACTTTTAAAGAAAACATTCGTTCCAATTTGAATTTATATTTTTAATTTCCGAATAATTGTTTTTAATAAATACGGAAACAAGTGAATAGTGACAATCCCTAATAATCCCGGGACAAACCTCATCTACATTAGGAGGTAAGTCATTAGAATATAAAGTATATTATTTGTTTTGCACACGTTAACTTGTATATATTATTATATTAGTAGTAGAAAAATAGGGTGTTTTCTTCGAGGGGCATTGCCCGGGCTGAATCCGCGTGACGTTAGCATGTGCGCTAATGCGATTGGTCGAAGTCCGCAACTCCTTGCTCTCTCAAAGCTCATTCTTTTGTTTATTGTAGATATAGTATAATATCTCTAAAGATGGTCTTATCACTAGCACATATATTTTTTCAATTGTTTTAATCTCGTCAGTATTTATATACTATAAACATGAAAACAAAATATAGATTTGCCGTTATTATGATATGACACGTTGTATGTGTATCGACGTGATCAACAACGTTGTCAAGTTTCAAACACCTTGCCACTCCTTTAAAATTAGATTTTCTCCTTTTTTGTCATGAATATCCTTTTGTATTTGATACCAACAGATGTAAATCTCAGTGTTTAACACTTCCTTTCAATATAATTTCATATTTTATATGTTGACAATAAATTAACATTTGTTTCTTTGTTTGGTGGGTAGGTAGGTACCCAATTCAATTTTGTAACTGGTATAACGTAGGTGAGTGTGTGTACTGTGTACCTACTTATTCATTTTTTGAAAGCTTGTTATTTAATCCAATTAGGTACTTGAAATTTTTTTTTCTCTATGTAAACAAATAATTTCTATATTTTTAAGCAAAAGCACCAACCGATAGTAATAATAATTGCCCTTAAACTTATACATGAGTCCACTTACAAGTTAACCAGGGATATTTAGTAAATTATCTTGAGGTATATACAAGTCGGTACATTGACTTGACAAAAGTAAATTATGCACTTTATTAACAAAAAATTTGATGGATGGAAACACTTCAATAAACCGAAATTTCTCTTTATTGATTTTATTGTTATAAATTTAAATACAAATTAAATTGTATTTACAAAATTACTTATACTTGAAAGTGTGATGTCATTTGAAAACAGTAACATTGTTTGTGGATAATAAAAATAATATTTACAAATGGTTACCGTCAGGCGAAGTAGCTATGCATACAAAATTTTATGTTAAATTGTCGGCTAACAGATTTGAAATTTGTTATTAATGTTATCTACCGATTTAAAGAAGTTTTGGTTCATATTAAAAATTCTAATACATAATATGGTCCGTAGTCCGTATATCGTGGTGAATTTCAATGCGGCTACTAGCGGTATTCTGATGTCATGGAACCATCTATACGGACCAATTGACATTCGCCAATATTACTTTACCAATGTTTCTGGCGTTTCTTCAGCCTCCAAAGACATTTGGATGAATACTTTTCAATTTATTTCTGTTTAGTTGAATTTAATTAACAATAAACCGAAATGACAAAATATAATAAGTAGTTACCAATGGTCCCAGAATAAAATCAGTTGCTCTGGTGATAGAAAATTCACCAGATTTTCTGGAAATGATCACCGCTTTTTCAGGAGTTATAGTAGTTTGTGCAAAACTTCAAATTGAAAATTAACAATTTTATTTACAATTTTACTAATGCAATTTTATGTTTTCATGAATTTTTTGTGATAAACGCATAGTTCTTAAATGTACAATTTGCATATTATGTTACGGATTCCTTTTTTAAATCTGCGATTCTGTTATAAGTAGATGTTGCGAGTCGGACTCGCGCTCGAAGGGTACCGTACTTACCATTATCTATAATAATGAATATTCTGCTAAATATTTCAAGCGTCCACCTGTTGTCGTTATCAATATCAAGCAGAATAATTATTAAGGAATAAAATTAACATTCTCACGGGGAATTGAACTCTGGTCTACCGCGTGAAAGTCTGTTATACTTACTACTACTGTACTACCGAGGAATTCACTAAACGTATATCTATAACGTCAAATGTATTGCATAATATTTTAAAAACTGACGTCTGTCATTTTATTATGTTTTTAGTATTTATTTCTAATTTCTACAGATTACCTATTTTCTTAATTATTCACGTAATATGTTCCGAAAGTGATATTTTACGGAGTAAAATCTCTTTCGGGTAGCGTTACGTACAATATTTTTTCTGCAGCCGTTTATTATATAAAATATTAAAAAATAATAGAGATAGATACCCACTATAAATATTACTTATGTACATTGATTGTACAATAAGCAGTTTGCACTGATTTCATGTGGAATAATTATTTCCTCGTCACTTTCGTTGTCGATTTCCATTTCTGGATCGGAAAATTGAAAATACAGTGGAACTATCAACAAATTTATTTTTTCTCCGATTGGCAGCAAATATTAATTTTGCTAACTGATATCAATCAGCAAAGTATTACTTTTCCTGCCTAGTAGTAGGAGGATGAATTTATAGCCTTGCGTAGCAAGGCTAGGAATTCAGCCAAGGCAGTCAATCTACTTTGCTGCTTAGTTAAACAAATAACTATTTTCTCCGATTGGCAGCAAATATTAATTTTGCTGACTGATATCAATCAGCAAAGTATTACTTTTTCTGCCGGTTACTTTGCTGCCTAGGCACGAAAGTGATTACTTTGCTGCCTGTGATTATACATTTCCATAACTTGGCAGCAAAGTAGATTAACTGCCTTGGCTGTCAATCTACTACTTTGCTGCCTAGTTAAACAAATAACTATTTTCTCCGATTGGCAGCAAATATTAATTTTGCTGACACATATCAATCAGCAAAGTATTACTTTTCCTGTCTAGGCAGCAAAGTGATTATACTCAATTGGAATAAAACATTTGACGTGAACATTTATTAGCAATTATTACATAACACTTTTAACAAGGATTTAAAAACATATGTTTAGTTGTTATTAACATTGATGGTAAAATTACTACACTGTCCATTATATAATAATTTAAATATACCGATATGTTTTCGCACAACTGTCAGAAATCTCATGAATTGTCAAACTATAATTATTATGGACATTTCCATAGCAACCAACCATTCCAACAACTGCGATTTCTATCAAATTATATTTTAATTGAACACTACAGGAAAAATAAAGGGAATGTGGGAATTGTAAAAATTTTCAAATACAATATCTTCAATAATATTATGAACAATCGGAGAAAAAATTATATGTTCAACTCGGCAGCAAAGTAGATTGACTGCCTAGTTAAACAAATAACTATTGACAAGTGATGTCATTATAAAATTTCCGTAAATGTCATAGCTAAGGTCGCCTACATAGATATTGAAAATCGTACCGAAAGTAAAAAAATCGTCCCGAAAGTAAAACAAAACATCCCGAAAATAGCTACTTCCGGTACGATTTGTGTAGTTTCAATTTCTATTTAATAAATCATACCGAAAGCTCTATAGAGCTTTTCAATATTTTCGGGACGGATACAGAAAAAGTTTATTTTTGTAAATAAATATTCTTGATCTAATGCTTCTAGGAGAGACTTTTTTTGACAAGTTATTTTGACATTTCTTTGAAATTGAAAAATAGATGAGTCGACGGGTACTAAACGCAAAAGCTGATTGGTGAATTTAATATACATTCTAGAATTTATCTGACAAACCATCCGATCTATTCACATTAAATTTTATCTAAAGATCGAGTTTTTATTATTGTACATTTATAAATTCCAAATATAAATTGGTATCCCAAAATCAAAGCCAAAAGCTTAAGCCTCGGCTTGAGCATACATGTTCGTCTTCCTTGCCTACTTTTTCCTTTACTCTGCATTTACCGCCATAAGTCTAATCTAAGGAAAAAGTCGACAATGGAGACAAACAGGGGATTTAACTTCTGCAGTTGTTTTGAAAAAACTACCATCTAAAATAAAATTAAATATGACATTGTTAACATATACAGGATGGATCAAAATTTATACGGAAAAATTCGACACTTATAAAATTATGATGGATATATTACTTAACAAAATTTCATCGGCCTACCCAATTCCGAAATATCTCCCCTAATAGATGTTGTTTTGATTTTTTTTCTCTTAAATTTAAGCGATGAGTAAACCGCTGGCAAAAATCTTGTACACCTATTTCCACATTTGAAAAAACTTCCACATGCTTCCTCCAAACTTCCACACACTGTTTTTAAGATAGTTGACAATATAAGAATCCATGCAACCATTTTGTAATGCAACACGCTCCCATAACGAGCACAAAAATTTATAATTTCTGAAAACACTCAATAGCATTGATTTTCATATATCACCTGTTGTATGTGTAATTTTCACACCCTGTATCTCGAAAACTCAAGCTCCAACGACCCACGAAATTTTACGCCAATTTTTGCATTTTTTTCACTCTTATTTTTAATACCTATCCATTAACACCCTGTATAATGACCTATTTAATAATTCCAAATTCGTTATTTTCACCGTACTTCGTCTGATTTCTATATTAAACTTCCAAATACTTCCACATATTTCTATCAAACTTCCACATATGTACTTCCACTGCTGTGTACACCCACTTCCACTTTACCCATCGAATTTAAGTAAAGATGGGAATTTTATAATTTCTAAACATCAATATTTTTTCAATATTACAGTCATTCTAATTGGGTGAAATTGTCATCCCTAACTTTATTTTATATCTAATTTTTTTTTTCGAGATTTAGTTTTGTGATAAAAAATTGATTTCAAATATCTAAATAGATTCGGAGAAATAAAAATAAAATATTTATCCTGTGGGATTCTTTGTTTCAAGAGGTGTTCATTCAAGTTTTATTAGGCTGATGGCAACTTGGAATAAATTCTATTTTTTCTGAACGAAAAGAATTTTTGAAAAAATGTTAAATGCATTGATGCTTTACACTCGGATTTACATTTGACATTAATGTGATGACGCCATTGGGAATTTTTTTTATTTTAATAATATGGGATTTTTACGATAAAAAGACGTTCAAAATAGGTTAACAAAGATGTTACCATCTCTTGACATTTACTGTTCAGCTGCTTCGGCATTTTATTAACTACACACTACATATTTGCGTAAATAATTAGTTGTGAAAATAACTGTTTTTTTTAATCTCAAAGAAACAATGGTTTTAAAAGCACCAAAAAAACTTTTAAATAATAGACGATGATCGAATGTCAATAAACAGACTGGGGAATTTCACCAGTTTATCTGACAACGTCTTGAAGTTTTGCCAACCCGTTAGCTGTAAATTGCACTGGCTGTTAAGGATAAATTGTATTTACGGTTGGTAAATTATTATTTATTCTGATAAGCAGTAAAGTAACTAAATATGACGTCATCGTCTTTTTATCGTAAAAATCCCATAGTATTTTATACAACGATCATGTAATGATATCCATTAAGACACGAGTATGTTGTAGGATGCGAAACGAGCCGCAGGCGAGTTTCGTGTATAATATGCGAGTGTATTAATGGCCATTACATGAAAGTTTCTTACAATATTTTTTTCCGATTGATAAGAATTTATTTATATAATTAATAATTTTCATTTATTATAAAAAAAAAGAACAATGAAAGGAACTTCAACAAATATTTGACAACTGTCAAATTAAGTGTCACTTAATAGGTCTGTTCGCCTGCAATAAAAGTGTAGCACTGAGCTATATAATTTTGAAGAATTCAGGTCTATCTGTGAAACAATTAGTGTAAAATTACTAAATTTGGGAATATCTATGTATATTGCATTTGTATACTGCAAGATGCATTAAAACATAATTATAATAAATAAAATCGTATAGCTCAGTGCTACACTTTTATTGCAGGGAACAGACCTAATATAATTAATTTCAGAAATGTCAACCAGGTATCCATGGCTATAATTGTGCGAATGTCGCATTCCTATTGGCTTAAAAATCTGTATCATAATGAATATCATTATGATACAGATTTTAGTCTTTTAATAAGTATATTATAAAACAGGAGTAGGAAAAATGATTTTAAAAACTCCTCGCAGATACAGGGTGTCCCACGAGGCTTTGTACAGTCGAAAACTATTTGAACTACAATATTGAAATTTGGCAGTTATAAACCGTAAATATGTACCTGTAGTATTGGACATACTACAGGTACATACCTATATACTCTTACATAAAATTTTTATTATGTAAGCGATTACGGAAAATATGACATTTGTTAACGGAAGTCAATTTTGAAAAATGTCACATAATATGTCAAATTATATAAAAGAGTATAAGCGATTTGTTCATTAACGTTCATTCCAATTAATTTCACTTTACCGCACTAGTGCACGAAGACCACGGCTTGCCAGATTATGACGTCCAGCGACAAATTGCTGAAATGTCAGCAGATCGTTTCTGTCAAAGTTTTAGTAGGTAACGAGTAATTTTTAAACACTAATAGAAAAATTCAACCTCTCAGTTGGCTAGAAGAAGCAAATTGCCAACTTCACAGCTAGTAGTGGAAAAAACAATATAATAATAATTCCTATGATGAAAAACGATAAATACACACCATATACGCAGAGAGGTACTGGTCGGCAACATTATCAGTGTTACTTGTACTTCATTCCCTATAACTTGTGTTACAACTATCTACATTTATAAAAATAAAGGATTCACTTCCAAACTTTCAATAACCCTGTATACGTTATGATCCATATTCCAAATCTCCTTTTCAATTTTTTTAATATCTATGCTTAATGCACTTTGAGTTCCAAATATAAAAAAAAACTAAAGTAGTGCGAAGCACAAGATACAAAAGATATGGGGCTTCTCTTTCAAGTGAATTTTATTGAAAAAAATTTCTTTTTCCTTATACGGTTACGTCAAATAAACATCCGGTGGTTCAAATGCGTTCATTCCCTAGGGATTTATACTATTTATAGTGTTAATGCAGACTGAACAAAACGAAACAACCAAATTATCTATTGAAACTTGGGAACTGCGTAAAAGTCTAATAACTTGATATTATTATTTGTGAATATTTGATCTATCAATACTGCTAATAATTATTTACTAAAACTTGAATGATATGATTTGCGTTAAATATATTCATTTGCAAGATCGTTAAAAAATATGAAACCCTGCTCGTGCTTTTGTTTGCATTTGGTGTAACTGAAACCTGAACAGAGTATAGAAGCTGAGACCAAGAGACCATAATTATAAACTACGTTTTGGTTGCTTTATTCCTGGTCATCGCCAAATATTTTTCGACGCCAGGTTCCCAAGGTCGCCCAGGGCGCAGTTTTTGGAACTACAGTGTGCACATTTATTAGCAGCTTCACTGTTTTTCGTTACAATAACTTTGTCAAGATAGTTAGTTTAAAATTCAGATAGAACTGCAGATGTTTTAAAATCAATTTACCTTACATTTTAAGAAAATTGTGTGCGAGTGCGTTAATGTTTGAGATTGTTAATGGCCCTTTTAATACTCGTGTTAGTTACAAAGCTTTTCCGTCGACTGTATCAGAAGTATTTTTTTCTCAATATTCAAAAACTAAAAATATTCATTTATTTCATAGGTTAGTACTGTCTGAATACACGGGTGCACCTGAACTGCGCCAAATTTATCTTGAGGATATAATCCCTCACCCGAACTGCGCCATTTTTTTTTACCTGCTCACTTGGTTTAATCCTAGTCCGAACTGCGCCAAAATAATTTTTATCTAATTACTTTGTTATTGAACGCCAATTTTTATTCGATTAGGTTAGGTTAAATTAGGTTATACGTAATTGATTTTAAACTTTACCACCTTACTCAAACGCAAACGTAGAACTAAAAATAAAATTGATATAATTTGCTACCCTTTCTCCTGTTATAAGACAATTAGGAGTTATCATAATATTTTCAGAAATGTTTACTTTTAAATAAGATTTGTTAATTCCTAATAACACGATAATCCCTATAACCGGCGCAATTCAGGCAAGAGATTAAGACCTTCCATAACTGCAATTCTACCTGAGGATTAGTTTGGCGCTATTCGTGTGCGTCCGAATACACCGCCTAATGGGACCGTCTGGTACACAGATGGCCCATGCTCCGGTGATAGAGCAGGGGCTGGAATTTACTCCAGGAACCCAAGAAAACAAGTTTGTGTACAATTGGGTGATGGTGTATCTGCATATCAGGCCGAGATATATGCTATCTTGGAATGTGCGCAGATAAACCAAGACAGAGGTTATGTGGATCGACGCATAACCATATACTCCGACAGTCAGGCAGCAATTAAAGCCCCGAGTGGGTATACCAGCAATTCAGGACTTGCTAACAAATGTCGAGAACGACTTGCCAATCTTGCAAGGCGGAACGTGGTGCGGGTTGAATGGATTCCAGCCCACTCTGGTTTTGAAGGTAACGAGATGGCGGATGCACTGGCTGCGGAAGGGGCGGCAGCTCCTTTCTGCGGCCCGGGCCCGACCCTGGGCCTAAGAAAACAAAAAATACGCAAGGAGACGAAGAAGTGGCTGAGGAATCGCACCTCGCTAATTTGAATGCTCTGCAGGGTCCTAGACAATCCAAACTTCTACTGAAGTTGTGCGTTGGTTTGCCTGCAGAAAATAGTTGATTAATAATAGGTAAATCATGCATTAATGGGGGTCATTAATGTATGATTTTGTCTAGTTTTGACGTTAATATCATACCGGGTGGTGACTCGACCTTAGGACCATAGGATTTTAACATGGGAAATCAGAAAATCCTAAATATTTGCTTCCCAGCAAAAGAAAACCCAATGAAATTTTGTGTGGACGTGAAGTCCATTATTTCTGACAATATTGCCATTAAATAATCAATGTTTAATAGCAAATAAGTTTGAAAATTAAGAAAATGAATTTAAAAAAACAACCTGTATTAAAGTATTTGAATTTGACAATTGCTGTCGGAGTCTGTTATAGCGCAGAGATAGAAACAGTTGGTTTCTACGCGGATGGCCCGGGTTCGAAACTAGCATAATATCTCTCTTTTTTTAATTCCTAATAAAATTTTGTTTTTTATCGTTTTTTAAATAAAATAATTTTTTAAGTTGTTTAAAACGATAAAATAAATTGAGCATGTTATCACAGAAAACAGATTTAATGAAATTAACTAAAAAACAAAGAGTAAAATCACATTGATAATCTAGCCGTCAACATTACAATAATATTGTACTAAACTTATTTTATCGTTTTAAAATTTTAACAACTTATAAAATTATCTTATTTAAAAAACGATAAAAAACAAATTTTTTATTAAGAATTGAAAAAAAAAGAGATATTAGGCTAGTTTCTAACCCGGGCCATCCGCGTAGGAACAAACCTCTCCTATCTCTGCGCTATAACCAACTCCAGTAGCAGCTGTCAAATTCAAGTACTTTAATGACAGGTTGTGTTTTTAAATTTATTATCCCAATTTTCGAACTTATTTGCTATTAAACAGTGATTATTTTATGACAATATTGTCAGGCAGCATCCTTTGTTTCCATCCTATCTCTTAAGGGATTGAGCATGGGTGTAAAGTTTGGCTAGTTCCGCAATTGTCGAAGTCATCAGGCTGTAGGTGTCACTGGGTTCTGAAATTTTTAGTCTAGCCGCTTCCCTGGCTAAAGAATCGGAAATGCCATTACCTATACTCCTGTCGTACCCTTTAACCCACCTTAGGATAATATTAAATAATGTATACATTTTCTGTTTACGTGTTTTATCCATAATTAGAATTTCAATTCAGTCGGTTTCACTCAGCTTCATATTGATGAAAAAGTAAAAAGTCTTCGATTTCTTCTTCTATAATGTGATTTTAACACCGTTACAATAACGATAAAATAATTTTCATAAGGTAACTTTTTTTAGGGTAAAAAGTAGTTTAGGCATATTTTCATTGTCAGTAATGTTCTTTACCGAATGAATTGTTCATACATCACAATATTTAAATACAGTTGGTTCGGTGGATCTTTTCCCCTGCGTCATCATTCATATACAAACGCAATACATTGAATGACACGTAGGTCGTAGATTGATGGTTTAGTTGGGATGTGGCTAAAATGACGGTGTACGTTATGTATCATTGAAGCTGGTGTAATAGATATTTATAAATATTTTGGAGCCATCTAGCAATGTGCTACCTAAACCTTTAGTTTGAAAAAACTGTTGGTATTCCATACCTTTATGGGGTTATTCGAATTCACTTGCACAAGAGTTAGTATTATTAACAATTTTCTGGGTAGAAACTTTGCAAATCAGAATTGTCCTTTTAGGGTTATGGCTGGCAACCAATACTATTGGGCCGTCCTACCCATACGGCACAACAATTAAAAATAAAAATTTTGGGTTGTGAAAATAAATAATAAATATTATAAATATGTTTATTTAAGACTCATATATATAGTTATAGTAGATATTTGCCAAATAATAATGTACAAGGTCAGGAATATTGGGGAAATCAAAATTATTGTTACAATTACCATTTAAAACAACTTGTAATACATTCTCGAATACTATCGTTGAAATTGGAAATGAAGATATTCCGAAAGCTTGGAAAATAGTGTAAAGAGTACTTTTTACAATTTTGCCGCTTCCCCAATATTCATGTCCTTGTATGTCGGCGTCAATTAGTGAAATCCGTCTTTCCCTGAAATGCCTAGTCATTTCACGTATTGCCGGCAAATACCCATTTCCAATATATTTATTGTGTCCAGGGTCGATAATTTTTAAAACCAAAAAAAATCATAATAGGATGAAACCCATTAGAAAAGGAGGGGAATATGATAAAAATGAAAGGAAAAATAATTTACGGGCGATCTGAGGTTGGGAAGGGGATGGGGGTGAGTTTTTAAGGGTAAAAAACGGTTTTTCTCGATTTCCAGCAAAACTAAAAGTCCTATCGAAAAAAGTCAAATGGAAAAGTTGTAGATAATAAAAAGATCTAAAACTTTTATATTTACACTTTTTTCACATAACCTCAAAATTTATGTGAAAAATTCAAAAAACCAAGTTTTTGGTTTTTTATTTTTATCTTTTACAAAAAATTTTTTTTTTAACGAAATTTTGTGAAAACTTACCTTTTTATGTCCCAAATACGCTGTAATTTATTTAATTAAAAATATTTATTTTTTCACCTTATTTTGAATTAATATGGAAAAAACATTTCATGTTATAATCTAGGAAAATGTAAGATTTCATGTTATAATCTTACGTTTTTCTAGTAATTAAAGTGTAAATTTTAATAAATTGCTCAAAATTTTACATAATGATTCAAAAAACGGATTCGAGTTTTTTTAATTTTTCCGTTTTCTGAGAAGATTTACCATAGTAACATATATTTTTTTTTTCACCATCGGAAAGTAGAGATTTCAACGAACAGAAACCACACCAACTTTTTGAAAAAAGCTGATATTTTGACGGGTGAATTTTCGATTGAAAATTAGGGTGTTTTTTCGATATTAATTCAAAATAAGGGGAAAAAATAAATATTTTTAATTAAATAAATTACAGCGTATTTGGGACATAAAAAGGTGAGTTTTCACAAAATTTCGTTAAAAAAAAATTTTTTGTAAAAGATAAAAATAAAAAACCAAAAACTTGGTTTTTTGAATTTTTCACATAAATTTTGAGGTTATGTGAAAAAAGTGTAAATACAAAAGTTTTAGATCTTTTTATTATCTACAACTTTTCCATTTGACTTTTTTCGATAGGACTTTTAGTTTTGCTGGAAATCGAGAAAAACCGTTTTTTACCCTTAAAAACTCACCCCCATCCCCTTCCCAACCTCAGATCGCCCGTAAATTATTTTTCCTTTCATTTTTATCATATTTCCCTCCTTTTCTAATGGGTTTCATTCTATTATAATTTTTTTTCACTTTTCATTATTTTTAAAGGCTTCTACCCTGGACTACACTTGCAATTTGCCAAATTAATTCAATAGCGTTGAATCCACAATGATATGGCGGTAGTCTCAGCACTTCATAACCATGTTCTCGTAGTAACTCATCAATTTTATACACGTTTCCTTTTCTATTTATTTTTGCAATTTGTAGCAATTCAGGTTTTGTAAGTTTTGTATCAAACTTAATGTTGTTTGTTGTCAACCATGTAACAATCTCATTTTTTGTCGAATTAATAGAAGGTTGCTTTTCTAAGAGGACACTATGATAACAATCCATATCCATAACAATAAGAGATGGCTCTTCCAAGTTGTGTATTAATGGCCATTACATGAAAGTGGCATACAATATTTTTTCTACTTCGGTTAATAAAAATTATTCAATCAATAAATCAATTTTAAATATAGTTACTTTTGAAAATCAAAATTATTTGACAGCTATCAAATTAAGTGTCACTTAATATGTCTGTTCGCCTGCAATAAAAGTGTAGCACTGAGCTATATAATTTTGAAGAATTCAGGTCTATCTGTGAAAAAATACGTATAAAATTACTAAATTTGGGAATATCTATGTATATTGCATTTGTAAACTGCAAGAAGCATTAAAACATAATTAAAATAAATAAAATCGTATAGCTCAGTGCTACACTTTTATTGCAGTGAACAGACCTAATATGATTAATTTCAGAAATGTCAACCAGGTATCCATGGCTATATACTAAATATTGTGCGAATGTCGCATTCCTATTGGCTTAAAAATCTGTATCATAATGAATTTCATCATGATACAGATTTTAGTCTTTCAATAAGTATATTATAAAACAGGAGTAGAAAATAATATATTATTCAACGAGCGTGTAATGATGGCTATTACCCATGAGAATGAAGTTTGCGACGTGAGCCGCAGGCGAACGTCGTAATCATTCGAGTGAGTAATAGCCATTACACGAAAGTAGAATACTATACTTTTTCTATGACTGAGTGTTCACCTATCAATTCAAACAAACGAGATATTTAGAGAATATTTCATTGAATAAACTTAATGCTTTATGTCAAACAATTCCATTTTGGAAGCTACAATGAAAATTCATTTATTGCTTACAATATTGATGGTGAAATTTGAGCAGTTGAATTCGTTTTCACTTTCTGTATCCATTCTAATAAAAAGTCAGCTCTAAATCACCTTCGGTAGGTAGGTATAGGTACTGTCAAAGTCAAATTATGACATTTCATAGCGAGTCTGATTCAAACATTACACCGAACATAGTCGTGTGTAATGGCATTCTTTGACGGTGATTGGCCAGATAGTCGTGTGTAATGGATCATTACACACGGGGCGTGGCTTGTTTTGTGTAATGCATCCAGTTACTCAACAAAAATGTTACATAAAAAGGGTCCATTTCTCAACAGTCATAGAAAAATAATATTTACTTAATTACCTCAATAATTCGAACACTCAGGTATAAGTTAGGTATAACAACTGTTTTTGAAAAAGTTTACATACACGAGGCGAAAAAATGAATAAAAATGTAAACAAAGTCTTTGGTCTGTTAACGTACAAATTCGCGTACAAATGACTATCTCTGTTTGTTATATTACGTTGTAATGGAACAAACGGTTTCATTTCGGGGGTTGAGATTCTGTATGTAGAAAAGAGACGTAATACAAAAAGTAGTATGTGAATAATTTCATACATGGGCAAAGATTTATCGAACAGACATCGAAGTGACATGACTAACCGACCCTTTAAAAATGAAAATAGTCGGGTTTTTGGATTTTTCCCTAAAATTACCGGTTTACGAAATAATCAATTTATTCCTTTCATTTGGAAGGTATGGAAGTAATATTTATCCACACAGGCACCGATTTATTATCGATATCAATCATCCGTTAAATTTTCATATCTTTAATCGATTTGATATTGTTTACAACACATAAAAGTATTAAAACAGTTGTAAAAATAGCATATCAAGTCTGTGAAAAGGCAATAGTAAGTTTATCAATTTCAGACTACTGTACATCCGTTTAACATTAAAAGTTGACTGATTCGCATTGACGATAAAATTGTTTCAATGTCGGTTCGCTCCAAAGAAAAAGCACAAGTGAATAAAATCACGTGCATATGACCTATGCAAGTGGATAATGTTGATTAGGGGCGATTTCAAAATGATATATTGCCATTCTGTGAGTGAAAGAGACACTATCGCATTCTCTTCAGAAAGTGTACCGAGACCAACAGATTCTAGAGTGGTGGTATTTCATGGAGGGAAATATCTAACCTCTACAAAATCTTATGTAAAATTGCTCACTGCTGCTAGTCTATGAGATTCTACATACGGAATATAAATATTCACCATAGCTGTATAATAATATTCACGCAACAATTAATAGGTAATACCAAATAAACAAATATTGATAATTTTTTCCGTCGACTGTGTATTAACATGCTATTAACATTCTCAAAATTAGACAAAACCATACATTAATGACCCCTATCAATGCATGATTCACATTAATCAACGATTTTTCTACAGGCAACCCAACGCACATCTTATACATTATATTTATATTGACAGTAATACCTGTGGTGTAGGCAGCCAAACATACAACTGTGACATTTAAATGTCTATATATTTATATCTTCTATATGTTCCTTGTGGTATATTATCCATTTTTTTACTTTTTAATTTAACGTTGAAATAATAGTTATTTATGCAACAAGTGCAAAAAGTGAGTGTTTTTTGCACGCGACGTGAAATTGTCCAACGAGGTCTTTAGGCCGAGTTGGACAACACGTCAAGTGCAAAAAACACGTTTTGCAAGAGTTGCATACAATATTTTTTCTAAATTCATGCAAAAACTGGAAAATTAGAATATAAATATGTTAAGAGCCTAACCTAACCTAATCAAAGTCAACCCGTTCTTCTTTTTTTGTATCTTTATGGCCTCCACCTTGTCAGTACTCAATCATAGCTGGTTTTCGCCTTGGCCATTTAAATTTTAAATAATTAAAGATTTTTGCAATAATTGTAAGTCGTTGAGACTAAGTAGTAAGATATACATATTTTATTGTTGTATTAAAGCAGGATCAGATACTTGCTATGGATATTTATTTAATTTAAATGTTTATGTTTGCCATTAATCATCACAAAACTGACACAAGAATGACAGATGAGTGCAATAATAGTATATTATTAAACGAGCAATTTATGATAGCCATAATTCACGATGAGTGACCTTTGCGTCACGAGCCGCAGGCGAGGGGCGCATTCACCCAAGTGAATTATGGCCATAAATTGCGAGTAGAATACTATACTTTGTCCACGAACATTAATTTATTTTATTAAATAAAAGATTGAAACGATTTGGTATTACTAACCTCAAAATGTTCTGACAGCTACATAAAAATATAATTTGACATATATAGAGATGGGTGATACTGTGTAAAGTATCAATACAACGTACCGTTATAAATATATTGTTTTAAAATACTTAATATTAGAAAATATCGTTATGAAAAGTATCAATACTAAAAATTACAAAATTTTATCGATACGATATATGTCATAAACAAATTTCCTGAACAAAATACACACATTTAATGGTTTATTTCATATTGTAGGTACCCCCATCTCTAGTCCATAATTCACTACAGTGTATTATGAACCATAATTCACGACAGTTGATATATGGGTACCATATACCTTTTGTTAGGAGGTAAAATATTGACTTATTATTAGGTGGTTGTGGACAAAATATTTTATTGCACTAGTGCAATAAAGTACCACTTTTTCCATTAAATGTGGTTCACAAAAGAGTTGTTTTTTGCATGAATGTAGAAAAATAATTTAAGAACATTGTGGTTTAATTTCCCAAGAAATAAAAAAATAAAAAAATGGACTATATTTATTCTTCACTACTTACCTACCTAGTTTTTAAATATTGAGTAAAACGAATACAACTTATACAGTCGACGGAAAAGCTTTGTAACTAACACGAATATCAAAAGGGTAATTAACTATCACGAACATTCTCGAACACTTCGCTCTGCTCTTGCGTTGAATTATCTCGATTGTTAATGGCCCTCATTAATACACTTGTTGGTTAATAGTATTTTATGCAACGAACATGTAATGATAGCCATTAAGACACGAGCATATTGTAGGATACGAAACGAGCCGCAGGCGAGTTTCGTATATAATATGCGAGTGTATTAATGGCCATTACATGAAAGTGGCATACAATATTTTTTCTACTCCGGTTAATAAAAATTATTTAATCAATAATCATTAGTTAAATCAATTTTAATGATAGTTACTTTTGAAAATCAAAATTATTTGACAGCTATCAAATTAAGTGTCACCTAATATGTCTGTTCGCCTGCAATAAAAGTGTAGCACTGAGCTATATAATTTTGAAGGTCTATCTGTGAAAAAATACATATAAAATTACTAAATTTGGGAATATCTATGTATATTGCATTTGTAAACTGCAAGAAGCATTAAAACATAATTAAAATTAATAAAATCGTATAGCTCAGTGCTACACTTTTATTGCAGGGAACAGACCTAATATGATTAATTTCAGATATGTCAACCAGGTATCCATGGTTATATACTAAATATTGTGCGAATGTCGCATTCCTATTGGCTTAAAAATCTGTATCATAATGAAAATCTGTATCATAATGAATTTCATTATGATACAGATTTTAGTCTTTTAATAAGTATATTATAAAACAGGAGTAGAAAATAGTATTTTATGCAACGATCATGTAATGATAGCCATTAAGACACGAGCATATTGTAGGATACGAAACGAGCCGCAGGCGAGTTTCGTATATAATATGCGAGTTTATTAATGGCCATTACATGAAAGTTGCATACAATATTTTTTCTACTCCGATTAATAAAAATTATTTAATCAATAATTATTAGTTCAATTAATTTTAAATATAGTTACTTTTGAAAATAAATATTATTTGACAGCTGTCAAATTAAGTGTCACTTAATAGGTCTGTTCGCCTGCAAGAAAAGTGTAGCACTGAGCTATATAATTTTGAAAAATGTAGGTCTATCTGTGAAAAAATACGTATAAAATTACTAAATTTAGGACTATCTATGTATATTGCATTTGTATACTGCAAGAAGCATCAAAACATAATTAAAATAAATAAAATCGTTTAGCTCAGTGCTACACGTTTATTGCAGGGTACAGACCTAATATAAATGTCAACCAGGTATCCATGGCTATATTAAATATTGTGCGAATGCTGCATTCCTATTGGCTTAAAAATTTGTATCATAATGAATATTATTATGATACAGATTTTAGTCTTTTAATAAGTATATTATAAAACAGGAGTAGAAAAATAACTATTTCCGTCGACCGTGTATTAACATTATGCTATTAACGTTTTCAAAATCGGACAAAATTACTTAATAATAATCCCTATTAATGCATGATTTACATTTATCAACGATGTTTCTACAGGCAACCCATCAGTCATCTTATACATTATATTTATACGAGTATTTATATTGAGAGTTACCTGTGGTGTAGGCAACCAAACATAAATTACAGTAACACCTTTAAAAATGATGTGAAGAATACTTCTAGTTTTTGAATTACCTATCGTGTTATTTTATTATTCTAGTTAAATAACTATTATAAGAACAAAGATTACAATTATGAATATTAACACAGTCAGCATGACGAACATTTTAAAAATTTGTGTTCCTCAACTCCAAGTGAGTCGTCCAATACCCAGACGACTTTGTTTACATGCGGCTTTTCAAAACTGTACAAACTGGAAGGGTGGATAATATAAGGATTCCTTGCTTATGATGGAACTGATATATTTTAACAAGCCGAATAATTGCAGATGTACCGAAATTCCGGTAGTATTAAATCAGAATAAAATATTTTCAAAAATTAAATTCTTCTCTAAATAAGCTTTGAATTGAATGTCTTCAATAAATAATAACATTACATTATTATGAACATTGCATTTAAATAACATTTCCAAAACCTAATAATCTATGTTAATAATTTCCGGAAATAGTATTTCTGAATACTTGCTTGCTGCTAAGTTAAATTAAAACTATATCAATTATTATTAGTTAATTTGTAATTTTATACCTAAAATCGTTATATCGCGTTATATCTCTATAAAAACGATCTTCTGTATATGCTGGCATAATTATCGTCTAATCAAACTCTTTTCCGGATAGTGTGTTTATTAAGATTCCTCTCATTTTTTCATTTAATACAATATTTATTTTTGTATCTAGGGCGCGAAATGCTACTTTGGTGATCGAGAACTAATTTTTTTTAACGAGGCGCAGCCGAGTTGAAAAAAATAGTCGAGTATTTCGCGCATGAGATGCAAACAAAATTTTTTCTACAAACCTCAAAAATATTATTCTAAAATAAGTAACATGCTTAGCTTAATATGAAAAATAGTATTGAACTGGCTTAAACTGTTTTTCCAAATCAAGTAATTACTTAATTATTGTTATAAGTTACCCAACTTTACCTTACATTAATAAATAAATGATTTCTTGGATTTTTGCTTGATTGAGGAACATAAAGGTTAAAATATAGAAATCCCATGGACGTATAAATAAAGATGGACCTAGCGTACCAATACACACTACATGCAGACCTATGTAGCCAAATAAACGATGCTTTGTTATTGTTTTCTAGCAGTCGGAGTGGGAATTCTCATACTGCGGACAGTGGCGTTTCATTGGGATGGATACATTCATGATTGTAGGAATATAAATACATCACATTTCAAGCTTTAAAATTGAATATGAACTTTTTTATTATAATAATAAATTAATGAAAGGGTAATGTTAATTTTAAAACTAAAACAAGAAAAGCTACAGACAAAATTATAACACAAAAGTCTTAGATGTTTTATTTAGATCATTAGAGGTAACAAAAATAAAAAAAATAGTAGTTCTTAAAAAATAATACAGATAATACAAAAATTACTGATTTTTGAATAAAATTGCTTTTGTGAGATGTTGGCGAATAGTGTTTTCTCTGTTTTTGTGGCAGCTTCATGGTGGATTCGAATTTTAAAATAGTTTTCCAATATCAATTCCACCATTTGAATCCCATGATTTTCTATAGGGTCATCATCATACAGATGGTCCTTAAAACCATCTTAAATGGAGTTTAGCAAATTTGCAATTATACCAGAAATTAAGGATAACTCCAAGTTTTTAATATTTCCAATAAAAATATGTTTTGTCTTGTTGAAAAATCTGAATCCATGTACTTGAAACTGAATAATCAAACTCTTTAACAAGCTCTTCAATTGAGGTTCCAAATTCTGTATTTTCTACAATAACACAATTTTCAATATTACTAGGTACTCTGCTATTACAGTGTAATATTCCAGTAGAATCAAGCTTAATAACACCTGTATTACCTGCTTCAACGTCTTGGTGAATTAGGTCTCTTATAAGCATGTTCAAACTGTCGTGTTGTTGAGTTGTTACTGAAGCATAGCACGAAAAAATAATTCTAAGTGATCCTGTGATAATTCAAAGGTTAAAATATATTTAATTTGGTTTGAGTGAACATAATTATTGTACAAAACCAAAAGGCTCTCTATACACTCTAAAAATCCTAAAAATCCAGCTTTTCTACCTAAATCAAAAATGGGATGGTTACCGCATACTTAAGTGACATGATATAATTTTTAATTTCATTCAATATTGTAAAAAAAGTAAGAAATATTCAACATAATAAGCATATGTTATTGAAAGTTTAAATAATTAAGATATAATAACAATTCATACAGCTAAATATCTGATACTTTTTACTAGAAGATAGTCCATTAACTGTTTTATCTGTATTATCTGAATATTCTGAAAAATATGGTAGATGTACCACGTTTTTTTTCAGAAAAATTTTCTCTGGATTACCTTTTCACTAAAAATCTTCTGGTTTGAAATGTGTACAACAAATATAAGCCAGTTTTGGCATATCTTCTTCCAGAATTTCAAGTACAGGATAGCCACTTTCTTCTCTGTTCCATATTTGTACGAAGCCTGCTATTTCACAATTTAAATTTTTATTTATTATAATTTTCAAATTAATAAACACAACTTTGCATGTTTATGAACGCCACTGATACTCACCTATGAAATGAGAGGTTAGAATTCAAATAATCAAGTTTTTAACAAACTAAACATTGTCGCCCCATTACTGTAGTGTTAGTTGAGTCACTATTACAATATCCAAGCTTTTATAATAAATTAACTGGGTTAAATATAACAAACCACGCACTAAAAATTTAATAAACAAAGGCAGCCATCTTCTCACAAACACCAGAGGGAAACAAACAGTGTTGCTTAGTTTACATTTATTTCGCCATATTACAGGCTAGGGACATCGTGTACATCACTTTAAAATTATAGTAGTAGCTAAATGCTGTACATTTTTACATTTAAAACAAATAAAAAGTCTCAAAATTGAAAGTCTTTCCGGATTTTGATAAAATTGAGTTGTTTGAATCAAACTATTTAAACTAAAACTTGGCCTGATATAACAAAAATTTAAAACGAAATGTGACAACAGCGATGTTTACTTTTATATTGGCTTCAAATAAATTCTAGCATGCTAGGTCCATCTTCATTTATACGTCCATGAGAAATCCCATATGATTTACATGCAGTGCGCGAAGTAAGTAGGTATTTCGCACACTACTTCGCGCACGGTGTCATGGTAACTAGCAGAATGAAAAAAAGGGTCACTTCGCGTACTGTTGTCAATGCGCGAACCTTGTCATTTTTTGACGTTTGTAGAAAAAATTCCTTTAAAATTGACGAAGAAAATAATCTTTCCAAATACAACTCGCTTTTCAAATTTTATCACATAATTATTTATTTTCATCTCTCAAACTTGTTTATTTGAGGCAAAAACATTCAGACAAACCGAATGTAGATAAAATCACTGGGTTTGTTATCATATTTTTGCCAAATAAACAAGTTTTCGTGGAAATTGAAAAATTATCGATAAAATTTGAAGCACTCGTGGTATTAACTTTGACAATTTTTTACTAAATATAGTAACCAGTCAAATTACTTAATTTTAAGTCATGTGTCAAATTTCATCCAATCACCTCTGGATTACAGCGATAATACCCTACATGTCGTGTTTTCAGTTTGGTTAAACGTCAAACTGATTAAAACTAATAAATTGTGTATTTAAAATTATTAAACGTCAGATTGACAATCAATTTTTTGATATCTACAAAGTAACAAATTATCTTATCGAATACTCCTCGGGCCTTGATAAATACTCAAAATTTTGTCATAGAGAATCCTTCAAGCGAGTTGCTCAAGGATAATAGCCCTCGGCCTGCGGCCTTGGGCTATTATCAAGCAACACGCTTTCAGCATTCTCTATGACAAAATTATCTCGGTATTATCAAGACCCTAGGGGTATTACTATTGATAATTTTTTACTAAATATAGTAACCAATCAAATTACTTAATTTTAAGTCATGTGTCAAATTTCATCCAATCACCTCTGGATTACAGCGATAATACCCTACATGTCGTGTTTTCAGTTTGGTTAAACGTCAAAATGATTAAAACTAATAAATTGTGTATTTAAAATTATTAAACGTCAGATTGACAATCAATTTTTTGATATCTACAAAGTAAAAAATTATCTTATCGAATACTCCTCGGGCCTTGATAAATACTCAAAATTTTGTCATAGAGAATCCTTCAAGCGAGTTGCTCAAGGATAATAGCCCTCGGCCTGCGGCCTTGGGCTATTATCAAGCAACACGCTTTCAGCATTCTCTATGACAAAATTATCTCGGTATTATCAAGACCCTAGGGGTATTACTATTGACAATTCAACTCATGTATGAAAAATCGCATATGTCATAGTGCAATTGTCACTTTGACAGCGGCAAAAGTTAGCTGAAACTTTTACAGTGATAAATGTACTTTGCGTTTTTTCACTTATGCATTTGTTCAACAAATTATCGCAGTGCTGGTTACCATAATAAATAGTTTGACATGTTTGTCAAAAAGTTATTGAATTTCTAAACACTAACAATGTGCCAATTCATTGAATTGTCCTGCCTAATTACACTCGATGTTTGTATTGATATCGGGTAAATTTGTGTTGTTCAACTTCTAAACTGTTTCCTTTACCAATTTGACTCAAAAAACTGTCAACCTTCAATAGTTGACAGTTTTTCTCGTCTAATTGCTAGGCAACAGTTTCTCATTGAACAATCCAAATTTACCTGATAAAATACAAACCTCTTGTGCAATTATAAGTGATAAATTAACTTAAAAAAAAGGTGCATCCTTTTTTATCGCTGATTAAAACTTCTCTTCCTCAATATTTAGTAAGCGGACGTCACTTTTACACAATTGACATTGACAATGAGATAATTATTGTTGTTGTTCATCGATATATTCGGTCATTAATTTATCTTGCCAAAAAACACTCGAGCTTTTCTTTTATCAGATAAAATTTCTCTTCAACTAAAAATTTTGTCAATCACTAAATTTGCTCGAAAAACTAACATTAGATAAAATTAGTGATTGGTAAAACTGTTTCGTTGCAAAGAGAAATTTATCCGATAAAAAAAAAGCTCTTGTGTTTTTACTGTTGACAATTCAACTCATGTATACAAAATCGCATATGCTATAGTGCAATTGTCACTTTGACAGCGGCAAAAGTTAGCTGAAACTTTTAGGGCGAGTTGTATCAAACGCCTAAACTCGGTTTAGTGTTGACTGATGTTTAGACTGATGTAATTGTTGATTATAAATACATAAATCAGACACATTCTAAACAACAGTTATCATTAAACCGAGGTTAGGTGTTTGATACAACTCGCCCTTACAGCGATAAATGCACTTGTGGCTTTTTCACTTATGCATTTGTTTATCAATTATCACAGTGCTGGTTACCATAATAAATAATTTGAATTTCTAAACAATAACAATGAGCCGATTCATTGAATTGTCCTGCCGAATTACACTCGATGTTTGTATTGATATCGGGTAAATTTGGATTGTTTAATGAGAAACTGTTTCCTTTAGCAATTTGACTCGAAGAACTGTCAACCTAAAACAATCCAAACAATCCAAATTTACGCGATAAAATACAAACCTGTGCAATTATAAGTGATAATTTTTCACTAAATATAGTAACCATTCAAATTACTCAATTTTAAGTGATGTGTCAACTTTCATCCAATAACATCTGGATTACAGCGATAATACCCTACATGTGGTGTTTTCAGTTTGGTGTTTTTTTTCATTACGAATTAATTAAAGGTCAAACTGACAACTGCTTTAAAAATGTTGCGAAGATTTGATATTGCATCTTAATGATTCAATAATTGATATTATACAGGGTGTTTCATTGGTAAAGGGCCTAACTTTAACTGTAGATGGAGAAAACTTTGGTGGTTCCAAAAACCTATATTTAATGTGTCTTCTGCACTTTATAACCGAGATACAGGGTGTTTTATAAATTTATCCTATTTCTTTCGAACCTCATAACTTCCGAGTTACTCTGTATATTATTTTGAGATTTGGTACACGTAATAACTATTACCTAGAAACTCCATCACAAGCATCTCCAAAAAGATAATGCAGGTCCGGCTTAACAAAAAATTTCAAAACTCGTTTTTCCTAAAAACAACACCCTGTATATAGATTTTTTGAAAATTGCTCTTTATAATTGTAAAGGGTATAAAAAATCCTCCTCGGGATAAATACTCAAAATTTTGTCAGAACATCCTTCAAGCGTGTTGCTTTCAGCATTTACCGAGGCATTTACTATGACAAAATCATCTCGGAATTATCAAGACCCTAGGGCTATTGCTACCTGATTATACATAGAGTAGCTCTACCAAACGAAAATTTTACTTTCATTTCTGTAGCAATCACATCGACATCAATATAGGTATACACAAACAACATTACCATTAAATTCTGACGTTTATCAAAAATGTGTCCATTTGGATTTTAATTTCCATGGTACCAATTTGAATCTAAATTAATAAATTGTTTATACTTACCAAATAATGGTCTTTTACATCCTAAAAGACCGCAAACCTTTAGAAATAGACCCAGTGATTTTGAAATATCATTAGTAACATCACATCACACCAGTTACATATAAATAAGATTAGGATATACGGGATATACGCGCCAATCAACACTGTCAACTGTCAGTCAACGATCCTTAGGGCCGGTTGTATATGTCAGTTCCTGTGGTATACTAACTCTTTTGTTACTGGTAAATATTTAACACATTTTTAATAAAGCGAATACATAAATACTACGAAACGAACAACAAATTATTGAAAGCAATAAATGAAAAATTATTATATTAGCCCTAACACGGATGAGTGTAAATATTCGGGCAGGGATTGTGGGCGATTATGTTATCGGCCCGTTTTTGACGGACACCCGGACAGAAGAAAATTTTTGATTTTTGGAAAAAGACTTCTAGATCTTCTCCGAAAATCTACCACCAAGAAATAAATGGATAGGTAAAGGCAGTCCTTATAATTGGCCAGCTAGGTCACCAAAACTGACCAAGATGGATTTCTTCGAATGGGCCGGGTTATTATAAAAATATTCTACGATATATGAAATTAATAATTTCGGATGCTTTCGCGTCTATAACAGCCGATATGTTGAATAATGCAAGTACATCGTTGGAAGCCAGATTCACGTGTTGCATTGCACAAGATGGCAAGCATTTCGAGCATCCATTATAGTACTTTTCCAATTTTTGAATTTAATAATTTGTTGTTCGTTTCGTAGTATTTAAGTTTTTGCTTTATTGAAAATGTGTTTTTATTTTATCATGTTGTACTCAAATACTTATCGGTAAAAAAAGAGTTAGTGTACCTCAGGAACAACAAGTGTGCATATTTATTAGCAGCTTCACTGCTCTACTTTACAATAATTTTGTCAAGATAATTAGTAAAAAATTTAAAGAGAATGGCAGATGTTTTGAAATCAATTTACCTTACATTTTAAGAAAATTGTAAATTGCACGAAAAGTATAATACCTAGGAATAGTTCGAAAGAGGACATTTTTTTGAACATGGTGAATTATTAAAATATATGGTGTTCCATTCAAAATAAGCCCGATATTACACATTGAATGATCTAATACTTAGTTTAACTGAAAACTCTGAACACACTGTTAGGAGATGGTTAGTACTTAATCGTGATATACATTCAAAAAATGTCCGACTATTGGGATGTAACAGATAATTCGCTAGAATTTCTTATATTAATGAGATTAATTTTTTTTCGAAATTTTCACATTTTTAAGAAAGTCAGCATAACTCGGAACCCTCTGTATTTAATAACTTTGACACGCCACACTTTATTGGAAGATCCTTTATATTCCAAAATAATTTTAAAATGTAGCCTATATGAATGTACAAACTACTGAAGTCTCGCCATAAACCTCCGTCCCGTTAGTCGTGATTATTATTGGTCACTTTTTTTGTAGAGTTTGTTCAACCATCCTTTGCCGTTACGTCATACATTGTCCATCTTGATCTCTTATTCATGAAATGGATGAAACGGAATAACGTATTTCTTATATGTCGACGAAAATTTGATTTGTCACTTTTGACAACTCAGTTGTCATATTTTGAAAACAACTCTTATGTCATTGATTATAATTTTGAGGTTAAGTGTAAAATAGTTATAAGACAAACGTAAAACAGCAGAATACGTCACCGATTATGACATAACGGCAAAGGATGGTTGATCCTATCCACACATTTCACGTAAGTAAGTAGGTACTTATATCAAATAAATCTGAGCCTATTGTACAAGCCTTTTATATTCAAATAAACACATATGATTACAGGATACAGGTACAGGAAATGATAAAGAAGAACTGCCAGATTGACCTTTTTATTTACAAATAACGATTACGAAATCTGGAATCTGTAACTTGATTATGACGTTATGACGTTGATTATGAACAAATTAATTGATCCTCACAAAAATTAATATGGAATTGAATCTTCAGTTACTTTCAGTAATTTGGGAGATATTTGTTAACGAAAACTTGTTTTTAATAAACAATGCTCTTATAATTGAAAATAATGTCGCAAATCAAATGTTCACTCTACTTCTTTCAAATAATTTACTAACTAATTTTTAAGGATAATCGACAACGACTACATTCACAAAGCAGGTTAAGTTGAAGTTTCACAAATTAGTACACTACGACGTACATAGAATCTCACATACATGTGACACATGTTTGTAAACAAAATTTTCAGTAACCGCCAGTAACCTACCTCTTTGAACGCCAGATTGATGGGTCGCGCTTGTGCGTAATCTAAACATCAACCAATTGGCGTTTGTAATAGGTTTAAACAGTTCATTATTGTGGATATTTTGATATTTGATCACAGACCTGCCTTTTTTTCTTTCAACGTAATAATATGGACATTAACAATCGATGACGCTCACCAAAAAGGCTATTGCATGAAATACTTAGGTACAATTATTTCATCTATTCTTAGTGAATGGCATCCATTATATTGTGTACGTCTATTGAAACAAATACCTCCCCAAATAGCAAGTGTATCACCTCTGAACTTACTGCATAACTCTTCGATTTTTGGACATTAGAGGAAGGGTACATACATGACAACGCCGACTATCAGAAAACCGTCCGTACTTCAGCATTCCAATTCACATACGTGTTAATGGGGCTCTTTCTCAAAAGACGTCGTGAACTTATTTATAGATACCGTAACGTAAGGTACAAGTTCAAACTTGTGTTTATAGATTTCCAAATTACAACTTGGTTATAGGTATTATGATTATTCGGCAATTACGGTAAATCTTCGATGCACAGCATCAATAAGAATTTTCACAAACTGAAGGAAACGCTGTCAATTCATTCAAAACTAATCTCAAAATCACCTTATTTAGGACATCATCCCCAAAGCAACTTCCAATAGATGAAATTGGGTGTCTATCACGTTACACACACCATTTTTAGTTTGCAGTGGATCGATATACTTAGAACCGTTTTACACGTACGAGAATTATTGCGAAATTTACTCTGAAAATTTTCATAAGAATAATTTTGGCTGTTTTACACGTCAAAGAATTATTGCCAAAATTTTCGCAGTAAAAATATTGACATGTTCTATATTTTTTTTAGAAAGTGCATGAGAATCGACGCAGAAGCCAAAAATAGAATAAAAACAATAGTCAATGATTTGTTGTCGTTTTCTTCATTTAGGAATGCCAAAACCTTGGCATAAACGCAAATCTCAATTAATAGAATAAATAATCAATCAAATAAACGGTTCGAATACAGCTGATTATTCAGAAATGATCGTAACCATGACAACTTATCTCAAAAACAATCTCACTGCGCAGGCGTATGGCATGAATTCTTATGAAATTTATAGTGATAAAAATATTATGTGTAAAACAGTCAAGCAGTGAAATGTTTTCAAAATTCTTATGAAAATTACCAATATTATATTCAGAGGAAATTTCGCAATAATTCTCGTACGTGTAAAACGGTTCTTATACGGAAAAGCCGCGAAACGACTCATTGACTTGAAAAACGTCTTCAAATTCTTTCTGAAGGTGATCTGCTACTATCTACTAGCCGTACTAAGAGCTAGGAATTGTTCATAACAAAACTCTAAATTTAGAATAACAGTTTTCTGAATAAAATTGTAACAATAAATGATGCGAAATTTTTGAAGATACAAAAGAGAATAAGTTATCTTGATCTTAAACACTTGAAAACAACTTGAAAACAAACAAAAGATCAGATAAGCATATAAACACATTAGAGAGAAAACATTGGTGAATAAAACGCTCAAATTCTAATACAAATCCAATATTAGTGACTTTTGCGGATCAGATTATTTGAATTTGACTGTGTTTTTTGTTTGGTTCTTTACAATTTTTAATTCAACATAATGTAATGTTTTTCTTATTTATTTAAACTGTTTCAACGTGGGATAAAATTATACGCTCACTATGGCTAATTACTACTGGTTTATTGAAGAAACACTTAAACACTATGATAAACTTAATTTATATACACACTACTTAATATCTACTAATTTATCTAAACTTGGTATAATAATTGTCCTTATTTATCTTTAACACTGCACTATTTATATTCACTATCTGTTCACTCACTGTATACTGAAACTGTTTACCAATTCGCTGTATACTGAGAATTGTTTAACTCACTCATAAACCCGCGTATATTATATAGTCCTTCGCAACTCTAGAACCTTCCCGAATTCCCCAACCTTTTACGTTTTCAGAACAATCGCGAGTAAGCCATTGCATTGCTATTATGGAACCTTCGAGAAGGGGTCGCATTCGACAAATTTTAAGGTCGCGACAGGACCGGGTTTTGAATTACTGAGCTCGTAACAATAAGCTATAAAAATGTGATTCCCTTAACGTATTTACAGCCAGTTCCATTTCAGTTATTGCTGGTTGGAAAATTATATTTTTTTTCGTGAATGAGTGAAATACTCTTGGTTGTAGTAATACAATGGTACATTAGCACAATTTGTCTCAACAAGACTTTTAATTATCAAAACTGGGTACAGTTAGCATACACCCAATAAGTGGAACCCGACAATCAGCACAATTTTGCCAGCATGTTAATTTCATTACTCCGGATAGAGGTATTTGGCACAATCAACATAAACTTGAATGATTATTAGGTGGGACAGAAATAAGATTCTTGAAATTAATTTGTTTTAAAAATATAAGAGCGACTATGTGTACGTTCACAGAGACCTAACTAGACTGGAACAAGCGTGGCAATATTCCATGATGAGTACAAATAAGTTGATTTATACTCCGACGAGTCATGACATTACTATTGTTTTATTTTGAGTGTAAAAATGACATTTTTCATGGAACCCAGTACTATAATGATTTCATTAGAATTCTGAGGACTATAGTGGAAAAATGTTTAGATACTATGCTAAAATATGAAAAATTTATTGAAAATAACCAAATTTCAAATTAAAATAAAATTGTTTTGATCGTTTATTTGAAAGTTTTCTGTTTCTTGTGCAAAGAAGACAATAGGATAATTTGTTTTACAATGACGGATACAGAAATTATTGTTTCATTCATCACTTGAAGTAAAGATATTTGTGTCAATAAATCGTACCAAGCAAATAATGCTAGATATGGCAGGTCACGCAGTGAATCGACTCGCCTGGGGTCGGTATGACACGGCTTAATTAACTTTTTGAATCATACACAAATAAATTGGAGTCCGGTCCAAAAAAATGATACCGAGCCGAATCAATGTGTGTCCTACTCAAGTCTTCTATGATAGACGATCGAGAAGATATTTGTTTCTTTCGTCTGATTCGAGGTAGCAGTTTCAGTTGTTTTTCTAAATCAATAATCCAAGGATCCAGCTTTTGTATTCTTTGTATCGTTGACTTGATCGATTTTGAGTGTTATAGATGTTTTTATGGATTCTTCCATTCAATATTTCAGTGTTTGCAAAAATGTTGATGTAGATATTGGAAAACATTAACCATAGTTCTCGCCATAGTTAAAAATGTGTAATAATTATAAATCATTAATAAGAAAAACAATGAAAAAGAAACTGGTTAACAACTTTCTCTTTCTCATTTGAGTAACCCATAGTTTATTATAAAACAATTGGCTATTCTCACCCTATGGGATTTACAACGGCTGTATAATCAATATAAATAATACATTGTGTTTACAAAGTAATTTGAAGTATTGTTTTACCGATTTCCATTCAATTTTATGATAAACTTTGTTTACGATCATTCAGGATACCAGAACTACTGAGCTTGATCACACTAATCAATCACCCTCTGAACAGTATCTATTATATCTCCAGATCTACTGGCTACTACTCGAGAACATCGATTTTGGATTTTTATCGCTTAAAAAACTATTTTGCAAAATAAATTTTTATTAGAACATAAAAATATAAAAATCCACTGACAAATTCTACTACCCACAATGTTTGTTTCAATACTAATCAAACAATATCCAATTGAATAAAGATTGAGTAAAGATATTGATAAATATTTTATAAACAATTGAAAATATTTTAAAATGCAGTACTGTTTCCTCTATATTGTAAAATACCTGTTGGGGTGAGAAAGCTGTCTCAATAAAACTTTTTATCTACAACAGTCATGTAACGAGTACGATTTGACATTTTTAGTGTCTTAATGACGTATATTACCGCACTAGTGCGATTTTGATTACATTACCGCACTAGTGCGGTAATGAGAATCTAGAAACATATTAATACCAGAATCAAATATTTAAAATAACACTGGAAGCTGCATTTTCAATTTCCGAAAGGAGATTGTCTTCGCTTGAACTCATTATTATAGATTTTTGTCCACGACCACCTAATAATAAGTCAATATTTTACCTCCTAACAAAAGGTATATGGTACCCATATATCAACTGTCGTGAATTATGGTTCATAATACACTGTAGTGAATTATGGACTAGAGATGGGGGTACCTACAATATGAAATAAACCATTAAATCTGTGTATTTTGTTCAGGAAATTTGTTTCTGACATATATCGTATCGATAAAATATTGTAATTTTTAGTATTGATACTTTTCATAACGATATTTTCTAATATTAGGTATTTTAAAACAATATATTTATAACGGTACGTTGTATTGATACTTTACACAGTATCACCCATCTCTATATATGTCAAATTATATTTTTATGTAGCTGTCAGAACATTTTGAGGTTAGTAATACCAAATCGTTTCAATCTTTTATTTAATAAAATAAATTAATGGTCGTGGACAAAGTATAGTATTCTACTCGCAATTTATGGCCATAATTCACTTGGGTGACTTGTGCCCCTCGCCTGCGGCTCGTGACGCAAACGTCACCCATCGTGAATTGCCCGTTTAATAATATACTATTGTTCATTCAAATTTGAAAATTTGGTGACATAACTAATTTATTTTATTTTGTTTGTCTTTGATGATATGGTCACAAAATATGATACACAGTACCTTATGTTTTCAGTCAATATTATTAAAAATACGTTGGATTGGAATTTTTTTTAAACTTTATAATATAGGTACTGTTGATAATACTAATAAACAGTTGTAGATAAAATTTTGTACGCAACACGTGTGATAGGAATTATTAACGCACTTATGTGATTACACGACTCGGCCTACGGCCTCGTCTTGCAAACTTCACATGCGTGCGTTAATAATGTCCATATCCCATTAATTACGTAAATAACTATATACATAATTATCCATTCGAATTTAATAAAATCAAAAGTGCATTTGAACTTATTTTTCAACGAATTTTTCAAATCTATTATTTTGTATGAACGCTATTTGGTAAAAAAGTTATCTCGTTTGACAGTTTTGTACAGGAATCCATGTCTCATCTTATAAATAACACAGTATAATATTCATTCCAGTGGTTTTAACGGTCCCTTTATGGCGGTGATTTGTTTTGTTTCAAACTTCTTTTTTGGAATCTTGAAATGCAATGTTATATATAATTTTATATTTTTTTAACATTTACTTGAAAGAGGACAAAGTTTTAAAGGAATGGTAAAAATCGCATCACAATATCTATTTTCTAAGCAAAGATACCAGCTTTTATTTCAGCTCTAGGAATACAACTGTCAATTTGCTTTTTGGTGAATATCGTTGAATAAGATTTTCGGTACGATTTGTGTAAAGTTCAGTTTTTGATTGAATAAATCATAACGAAAGCGGGACCGCTACAGACAAAAGTATATTATGCACTCGTTTCTTATTATATGGCATTCGTTCTCCTTCGCTCCACACGTGACTCAAAAAACTCGTGAACAATGAAACGTTTTTGATACTTGCCGTAAAAGAGTAAAAGACTCAGTGCTGCAAGCTCTAGCGGAATTCATTAAAGAATTTAGGAAAATGATAAGAGGTAGATATTTTTCCATTAGGAACATAAAATTACTTGTAAAAAATTTGATTGGGTACATTTTTCGACTGGATTATTTATAAATCTACATTTCCCGAATTTATACTTCCTACTTCTATACCTTCTCATTGTTTATGAGAAGAATCAATTGAATTTGAATAAGTTTCCGTAGATCTTAGTTTCATACCGTATTTCTGCTAATCGCAGAAATTTGAGAGCATATGACAACATCGCTTTTACCATTGTAAACAGTTTTAAACAAATACGTCTTATCTCCAGTAAGTCCAGTAGTCAGTACCAGTCTCACGACTCTCACGAGTACGAGAGATGAGCGATTACAGTCTCAACTCCTTTTAGTTTTAGTTCAATCATAGGGTGCGTGGTGCGCTAGATACAATTTTAGTTTTGTGCGCAATCAATGCAGTTTTGTGGACACGTGTTCATATTCATAATCAGCTAGACCCACAGACATATGTCTGTGGCTAGACCTGTTCAAATGTAAGAAAGTAGTTGGGTGAAAAGTAGAGTGTAGTCGTATAGTCTATTCTAGACAGTGGCGTAACTATACCATCTGGGGCCCGTGGCAAATTCTTCTGATGGGAACCCATCTTAAAAATACCCCTATCAGTAACATATGGCAAAAATACAATATTGTTAATGCTAAAATATTATAATAATTTTCTTTGATTTCTGCTAGTACCTTGTTGTTGTCACTGGTGTTGTGTTGTGTTTTCGAGCACTGTTCACTCGACTTTTTATTATTTAAGTCACCATTTTTCAAGTCTCCATCTTTATCTTCTGTTCTTCGCTTCCACTTTAATATTTTCTGGAGCTAGACATTTTAATATTTTACTTTCACAATCAACTTTACTTTGCCACTAAGTATTTTCAATTCAAAGAACGAATACGAAAAATCAAAGATACAAATCACCAATCAACTGGAAATTTTATTATGGTCTCTATAGTTGTCTCACTTTGGATTTTAAGTAGAACTTATAAAATATACTTTACAAATAAAATAAAATACTCTGATACAATGTAAAAAAATATATTTGAGCTCGCGGCCTCTTGGGAAGGGGCCCTCCTTTTGTCGGATGCCCGTGGCGTTTTGCCAGCCCTGCCACCCTATTGTTACGCCACTGATTCCATGTGTACTTTCTTATTGCAATTGAAAGAAACGATCAATAATTATATATCAGTACAAAATATTCATTCTTTTAATAAACAAAAAGTCAACTCATACCTGAACCACAAGCTGTTCAGCTCCTTACAGTAAAGATGGGTACCGTATCCAGAGATAACATATAACACATAACCGTATCTGGTTCCTCTGTACGCTAAAAGCTGGTCTGGTACGCGTTGTCCCACACCTGAAAAGGTAGAAGGAGGAGAGAAAACGAAGAAGTTCATTGAATATAACCAAATTCCATAACGTCAAAATTTAAAGGATTTTTAAAAATCATCCATACTGCTAAAAGAAGCAAGATCGAACTTGATTCATTTGAACTATTTAGCTTAGCTCGTCAATGTGACTTCTGCCATATCGCGATTGACCATCCTCTGATTGAATGCGACGCCTTGAAGCTGATCAGTAGGTATTAAGCTGCGTCCACATTATGCCGTCTCATTCGACAACTTCCTTTTATCCTTCTCGACTTGGTTCGGGTTTGTTCAACATGGATCGACAATGTCTGGTGACCATCCACACTAGATCGGCATTGTCGATCAACATCATTCGACATAATGTGGACGCGGCTTAAGCATTTAACGGTGCTAGGTAACTGCTATGACCAATAAAATACAAAGTATATAGAAGTCTGAGATTTTATTAATAAATACTCATCATCTGTTCGGTTATTAAATGTTTGACCGATTAGTAAGTATCCTTATCAATTCCAAAAACCTTATTGAATGTTTTTATCACGTAATTCGATAGGATTCCAATTATCTCTTCAATTTCTTAGAACTCTTATATACTGTTTTTTTCAAATGATTTTGAGTTGCTATAATAGAGATATTGCCAATTGCAATACGTAGCGCTATTTTAATAACGGTCTACCTAAAATTTATTTGGAAATAAAAGCTATTGCCATCACAATACTTTAAGAATGTAGCGCTGCGTTCTGTAGGAAGTGACATACTTAATTGTTATAAACACACAACACAAACTGAACACCCTCTACACAATAAAAAAAATGATAAACAGAAACCTTAACCTCTTAAATCCGATGCGATTTGTTCTATTTTTTCAACTGAGCAGGACAATTATGTGCCGTATTTACAATAACACATAACGGTACGTAACCGTAAATTACGGAAAGCGCTAACGTTATTAGCGTTAGAGACGTAAAAAAGTGAATCGCTCATTCAATAAACGTCAAAATACCGCAAACGTAATTACCGCAGACCATTTTTTATCGAGCTATATCTCGCTAATCTACAAAAATAACTTACTTTCCACACCTGTTCCTCTGAATGTGAATTTCATTAAGTAGTGATCCATCAAAAAAAAAAGTCAATTCTTTAATTTAATAAGTATATTGAAGTTTATCTTGCATATAAAATTGTAAAATGAAGTTAGTGGATTCTAACTTTTAGCTATGTTTTAAAATTTAAAAGTTTTTTACAGAATTTATAAAATCGAGTATTATGTTCACGGTATCAACAAATCTGTTGTTTGACTGTCTTATAATATTGTTTTTGTTTCAGGTTTTATAATCGGCAGGCTGCCAATTTTCGGGATATCATGAGTTCTTTGAACACACTACTAGAAGCAGCAAGATTTCTAGAATTGCAGGAACAGCAACATAATCGTACAACGGTAGCAGCAGAAACTTTAGCAACAATGAAACCGATTTCGCCTACTATTACGAAACCAAACTTAGCACCTGTTATAGCTTTAACTCAGAGTACCCTTAAAACAGTTACTGCTAATTCGGCACCTCAGACTATGGTTATTTCTTCGAATAGTATCTCTCCCACAATTCTACAAACCCCTATTACATTTTCAACACCCACGCCGCAAGTAAGTTTTATTGTGATGTCAGCTCCATTTTATAAGCTTAATTTTATTAATGGACATACATATCATACACATTTTTCCAAACCTACAACTTTTATTGAATTTTAATTTAAAAATTCAAAAAAATTATGTCTTGCATCCTCAAAGAATGAGGTCACAAAAAAAAGATTTAATAAAACTTTAAGCTACACCACAATATAATATATTTATCCAAGTAGGACCATTAAACATTAAAACATTACCACCATCAGAGTAAAAAGAAGAGAAATACGTGAGGTGTAATTAATATACAGATTTAATGATTTTATCTTACCTCATATAAATATAAGCTTAAATATAATGAAAGTAATTAAAATAAAATAAGATCTTATTTTCATAAAATTGAAATAAATAAATAATGTGATCAATATTGAATTCAAATGAAACTTAACTTTTTAAGAACACTAATGATCTTATCTCATTTTATCTTAAGTTGAAATATAATTGAAGCAAATACAAAGTTGTCATAAATCAAAATGTTATTGAAGTTAAAAATCATATGATCAAAGTTGATGGTAAATGATACTGGACTTTTATAATTTAATTCTAAAAACAACAAAACCAAAATTCAATATATAAAACACGTACAACTGGAAGGGCTTGAATATCAGCACCAATTATCCCCAATAAGTAAAGTCAAGTATCTACACTGTCTACGATTTGTGAAAAGAAGACGTTTATTAAATTGTGGTATGGAAATTGAAGAAAAGTGAAGTGAAGTGAATACTGCTTCATTAGAATTATTGCCAAAGAAATCAAGAGAAAAGTACGAAAATGCATACATACGTTTTATGGATTATGTAGAACACTAACAACTGTACGGAAATATCATTTCCTTACAGTAAGGAAATGACATTTCCTTACAGTAAGGAAGTCCTGACTTTTTCTTCAAGAAAATTTTGACAGGAATGTCAAAATTTCCTAGCGATTTGCGGAAAATAATTGTTTTCTCATGAAAAAACACTAAACTCACAGAAACATTATAAAAACTTTAATTTTAATATAGGATTACTATCTATAGAAAATATTAGTTATTTGTATGCCTATGCCGTGAAATGTCTTTTTAACGTAGGTACCGAAAGAACAGTTATCGCCGAAGCTGCTTGCAACCGAGACAAGATAATCTTGCCTTTAAGGGAAGGCAAAACCTTCCGAATGTACAATTACGCTGTTTGCCGGCAATACTTGAAATGACTAGTCATTTCAGAGAATGACGGATTTCACTAATTGACTCCGACATATACACTATTTAATGTCTACTAATTTATAACACTGCTCTATTTATATTCACTATCTGTTCATTCACTGTATACTGAAAACTGTTCGACTCACTCAGAAACCCGCGTATATATGTATATAGTCCGCAACTCTAAACGCTTCCCGAATTGCCCCATCTTCTACCTTTCCAGAACAGTCACGAGTAATCCATTGCATTGTTATTGTGGAGAAAGGTCGCATGCGCTAAAATTTAAAGTTCGCGACAGTTACTGAGTTTGTAACAATATATTATACAAAATATTTTGACAGTTCTTGACAAAACGCAAAATGTCTGATCCTGTACTCCTGCTTTAACTTCTGTGGTAAATATAAGTATGTTCTTACAACAGCCTTTTTGGTGTGCGTCATCGTTTGTGACGTATAATCGAGTTTTCGGTAGGTCGTTTATTTTATTTGCTATTTTGACACATATCTAACCCTAAATTTAATAAATAAAATCATCAGGATCGCATTCAGCAAAATTCAAAAAGGCTATGAAATTAATAGTTACCAGCTTCTTTTTCTAACTGAAAATACTTGAAAACTTTCAAAATGCTAATGTTTTTCCGTGTATTTAGGCATATTTTTGTATTATTCGAATAAATATAACAATAATGTTCATATTAACTTTTCATAAATAATAATTGACCGTGAAAAACAAAGTACAGACCTGACAAGAACTGTCAGTGGGACAGTAGAAAAAGATGTCAGACACATTGACAATACGAAAGGTATATCTGCATCCCATTTTAAACAAAGAAATTTCTCCCGATTGATTGGTCGCGCTTGCGCTTAATCTGAACATCAACCAATCAAATTTTGGTAAGTCAATGATTAGGATTGACGTTTGTAATAAATTTGAACGGTTCATTATTGCGATATTTTGACTAGGATTAATCAAAGACCTGACTTTTTTTGTATTTCTTTCCACGTAATGTGTTAGAAAGACATTAACAAACGATGACGCACACCAAAAAGGCTGTTGTATGAACCATAATAACAAACTGTACAAATTAATGTTATATTCATCCTAAATAATACAGGGTGGGGCACTATGAACTAAATATTCTCTGGCGTCTTAACGGCAAATAAAATTAGAAAAAATTAGACGTAGAATTAAGTATACTGTTTAGAACTATAATTTAAAAATATTTTGGAATATACAGGGTGCTCCAAAAAAGCGTGCCGTATCAAAGTTAGTACATTTTTGAATTGTACTATTAAAAATAATGTTTCCAAATACCTATCTAGTTCAGTTTCCAGGATAAATCGATTTTACATAATTTGTAGATCCTCCGAAAAAATACAATATCTTCAAAATAAAAACGAATGACCACATTTGCTTTACACCATCCCACTAAAAGCTTTTGACCTCTTGTTTCCAATATTTACTGGTATGCTATAATATACAGGGTGTTTTTAATATGACCGTATAACACCAACCATTTAATACATAAATCTCTGGCTTAATTGAAATGGTACTCCCAGTATCTGTTGGGTCTGTTGAACGTGTGAATTTATCACCTTTCAGTTGGTATTAGGGTTCGCTATATCTAGCTCTGATAGTTTCCGAGAAATTTTAAATTTGTTCTTTAATATTCAATAGGGTACACGCATATTTCAAATTTTGCTTAGATATTAATTTGTAATTGTAAAGTTGATATCAAAAATAACTAATAATAGAAAATAAACCAGTTTCCATTTCAAATTTCTTCCAAATTTTAAAATAAAATTCAAACTTTAATGCACTTTCCGACCAACACCCAAGGATTTCCGAACGCTACCGATAATACGTGTGATGTCACACTTTTACTTTTACCATGGCCGGTAATGCATAGGTTTGGGTAAAAAACCTCAGGATATAGCCCAAAAAAGGAAGGAAGAAGAAGAATGCATAGGTTATGTGTACTTTCGTGTTTATTATTGTATTTTAATTAACTATTCGACGTAAAAATATCATTTATATGTTTGTTTGAGACCATCAAGTGGATGTGTGTGCTTTTTTAATTTCAAAAAGTCAGCGTAAAGTGAGAAGTGCTCATAGATATTTCCGAATAAGAATGTAAACGATTACGAGTAAAAGAGTGACGTAAAACGCGTTTTGGCGTACTTTCAAATTTTATGAATTTTGAAGTCGTTTTAAAAGTAAAGTTGATATTTTTTTGAAAAAATAAGCATTCAAGGTGTTAGGAGACCTGATAAAACGTCGATTCCCACCAATAGCAAAATTTATGCCTGTGCCCTATTATTTGCTGACATCTAGTTACCTATGACAAATACTCCGATTGAAAGTTTTTGAACATTCAAAATTTATTATTTTGACAGTAAGTGCTTTGTTGTATGATTTATTATTGATAGATTAAAGGTCTCTTAAATTAGAATTTTATTAAGGGTACACAATCATCAACTTTGCATTGAGATTAGTAAAAAAACTTGAATGTACAAAAAATTCAAAGAAAGTATTCAAAATCATGCCTATCATGTTAGATACAAGCTTGAACCCTTTTAAAAAATTATTGTTGATTTTGTTCAATATTTCTGGTGTTATTAGATAGGTTAGATAGGTATAGGGACATGTTAATGAACTTACATTATTTTTAATAGTACAATTCAAAAATGTGATAAAATACAGGGTGTTCCATTTAAAAGAACCTAACTTTGATACGGCACGCTTTTTTGGAGCACCCTGTATATTCCAAAATATTTTTAAGTTATAGTCTAAGTAGTCTATTTAATTCTAATTTTTTCTAATTTTATTTGCCGTTAAGACACCAGAGAATAGTTCGTTCATAGTGCCCCACCCTGTATAATTAAGTTATACTTGCAACTTTATGTTGATATTCAATAAAAAATTATCCTTGTCCTTGTGATATTTCAGAAATGCCAAATTTGTAAGTGATATTTGAATTTGAAAGTGACTCTTAGTTTTGCAGCCGTTGCTATGGGTAACGGCCGCGAAATTCAATTTCGCGGACTGTGCTAAGAACGCGAAATACTGACTTCCCATGCAATTGCACGAAAAAAAATTATTACGTAACGAGTGCGTAAAGTGACATTTTTCACACGAGCGGAAAGTATTGCCCACGAAGCGCAAGCCGAGAGACTCCTGAAAAATTACTCACGCACCAGTAATAGTAATGTACACGATTTTTCATACGACTATGCGAATTATTGTAACAAATATTGTTTAATGTGATGGTTTTTTTAAATAATGTTGACATCGGTGAGTGAGAAAATGATATAAGTGAAAGGGAATAATATAATCATTCACTTAGTATGGATGTTTGTAAAGGAAATTTCAAACCTAATTTTCATTTATTTTCAAACGTTAGCTTTGCACCCAACTAACGCTGATAATAAAATAGTTTACTAAGTTTGTTTCAATACCCCGACTGGGGGATGACTAAGATGACAAACTTGTTTTGTAAATTAATCAAAATTTAAATTTTGATGACATAAGGAGTATGATCACCATATATGGATTATGTAAGGGACAAAAACAGACTGAACTTTCAAGTCAGACGACAGGGTAAACGCTTCTCGGGGTGCGTTTGTGAACGCTGTGGTGTAGAGTGTGAAAAACATATTAAATGTTTTATGAACGCTACTTTGTAAAGTTATGTTACCAAATTCTGAAAGTTATTGATATTATTTTTATCTACTTGCCAAACATAATTTTATATTTTATTTAACGTTTGGTTTAAACGGGATACCAGACGTGACCTGAGTCCTTTTTGCAACCCTTTCGATTTTTTTATGGAAAACGAAATTTCAAAGCAAAAACCATAAACCAAACTAAATTCTATTAAACACTTCCAACAAAAAATTTTATAACAATGAACTCATTAAAAAAATATATCTAGCTACTGTTTGTCACTATTACATAAGTAACATGGAATAGTTATTTACGTTCTTTTCTTTTTTATTTCTTGGGGAATTAAATCACAATGCTTTCAAAATATTCATTTTAACGTTGAAATAAATATTTTAAAAACATTGTGGTTTAATTCCCCAAGAAATAAAAGAGAAAAGAATGAATAATATACCACAAGGAACATACAGAAAATAGTTATTTAGGTAACAAGTTCTGAAAGTGATATTTTACGGGATGAGTAGGCAGTATTCAGGGCGAGTCGTTGGTCCCGTAAAATTTTCGGGTAGCGTTACGAACAATATTTTCTTTGCAGCCGTTTATTAGATTTCATGTGGAATAATTATTTCCTCGTCACTTTCGTTGTCGATTTCAATTTCTGGATCTGAAAATTGAAAATCCAAATTAATTTTGACAAGTGATGTTATAATGAAATTTCCGTTAATGTCATTGCTAAGGTCGCCTGCATAGATACTGAAAATCATTCCGAAAGTAAAACAAAACATTTCGAAAATAGCTACTTTCGGTACGATTTGGGGGCATGAGGTTTGTTAGTGAAAGTGTTGGGAAGTTTTTGAGGAGAGCAGTTATACCTTGTGGGGTTGAGCGGATTATAGATCGTTCTAGCTGCATATGTCAGGCTCAAGTACATACGCCTATCTTCTAAGGAAGGTTCATCAACTTCAGCGTATAAGCTTACAACTGGAGATGTACGAAAGGCTCCCGTTATTATCCGTAATGCCGTATTTTGTATTGTATCCAACCGTCTTAGAGTTCGTTTGCTGGCTGACGAGTATACGACTGCTGCGTAGTCCAGTTTCGATCTGATTAACGTCCTGTATAATGTTAGAAGTGTGTCTCGATCTGCGCCCCAGTTTTTATTGCATAGTGTTTTTAGAAGATTAAGTCTCTTTTGACACGTAGATATTAAGTTATTAATGTGTGCCTTCCAGTTCAGTGTTTCATCAAAGATTGTGCCTAAAAATTTTAGTGACTTTTCGGCTTTTATGTTCTGTCAAGAAAACATATTCGTATTCTGTGTAAATATTAATTTATTAAAATAGCAGAGCGCTTTCGGCTATTAAGCCATCTTCAGTGCTTACCTGTAAGTAAGTAAAAAATTATGGAACATATAAAAGAAGTGGATAAAAAATTTTACTTACTCGTCAGGTAATACAAGAAACTTGGACAACACATTGACGTCATGAATTAAAATTACATTAAATTAAAATTAAAATGATCCCCTGTTTAGGGTTTGTTGAATCTAGATTTTAAACATTATTGAAAATTTTCTTGTTGAAATTATTTAAAAAATGAACTCCGAACACGTGTTCATCTAACGGAAGTTGAAGTGACACTACCTCAATTTCAAAAAATTAGCAAATGACAGTGAACATAGAACTCAATCAATCTAACAAAAGTTTAAAAATGACACTATAGAAAGCCTATTCAAATGTCCCAAAACAGACATGTAAACTTCTTAAATGAAATTAAAGAAAATTTGATATTAAGGTCTAATGGGAACCTATCAAATTATAAAATACTGAAAAAAGATTAAGGATCTAATGAGAACCCATTACTAAATCTAATTCAAAATAAAAATTCACATATATGTCAAGGGACATCCAAAAGTGAACAAATCAATTTAAAATTAAACAATAAAAATGTTGATGCAAATATGTAGTCTGGTTGTAACCAATAACAAATAACAAATTTAATTAAGGAAAATTAATTTGATTAAAGTCTAATGAGAACTCAATACTCAAATCTAATTCCAAAAACGAATAAGATTAAGGGTCTAATGAGAACCCCTTTCCAAATCTAATTCAAACTAATAATCAATTAAAAGTCAAAGGAAACTCCAAATACAATAATCGTTCGAGCAATGAAGTATGTAAAAACAAATTTGAGAAGTTATTAAAAACTGTTCAAATACAATACAAAATAACAATCAAATGTAAACCAAGTAATATTTCAAAACCAATGTGAGTGGTCTTTTATTAAGGAGATCTGATTTAGAGTCTAATGAGAACTCATTAATCAAATCCACTACTATGAATTCTTGCGTAAGTGATTTTAGATTGTTCAAGCCCTTGCTTTTGCAATAGATAACTAAGTCATCCGCATACAAACGAGCTTTCATTGGTGGTTTTAATTCCTGAATGATATCATTAATTGCTATGATAAAAAGGGTGGGACTAATTACGGATCCTTGTGGAATGCCATTTTTTGTTAGTTTTATATCTGACATGGTTCCGTTTGCTAATACTCTGAAATTTCGTTCTTTTAAAAAGTTTTGGATAAACTGTAGACAGTTACCTGTGATATTCCAGCTCAAAAGTTTTTTGATAATGTAATCATGCCAGGCAGTATCGAATGCTTTGTTGATATCGAAGAAAACAGCTAAACATTTTTGTTTTCGTGCAAATGCCTCATTTATGTTAGTTTCTAAATCAATAATATTGTCGGTAGTTGATCTTTCTTGCCTGAAGCCACTCTGTTCAGGTATTATTAAATTACGTTGTTCTAAAGTCCATAATAGTCTTCTGTTAACAATTTTTTCTAGTAGCTTACAAATCACTGAAGTAAGAGAAATTGGTCGATATGATTGGGGATTTGATTTTTGGCTTCGAGGTTTCAAAATAGGTATTATTAGAGATTCTCGCCATTGTTTTGGAAAGGTGTCTTGCAACCAGATCACGTTGTAGAGGTTTAGGAGATGTTCGTGGGCATTGAAAGGAAGATGTTTTAAAAAGGTAGTTGGAATTTCATCAGGACCCGGACAAGTATCTTTAAGGCTGGATAAGGCGTCTTCATATTCTGACATGGTGAGCGGTACATTTAAAGGATCGTAATTTTCCTTTGTCACTTCCAGGCGATTTTGTTCTTCTAGTTCTCTGTGAGCTAAAAAATTTGTCGTATAATTGCAATCGCTGGAGCGGTTCTCATACGTTACAGCAAGCGCATCTGCAATAGTTGAGTCAGAAGTCAATATAGTTCCTCCCATGTTAAGTATTTTTATATTATTACTGGAATGAATGCCAGATATTTTCCGTACCTTCTGTCACACCTCTGCCATTGGTGTATCTGGGTTTAATGATGAGACATATACAGTCCAAGATTTGCTCTTTGTACTTTTGATTATGTGCCTTGATTTTGCACGCAAGTTCAAAAATTGGAGTTTGTTTTCCGGAGTCTTGTATCGTTTATATCTATTAAAAGCTTTTTTGCTGGCTCTTAGAGCTGCTTCGCAATCGTTATTCCACCATGGGACCGGAGTGTGTTGTTTGGTGCGAGATGTTTTTCCAATTGATATATTTGCTGCATGTCTTATGGCTTCTAAAAATTTTTCTAACGATTCGTCTATATTAGGCAGGATAGCACAAGATATAATTAAGATGCCAATCAGCGGTTTTAAGCTTCCATTTAGGATGGAAGCTTTGTTTGGTATCATTCTTTGTACTGTTGTATATAATAATGGGGTAATGGTCACTACTGTAGGTATAATCTAGTCTGTCCCATGTTAATGAAGGAATTAGTGCTGGATCGCAGATTGTAAGGTCAATACATGAGGATTCTCCGGTCTGTATATTAAATCTTGTGGCTCTGCCGTCGTTAAGAACAGAAAGGTTAAAGTCGTCTAATATTCGTTCTACAAGGTGACCCTTTGTGTTTTGAGAAACCGAGCCCCAAAGAGAGTTGTGAGCATTGAAATCTCCTAGTATGATTCTAGGGTGGGGGATTTGTTGTATCAGATTGCTCAAGTCCTGATGGTTTATTTGCGATCCTGGAGGAAGATATAGGTTGCAGATATGTATGTTTTGTCTGTCGTGGATCTTAATGGCAATGGCTTCAAGATTACTATTTAAAGGGATTTCCACGGCGTCAATACTATTTTTAGTGAAGATTGCTACTCCTCCACTTGCTTTTTGAGCAGTATCTCGATGTTTATAAAATTTTTGAAATTGACCTAATGTTTGGACATTGCTATGTTTTAGGTTGATCTCTTGCAGACAAATTATGTCGGATTTAAATTCATTTATGATCTTTTGTAATATTGGAAGTTTATCTATGAAACCATTAAGGTTCCATTGTAAAATTGATGAGAAAGAGTTGAAAATTGATAATTAATTTTAAAAGCTTGACGTTTGTGAACAATCGCTCTCTTGTTCTGTGTCTGAATAGGTTAACTGCAGGTGTATTAAAAGTTTTTTCTTAATTTTTGTACATCTTGTTTTGATAACCCTGTAGGTAAAATGCGGATAAATTTTGGTCAACATATATATTAGTGCTGTGAGGTCGGTTGTGTAGTCTTGAATGATACTTACTGGGTCGGCAGATCCGTAAACGTAAACAAAAAGATCCGATATTTGGGTGAAATTGAGAATAAACGGTGGATTGTGTTCGTTAACAATTTTCCTCACTGGCTCCATAAGGACTTCGATTGGAAGACCTTTTTTGTTATTTGTTTTGATCTTCTTTGGGTTTCCTTTTGGTTGCGGTTTAGCGAAGGGATCTTTCTTTGTTTCGTTTGTTTCTTCTTCTGGTTGAGGAGAAGGTGTCTCTATTTCCCTGAATGTACGTTTTGCTAAGTTATGATTATCAGAAACCGTTTCCATTGTAGAATTTTGTTCGTAGGTTGAAGGTGTTTCAGTATTTACGTTTATTGGTTGTTTGTTGTGAGGAGAGGTCTCAGGTGGTGCGATAGGGGTATTAGTAATGGAAGATGGGGGGTGTGATGCTGTTTCGCAGTTTGCTGCCGTGTGCCCTGGCTTTTTACAAGAAAAGCAGAGTGAGTCTTGGGATAGAAAAATTCTGTAAGCAGTATCCTCATAATTTATTAAAAAGGATTCTGGGAGAGTGCGTTCTGGTGGAGTTATGAAAACTTGACGTCGGAAACTGTAAATGTGATTAAATTCGGGGAGATTTGAGCTGATTCTAAGAAATGACATCGTAGAAAGAGTGGTTATGCCTAGTTTGCTCAATTCATTCACTAATATAGCGTGAGGTATTGTAGGACAAACGTTAGAAAGTACAAGCCTTTCTGAAGGTGTTACATATTTACGAGCCTGCACAATTTCATTGTTAATTCTGATCTTACCTTCGTGATTATTAACAAACTTTTCTACTATACTAGGACTAGTGAGATACATGCAGATTCTTTTGTTCGATAGTCTTGAAGTGAATAATATATTTTTAGGTTCAATAATTTTTCCCAGTGGTATAAGGTAATCTTGAAGTGTTGTGTTTTCTATAGCAGGAAAGATAATTGCTTGTTCTTTCTTCGGGAAGTGTTGTTGAGAAGTTACATCTGAGTAGGTTTTTGAGGTATAATTCTGAGAACCTCTGTAGTCAGAAGTCTCAGCAGATAGTGTTGATGTATTCATATTATTGTACGAATTTTCACTCATGAACTTGAATACGGACCTGTTCTTCGAGTTTCGTCGAACATATCGATATTGATAGAGTGAAGGTCTGACTCTTTTTGTTCGAGATAGTTCCAAAAAAAAACTTGCAGGTTAGGTGATTCAAATTGATGTTTACGTTTGGATATCGAAAAACGTACTTACGTATATGGTTGAGTACACTAATATGTTGTATATTAAATGCAGTATATGTTTTAAGACACGATAGAACACTGTTTAAATATTAATTTGTTAAGAGCTGACAATTAATCTGTATCAGTGATAACTGCCAGGACCGAACTCCTTGATTAATTTCCTCCTTCCAAAAATTCTATTAATCCTTCTACCCGTCATATGTGATGGTTTTTAATAATTTTATTAAAGACGTAGGTATATTGACTTCTGTTAAATGAAATACTACTTACAAATTCTGTTTTTCCATCGAAACCAAACTTTTCTTGTAGATTCTTATACACATTGAAACATAAGTTTATATCCTCCAAATTTAAATGTCGTTAAATCCTGTTTTCACCACTTTCACTAAAATCATCACTTTCATCACCATTGTTTGAGTTTACGTCGTTGTTAATTATTTTGTACCGAAATCGATTTTTCCCAGACACCACATGTAAATATTTAATTTTCAACTTTAAATATAATTGATAATGAATATGTATAATACATTATTAAGTACATTTTAACGATTATTAGTTGAAATTACAATATAAAACGAATGTATCGTCCATAGATATGTAGGTATCGTCAACTAAGCATTTTAGATTATAATGTTGACTGGACTATAGAAGTATTAGAGTCAAACAAAAAGCCGATGTTCGCAATCTATGTTTTACGTCAACTATACAGCTGTAATTTGTTTTTTCTCCGATCGTGGGAAAAGTTACACTATTTTGACCAGTTTTCAATGCGCAAAGCTCAACATTCCCGAATAGTAGGCAAGCAATTAGAAAATAACAGTGCGGTAATATTATTACCGCACTGCTGTAGCGTGCGGTAATGTTACAAATGGATTATTACAATAAAATGTAACAAAGTATGGCTTTAATTTTTATATTGATGAAGTTGTTATATAAAAGAAATAAAAGCTACATCTAGTTTATAACGATATTCTTGAACACAAATTAATTGTTGTTAATATTTACATTCATTGTACAGTTTGTACAATTTGTAAATGCATGGCTAATTGTTTGGTTTATCTCGTTACCACCACTTCTATATTTCAATATGAACATAGAGAAATATATCTAAACTTACTTGAATACATCTTGAATAAAATATTTTTTAATTAATTTTTTAAATGTAAATCAACGATCGAAGAAAAAATAGTATGTATAGTTCGTGGGAAAAGCATATTCCCACAACTATACAATATACTATTTTTTTTCAATTGCGCATGTATTAAAGTTGAAAGTGAAATATAACCCACGTTTGGTCAAATTTTGAATTTGTTTGTGTCAAATTTTTCCACTTGCTGCACAATTCCGGCCCCTGATTTTTCATTTTTCAAATCGCTTTTTTATAATACAATCTACCTTGATTTCGTTACTATGGTAACAACGTTTCGATATATTGTCGAATGATGACAGTTCGTTGATTTTTAATTTAATTTTTAGTTTTTTTGCGAGTGCGCAAATTTAACGATAATATGAATTCAAATTTTGTATATTGAACTGTCTGTCTTAAAAAAATATTCTATGTCACGCAACCAGAAATAAGTGATTTTTAGGTCTCTCCAAGCTTCCAAGACTCACCCACGGCTCGTCCTGGAATCTTCTTGTCTCGACCTGAAAAACACCACTTTCCGGTCTTGTAACGTAAATTACTATTCTCTTCAATTGCGCATGTCTTCAAAGTAAAACATAACCCACATTTCACCATCACTTTACACACTAGTTAGGAAAATAACTATTCCTAACAAGTGTGGAAAGTGATATTTTCTCGCACGCGACTGCAGTTGACCCGAACGACGTGTAGCGGAGTTCGGGCAAGCAGTCAAATGCAGGAAAGACACTTTACGCATGAGTTAGGAACATTATTTTTTCTACGACCGTATATACCTACAAAAAAGTATATCAACTCATTTTTCAAAAATTATTTCATTTCAACATACATATTATACAAAACTGTAACTAAAACCCACTAATTAATATAAATATTAATATTAAAACACAATTTGTTGCATTCTGTAAATTACTTAAAATTTCCAGTCCAGTGGAGTTATTTGGTGTTAGGGTTATATAAAAATATCTTCATTATTTTATATTTTCAAAAAATGAAGAATACAACCAAAAGCTAGAAAATATTTTTTTTATGGACTATTCCGTGAATATTTATTTAGCTGTAGTCACAATAGTTATAACTTCCGAAGTAAAAAACTATCTAAAAAGGTCAAAATTTGTATAATTTTACGATGACTTGAACGTGCTAAATTTTAACGCGTTGAGGTTGGGTTCTACCATGGTTCTACCATATTTAACGTACATTGTGTGCAATATATGTCAAATATAACAGAACCTCACCTAAATGCGTTAAAACTTTTCTTGGTATTTACTACAAGGTAGCCAATTAAAGCGACAAATGTCAATATCTCCTGCACCAATAAAGATAGCAAGAAAACGTTTGACGAAGCTTGTTAAGGGTTAAGAGGTTAGGTTGTTATAAAATTATTTTTCTCTATAAACGGTGCTCCAAAAACCCAGCACGGTAAAAAATTTCCATTTTTTAAATAGAACACACTGAATTTTCAGATTTTTAGATAGTAGCAAAAAAAATAAGATTTATTATATCCCGACGATGTAATAAAAAAGCTGGGAAGTTTTGCATCGCGTTATATTTTTCCTAAAAATCCAAGTGATATAAAAAAAGGTAACGATAGTTTACAAAAGTTGAGAGAGTTGCAAGGAATTAATTTTAGAAGTTTTCAACAAATCACCCGTATCTCAGGAAGTGAAAACAAATTTAGAAGGCGGTTAGTGAATACACAAACATATTCATTGTGATAATTTCAAAAATGTATGACTGTTGCTAGTTATTTGACTACAAATAATTTTATCCAGCGATAAAACGTCATAACAATAATAGGTTTGCAGTCGAATAACTCGAAAACCGTTGATCCAGATATAGACATTATATATATTTTTCAAAGAGGGATTTGAGAAGATTTCAAAAATCTCAAAAAATATAACGTTTTTTGCTCGAGAGAGATCGAGAGAGCGCTTCTCTCGTCTCATCAGACGAGAGAAAATGGGTCTCTTGCCTCGTCGAGAGAGGGCGAGACGAGACGAGAGGCGAGAATCTCTTATCTCGGCGGCAACACTAGGATCAATCTTGACTCAACGAAATTTAGTATGATAGTTTGAGAAATGCTGCAATTGGCGGACGGTACTGGCTCGCTACGAATTCTCCTGTTTGTATCATAAGTCTGATCATAAAGTATACTATCAGTTGGCATCTGACCGTTTTGGAGTAAAAAAAGCAACCGGGTCAAATCGGACCCAACATAACTTTTGGTGATAGGTACTATTTTTGTGTTACAAAATGAACCGTAATAGACCCCTTACGCAGTTTGAACTTAAACAGGAGGCATCAAATATATGTATATTATTTCTGTCGGAAGGGAGCTTATCAAGGATCATCTCCAAATGAGAGCTGAAATAAGAAATATGCCAATTGAACTTCGAGGTATAATAAGGCGTTTTATTGGATTACCCCCAGAAGAACCTAGACCAGATAATCCCTGTGACAACAAAAGACGGTGATGTTACATGTGTTCTAACGACAACAAACATCCAAAAAAATGTTCAATGTGTTTCAGGGGCATTTGTAAGGCCCATAGCATTGACGTTGTGGAATGTTTGCAGTGTGCGACTGATTAAGAAATTAAATAATTTTAAAACACAAATACCTACCCTAAACTTTTTAACTAAAATATCTTTTCTTTATGTTTTTTCTTATAAGATGTGAAACAATGAGGGGTCCGGTGAACTATAGGGAAACATGAATGGGTCCGGTAAGGTTTGCGACCCTCGGAATTTTGCAACGATTTTTTTTAATAGAAAGCCCTATGGCTATGGCTATGGCGCGCGCGAATTGCGAAATGTCGACCCGGCGCGCTTTCATGTGGAATACGAATTATTAGACACTTTTTGAGAAGGGGAAGGGAAAACATATGTATGTTCCTTCCCCTGTCTTCACCTCAAAATGACTGACTTGATAAGATTTCTACTAAAGCAAAAAATGTTTATCATAATTCAAAACATATCGCTTCCCGACCAACTGACACAGATCAAAGTGTAACTAGAATACGAGCTAGAATATCATTGAATACTTACAATGAAAATCCATATAGAAATAAAAAGTAGTATTGTAGTTGAAAGAAAAGGAATAATTTATTGAATACCTAAATCAAAATTTCAGGGCATGCCGACGTTAATTATGCGCATGCGCAGATTACTACAGCTGTAAATTGGCGCAACCACAACCCGAAACGAGAGCATCTTGGCTACAAACTTTTCAAAACAAATCGATAATGTATGAAAATCGCTATAAGAAATTTTAAAACTGTCGTTTATTGTTGATTCCATCATAAATGAGAGTGTTTGAATCAAGAAAAGTTACTATACAATAAGTTTTCTACAAAAGAAATAGCAAGACAAGAATAGGAAAAATAACCTCTATCATATTGAACTAGAATTCGTAATAAAAGAAACAGACTGTGGTCCAGCAAAAAGTTTGTTTTAATCTCTTATATTTAATGTATAAAACAAATATAAGGTAATCACTACATTAAAAGAATGTTTATTATTTAAAATTTCATGATTATAAATAATTTTATATTGTCATATTAATGTATCTAATCTATAACAATGTATAAATAATTCAGCTAGAAGAAAATAAAGACCATTTGACAACGCCGTTAGTAAGTATCACCTGATCCTAATTTGTGGACCTAGGATATCTAGACATGAGATTTTAGTGAGTCATTTTATAAGCTTAAGTGTCAAACGAAAATATTTATGCTCCCGAATATTTCTAAAAATCGGTAAAATTTAAGTATTTTCTTCCGGTTTTTTTGTGAAACAGATTTAAATTTAGTTCAAGATAATAACCTTTATTGTTTGAAGTGAAAATATTTATCGTTAAGTAGCATTAATTAGTGTTGAAAAAGTACCACTTTTTTAACTAAAATCGTGATTTTTGAAGTAATTTCTGGATGATCCAAGGAAGCTTTTGTTCTAAGCTGCTTTATTTAAGGTAAGCTTTCAAACAAATTTAAAATTATCATCAAATTCCGAGGGTCGCGAAGTCGACCAGAACCCTCACCTATTTTAAGAATTATCCCTCAAAAAATTTGCGGGTTATTCATATTTTGCCGAGAAAAATCCAAAAATAGCTATTTTTGTATCTATGTATCGATCACCAAAGTATTTCGCGCATGAGATGCAAACAAATTTTTTTCTTCAAACCTCAAAAGTATTGTTCTAAAATAAGTAATATGCTTAGCTTAATATGAAAAATAGTATTGAACTGACTTAAACTGTTTTTCCAAATCAAGTAATTACTTAATTATTGTTATAAGTTACCCAACTTTACCTTACATTAATAAATAAATGATTTCTTGGATTTTTGCTTGGTTGCGGAACATAAAGGTTAAAATATAAAAATCCCATATGGTTTACATGCAGTGCGCGAAGTAAGTATTTCGCACACTACTCCGATTGGCAGCAATTATTAATTTTGCTGACTGATATCAATCAGCAAAGTATTACTTTTCCTGTCTAGGCAGCAAAGTAATTACTTTGCTGCCTGTGATTATACATTTCCATAGCAACCAACCAAAATAAAGAGATTGTGGGAATTGTAATAATTTGCAAATACAATATCCTCATTATGAACAATCGGAGAAAAAATTATATGTTCAACTTGGCAGCAAAGTAGATTGACTGCCTTAGCTGAATTCCTAGCCTCGCTACGCTCGGCTATGAATTCAGCCTTGGCAGTCAATCTACTACTTTGCTGCCTAGTTAAACAAATTACTATTTTTTCGCCACTTCAGCCATCACTTTTGAACTAGTTATTTTATACAAACCACAGTTTAAATGTATTGCACTGTTTGTACGGAAACGTGATCAACAGCATGTAATCTCGCTAATTATAACAACATTTCAGTTAGTCTCCTGATAATATTGTTCAAATTACCACTTTTATAAATATATATTTGAAAGGCTGCAAATGTTTATATGAAAACAATTAAATCAAATTACATAGAAGCTCTAGCGTAAGCAGTAGTGTGTAACACCCGTTAAAAATCAGTGATAACCACAAATCTACACCAAATTTGTAGTAAATATATATCTTTCTCTTGTTTGATTTCGAACAAAAAATGTTGATCGCATTGCTTTAGTGACTAAGGTTATTCAAGAAGGGGAAGGGAATATAATCATTGGATTAGCCGTTCCACTTGAATCACTTGATATTCGTGGTACAAGGTATTGGATATTTTCTAAAAATGGAAAGTGTGAATGCACTCAATACTTTGTAACGCGCATATTAAGTTTATCAAAAAGAGGAAGGGTAAATATAATAACAATTTCCCCTCCACTGAAAAAGAAGTTTTAGAGAATGCATGTTTAGATTTATGGTTCTAGTTACGAATCACCTTCAACGGAAAGATATCTGTCAGTTATGTCATTAAAATTGTTTATATCCAAACCACAAAATCCAAACTGGGTTGCCTTTCAAATATGTATTTTATAAAAGTGGTAATATAAATGATGTTATGAAGAATCTAACTGGATTTTTTCATAGAGAGCGAGAATACATAAAATATCGGGCTAAAAAGTGATGGCTCAAGTGGCGAAAAAAAATCTTTCTTCGAATTATTCTTCGTAAATTTGGATAACCTGCAAATTTTTTTACGGATAATCTTCAAAATAGGTAAGTACTATCGATTTTACGCAAAATCAGTCTCAGGATCGTGTTTCCCTATAGTATAGTTCACCGGACCCACAATGGGTTTGAGTAAAGAATTTAAAAGGAAATTTTTTCAATTGTTATCATTATTTACTCAATTTTTATAAAAACCTCACAAAAACACACAATGTTTGCTTTTACACCATAATAATGGGATAATATTTTTTTAGTTATTTTTTTATTTTATATATTGTATTAAAGATCTAGAAAATAAAATAAACTAATAGAAGAAACTTGTCTTGTTAATTTATTAAATCGTATAGGATTCTTACTCACATATCATTATTGATCCAACATACCTTAAGAGGTTAACAAAATCACCATACCAGTTGAGGGTTGTACCTTAACACATTACGCAAATATCACTACTATCACGTTAATTATTGGGGATTCAAATTAAGATCATAGCGCTGAGGTGGCGATATCTGAACTATTTTTTGTACATTGTGCATAACCTCAAATATCTTTAACATAACATTTCCATTGTAATTTAGACGTTGTCTTTTCGTTTTTTAATCATATTCATAGTTTTATAAGTAAGTATTGGTAATTGAATTAATTAACCAAATTTTATGTCAAGGTTATAAAATAATGTACAAAAAAAATAGTTCCTTTTCTACCACCAGATAGAGTATCGCTTATACTGAATTCCCAATCACAAAAGCAAATTTTAAAAACTACTCTCTCTGTATTTTTGCTTATAGTATTAGTCGTATATTTTTGTCCAGGGTTGCAGTTAATAAATATCAATCTGCGTTCAGACTGCATCACTTCCATGAGGAAATCTGATTCGTGGGGAGTAATGACACAGGCAGAGACATTATTATTCGCGAAGCATTCAACTGACTAGGGACTGACTAGACTATTACTCAACCCGTATATGCCTCGCGAATTGTGATTGGCGAGGATTGATGTGCGAATCAGATTCGAGGAGTCTAAACGCGCCTTTAGTTGCCAATATTTATTTAAAATTTTATAAATTTATTTCAGATTATCAAAAAACTTGAACAAGATGGCCAAGTATCAAGTACCACACTACCTCAAATATCCCGGCAAAGAATTTTACACAATAGTTTTGATATAAGGAATTCCACAGGAAGCGACGATGGTAGCACGGAAGGCAAGAGAAAACAACCGCCGTTAGTATTTAGAGCTGGTACTAGAGAAGTTCATAATAAACTTGAAAAACATCGGAGAGCGCATTTAAAAGAATGTTTCGATATTCTGAAAAAACAGTTACCCACTACTCAGGATGAGAAGAAACCGTCGAACCTTAGTATACTTCATTCCGCCTTAAGGTTAGTCTCCTTATAAAACTATCTAGCTCTGAATTTCTAGACATGAATGCCGTGCACGATATTAAAATGATAAGTTATTCAAATGACGAGGAAGGTAATATAAATTTTAGTGAAGTATTTCTCTGGCAGTGGCGTCTCCTCATAGCAAGGCAAGGGAGGAACTTTTCAGGAAGTTTTTTTCATTCCTTTGTTTTTCTCAAAACAAAATTGAATAAATAATATGTTGGTTGAATGAGGAATAATTAAGAACTCTCCATCAAGTAATTCTAAAATATAACCTTATGTAAAAACATATACTTGTTTTTGTGTATTTAACATTATCTTATTTGATAGGTAGGTTAAACATTGATCAACATATTTATAAATATGTATAACAAGGGTACCCAAAAATAAAAAATGTAACTTTCCTCTATAATCTATTTTTTTTTTTCAATATCATCCATATTATATGAATAATAACAATCGATTAAGCCTTTGGATCAGCTGAGTAACGATGGTAACATAAACACATATGTATTCCAATTTAACTTCGGCTTGAAAGCGGACGCGTGAAATTATCTTATAATATTTTTTTAAATGGACAAATTATTTATTTACTGTTTATAGCTTGTTGGTATTTGTAGGCGGTTATAATAAAACAATTTTCATGCTGGAAAAGTAAATTTGTGCTTCTAAAATGCTGATCATTTTGATTCCAAATGTACCTATCTTGTGCAGGGAACACCAAAAATATTTTCAGCTATTGCTAGTGATTCCACTAAGTATTCAGCATACACATAGGTAGGTATATACATTGACCTCCTGAGTTAGTGAGAAAAACTACATTGGTAATGGTAATAAAATAATTGCATTCTACTAATTGACCAAAATAGACATTTGGTATTCTATTCAATTCTATTGTAATCTATTATTTTCGAAAAACAGGAATAAAAATGTTACGTTTGATTTTCAATTTTTCCAGGTTATGTATCCAAATAATGTTATTATGAAATACTTTTTGCAGTTTCCTCCTGTTTTTCCATTGACTCTTTTTTATTATTTAAGTAAATTATAGAAAAAATGTTTTCAATTTTCTTTTATTGAATACGAAAACAAATAATTTGAGCAATCTGCTTGTAGTATTACAAATTTGAAGTACAAAGTGAGTATAGGTAGTTTCTATATATAATATGTATTGACTATAATACAGAATGTCTGACTTTTCTCTGACCCCTCCCAATCATTCAAATGAATTATAGGAATTATAGCTAATGGGGTAAACTATAAAAATGTTTATTATAGCAATAAACAGACATGTCTGCAAATTTAATGTATTTGTCTTCATATTCACAAATACATGGTAATTAAATTTCATCTTCCATTTTTCTCTTCCAGTAAGCGTCTCTTTCACCAAAGGACAGTGTCCTTACCTTATTACCAACGAAGATAGCACAATGGTGTTCTTTTCACCTTATATGCAATAAAAAACTAAGTATAACATTAGCAACTTGAAACAATCGCAATCGCAAATAATAAAATGAACCGGTCCGCCTCCTAATGTTCTTATCTGCTACCCTTACCTTGTTCGATTTTTGCACAAAAATGTTAAGAATTTACATAGTCGCAATAAATAGAAAAATAATCTTTAATTTACTCACCTAGTTATTGTAACGAGAAAATAATAATGAAAAACTACAATTATCTGCAATAAAACAATAATAAAATATAAACTCATATACTCACCTACCTGATATATTTCTATTTTGGAAACCTAAAAATTAAACACAAATATACACTATACATACGAAGTTGAATATCAAATTTTGAAAACATACAGGTAAAATGGTATAGATATTGCAAGTATCTATATATACCTAATAATCTGTCGTGCATTGTTTTTCAGTTTTCTTGACAAAAAAAATGTTCTGTTTGTTTTTTTCCATGCTGTTCGAGGTAACATGGTAACATTGGTTGTAAATGGCACTATAATGTTATTTTCACTACAAGTTCTAAGTTCCCTTGGATTCTAAAGTATCGTTGTCAAATAATGTAAAAATTGTCCCTATAAATCCTTATTACTTCTTCAGTTGCGTCCAAAGAGACTTCTCAAGTCTAGGAAATGTAACTCCAGTGTATTCCTAAAGTAATGTATGTTGAAATTATATGTGAGTGTACTAATATAAGAAAAGTAACTAAAACTTTTCAAATCATAAATGTAAATTGTCAATCACTGACTAATAAGACCAATATAATTGATTTATTATTGGAATGTAACAAACCTCATATTTTGTGCCTTTCTGAAACCTGGTGTAATCATGATAATATCGATTTAGCGAGATTTAACGATTATACATATGTTGGCTACTCACAGTACCTACTCACTTTAATCCTATCAACAAAATTCGTATAACATGGAACATCGGTGGTAAATGGCAGTATATAGTATATTACGTAACGTGTGCGAAAAATCACTTACGCACAAGTTATGTACACTATTTTTCCTACGACCACGCGATATACTTTTACCGAATCAGGCATGTACAATCTTGCGTTTTAATGTAGATGTGAGAGGTTTTACGTATGTGTATTTGTAATTACTTTATATAGTTTTGATTACTTACATTTGAAAGTGACCCATTACGAACATTTATTTTAACAACTAACAACAATTGGATTCAGAACATCAGAAATAAAACTGTTTTTGTTACAAAAATATTGCGATTTAGAATAAATTATTTATTTGAATTACTGTAAAAATTGAAAGTAATAAATTATATTATATGGACAAATCAACTTAGAAAATACGCATTTTACATATACATAAATTTGCGGGGTAAATGGACTAGAATTCAATTTGACAGCTTTTTTATCCGCACACGTACGGATAAGATTTTTTTCCGTACGCGTATGAATAAGGGCCACTTTCCATAGAACTAGACAGTGCGATATACATATTGCGAAAATTACTTTCGAACCCTCGCATTACACAAGAACGACAGAAAAACAGCTGAAAGAGAGAGAAAGATAATTATGCGCGGTCATCGAGGTGTGTATTTAATTCCAACTAGGGTGTGGATTTAATTCTCGAGAGTTACCGAATGCTCATTGCCCCTCTATTTCAACATTTTTAACCGCTATTGCCAGAAGCGCGGATTAATTTGTACAAATGATATTTTTCTCTCGTTTTCGTTGACTCTTTTTCGAAGTCATGCACAATAGCTAAAACAAAACACTTTCACTCGGCAACATTGTCTTTTACAGATAGAATTCACATTTAAACTGCTATTCCTAGGTCTTTTCGCTACAAACGTTGATCACGTTGGAAGCGCATGCCGTTGTATTTGAAAATAAAACATTTACAATTATGCCTTCATTAACATACTTAACCTGCGAAAAAGTGCAAATTGTAAGATGGTATTTTGGAGGTCATACGGCTAATGAAATCGTTAATTTGTTTATTGTGGCATCACCTGAACTAGCTCCAAATGATTTTTTTCTTTGGGGATTTTTTAAAAAGTAGCATTTACCAACATGCATTTGAAAGAGCTAATAATTTAAATGAATTGAAGGTGAAAATATAGCACGTTTGTGCCAGCATTACACCAAATAATCTTAGAGATATGAGATGGCGCAGCAAGGTGGCTTATTTGAGCACTTAATTCATTAAAATTATGTTTACCTTTAGAATGGATTTTTATTTTTCCAGGAAGTTTATATTTTATGTTTAGAATAGGTGTAGGTACCTTATTTTATTTTTTCAATTTAATTTATTAATGGAAGGGATTTTTAGTTTATTAATTGTGGTTCTCTCAAGAAATGCTGTTTTATTTTCAAGTTACAATGGCTAAAATAATATCTTATTGTAGTTAGAAATTGTTAACTTGGTCTGAAATGATCATGTTGACAAAAATGAATTTTAAGATGTACAGGTTACGTAATAACGATTATATTTTTTCATTTCTTTAACGCACTCACTCACTCCATGTTGGGAGCATAATGAATTACCATTTACCACTACCACTAACCACTAACTAGTGAATTCTCTCTGTAAAGGACAATGTTGCCGGATTAAAGTGTTTTATTTCACCTATTGTGCATGACTTCGAAAAAAAGTCGACGAAAACGAGAGAAAAATATCATTTGTACAAATTAATCTGCGCTTCTGGCAACAGCGGTTAAAAATGTTGAAATAGGGGGGCAATGAGCATTCGGTAACTCTCGGGAATAAGTTTACGCCTCTAAGGTGAAACAAAGTGATTACCGTGCACAATTATTCTTCCTCTCTCTTTCATATATCCTTGTCGTACTTGTGTAATTCGAGCCCCTGGTTCCGAAGCAAATTTCGCAATCTGTATGTCACTTTCCTATGTGATAGTAGGAAAATGTTATTTTCACTACAAGTTCTAAGTTCCCTTGGATTCTAAAGTATCGTTGTCAAATAATGTAAAAATTATCCCTAGGAATTATAATTTATATAATCCTCTGATTCCTATTATGACGATAAAAAAAGATGAGGATGAAGATGTATTGGATGTAATTAACTACGAGATTTAGGATTTCGGGGCAAATTTCTATCGTGGCTGAAATCATACCTAGAAGCCAGAAAACTTGTTAGAATTGAAGATCAGAAGTCCCTCCCCCAGCCTGTGGAAGTTGGCGTATCTCAAGGGTCAATCTTAGGTCTTCTGATATTTTTATTATACACAAACGATCTTTCTGAATATGTTAGCACCAATAATTGATCTATTTGAAGAACTGCTTTATGTCCCTTTAAAGTCAATATTTTACCTCCTAACAAAAGGTATATGGTACCCATAATTCACGCCATGATAACTCAACACTCACAATATTTCGTTACATAGGTGACTAGAGATGGGGGTACAATATGAAATCAACTATTAAAACTGTGTATTTTGAGAAAATATGTTTTTGAAATATCGTATCGATAAAATATTGAAATATTTTCTAATATTAAGTATTTTAAAACAATATATTTATAACGGTACGTTGTATTGATACTTTACACAGTATGGCCCATCTCTATATATGTCAAATTATTTAATGTAGTTAAAACATTTTGAGGTTAGTAATACCAAATCGATACAGACTTTTATTTAATAAAGAAATTAAGGGTCATGGACAAAGTATAGTATTCTACTCGCAATTTATGGCCAATATTCACTCGGGTGAATCACCCATAGTGAATAATGGCTATCATAAATTGCTCGTCTAATAATATACCATTATACTACTACTACAACTGCAAAATTACGGAATAAAATTTCAATTAAAGTAGATAGATCTGAACGATCTTTATGCTTTATGTTACTTATTTATAGGTTTTCTTTTTTTATTGAATTTGAATGATGGTTTTGGATCTCTATAATCAATTATCTAGAACATTCATTATAATAATATGTTTCCTACAGGATGTAACAGTAGGGATGCATAAAAATTAAATATTAACGTCTAAAAATATACGGCTTATCTTTAGAAAAAATAGTGTTTGAAAGTATTAAATTAAGTACTTATCCACTAACGCACTAACTACATTGAAATATCTTTTACAGGTATATTCAAACATTAAAACGGAAGGAAAGAGAATTGGAGCATGAAATGGAACGATTAGCACGAGAAAAAATAATCGCTCAACAAAGGTTAGCTGTTTTGAAAAAAGATATTATGACACATTACGATAATATCGATTTTTCAAAAATTTTACCAGAGGGCAACTTAAGTCCCATTGGCAACGCCACAACACCTCCAGCGGAAGAATTTAGGGAAGATTTTCTTAACAATGGATCGTCCTTACACATGGGGGAAAATCAAGAAATGTCAATACCAATTTTGACCAAAACTAGCATTCCTGTCGTTACACAAAACTTGACTTCACTAAAAGAGGTAAATATTCTCATAGATTTTTTAACAAGATTGATTAATCACCAAATAGAAATGAATATGACATCTAGATGTAGATATAGTCATTGAAACCTAATGAAAACTCATCTTGAATAACCACTGTATTATGAAGAGTTTCTATGTATGTATTCTTTGACGAGATGATGATTTGATAACAAGATCCAAATTTTAAAACTGAGTAGATTGTATTAAGGAACTAACACATTTTGTGAATAGCTATAGATCTTCTCTGCTTAAAGCTATCAACATTCCAAGTCTATACTATTAAAAAACTATAAAGAATCCCTTGATAGGCTGGCAAGGGACAAAATAGTCTATAGTATGATGCGTTACAAGGGGGAATTGCAAGTAATGAATTGGCATGCCAGTTAGCTGAAGAAGACTCTGAAGAGGATTTCATACATGGGTCCGGAACCGTTCTGTGCCAAAAGGATTCCGTACGAAGGGAAATCGGAAACTGGCTGATAAGAAATATCAATTCAAATGGAGGTTGACACAAGGTCATAACCATACAATGAGTCTACTGAACAATGTAAACAAGTACCTTTCAACCTGGCTATTGGAACTGGGTAGAACACATCTTTTTGTAGATGGTTACCGACCTGGCCACTGAACACTATACCCCGAGAAAACTTCTAGGAAAAAAGGTAAAAGTTTGTGAACCTATATGCAGAAAATGAGAACTATATGGTGATACACGTACCCATACTTTGCTTTTGTGAAAACCTCTCAGAAAATGACTCAGGCAGATGCCCTTTGGAAAGGAAATAATACAATCATTACAACTACTGCAAATTCCCCCAGTGAAACTAGTGGCCTATGGAGAAGACACGAAGCTTCTGGAATGGAAGTAGATAATATGGGAAATGATACAAAGGTTTAGCTCAATTTCCTGGGCTGTTAAGCACCTCAATATCAATTACACACTGCTGGTTAAGGACTGTAATGTACTATTTACGCGAATTGTGGTTTATCTTGGTTAACAAGTGCTACGAGTGATAGATAATGCTGAATTTGGATGACAAACATAAATAAGATTTTCTAAAATGTTTTTTTCTTTATACCAAATACGTTTATTAAATTTTCTCACTTGTAACTAGTACTGCAACATATTCTAGTACGAAAGGTGCAAAAATACAGTGAAATGTATTATTTCTAAACGTATTTAGAAATAATTAACTTTGTTTTAGTATATGTCGAGTTTGTACAGCTACTTCTGTTTACGCCGGAAATGCGTATGTCTTTTTTGATATATGGGGCAACCTTTTTTCTTCCCGTATATAATTTAGAATATTTTCTTTTTCCGTCGACCGTGTATTAACATCTGCTATTAACGTTGTCAAAATTTGACAAAATCATACACTAATGAACCCTATTAATGTATGATTTAAATTAATCAACGATTTTTCTACAGGCAACCCAACGCACATGTTATACATTATATTTATATTGACATTTACCTTTGGTGTAGGTAACCAAGCATACAGTAACACCTTTTAAAATGATTACCAGTATGGAATACTTTTAGTTTATGACTAACTTATCGTTTTATTTTATTATTCTACAAAATTATAATATTATTTTTCTACTACCGTGTGTAAAGTAGGTACTTTAGACACACTTTCGAGTGCGTAAAATCTGATTTTACGCACTAGTGCGTAAAGAGTTTTTCTTTACGCACTAGTGCGTAAAGTAAAAAATCCAATATTATTATGTATGTAGTTATGTGTATCTGAATAGGTATAAGTTGGCGGTGAGTGACTGACATTTCTTTAATTGTGAATTGAATCTGACAATTAAAGTTTGAATTGAGATCTTCCGACTATACCTAGGGTAATCAATTGTATTTTGATGTAAGTATTGAATATTTTTAGGAAACTATGATGTTATTTTATATTATTATAATTATAAAGATGGATCTATCAGAAGATTACTTCGCAAATAGTGTGGAAAAAATAAAATGATAAATTTCGAAAATGTTCTAGTGGCATATTACCTAAACTTCTGTATTTTGATAAAGTTTTCGATAGTAGAAAAAATTTTGTATGTAATTCGTGTGTAAAGACCTTTTTTTCGACTCATGTGATTGTCGCATTCGCCTGCGGCTCATGCGACAACATTCACATTCGTAAAAAAAAAGGCTACTTTACACACTAGTTACATAAATAACTATTTTCTACACCCACATGTATATTTTCCATTTTCTGCACAGTTTACAGAATGGAAATGTAGGCCATATCGGTTAACTGAACGTATATGATTTCATATACATCCTATAACGTATATGAAATTCACCAATCAGCATTCGCGTTAAGTATTCGTCAACTCCCCTTTTTTCAATTTAAATGAAACGTCAAAATAACTTATCATTAAAAGTATCTCCTAGAAGCACTGGATCAAGAATATTTATTTACAATAATAAACAGAAATAAAATAATCCGCATAAATTTACAACAAATACTAAAAACAGAATAAAATGGGTATTTAAAGGTCCTCCTGACTTCAGTTTTTATAAAAGTATGTAATACATGTAACGTTATAGATATACAGATTGCGTAAATCCTTAACGATCCATCGTTGTATACACAAGAGCGACAGAAAAACAGCTGAAATAGAGAGAAAGATAATTATGCGCGGTCATCGAGGCATGTATTTAATTCCAGCTGGGGAGTGAATTCAAATCCCGAGAGTTACCGACTGCTCATTGCCCCTCTATTTCAACATTTTTAACCGCTATTGCCAGAAGTGCGGATTAATTTGTACAAATGATATTTTTCTCTCGTTTTCGTTGACTTTTTTTCGAAGTCATGCACAATAGCTAAAACAAAACACTTTCACTTGGCAACATTGTCTTTTACAGATAGAATTCACATTTAAACTGCTATTCCTAGGTCTTTTCGCTACAAACGTTGATCACGTTGGAAGCGCATGCCATTGTATTTGAAAATAAAACATTTACAATTATGCCTTCATTAACATACTTAACCTGCGAAAAAGTGCAAATTGTAAGATGGTATTTTGGAGGTCATACGGCTAATGAAATCGTTAATTTGTTTATTGTGGCATCACCTGAACTAGCTCCAAATGATTTTTTTCTTTGGGGATTTTTAAAAAGTAGTATTTACCAACATGCATTTGAAAGAGCTAATAATTTAAATGAATCGAGGGTGAAAATACAGCACGTTTGTGCCAGCATTACGCCAAATAATCTTAGAGATATGAGATCAAATCTTTATCACAAATTTGGTTATGGTCTGGTACAGCAAGGTGGTTTATTTGAGCACTTAATACATTAAAATTATGTGTACCTTTAGAATGGATTTTTATTTTTACTTTTTCAGGAAGTTTATATTTTATGTTTAGAATAGGTGTAGGTACCTTATTTTATTTTTTCAATTTAATTTATTAATGGAAGGGATTTTTAGTTTATTAATTGTGGTTCTCTCAAGAAATGCTGTTTTATTTTCAAGTTACAATGGCTAAAATAATATCCTATTGTAGTTAGAAATTGTCAACTTGGTCTGAAATGATCATGTTGACAAAAATGAATTTTAAGATTTACAGGTTACGTAATAACGATTGTATTTTTTTATTTCTTTAACGCCCTCACTCCTTCCATGTTGGGAGCATACTGAATTACCATTTACCACCACCAACTAGTTAGGAGGGCAATGAGCAGTCGGTAACTCTCGGGAATAAGTTTACACCCCCTAAGGTGAAACAAAGTGATGACTGTGCACAATTATTCTTCCTTTCTCTTTCATAATATCCTTGTCGTACTTGTGTAATTCGATACCCAGGTTCCGAAGCAGATTTCGCAACCTGTATACGATTTCCACATTACTTGGTAGTAAGTATACTTGGCTCTCGCGCGGTAGATCAAGGTTCGACTCCCCATGTAGAAATTTTTTTTATTGTTAATTTTATTTCTAAATAATTATTCTCCTTGATATTGATTGGTAAAATTATGAATAAAATTGTTGAAAATTTAAGTTGAAGTTATATTACAGTTTATTAAAATGTTTATTTTCAAGATTTTGTAGAAAAATATACTGTTCGACTCGTGTGGATTGTCTATATCCACACTAGTCGCACAAACTACTATAGTGTTGAAACAATTGAACACCCAAGATATAATTTAAGTAAAAAAAACAGTGGCATTTGAACTGGCGACCTTCTCTCTGACATTTCTTTCAATGTCATTATTTATTTTTGACAGTACTTAATATGGAACAAATGAATATTTTTAGTTTTTAAATATTGAGAAAAACGAATATACAGTCGACGAAAAAGCTTTGTAACTACACGAGTATTGAAAGGGCAATTCATTATCTCGATTGTGGCCCTCATTAATACACTTGTGGCCCTCATTAATACACTTGTTGGTTAAATAACTATTTTGTGTATTTCAACTCATAATTCAATTTACAATATTTATTAATATGGTTCACAAACCTTACAATACAACTAAACAGTTTTTTTTTAATTTAAACCAAAGATTGATAAGAAATTTTGATCGATCTTAGTATATAAAATTGAATGTAATGTCTATCTCAAACAATATATAGAACAAACTAAGCAATACTTGCATACATAATAGTATTTTATGCAACGTTCATGTAATGATAGCCATCAAGACACGAGCATGCAAATCCGAGTGTATTAATGGCCATTACATGAAAGTTGCATACAATATTTTTTCTACTCCGATTAATAAAAATTATTTAATTAATAATTATTAGTTTAATTAATTTTAAATATAGTTACTTTTGGAAATCAAAATTATTTGACAGCTATCAAATTAAGTGTCACTTTATAGGTCTGTTCTCCTGCAATAAAAGTGTAGCACTGAGCTATATAATTTTGAAAAATAAAGGTCCATCTGTGAAAAAGTACGTGTAAAATTACTAAAATTGGGAATATCTATGTATATTGCATTTGTATACTGCAAGATGCATTAAAACATAATTAAAATAAATAAAATCGTATAGCTCAGTGCTACACTTTTATTGCAGGGAACAGAGCTAATATAATTAATTTCAGAAATGTCAACCAGGTATCAATGGCTATATTAAATATTAAGCGAATGTCGCATTCCTATTGGATTAAAAATATGTATCATAATGAAAATCTGTATCATAATGAATATCATTATGATACAGATTTTAGTCTTTTAATAAGTATATTCTAAAACAGGAGTAGAAAAACGTTTTTACTTCCACGCTCATGACATTAATAAGAAAGAAAATACTAATACCACTGCATTATTAAAACATAAAATCATAGTTTCAATTTTCAATATTTCAAAATATAACAATCCGAATCTAATACTAAAAAATGAGGAATTCATTAAATGATCTACATTAAAAAAAAATTAAAATACCATTAATTTAAGAACTGATTTAACTAACTTATCCAACTGTTTTAATGTACTACACATAATATATTATTTTATTGGGATACAATTTCATCACCCTGTTTACAGCTTTATTTTTTTTTCCACCTTTAACTTACATTTTAATTTTAAACCAAGTTGACAGTCAACTATTTTCATTCAAACGAAAAGATATGCCTAGCATATTCTGGTTCAATTTATGACTGAACATCCTGAAGTAATTAGTGGGATTTTCACTGCAAGCTTTACCGGGCAGATCTCCTAAAAGGATAACAAATAAACAATAGAACAAGAGGTTGCGGCTAAATGTTACTGTTTATGATTATACTTGTACCTACATAAAATACTTCAAAAAAAATCCAAAAATATAACTTGCGTAAATGATTACATCATATGTAATAACAGTGAAACTAGTAAGGAATTATTTAGAACAGTAAAATTTTTTCTTATACGACAAATGGATCTTTCATATTTTAAGCAAATCTACAATACAACAATCTCATAGTGGACTTTCAATAGTCCCTTAAAAATACGTGCCATGTGGTACTAGTGCACTTTGTCACAGTGAAGCTAGAGGTGTTTTTGAACTTTGCAGTTGTTGCGTGCTGTTTATTTATTTAGGCAGGAATTGATACAATGGAAAATTATGATAACAAAAATTTGTATTACTCAAGAAAGAAAAAGCTTTCGCCGTATTTCAGATCATTTGGAACAACTGTATTCTGATCCGGAGCACCCTAAAGTTATGCGTTGTTAGGACAGTGCGCGTCGCAAAACTCACAGTCTGCCAAACGTTGCATAAAGACGCTCAAATCAATGTTATGGAATTAAGTTAGGTTGGATTGCTAGGACCAGAGGTTAGGACTACGCAGAGCAGAGCGGACTCTCGACTTATGCGCCTCTTTGATCTTTTGGGGTCAAATTTTCATGACCTTGATTTAAAACTTGGCTTGTTTAATGTCATTTCTGTGCGGTAAATTCAAACTGTCGGTTGATTTATATTTCAAATGATCTGCCTTGGAAACCTAATAAGCTGGTTCGCGTTAATAAAACCATACCTTTCAACATCTCTTGGAAATCTAAAGAGAGACGTCGTCCTATCCCTAGATTTTGAGTCACATCCTCGATAAGCACAAACACTCCCACCTTGGTTGCTAGCCATTTTTGTAACCACAAATATGATACGCGATAAATGATAACACAAAACACAATCAAATCATTAAAGTCCCAAAAAAACTGTTCAAAATAAATTATACAATTCAAACCAAGCAACTCTTAAAAATTTGGAAGTTGACAAATAACAAGCCAAGCTTCGCGCATGAGCAAAAAAATTTCGTTTTGTCAGAACGCTTGAAAGACGCTTCTGTGTAGTTAAGGTATTCTGTGCTTGTGCGTCGTCCGTTTACGCCGAAACCAAATGTAGTTTGTTTTAGATACAAACGTTGAGCTGAGCAGAATTGACTGTGGGCTGGACTTGTTGAATTGTTCTATTATTTTTAAGTTAATTATGGCAAAATTTTCCCCTGCGGAAGAAGAAACCTTAATAGATTTGTTCAGGAAACATCCTGTCTTATACAGTGTGACCCATTTAAAATCGAACCACCTCTGTATAATACGCATTTTTTAATCAATCTCAACAAAATTTTTTTTTTGTATTATTAAGGATTAAATACTGTATCTTCACAAACTTTTTTTAACTTTAGTTTAATTTCCAAGGCACTCTATGTTTTTTCATTTGTGAAAAACGGCAAAAGTTTATTAGGCCATTTTTGTCTCAAAAGTTGACTACACTACTAAATTTGTAGTCGTCAGAAATAAAAAATATCAAATTTTCATGATAAAATATTGGTTAGCAACGAAGTTATGGTTCATACAACAGCCTTTTTGGTGTGCGTCATCGTTTGTTAATGTCTTTCTAACACATTACGTGGAATGAAATGGAAAAAAAGTCAGGTCTTTGATTGTTATATTTATTCGAATAATACAAAAATATGCCTAGATACACGGAAAAACATCAGCATTTTGAGTTCTCAAGTTTTTCAGTTACAAAAAGAAGCTGGTAACTATTAATTTCATGTCCTTGTCGAATTTTGCTGAATGCGATCCTGATGATTTTATTTATCAAATTTAGGGTTTGATATGTGTCAAAATAGCAAATAAAATAAACGACATACCCAAAACCCGAATATACGTCACAAACGATGACGCACACCAAATAGGCTGTTGTATGAACCATACAATAACCTTTGAAACAAAGTATTTGATTATAATTTTTATTTAGATTATAGACTTATTTTAATTCCGGCAACACTTTTGATACAAAGTAGAACACTCGTGTAAGCATACAGTAAAAATCTGAAATCAATAGCTTATTCCGTTCTACAGTTATAAAACTGAAAATATGGTAAAATGAACAATTTGTGTGGGAAGGGATAAAAATCTGACTACGCCACTGGATTTGTGAATTATTATATAATTTAATTAAATATAGGTTATAAGTGGATTCTAAATTAACAATTCCAGTGGCGTAGTCAGATTTTTATTACAAAATTCTCTTCCCCCACAAACAAACTTTTGCCGCTTTTGACAAATAAAGAAAAACATAGAGTGCCTTGGAAATTGAACTAAGGTATGAAAATTAGCAAGAAGATACAGTTTTCAATCCTTAATATTACAAGAAAAATTAATTGAGATTGATTGGAAAATGCATATTTTACAGAGGTGGTTCCATTTTAAATGGGTCACACTGTATAGGGTAAAAAGAAAAAGTATAATATTGTAGAAAATAAGAAGTACATACTACGAAATAAGTCGCTAGTCGTCAGTCGGAATATCTATTCTAACACTCCACTCTAACAAAAGCAGATGTGAGTCGAGGTGGACAGATTCTGCCGTACTGTTCTAACAATCCGTACCAGAGATAATATATCCGTACCATAAGATAATATCACAGTACATAGACAAAATGTCAATGTACTGTGATAATATGTAGATAAAGTAAAACAGACACATGGGCAAACGAGATCAGGAAACACCAAGTTCCTTTGCGCTTGCGTTAAATAAACAGTTCCTGACAAATACACAAACTATTTTGGCTGCTTTCAAACCGTTTGCTTTTAATGTACTTCTACATTAAGTTCAAATTTGAATTTTAACTTAGATTTGGTGTTTGTCTTTCACATTCCAACTTATTTTCAAGGTCATGCACACGCTCAATACGAATGCGTCCAAACAGCTTGACGAGATCAAGCATAAGTTATAAATTTTAATGTTCTATTAATGGTGTACTGTGAGTTTACATATTTAAATTGTGAATATGGAACTCTTTTTTTCAATTATTACCAAAGTACAGTGAAGCATGGTCATAAGGAGCAATTAGCTATATGAATATTATAATACTATATTATACTAAATTATATGATATTAATGAAGAACTGTTTTTAAAACATGTTTCAATTTATAAATTGAACAATTGATTGTAAATGAATAGACATTCATATGTCCACTGTCAAATTAATTTTGATTTAAATATAAAATTACCTTTCATCTTCAGTGTTGGAACTGCACCAAGATGTTACGGATAGTTACGGATTCGTGTGGGAACGAATCTATAATAAATTGTTTATTATTTTGTACACTGATGGAAAAGTTATTGTTTCAAAACTTTGCCAAAATCAGTCATCTGATCTTTCGATTGATATGTTTTAGATCTCACAACCAATCCAAACAACGGCCTTGTCGGTGCTTCCAATGACTTATCCCGTAAATCAGGGCTTAGTTCTACAAAAAGTTGCTTTAGTACCAAAAGGATTGGATGGGTTAGCACCTTTAGTATCTACTCATTTCATCACTCCACAACAAATTAACGGAAAAGTGGTACCCTTGACCCAGTACTTGGTGAAACCCGTGGTAGTGGTTAGTACCGCGTCACCACGTCCAAGCTAGTGGGGTTTATATCCAAATTAGCAGTAATTTGGTTATGATTGAAGGAGAAGAGGAACATTTACAAATCCAGAGGAACGACTGAACTGCTGTGGACTTTTATCTATCATATATTCTGAAAAGTAGTAGGTATTTTTGTAACATCAAGTAACTATTATTTAAAAAAAAAAAATATTGCAATTGTAGATAAATTGAGGAATTTTGGGATATGTGATTAGTTAAGGTTTTCATATGCATATTTTATTTTAATTGAAAAATCAAAAATGCATTTTGATTATAATTCTCTTTCAAAATTATTTCTGGCGTTAATATTTTCACATCAATATATTTTTTATGTATTCACTTTTACACCAAGTTTGCGCCAGCTAGGATGAGGTGAAGAATTGCGTATTTTGTCGGAGCTATTGGTCCCACAAGAGTACAAAAGTATCCATTACATAATGAGCAGGATAATCAACAGATGAGAAACATTGAAGTAATATGATTTTTCATACAAATACGTAAGTTAAGTTTAACGACTATGATAAGAACTATTTCTTCAAATTTAAAGGGAGTGGGAGAGAGTCTTTGACCTGGATCCCTAACCATCCTGATGTGGATGGCAATGAAAAGGCAGACTCCATTGGAAGGAAAAGACCCGGAGGTGATTTTATCGAACCAAAAATTGCAATTAGCAACTCATAAAGTGTTGCAAAACAAATACTAAATACCAAAAGTTCTAGATTTCTGTTCTTTATGCATCTATACATCCTTTGAAACAGGCACAAAGCCTAATACACTCTTTAAAATGCCATTGTAGTCTGGATTCACAGAATCTGCTCACAAAACTTTGCATTATTCTGCCGCCAGACGCTTGGTACAAATGAGACACTATAGCCATTATTGGAATTTATTTTCATACATGAAGTTCGTGCTCATTATATAGTCGCTATGTTTATCCAATCTGTTTGCTCTAATACGGAACCAGTGCTTAGCTATGGTTTCAACAAAAACAAACGATCATGACGAAATACAACAAAATTTGTGATATTAGGGGCAACCAACATTACCTACTTACAAATGGTGACAATCTTTAGCAGTCATTTAATGAATACGCATATAGCGGTACAAGTTCAGTTAAGAAGCTACTTGTATTCACAAATAACTAGGTCACTGAGCCTGCTTGAATCAAAGTCTCTAGTTTTATAGATAGTGTTTTAGATAATGATGAACCTTGAAACTTTTTATCTATTCCAAAATTAATGGCACTGAACATTATGTATACTTTATATTCCCGTTATTATAGTGGTTTAATGGTATTTGTATTATAGTTTTTTAGATCTCACCACTATGATATTGGACACTGGTTTAAACTACCTTTTAATTTAACATAATATACTTTTATTTATTTTTCCCATGTATAATAATGTAAGTTGTCAAATAATCAAGAAATTGTTTAACCTATTAATTCCTATAATATTTAATATTTGTTGACCAATTAAACTAAAAATATATCTAATGTTTATTTTAATTTGACCAAGCGGATGAATGTTTTTAAATGTGTAAATCTGGTATATATATTTCGAATATACATATGTATTTGAAATTATGTCTTAAGAGTTGTTTGAAATTTATTAACTAGCGTGAAAATAAGCAATTTGAAACTAAAAAAATGCCATATAGGAATACCAATTTAAGAAGATTTTTAAAATGAATAATAAATTCAAAGTTTAACAATATTGCCACCACACCATCTTTTTTATCTTAAATGTACAGGGACTTTGCCAAACACTGCCAACCAACTGTTACTTTTACAGTTATTAAATACACAATTCTAATAGAATGTATAGTTTGGTGTACTGTTCCAACTATTGATTTTTCTTCAAAGTTTATTTATAAGAAGTTATATGAAATGATTTTTTCTGACATAGCTTGTACTTCTTTCGGTTTACTATTTCTTTAAAATTTGTCAGAATATAAGAATCAAATTTAATATTGTATTAACTGTTTAATTCCAAATAAGTGCATTCTTTATAATTTTCTCCATTTCTAGTTATTTCCTGCAGCTTGTAATTTCGGGGACTTGACAAAATCGGGGTATCGATTTTTCCACAATTTTTTGTTATTTGTTGAGCAGAAACTCCAGCAAAAACGTCTCATGTAATTGTATATGTATATTCACTGATTCCTAAAATATCTATACTTACCGTCCTTTTCTTCTAACTAGTAGCTCCTTTAGACCTATTACCAGAATACATTTTAGGATATCTACAGGCTTTAGTTTAGGTAAGTGTCACTCTTCTATTCAGTGGTCTCTTTGGTGTTGTGCACTAGTATTCTCAATTACTGCCAATCCGAAAGTGAATGGAGAATTCTTCTTCCAAACCTCATAACCTACGTTCTTATTCCTCTACTATTTTCAGCTTTTTCGTGAGCCTATTTAGGCGACAATGTCTCGATAGGATTCCAGTTTTGCTCTGACTTGGGCATTCATTTGTTCTCAACTGGTTGTAGTCACCAAGAAGTGTCTTGGATTGTCTAAGCTCTACTAGATCATGGTCAGATTTTTCGGCTTTGCCTATTTCTTCCAATTTTACTTGAAGTTAATACCGCAATGTGTTTCAGCTCCCTTCTTTGCTAACATCCTCCTATTCGATAGTATTCTGGAATCCTCAGTAAGGAAGATGCTTTAGTCTAGTTCATTGAGTTATTCTACTAGGTATTCCCATACTATTTCGAAAATAGTTATACAAGAACTTAGTGCTTTGATGGCTGCTAGACTATCTGACATGATTATAATTATTTGCCTCCTATATCCTTTAAACGACTCATGACATAGCACACACTAAAGTGACGTATGCATACTAAATGTAGTCTGGTTATGAGGAATAGGCCTTTTATCGCTGTCAAAATGACCAAAAGGTCAATTAAATGACGCATTTTAAATAGGAGTTAATTTACCATAAATAATTATTATATAGTAGTTTACCTAACTAGTGCGGAAAGTGATACTTTTCCGCGCGCTATTGTAGATGGCCGAACGACGCTAGCGGAGTTCGGCCAGCAATCGCGTGCGGAAAAGTCACTTTGCGCACGTGTTAGGTACACTATTTTTTCTACTAGCATCCGGAAAAAAACCAAAAGTTTACATAAAGAAACATTTATTATTAAATACATCAACAACTTAATTATTATTATTTTTTGACATCAATTTGATCACCTAACCAGGACTATAAAAAATTATTGAAAAAAATGTTCCTTTTCATAAAAAAATTATAGCAGAATTCTAATAAATTTATTGATTTTTCAGTCATTTGGTAAACTACAACCATACAAATACATATTTTAAATATTCAAATGTCAGTATACTCCCCAAAGACTCAACAAATTTACTTTCCGCACGCTAGTAGAAAAAATCTTTTTTATTAGCATTTATTTGTTTCTTCATCTATGGTAACTGTCACAAGTACATTGATGATCAAATTTTCATATACAACAGTCTACTGTAATATAAAAATATTTTCAAAATAAATATTGCTGAAAAGTGGGTATAGTTATATGTCCCGAACTATGATTGGTTCTACTTCAGAAAAAAATGTGTTAATTGTGCTTAAAAATTTTCAGTTTATCAATTTTCATCCTATAAATATTGCAGAATTTTAAAAGAATTGATATTTATATCGTAAAAAAGTCAATTCCACGTAAAATATTTTTTTTTACTAATTTGTTAAAACCTGTATATATGAAATATTAGTTGTCCAATCCAATACTAAAATAAATAAAATGAAATATATTTTGTGCAACACCTAACATCAATTTTGCACGACACTTAAACAAATTTACTTTTGAACTCAATTTGCATGGGAATATTAATATTTTGGCAGATATAATTTCCATAAAGAAGTAAAACAATGTAACTTATTTCATTTGAAGGAACTCCGTCCATCATTACTTTCTTCAAAGTCAATTTAAGCAATATATGACAAAAATCGGTGGTTTCCATGTTGATATTCACTGCTCACAGAATTAGAATATCATATGTATTAGTTGGTTATGACAATTTCTTATAAAGAATTGGTGGATACTGATAATCAAGTTTCATCAAGCCTTTATTAAAATCTAATTTTGTTATTTAGTAATACTATGGGTAATAGCTATCTGTCCCTGAAATATATTTTGTCTCATTCTGTCAATCATTTTGGCAAATCTAAAACAGTTTGTAACATTAAACAATGGTATGTAGATATGTAGTCTTTCATATCGGAATTATGATTAACTAAATTTCTTTTCCTGTCAGTGGTATATTAGTTTCTCTCATTAAAGCAATATAGTATTCCTGATTTCTCTCTATTTGCTATCTACAGTATATACAGGTCCAGTTCCAGTGTCAAGTGGACTTGGTTTAAATCGCTAAAATAACTTCATTTTATCAAATGTATCCTTAGTACCTAATGTTCAGTTGAATTTTATTATACAATATTATTTTACATGATATTTTAAATTGCTGGACAAAGTTTATTTCAATTAAAATCTAATTGCGGAGCGAAACTTACCTGAAAAGTGCTAAATGAAATTAAGTAACCTCTACCTACAAGTGTTATTTCAATAATTTGACTGCAATCGACAGTGAAGCTGGACTATTACCCTAACGTATACAATATACAATTTACGAACTTAAGCTATGGGTACAATGAGTTGAGTCGCTGTTCACTATTCTTTTTGGAAATAATAATCAAGAGATTACATTGAATTAACTTTTTGGACCTTTACTTCATGGAACCTACTCGTATTACTGTTTCAAATGAAACTAACTATATAATTAATTCCAATATTCAATGATTATCAATATTAGAATTATCTTTATTTTATTCATTGAATTGTAAAATTAGTTAGAAACAGTCGGCTTCAATTAAAAAAGTAATAAAAGATTACATATTTCTTATCAACATCATTAAATCTAGTTTATTTCGTACACCACTATCGTAGCGACTACGTGGATTAGTATTATGTGAATTGAGCTTAAAACTAATTATCAGCGTTCACTGATGTTTGTTGGATGTAAAAACAGCATCAACACGTTTTAATATTTTCATCAAAATATTGTTCAGAACAGGTAGACAACGATGCTTTTTGCGGCCGACAAGTGGTCCATTTTTTGTTTTTCAACTGAAATCATACAAACTATTGAGGATTGTTTTATAACCTCTCTTAGTTTGCCGTACGTTTTCCATTGCTCGATTCCAGCTTAAAGATTGCCTTTGGATATTTTTATTTATTTTTCAATATATTCTTTATGCTCTTTAAGTATTATTTATTTTATTTATTAAAGATTAGGTATTTGTGTTTACCTTCATCATATGCTATAGTGCAATTTATAATTGAACTTTGTTTGATAGGATCTTGATGGGACACTGTTGCCTGAATGGGCAATGGGAATTGGACATCTTAATCAGCTCAAAATACTAAATTAATAAAAATATAGTCTTTGGGGTGGAATAAGTAACCTTCATTCACCTACTTGCGAATTGCATTGCAATACAGAATTCAGGGCTTTTTTTTGCAATAAAACTGTTTATATAATTCTCAAGTTTGGTTGTTTAAACCGTTATTTCGCAGTGTAAGCTACTAAAAAAATGTTCCGTGAATGACCTTGCCATCAATGTAACAATGTAAATTGTATGACAGACAGGTTATAAAATTATATACAACCAAGTAGTTCAATTGTCGCTACCACGGAGTTGAATCTCCAATATTATCAAAAATTATTTTATAACGGCTAAATGGGCCAGACTTTTTGAAAAATTGATATTAAAAATTATATTGTATGACGTTTGCGTTAGTAACTCCTTAGAGCGAAGCATGTGATTTATGTACGTGTGTAACATGTTTTATGTACCTTTAATCGTGTGATACCAATGATAGGTATTTTTCTATATCTTGAAAAAAATATTGCAATACTGCATTGCATTGGGTTGTTGGGGGTTTAGTGCTATTTTATTTTATTATAATAAACTGATGCGTATTTAGCTGTTTTTCTTGTATAGGAACCGCAATTACCGTAATTGTTCTGGTAATTATTCAATACTGACAAATCAATTTGGAGTATTTTAAAATGACGGGAACTACAAAAAATTCACTTCCTCACATTTTACTACTTATAGGCGAGCGCCATATCCCCAAAAAGTCGTTTAGAAAACGAAAAAGTGACCAGATCACTTCTAGTCGCTAAAAACCATGTTACTTTATGTTTTCGAGGGTGCTGAATACGAATATGACGTTTGTTTTTCTCTAAAATTGGGGGAACATTGTTAAAATCTAAAATTAAGTGAAAAATGAGAAAACATTTTTTTCGCGAATATCGAACTTCAACTCGCTGCCATTCTGGGAATAATCAATATTTTTCCATAAAAATTTTATCACACATTTTTGAACTCATTTGCAAGGCAGTAAAACATACCCGAAGTTTCTAAAGCAATTTCCCACCGCTCGGGAAATTTTGGAAAATTTTTTACTACTCTTTCTTACTTTGTACATACTTCTGCAAAAGTTGAGTGACGAAGTTTTTAATTTTAAATTTCTACATATTATGTAGTCTCCAAGTGCAATAGACAAGGAAGTTTTTCAGAAAATTTCAAATTTTTATTTGCAAAAATAAAAATTATACAGCGTCTTAAACCTCAGCGTTCTAGTCGCTCGACGCTTGCACTGGGCGCGTTTCTCTTGGATTTCATGCAGTGAGCGAATAATGAATAGGTATAAAATTTTCTATTAATAATTTTTTTTATAAACAATGATACAATAAATAAGAATCAAATTCAATATTTTTAAAATCTGAATATTCATAAGATCAATATCATTGGTTAGGTTAGGTTAATTGTTTTAATTGTAATTATTGGATTGTTAATTCCATCTAAAATATAAATTAATCGTAATGAAGGGATTGCAATGAAAATTAAAGTAATTGTTGGTAAAACTGTTCAAATAATTTCAATTAATTGGCCTTCAAGTGAATAGCGTTGTAAAAATTTATTAAAAAATAAAGAAAATAACAATTGGCTAACAAGTACTGTAATAATAACTAAAATGATTAGTGTATGGTCATGAAAGTAAGATAATTGTTCTATTAGAGGGGATGCCCTATCTTGTAATATAAAATTTTTTCAAGTTGAAATTTATAAAAAAAGGGTAATCTTTATGTTTGGGGTCTAAGTCAAATACACTAATCTGCCATATTAGAAATTAGCAGATAATATAGGTAATTCAGAATAACTATGTACTGCAGAATACGACGTCATAGCTTTTTTATCGGTAAGAACTGCATACGTAGCGTTAAGAAAGATGTATGATGAAGAATTGAGTGATCTTGCCAATCTATGCAACGTTCCTGTTGAAAAGGCCATCGAGATTGTTGGTAATTTTCTATCTGTGTTGTACGGTTCACGTAACAAATCTAAAGCTATTTGCACAGATATTAAATCATTAAAGTATAATTTAGCTTTATTGAAAAATTCATGTATTGATAAGTTACCACCTTCTAAGCCTGCATTAAAAAAACACGTATTGAGATGCATTTGGCAAATCAACGGATGAAATCAGGCGACATTTTCCACGATTTTGACAAAAAACTTGAAAGAATATGGATGGTTGATCGACGAGGGGAATGTGTTACCTGATTTTTACAATGGATTATCTGCAATGTAATATTTACAAAATTTCTTCTGTTCTTGTGCTCAAAAATCTTCTTGCTCTACCGACGTGTGCCCTTGTAAAAAATCTAGTTTGGAATGCTGTGATTCATGTACTAATAACGTAAACGTAGGTAGTTTATGATGAATGTACATAGTAAATAAATTTTTATATTTATAGGTACATGGTTTTCTACTATTATTTATTTTATCATTGTTTAGGAAAAAAAATTATTAATGGAACATTTTAGATTCATTATTCGCTCACTGCATGAAATTCAAGAGAAACGCGCCCAGTGCAAGCGTCGAGCGACTAGAACGATGCGGTTTAAGACGCTGTATAATTTTTATTTTTGCAAATAAAAATTTGAAATTTTCTGAAAAACTTCCTTGTCTATTGCACTTGGAGACTACATGTAGAAATTTAAAATTAAAAACTTCGTTACTCAACTTTTGCAAAAGTATGTACAAAGTAAGAAAGAGTAGTAAAACATTTTCCAAAATATCCCGAGCGGTGGGAAATTGCTTTAGAAACTTCGGGTATGTTTTACTGCCTTGCAAATGAGTTCAAAAACGTGTGATAAAATTTTTATGGAAAAATATTGATTATTCCCTGAATGGCAGCGAGTTGAAGTTCGATATTCGCGAAAAAAAATTTTTCTCATTTTTCACTTAATTTTAGATTTTAACAATGTTCCCCCAATTTTAGAGAAAAACAAACGTCATATTCGTATTCAGCACCCTCGAAAACATAAAGTAACATGGTTTTTAGCGACTAGAAGTGATCTGGTCACTACCATGTCATTTTAGGGGTGGTTGCCGCTCGCCTATTACATATTAAATAGCTGCTGGTCAGCCTGAATAACAATGAATCTAAAAAGTTAGTTTCAAGGATATTGAAATTGTCAAAAATTACACGTTATTTGTAATAGGTAATTACTTTTTTTTATAAAGTGATCTAATAATGGAAATAAGATTATTAAAATTGAGGGTACTTTGTGATTACTGTAACCATTCCAAAAAGATAGTAGAAAGGGAGGAGACGAAATCACGTGATCTAAAGCGTACTCGGTCAGCCATTTTCGTACCACGCTATAATGTCAAAATTGATTGATGAGTGTTTTTAAGTGTTATCGGTGTCGTAAATTACATTTTTAAAAAAACTTCTTTCAATTGATTGACTAAAATGGTGTCATGCTGTTAGAAGTTGTACCAGTCGAGACGGCGTGGATACTAAGAAATCTTCGGGAATAACGTACCACAGGTAAGATAAATAATATGCAGGGGTGTATTACAAATATTTTAAACATGAATCTGTTACACAGTAATGCCCGTATTCCTAAAGCATCCATAAGTCGGTCTGTAACTATTGGTTCCATAACTGTTAATGGTATTCCCATCGCTCATTTATGGAGTCGATAACTATTGGTCGATTTATAGAATCAATATCTATGGACTTCATTAAATCTAGGGAAATTTCAATATCTTTGTTGTGTAACAATGGAATTCAACCATTGCGCTTGCGCTTTAAACGATATACAGTAACCTCAAACTAATAATTCATTTTGTCATTTCCATTCGAAAGTGACACGAAAGTGTCATAAATAATAAAAAAAAAAACGAACGGTACTTCGGTGAAAGGTAAAAAAAGCCGCGTGGGACACCGTGGTAAACACGTATAACTCATTGCAGAAGACGGGAGTTAGAAATGCGGGGCAACTTCAAGCATTATATATACATTATTGAATAAATAAATAAATCGTCTCCGTTACTGAGTTGGCAAATATTTCTAATAATTTATACATTATTATATATATCAACTGTTCTAGCAAACTGCTTCGAAATTCGAAAGCGCCTTTTGAAATCGGCTTCATTTAATTGGGTGAAATGATCTGGCCGCTTGTACTTTCTTGCCTTATTTTCAATCTCATCTTGAGAAGATGACGAACCCTCTAATAAGCGGGTAGCAAAGCATCATGGTCATATGAAATATATTGTTTCTCACACTTTGATAATCAATTTTCGATTGATTCCAGCACAGTACCGTAAAAAACATCAAAATTGTAACTTCATTTACTCTAACATTACCGCTAATGGTCCTATAGCGTCACTATTGGGAGATTGTTCGATCTATAACTTACGGGTCGATTTATGGAACCAATAACGCCTATTGAACGTTTGGGAATACGAAAACACACGATTCGGCCGTATTTATGGAACCAATAGCGCTATTGAACCAATAAGTTTACCTGGTCCTTTTTGAATGCGGAAAACGATTTTATTGAACCAATAGCGGTTTTATGGGACCAATAACTCTTATTTGGCGTTTAGGAATACGGGCATTATAGTTGTAGACTATTGTAGTTTAATTTAATCCGGCTCTGTGCAAAATTACGTTGCGTACTACACTTAGCCACGCCCACTGATTCCACGTGTATATATGGAACCTAACACTGGATGTCGTCTCTTTCCTTATATTCTATCTCTATGAACCATTCTGACAATGACAACGAACAGAACTTGAAAATAAATGTCCTCTATTTTTAATATCAAATATTTAATAAATATTTCCGTATTAACATCTTACGGACAAACATTTAAATAATATTTTTTGAATTAATATACCTTAATCTGTTTAAAAAATTGTTAACGCAGCTAGCGTAAAAACGACGACTTATTTTATTCAACATGTCTAAAATATTTCATAAAAACCAGTTGACCATAGAGACTGTTCGAAAGTGGTGGCTTTCTTACAAAATTCTGTAACGGTTTTTTGTTTGAAAGGTTGACATATAAAAATATTTAAAATTCAAAAAACAATCTAATTTCTTCTAAAGTTTGCGCAGAACTGGTTATTCTACAAAAAAATGTGCCTTTTGTAGGTACTAGGATGAAGGAAACTGGTAATTTACAACAGAATTTTAGGAATAAAGGTTTTCAAATAAACACAAAGTTAAACAACATAATCACTTGTTAAACAGCTTGGAAGTAATTTGTAACATTAGTCTTCTTTATTTCTATCCTAATAATGTTATTAACTGAAGCTGCTATCCTGCTTTGAAGTAAATATATGTGTTGGTATGAAAATTATTTTACTTCTTAAAATCATTTAGTACAGAATTAATGATGGTATAATTAAAAAAAATTCTGTTCCTGATTTTTTGTTTGTTTTTTCTTTTGTATGTATATTGCAAATGAAACTGATTTGATTTGAAGAATTAAATTTTTTAAGGGGCCATATGCCTCAAATTATAGCTAAAATAACATATCGTTACTATAATGCAAGTATTTTAAACAGTTGGAAATATTCTTTTACATGACTATTGATTATTGTTTGTTAATACTGCAACTCAAGAGCAACATCAACTGAAACCAGGTCGTAATAATTCAGAGATAAACATATCTATAATTCCAACCAATATGTCAGCAAAAGCACTTTTCAGTATATCCCTCTTACCAAAATTTAAATAAAATGTATGTTAGTACAGTCGTAATTAATAAAGATAGTTGGTGGAGCATATCATGGACTAATTTGATAGGAATGGATGTACAACAATGGCCCGTACCATATTGAACCTGAAATGTAAGCTCGTTTGTTTTAGTACTTGTACATTGAACATTGATTTTACTCTTAAATCGACCGATTTATTTTTTCTACACCCCATATAATCATTTAATTTGTTTTAACATAATTTTGAGGGTGAATTTCCCCTTAACGTTTAATACGTATATGAAACTGGAGAACTGTATTACCTATACGAATTATCACTACTAGATAATTATGGAAGACTGTTGGAAAAATTAGTATTTGGATGTAAGAAGAAACAGTTTGGTGATGGTTACTTATACATCTTTCAGTTGTACATGTTTCATATAGACTGATGATGTTAATATCAACCGAAACTAGTAGCCACAATTTGGTTGGACAAATCAATTACATTGTGGTTTGACTTGGAGTTTTGTTGAATTCTGATTCCCTCCTGTTGCTTTTGAGTGGTCTGTATACCAATTAATGTAATTATTGATTTTGAGAATTTCTGATTCCCTCTTTACTTAGTCTGTATTTTGTCCTTCCTGTGCACTTTCCACATCCATATGAATTTACGTGGAGTTGAGAATCATTACCATGTTTACATTGCTCCTGTCATACATCATGCATGAACAGTAGTCTTTGAATTCTTCAGAGATTATCTCTCTTCGTCTATCTATAGGCTACTCCTACTATCCACGCAAAGTGATGATTAGTTGTACTACGGCTGTGTACATCCAGTACAGGATCCTTGGGATACAACCCCACTATTTTCCTGCACACACCATTTTTGCTTTGTATGTAGTTTCCTTCTGTATGTTCCATGGGAGTTTATATAATCAGAAGTAGATATTTGGTCTCCCGTTTCCATTTAACCTTGCCTCCATAAAATTGAATAGTTTTGAGGTTGAGTTTTCTTTTCTCAGTGACGGCTATTAAGATGGTTTTGTAGGATTTGATGCACCCTAAGTCTAAATCACTCTCGTGTAGCAATTGATTTCATCTAGCAGTCTGTTATCTATTGAGGACGTAAACGTTTAAAATAAATTCCATGGCATTCTAGCTCCAAAAACTTAGATCTAACCAGGACCATTCTGACGATGTGGTTCAAATCTTGGGAATAGCTCGGTAGTTCATTATAATTAACATGATAAACATGCAGTATGAAAAAAATGGCAATAACAGGGAAGTATTAGGTGTGTCGAATTATTCGAGACTGGAGTTAAGGTAGGGTTTAACATAAGAAATCAAAAATATACTTTTTAATCTATGAATAAAAATATCAGCATACCAAGAAATAAGCTTTTCTGTGATATATCATTCGACCATTGCCATTTAAAAAAATTCAAGATGGCGGCAGTACATTGAGTTCTGACGTCACATAACTTTGACGAAAAATACAATACCGTTCATAACCCTAAAATTTGATAATTTTATGTATATTCCTTACAAAGAAAATGACTTGTCAGACTTTCTCGCTATATATTATACACGATTACTTAAAAATTAGATCTCTGTCGACATTTACGATTTTATTTTGTATATAATCCGACCATCTAAATAATCTAAAAATTAATTTATACAAACAATATTAAACATGTATTCTGTATAAAAATGAATAACAACGATGTAATTTTCATCATTTAAAAAATACTTCTAATACCTATATTAATACAGTCTGTTTGTGATTGTTCCAATTATTAAACATAAATATTTATTTAAAATTTATTGAACCTGGTTATAGACTTACATAGATGAATATATTTTATTATTATTACATACAAATAAAATGGAATAGGAACTACAAAATATAACTAGGTATATAGGTAAATATAGAATAGTATTTGTGGCATAAGTATTTAGTTTTAGTATAGTAGTTTTAAAACAAAAAATTCTTAAGTCCCAATAGGTACTTGAAAATATTTTAATATTTTGTTCCAATTAAATGTATAAACCATTTTTTTTAATATTATTTTAATTTTTGCTTTGAACTGTAAGTTGGTAATCTAAACCACTGTGCAATTCCAACAGACAGGACAAAAGAGTGAAATAACTAAATACCTAGACAATTATTCTAAAAGTTGATTTCTAGACAGTATTAAATATTGAATATATGGAAAAAATTAATAATTTTTACTATATTATTTTTTTAAACTAGGAGGAAATTGAATGTATTGTTTTATTTTTCAACAAAGTATTATATTCAAACCAAGTTAATTGCTAGTTTTATCATTTATTTTGGTTTGATTGACAAAATACTTGATAAATATTTATAAAAAATATATATAAATATTTTTTCTTGTTAATAATATAAGTTCCCAAGTGAAATTTTATTTTTGTGAATATTTTTACATCCAGCTCTACATATTACCTATATCACAGTACCTACATTATTATAGTATTTTTTTTATCAAAACCCTTGTTTACTTTTAGTTATTATTTATAGGCATTACATAAGCCCAAAATGTAAATTAAGTTAAATATTCACTTGCATTTTCTACATATATATTTATCCTATAATTATTATAAAATTTTACATAACTTAGTTCTCATGACATACATTTTTTCACAATAATACATTTGGTTACTACTTTCGCATGTTGCCAATGGTGATAAGAGACTTGGACAAATGGACATGCCGTGATCTCACATTGGTCCCAACAACTCTGATCAGTACAACAAATATTTCACGTAGGTAATTGCCCATTATTAGCACCCATTAGTTAAAAAGTCTGAGCACAACAACGACCGGACAATACGCTCTCAATCTAATAACATTTAGCTTTGTGATTGAGCTCTCCTAAAACTCCTAGTTTAAAAACGTGGTATACCGTAGCCAAATATTGATTTATTACTTTTTATTCTCAAATAAAACATTCAATACAAAACTAATCATAAAATTGAATAGATTCATTAAACTATCCTCAGAAATGAGAAATTTTATGTGTGAAAACTAAGTACCTACACTAAACGTTTCGTCGTTTCAAATGTAAAACTATTTGATATTCAAGATATTATAGGAATAATTAATATACCAGTAAAATAACTTCAAATCTTATCTCAAATAAGTAGGGATTCTTCGTATGTATTTCTTAAATGACATTTAAATTTAAACCACTTGTGGAGAACCAATTTTCTCAGGAGTTGTATATGCAATCTACCGGAAATTCTTAAGTAGATGTACATATACAAAAACTAAATAAAGTAGGAATTTAGTTTTAACAAATAATTAATTAATTAATTCACATTCAATTCCAATTTAAAAATCAAAAGAATAAAGGAAATTTATATAATAAGTGACCAAGGAACCCAATTTCATCTTTGCATCCTAGGAATATCGAATTTAACTGTAACGATACATGGTGTGTTTATAGCTATCGAGTAATCATTCATACATCATAACAGTTGCAGATCGTTTTTAATATAATTTATACAAGTTCAGTACATTTATTTTAAAAACAGAGCAGTTTCCTCGCGAAAAGTTTATACTTCCAAATCGACGGATTTGGTGATGACTACGTAGATATTATAGTCAACTAAGCCACTGGCTTGGAGAATATCATTTTCCATCTGTAGCTACAACTATTAATTACTAAATGGGTTGAGTGTATCGGAAGTAGTTTGGTTACAAATCTGAATTGAAACCCTGTGGAAACCGGCATCGAAACAGATTTTAACGAGAATGTGCATCTTATTCTTTGTGTAATCACACCATGATCAATTGTGTTGTGGCAGATCACTTCCTAATTTTTGAACATTTAAGCGTCTAAAAACTGTAGAAGATAAACGTACACGTCCTTAAAAGACAGAGAACTAAACACTTGAATTGCTGACTATATTTCAAGTCAAGAAAAAAAGTAACCACAGCTTGGCCATATATTTTAAAACTAATTGGTTTATATTTATCACATGGAACCAAAGCACATTAGAACGTTTTTTTATTCCATGACATAACAATGGGTAGGTACTCTTATGACTTCAACTAAAAAAAAGCTGGGTGATGGAGTTAAACTAAATTTCCTGTATTGTTGCTAAAAGGCATATCCACATAAGTACTGTTTTAACTTGATTCTTTATTTATTTATCACTTATCTATACAACGCAAGAAAATATGTACATTACATTTATTGATTGTATGTAGTGTGTAGCACATATATATTCAGGATAATAATCATTGCATAAAAATCATTTGGTCATTGTTGACCCATCTTAAGTTTGCAATGTGGGAGGTGAAATCAAAAAATATCTTTACGGAATAATCAATCCCGTTTTATATTTAATTTTAAATCTTTAATATAAACATTCGAATATTTGACTTACCAGAACTAAACGCGGTATATTACAAATATCATTATAATTTTAATGATATCAAAACATTGTATTTCATTCAAAATAATTAAGTAGGTACCTACCTATAAAAAGCAAGATGAGAAAGATGTCTGACTATGAGTTTTTACTTGTCGTTACTAATTTAGGAATAATATTTTTTTATCAAAACATAAATTAATTCTTACCTTTGTATTGTATTATTTATTTAACAGCAAATTGAAAAAAAATTATTTTATGGTTTTAAATGAAAAATTATTTTTCTACGACCGTGCGTTTTAACCCACTTTCCCGCACGCTTTTTAGTTTTGAAAGTGTCACTAGTGCGGGAAAGTAATAAATAAGTGCGGGAGTAAAATGCCTGCGGGAAAGTAAAATTATGCAAATTTTGACCTTATTAGATAGTTTTTTACTTCGGAAGTTATAACTATTGTGACTACAGGTAATTAAATATTCACGAAATAGTCCATCAAAAAAAATCTTCTCAAGCTTTTTGTTGCATTTTTCATTTTTTGGAAATATAAAATAATGAAGATATTTTTCTATAACCCTAACACCAAATAAATCCACTGGACCGGCAATTTAAAGTAACTTACAGAATGCAAAAGATTGTGTTTTAATATTAATATTTATAATAATTAGTAGTTTTTAGTAAAAGTTTTGTATATGTATGTTGAAATGGAATAATTTTTGAATAATGGGTTGGTATACTTTTTTGTAGGTATATACGGTCGTAGAAAAAATAATGTTCCTAACTCATGCGTGAAGTATCACTTTCCGCACTTGTTAGGAAAATAACTATTTTGTATTGTTTATCAATTCAGAATTGAAAAGATGGACTGATATTTTAACTTACGCTGTACAGAACGCTTAATAAACGTTTTCAACTATAAATTTATTGTCATAAGAAAGGATGTAAGCTGATGTGTTTTAATATATTAACAATTTTATTCAACCAACTATGGTCATTTTATTAGATCTCTTAGCTCTTATTTTTATTGTATATATACGGTGTCAGTTTTGTAATGTAAATATTAGATTTAAATGTACATACAGAAATAACATTTTTCTCTTACTGTATATAAATAAATCCCCCAGAGCATTTTGGGAAACAATAAAAATCAAGTGATCAAATTTGGTTTTATTTCACTAGGTGTATGAATATATAAAGAAGCTTTCAGATTCATTTGAATCGTTTTCCAAGTCCTAATTTTTACTGGTGAAAATTATAAGTAAACAATTTAAACTTACGCGTGTAGTGATACTTTAATAATTTTATTAACAAGACATAAAATATATCTCGAACACTAAATATTAGTAAACTGCTTAAAATAATTAACTATAGGTGTAATCATAGATAAAAAACTACTTATAGATGGGAAACTGACCCGTGGCGCCCTCTATTCCTACGGGTGGCGCTACCTTGAGAGTCCCGTCAGTACCCCTGGCACAAATCAGATTGTGAACTTCGCTAACAGCCGAAAAAGAAGATTCCTGTAATTTTACAGTTTTTTGCGGTATATTTAAAAGTACTGTAATTTTACTTTTATTGCAAAATGACATTCACGATCATTTAAAATTACTCAACATTAGATTGATATTACAATAATAACAATGAAAAGTCAAGTAAAATTAAATGAAGTGTCAAAAAATGGATCATATATAATGCCTGAATTGCGAAAAATAAAGCAATAATCATCAAGTTTACATATTCTATTGAATAAAAAAAGTATACAATAAATGAAACATATCTCAATAACAAACAGGAAAAAAAATAAATGTTAGGAATTTCAACAATAATGCTGGGAAGTTCAAAGTTGTGTGGAAGAATAGCTGCTACTTCTGTTACTTTCTATTTGATGGAACATGTTTTGAAATGAAGATAAAGCTTACCGTATGCACCTCACATTACAGTCTTTCACAAAACATATTCTTGAAATTGTCTCTTAAAGTAAAAGTCCCACTATGAACAATAAAATCTAAATACGAATACTCAACACACACACAAATAAGCAGTTGTTAGTGGTTGTCAGGTTAGGATGTCAGCGCTAATATGTATGTGGATGTGGAAGAATCTGCAACTACCACTAATGGCGTTACAGTTTTCATCAAATTACAAATTTTAGTACTGACGGGACTTTTTATGTGGCAGCACCCATGCGCCTTCAGAGATCCCCTACCCTGGGTGTTTTGGTTCATTCCTACTAGTTGTATCACCGCACCACTATGTATTGGAGGAAGTTACATCGCTGTCGGTGGGTTACGGGCGATTTAAGTAGCGCCCTCTTACAGGTGGAGGCGCAGAGGGTGAGCTGCATGCGGTAATGTAGATAGGGTTGCATAACCCGGTAATGATCGTTCTGCTACAATCTCCCCCTCTAGCTTCGAGATCGCCTCGATGAGGAGCTAGTACACCAAGCAGGACGATTGAGGTTATTGTTTTCTGGGTCTACCTCGTAATCCTTTCTTCCTTGGGTGTGGATTGATAGTAGGTGCTAGCCCCTCCGTAGCCATTATTGGAACCGGCTTCCGGGGTCGTCCACGTCTCCTCATGGCTCTTATAGGCGCGGGGGTCACTTCATGATTCTTGTCGCCTTGATACAGGGAAATAGTGGACGAGTGATGGATGCCTAAAGGTACAGTAGGGTTTTCAAGAGTAGCGAGCTCGTAGCTAGTAGGACCGGATGATAACGTAAGGTCCTTCCCGACGTGGTGCAAACTTTTACGAGTAACCTTTAGCAGCGTTACTAAGGGTGTGGGTGGTCACCCAAACTTTCTCTCCGGGGGGTCAAGTTTTGAAATATTTCACAAGTGAATTAGCAAATATTTCGATCAACCCAAGTTTTGAACTAATTTCATTTGTGAAATAAATTCGAATTCAAAAATATTTCACAAATATAATTCGGACGCTGTTTAGCTGTCGAAATGCTCTTTTCACATGCGAATTAATCAGAGGTTTTAGAGTGACACGAGAACGTTTTTTGAATGAAATGGCCAATTTGGAGGAACTGCAGCAAATAGTGGTAAACAACGTAGTGCACCTAGTGAAGGATGATTTATTATCAACAAGAACAGTACTACATTCTTCTAGGCAAAATCCTTTCAACCTAAGTGATCGCCAGTTCCTTAAAATTTCTAGATTTCCTAAGGAAGGTGCTCGTGAACTAATAAATTTATTAGAACCTCATTTGACAGCTACTACAAGAATATCAGCTATTGACAAAGCTACCAAGGTAATGGAAATGTATATAAATAAATTTAAATTCTAGAACTATTCTTAAATTTTAATATTATTTGTAATAATGACATCAGGAGTTTGTCAACAATATAAGCTAACTTCAGAATTTACCTCGAGTTGAAGTGATTCCAAGTTTGTAACTAACTAAGTTCTTCTTCTTTCAAAAACCAACATGATCTGTTCTTTATAAATAAACAGTCATTTTCTTCTTTTTCTAGATTTTGTCATATCCAAGCGATGCTGCCAAATCGAAAAAGTCGATTGAATTCGAAGCAGTGAATTTATTTCATTCCATTATAAATTTCATTTCACTTTTATTGAAAACTAGGTATTGCATTTCACTGGTAAATTGATAATCGAAATATTTCGCATATGAATTGATTCTCACCTTATTTCAAAACTTGACCCCCTGGACTATAACAAGGATCGTTTCGTCGATTCTGATTGATTCGGGCTTGATTCTGATCTTGGCGCAGCTCAGTGGCTTCTTTGGCCATCTTCAGGGTTTCCGCAAGCTGGAGCAGTACAAAATTCTCTGACTGTACAATAGCACTAAAGTCGTCCGCGATATCTTGTATGGTTCTTAACTCACGTCCAAATGTTGGGTAAGCAGCTGTGTGTCCAGTGCTATCACACCGAGCGGTATTCATTGCAAATCTAATGGTAGCCAAGTGTTTGGACCATTCCTGATGGCGATTCCCAACAAGGATACCAAGTTGCGTTTTTAGATCTCGGTTTTTGCGTTCCACCGGATTTGCTTCTGGGTGATAAACCGGTATAAATGCCTGTTTGATAGCTAGGCAGTAAGTGAGCTTCTGCATGACAGTCGATATAAACTGCGTTCCGTTGTCGCTAATGATCCTTCGCGGCAGTCCGTATCGCAAGATTACTTCATCTAATAGGGTATGGGCGCATGTCTCGGCCGTAGCTTCGGACAAAGCGAACAACTCAACCCAGCGACTGGCAACATCTTCGATGATGAAAATCCATCTCTTTCCGTCTTCGGTGGTCGGCAAAGGACCGAACAGGTCTATGGTTAGTTGCGGTTGTCTGAAGTAAACCAGCTGGCTTTAGATTGAAGACTTTGTAACGATGGCACGGTACACATTTAGCTATATGATAGGCAATATCACGCCGCATTTCTATCCAGTAATAGAGAGTTTTCGAAAACGTACATATACTGAGACGGTAGCGGTTAACATAAATCTAACCGCCCGACTATTTTGACAGATAAACATATAGTTTTCGAACCTTCTGCGCCCCAACGGTAACAGTAACAAAAGCTTTTGTTAGTTAGAATATTATTTGATTTGTTTCTACTAGCAAAAGGCGTAAATTTGCAGAAATTTGAGTGAATTATGATCCATTTTGAGGGATCTGTAAAGAGTTGTTTGCCAAAATTTTAGTTAGCAAAATCTGATTGTCTTCCTCAGAGAACTGAATCCTACTTCTTTTTAAATTGTTCAAGTTACTACTATCAATTGATGATAATGATGATAATTATGAATAGTATGTGCTATCGCAATTCGCAAAAAAACAGATACCAGAGACCACATACAGAATACAGACATCACTCATTGAATTGTGGTTTGATTTTTCGTCTTTCCGTAGCGTTTTCGTTAATGCAACCGCTATGTCTACCGTCCGTAAGATACCGGTGGTGTACGGGAACGGTATACGCTAAGTGACATACCGTTTGTCAAAGTTGTCAAATAGCGTTAATCGGAGTACTTTTTAAGTGGCTTCGAAAACTCTCTAATACCTTTTCGAAATACGGCTGATAGTCTTGTCGACGCCGTAATGTCCAGCAGTTGGGGAATCATGATAGGCGTGGAGGATATTCTTTTTTTCGTCCTCGGGTACCACAATTCGGGCGTTTTCTTCCTCTTGTTCCTCTATGTATCGGTAGAGTACTCCTTTATTCATAAAATAGCCCCTCTGAAACCATTTCTGTGTTTCCTCAGATGTAGGAAGTTCAAGTGAGTCTATTATTTGTTTGAGATTTCTGTCAAGTAGCTGTTTATTCCGCATTTCTTTTTCACTATTGCGGGGCAGCTCAACTTCCACCCGGCAGATGCATAGTTGAGGATCCAAGTGATTAGCACAAGGTGGTCGAGATAGAAGTCTGCTACTATATTGGTTCTGCCAGGAGAGTAAATGAAGCTGGAGTACCCATCGTGCAAGGCGTCCCGTAGGCGTTTTCAATCCTAATAACCACTTCAACGGCTGGTGGTCAGTAATGACAATTGTTTCGGAATTTTCGATATAGCCTCGAAATTTCGAGATAGCCCAAACAATTGCTAAGGCTTCTCGTTCCGTCGTTGTATAGTTTCTCTCAGCGCTCGTTAATAATCGACTCGCGTACTCAATGGGGTGTTCGGCTGCTCCCTCCCCCTGGACCAAAACTGCACCAATGGCATAGCTACTAGCATCGGATTTAATAGTGAAAGGTTCATTCTCATCTGCTTGTTTGAGGATCGGAGCAGTTATCAGGCAGTTTTTTAATCTGTTATACGTATCTTGCTCAGCTGTTACCCATTTCCACGGAGCGTTCTTCCGAGTTAAATTTGTCAGTGGCTTTGCAATGGTGGCAAAATCTTCAATGAACCGGCGATACCATGAACAAGTTTGTATAAATCTTAGGAGATCCTTTACATGGGTAGGCGTAGGTAGGTCCACAATTGTCTGGATTTTGTTGGGATCCATCGTGATCCCATCTGGTGTCAGTACATGACCTAAGAATCCAATGGTCGGGCAGGCAAAACGGCACTTCGCTCTATTTATACGGAGTTGGAATTCGTGTAAACGTCGGAAGACTTGTTCCAAGTCCTTCAAGTGGTCTCCAAACGTAGATCAACGAATAACCAAGTCATCCAAATATACCAGAAGTGATATATGGCTTAGACTAATTTTAAATCTATCCATTAATCTCTGAAAGGTTGACGGTGCGTTTCTCAGACCAAATGGCATTCGCACGAAGCAGTAAACTCCAAAAGGTGTAATAAACCCAGTTTTCTTTTTATCTTCCTCGTGCATTCTTATTTGCCAGTAACCAGATTTAAGATCCAAAGTGGTCAGGTTTGCTCTTTGCTGTGTGTAGCAAGTCATCAATGCGAGGAAGTGGGTATCTTATCGTAATCGAATTTAATCGTCGATAATCGACGCAGACCCTAACATCGCCATCTTTCTTTGGTACCATTACGACGGGGGAGGTTCACGCGGTTTCACTTTCCTCGATTATTCCATTAGCCAAAATCTCATCGAGTTTGTCACGTAAAATGGCTTGCTTGGTGGTATTAAGGCGATAAGTCGCACTGGAAACTGGTCCATTAGTGTCTGTATCAATTCGATGCTCTGCCCACGTGGTAGGAGGTCCATGTTCCTCAAATAAATTCGGAAATTTCCGTAGAATTGCATTTATCTGTGTTCGCTCAGTCGGGCATAGCGTTGCGGCTTCGTTTGATTGCAGGGAGACATCGAAAATCAAGACTTTTTCGCTTTTTCTTCTGTGGCGAGTAGGTCAAAGGAAGGCTGTCGCGGAAAATTTCATCTATAACCTCCGGTACATATGCAGTACTAGTATGATTATTAGTTTTAACTTCTAGGGATCTGGAATCTGGCGTTTCCCATAACTCATCCCGTAAGGGCGATGCGAAAAATTCTAAAAATGGAGATGAGGCATCATCATTCTCATCAACGTTCATGGTGTTAACTTGGAGTCTAGGATTTGGTACGTTAGTTTGTTCGTTTTCAATATTTGGAGATTCTTTCGGCTTCTCTGATTCTGATGAACGATTCCGAGTTATCTGTTGAAGTATTAGCCCTTGATACTGTGGCTGAAATTCAAAACGCTCGAAGGGTTAGGTTAGGTCTGCGTAGTACCAGAATCGTTGCCACTTTTTCTAGGAAATCTATACCTAATAAGGTTCTGTTGTCCACGGCATCAGGCAGCACGACGAAGTTAATATTATGAATTCTACCACCTAACTGTATAGTGGTGAATGTTGTCAGTAACTCTGTTTGCTTTTGATGTACATCAGCGAGTGTGACACGAGCTTCGTTTTTGGTGAATGCGCAATTCTTGGCTTTCAAGAGTTTGTAGAATGGCGCCAGCTACACTTGTTTTAGCTGCCGTATCTATATGTGCTTGGCCCTTAATATCACATATTCTTGCGAGAACTGTTGGGACTTCAGGTGTAGATCTTAAAAGCGTATTCACTGAATAGAACTGGACAGCATGGGCATCGACAACTTTGTCGACATTAATGCAACTGGGACAATTGCTGCGGAAGTATCTAGCTCTGCCACATCCGTAGCAGTGAAGGGGACCTTTGTCTGTTTTGGTAGCGGTTGGTTGTGTAGGCTCCTTATGTGTCGTAGTCGTTTTAGGCTGGTCTTGCATTTGTCGTTTACGACATTCTTGTATGCTGTGCCCTTTGAAATTACAAAAGGTGCATCTTACTTTGTTTTTCTTCACCGGTAAGGTATCGGTTGATTCTTTGCGTCGTAAAGTAGGCGTATCGTTGAGTTCCATTTCTAGATGCTCAACTTGTCTAGCTTTCGTCAGTAAGTCAGTGAAAGCTGTAATTTCTCCTCTTGAGATCTTTTTCCTAAGCCTAATGTGCATAAGACCGTAGATTAGATCAATCTGTGTTTCTTCGGAGTGTCTTCCTTGTGGGAGTTGGGAAAGAAGTGCTCGTTTCTGACAAATGAATTCGTCAGTAGGTGTCGAGATTCCTTGTGGGGACTTGAAGATATCAAGGTAAATTTGGTATGCGGGAGTTGCCGGAGAGAAGGCTGCACGGATTAATCGAATAGCATTATTCCAGTCTGTTGCTTCTCCTTTTATGCCTTGCCTTGCCACCAAGTAGCTGCAGTGTCAGTAAGTAATGGTAGACCATTAATTGCGTCTTGGTCTGTAATTTGTTCCATATCCTTATAGACTGCTATGGTGTTTAGGAAATTGTCGACTGTCTCATGACAACGTGTTCCGTCGAATCGGGCTGTGCATTTGCTCAAACTCCCCTTTTTCTGAATATCTGGCTCTGTTCTTATACCGGCTACGGCTTGCAAAAGTGACAGATACATAATTGGATTTCTTCAAAAAAATACCAAAATATATAAATATAACAGATTATAACGAAATAAAAAAATAAAAAAGCTTGTTCAACCACAATAAACTCGTATGTTATTTACAATGCAACACTCTTGGCGTCAAAAAACATATGTTTTTCGACAGAATGACAGCGCTGGAAAATAAGGGTTAAAATCTCAGTCTCCATGGCAATAATCATCAAGTTTACATATTTTATTGAATAAAAAAAGTATACCATAAATGAAATGTTTTTGTACATATTTAAATAACAAACATGAAGAAAAATAAATGCTGGTAATTCAACAATGATGCTGGGAAGTTCAAAGTTGTAACTACTACTTCTGTCATTTTCTATTTAACGTAACATGTTTTTTAATGAAGATAAAGCTTACCGTGTGCACCTCACATTACAGTCTTTCACAAAACATATTCTTGACATTGTCTCCTGAAGTAAAAGCAAAGAGTACACCATCTACCAAGAGGCGAATGAAAGCCGTTTTCGTGATCGCAATTTTCTGTGCACATGCGTGAATTAAGTAGTTTATCTGTCAGCGTCAAGTCTCAAGTCGACACATGGTCGACACTTCCGTCTTCCGTTCGTTCCCGTCAGTTTGGTTGTCTTAGTTTGTTTATCATGTTTTATATTAGTGAACAGTGTTTCTTTCTCTTGTGAATTTGGATTATATATATTATATTGTTTTAGTGCATATTTATTGATATATCACAATCACTTCCCGTAAAGGTGGATTTTTCTGTAAATGCCGCGGCTGTAGCCTGTAACTCATGAACAGGCGAAGGTCCAAGTTTTTTCCCAATACCTAAAGATCGTGTTAGGTATGTAGAAAAATTGACAATTTGTGTGAAAAATTATATTTTGGTTATCATTTTTTTCAGAGCTGAAGTTTGGTTAAAGAATTGTATAGGCATGGTCTGATTGAAAAAACCTATAGATTCTACACAAAAATAATAAATTGTGCGAGCTTCATTTTGAAGAAGAGCACATTAGCAGAAGTGAAATAAGAAAAACTTTATTCCAGGATGCAAACCCTACTGTGTATTTACATAACAAATACAAGGACCATCAGTTTAGTTCAACAGAAGAACCATCAAAAAAACTATAATATTTGAAGGTAAACTTTTGTATAACTACATTACTGAATTGTGTTTGATATAAAATTTATTAGGCATATTCAACATCAAAAGTAAATTCGTGAAACCAAACCAAATCAAGTGTGCATGCTACTTGCTATTTATTATGTTAGATACATTATTTTTGACATATATAAATAACGTATTTCAGATTTAGCCATTCCAGCTTTGGAGCTGTATTATTCTGCATACAACTTGGTTTCTGTTCCACCAACCAGTAAGATGCATACTTCAGACTTATCTTTGAATGTATAGACACAAACTGCAGCCCTATTAAGTGCAAGCTCACCGAGAAAAAAGAAGTTGCGTAGGAAAATCCAGTGTCTTACATTGTGATTATAAAAAAGAAAGTCTTGTTACTCAAAATGCTTTCCAATATGTATGTGGTTATTTAATTAAAAAATCTCTTAGTGTACATATATGTCAGGTATGCAAAGATTATTCTAAAAAAGTTGAATAATTAGATTTTAGCCTGATTTTAGCCTTCTATTGACACATTTTGAAGCATATAATACTGATCAATGTGTATATGGAGGATTGAGAACTCCAAGTGAGGACTTTGTTCAGTATATTTACAAATTGGAGCAAATGTTTTGTTTATTGTTTGAGGACAAATTTATCTGTTGTATCAAATTCATATTTCGATGAAATGAAAGTTGTTTCTTTTACACACCCGTGTAAGTCTTTTCCACATTTGTATGTTTTAAAACTATTTATTAGACTTCGATAATTTTATACTTTGAAATATTTTAATAAAGATTTAAAGAACACTAATGATAAGAAAATCAGGAAGCTGATGACTCTATTGTCACATATTTAAGGTAAAGTATGGAAATTTTTTGCTCCTACATGTGAAATCTAATAATAGTACACTCATTTTATTGAATAATAAATATTATGTTGTTTATTTTTATTTATGCAATTAAAATAATTTGAAAAAAAATGTTTTTTATTTATATTATAGCCATTACCACCAAATTTCTAATATGGTTTCAGTACACTAATGAAACCAAAAAATAATTAATAACTTCAAGAAAAAGTTTACTCCACAAAGCTGTTATGCTCAAACAACTAGAATCAATAACATATATGAGTAAAGTACCATATTTTATTCAACCTAAAATCAGATGTGGCGTTTGTCAAGAATTTGTTTGAAATGATACTGAAGTTGGTGAAACGGAATTCAATAAACGTCATTCTTACTAATATTTCAAACAATTTTCATATTTTTTATCAATTCTATATATTATATTGTCTAAGGACATTTTCTAGAATTCATTTTTGATATTTATTTCATAAAATGAATACGTTTCCAGATTATTTTATTATTAACCAGAGTGAATAATAAAGTATTCTCATGTTAGTAGTTGAGAAAATATTCAATAGTCCGAATTGGGAGAGATGTTCATCAACACTACTACTTTTCTTAGTGTAGCTATGATTTTACCACTTACTTCGAATCAATACTCGCGTTACTTTTCTCAGTGTTTATCTGTCAATGTCTCGACGTATTTCCGTTTGAGTCCAACTTCAAAGGAACCGACAAAGCTTTCGTCTCATTAGATGGTGTACTCTTTGATACTACTCAACAAACACACAAATAAGCAGTTGTCAATGGTTGTCAGGATAGGATGTCAGCGCTAATATATATGTGGAAGAATCTGCAACTACCACTAACGGCGTTACAGTTTTCATTAAATTACAAATTTTAGTACTGACGGGACTTTTTATGTGGCAGCACCCACGCGTCTTCAGAGATCCCCTACCCTGGCATAAACTACCACAGTTTAAACACAAAAATAGATGAGAAAACGTATCTCAGCAGCTGCTCCGACTGCCGAGTGTTTGTTTGTGTATTTGTGTAAAGTTTCATTCAATTAAAAAATGTCGAGTGAAAGTGAGATGGATTTTCCACACCAATATATCAAATTAATAATAAACTGGTAATTTCAGAAAACTGTCAGTGCATTTCTATTGTGTAAAGTTTTATTCAATTAAAAAATGTCGAGTGAAAGTGAGATTGATTTTCCACACCAATATATCAAATTAATAATAAACTGGTAATTTCAGAAAACTGTCAGTGCATTTCTAAAATTATTTTGCTCTTGAATAAGTGAATCTTAACGCTCGTAGAAAACTATTGTACCTAACACTTGCGAAAAATGTTTTTTCTACGACTGCTTGTGCCCCGGTTCGTTAGAGAATAGTATATTGTGCAACTAGTGGGAAAAGCTTAATTTTTCTCGCGAGTGTGCGTTTGTGGCACTCGCCTCTCAGGCGCACTCGGCTGCTACGCGTCGTTCGATGAACGGCAGACTCGTGCAGAAAAGCTCATTTTCCGCACTTGTTAGGTAAATAGCTATTAGTTAGTTTGTAGTTTTCAAAAAATTGAAAAATTTTTTATACTATAACTTTTGATAAGAAGAAACATTTTTTTCAATATTTTTTTAATTGCCCTGGTATATCAAATAGATGTCAAATGATAATAATCAAGTTGTTAAATATGTATTTAATAATAAATGTTTCTTAATGTTAATTTTTAGGTATTTTCCGCATGCTCCGCTAAATCGTCGTTCGACCAGCTGCGTGCGGGAAAGTATCACTTTCCGTACAGGTTAGGTAATTAGTATATTACGTAACGGGTGTGAAAAATTACTTTCGCACAAGTTATGTACACTATTTTTTCAACGACCACGCGATATACTTTCACCGAATGAGGTATACAATCTTGCGTTTCTATGTAGATGTGAGAGGTTTTACATAATATAATATGTGTATTTGTAATTACTTTAGTTTTGATTACTTACCTTTGGAAGCTTTGATTTTTATGCGATGCAAAAGAGTGCTTTCATAAAAAAGTTAGAATTAATATTGTTACACAAATCATTTGTCTTAACAACTAACAATACAATTGGAAACAGAACATCAGAAATAAAACTGTTTTTGTTACATAATTATTGCGATTCAAAATTAATTATTTATTTGAATCACTGTAAAAATTAGAAGTAATAAATTATGTTGTATGGACAAATCAACTTAGGAAATACGCATTAGAAATATACATAAATTTGCGGGGTAAATAGAAGAGCGCGCATTTCAACATTCAATTTGACAGCTTTTTTATCAGTATACGTACGGCCCGTCGGTACTTCCAGCACAAATCAGATGGTTGTGAACTTTGCTAACAGCCGAAAAGAAAATTCCTGTAGTTTTACATTTTTTGGTGGCATATTAAATTACTGTAATTTAATATTGATGTTGCCATGGTAACTTTGAAAACGCGCGTGTTTGAAAGTTCTATTTAAACACGCTGGGCGTGCTTTAAATAGGTAAAAGGGTTCACCAATAAAAAAATAATAATTTCAATCAACAAGCAAACTTTAATCTAATTTAGGTCTGTAAATTCCAGAGGCCCATTTAATCTAATTTGGGTCTGTAAATACTTACCATAAGAAAGAAATCCACATTAAATATGTAATCGGCTTATATGTAATTAGCGCTAGAACCTTTGGCGCGGAACTCTTGTGAGTCTCTCCATAGAGTAATGACTCACTCCCAAAAAGAATGCAATAAACAAACGTTACCAAACCAAGGAGATAAAGCTGTTTGATATAGGAATGTATGCGCAGCGCAGTGCTCATTTTTTTAAATTTCACTCATGTCTGCTTGAATTTAAATTGTAATTTTATTATCCAGGTTTGCCAAATTAGTAGATGGGCTGAAAAAGTTTATTAGGGAGGTAACCGAATAAATTAACGGTCGCAACATTGATGTTTTCCGCGAGCTTTCATAATTTGACATTATTGTCGCTCTTAAGCAGAAAGTAACTTTGGAGGACCCCTAATTTTATTTATAGATAAAAGAGAGCTAGAGTTTGTTCAGTCATCCTTTGCCATTACGTCAATCGGTGACGTTTTCTGCGATATTGCGGTTGAGTTTGCATTATATTTCTTTAGTGAGCCACCTAACAAAAAAATTCTGTGCGCCACTGAACTCTTCAATATTATATGTATTAAGTCGATATTTTACCTCCTAACAAAAGCTATATGGTACCCATATATCTACTAGAGTGAATTATGGTTTATAATACACTGGAGTGTATTATGGTTCATAATTCACGCCATGACAACTCAACACTCACAATATTTCGTTACATAGGTGACTAGAGATGGGGGTACAATATGGAATAAACTATTAAATCTGTGTATTTTGTTCGGGAAATTTGTTTCTGAAATATATCGTATCGATTGAATATTGAAATTTTTAGTAGAGACTTTTAGCTTGTCTTAAATTTCTCACGTATCCGTATACGTAACGTACTGCGCATTTGTAGACCCGTTATGTCTCAGCCGATACGATGTGTTGAGCGTATTGTTACGTACCCTACTCCGTACGCTTAAACGTATCCGTATCCCGACCAAAGTCAGTATTCCGTGCTATTAGTGCTATTTTACAGGTCTTCGTCTTTGATATATTGGTTTGGTTTAATATGCATCAAAAATTGGTCGTCCAAATCATCATCTTTATAGTCTAGCAGCAATGGATTGTTTAATATCGCCCCCATTTTACGCTTTACAAAACTAAAAAGAGGTAAAATAAAAAAACTTTGAGGTTATACAATTAAAAACACAACGAAATGATACGTTTTCTGCTAAAAATAAGGTTTTCTTGACAGTTTCTTTACGTCAACGTAACTCCAATACGGTTAGGGATACATGTAAACATTTATGACAAGCTAAAAGTGTCTAGTATTGAAACTTTTCATAATGATATTTTCTAATATTAAGTATTTTAAAACAATATATTCATAAAAGTACGTTGTATTGATACTTTACACAGTATCTCTATATATATATCAAATTATTTTATGTACCTACCACAAAATTTTGAGGTTAGTAATACCAAATCGTGGACAAAGTGTAGGTAGTATTCTACTCGCAATTTATGGCCAATATTCACTCGGGTGACTTACGCCCCTCGCCTGCTGTTCTGTACGCAAGCGTCACCCATCGTGAATAATGGCTATCATAAATTGCTCGTTTAGTAATATACTATTACACTTGACCTCAAAGTTATAATCACTGACATATATGTTAAGAATTGTTTTCAAAATATGACAACTGGACTGTCAAAAGTAACAGATAAAATTTACATCAACATTAGTAAAGAAAACGTTAATGACGTCATAATTCCGTCTCATCCATTTCATGAATGTGGGAGCAAGCTAGACAATGTATAACGGCAAAGGATGGATGAACAAACTTTAGTAATTATTTTAATATAAACTGTAGAATAAATAAATATTTCAGTTGATTTTCTAATATCTTAAAGCATCCAACAGTATTTTCCGAAATAATTTAAGGAGAAAAAGGGAAATGTAAAAAAAATCTGACAATAATATAATAAGTGTTGCCTACGTACATAGGTAGGTACACGAAACTGCAATCTGAAAACTGCTAAGTACAAATTAAATTTATTTTGGTATGATCGTAGGAAAAATCTTGTTTGTATTTCGAGCAGAAAGTCTTTTGGTATTCTTGACAGATTGCCGCGTGTTGGAATTTAAATAAAATTACAACTGAGTAAACTAATTAGTACCTATATAACGCCCTATTAACCCTCAACCAACAATGCGTAGCTGCGCAGTGTGAGTTGCTGACTCAAAATGACGAGCTCCGTCCGTTCTACGCATGGCCGGGATTGTCGTCACATCCGTGGGACTGGGGTGGTGAAAGCATCACTCGGGACAACGGGGTGGTTGTTGAAAAAAGAAAAGATGGTGAACGAGGTTGGTGCACTGCACGAGGCATAGTAAATTAATTTAATTTTATAATAAAACCCAATCGTCTAATAAGTAAAAGGAGATATTCTCAACTGTAGTGCCAATAATTATCAACTGTACGTAGTGCCAGTAATTATCAAATGTAGTGCCAGTAATACATAAATTCAAAGAAGACACGTGGTTTTCTTTTCGCCTTCCCCATGAATTTTGGGGAACTCAAACAGGGTGGGAAAAGTTACCCCATCCGTGTTCATGGTCCTTCGAGCTAGTGTGTGTATTTTTCGAGTTCTCCAACTGTGCTTTATCATCCAGATTCTGTGATCATTTACCGGAAACATTATTTCTTGTTATGCTCTATTTTCGTTGGAGCCCTGAGGAAATTATTGAATGTGAAGAAAATATCCATTCCCAGAGACAACTTTTACGCAATTGACAATAAGTGTGAGTGTAATGTAAGTCAGTACATAAATTTGAGAATATCACCTAGGGTTGAATTGTAGTAGATTCTAGGAGTCAATTTATTGTACCACTACATTAAAATGAACTATCAATTTGTTGGTGAGTTATGAACTTTCTTGTGGTATGCGGCAGGTGCTTTTTGATGTTTTGAAGAAGGAAATTATGAGTTTATGATGTCAGGTATTTATTCTAATAAGAGAAAATAACGAGGTTTATTCAATCATGCGAATATACAGAACATCACATATGTTATTATAGTGGCTTATTATTTTATCGTTTGTTTCAGAAGTTCTACAAGATTTAATAAAAACGACCATTTGTGTTTTACTTTTACCTACCTATAATTTAATGTTCTGTATAACGCAATAATTTCTTCAGTAGTACGTACACTTAACCATTATTGTAAATTGAGATTTAAGTTTCATTTAGACTTCACATTTGGTGGTATACCTCGTTTATTCTCAATGTATCTACACATTTTATGCTGTACAATATCAGCCAGACCGGCAACATTGTGAATGTAAATTTTGTATAATATAATTTTAGTATATTTGGAAGTGTGTTCTGCGCCGTCATCTAGGTTATGTAATAATATAATATGTGAAATATTTTTTAATTATGCAATTCTTGAGGCTTGGGTAATTTTTTGGCTATTTCGGAATTTTACAGGCTGTCCCATGCTGTAGCTCCTGAAACCAAGGTAGAGAATATTTGCGTGTGTAATTTTCATGTATTGTTTCTTGAAGTCCCCAAAAATCATATTGAACTATTCAAAAAAAAAAAATATTTTGTTTCACTGTAGCATACAGGGTGAATCAGATATCATTAATTAAAAAACACATTTAATTTGTATATATATAATTTTCTTATAGGAATATTCGACAACTATTTTGTACATACTTTGATTAGACCGGAGTCAAAATGGATACATTGATCAAACAGCGTGCATGTTGTAAAGCCTCGATCACACGTATCTCAACATGGTACGAGAAAAATAAGAATGATACTGATAAATATGCTTATAAATTTAGGTTAGAAAGTTTAGAAAGCCACTTTAATAAATATTGCTCGATTCAAGATAATATTGAGTCTAGTGCGGTAGATATCGAAGCGGAACACATTGATAGGGAATCAGTCGAAAATAAATATTATAATCTCCGTTGTAAATTACAAAATGCCTTTGATGGTTTGAATTCCGTACCACTACCTGTGGCTCAACCCAGGGATCAGGAGCTACAAAGTGGAACTCAGATAAGACTCCCATTCATTGATATTCCAATTTTTACCGGGGAAAGCACAAAGTATGGTGCTTTCATGGACTTGTTTACTGCGCTGATTATCAACAATTCTAGATTAACTTCAAAAACCGAGAAATTTTACTATTTAAAATCGTATCTCCGCTCAGAGCCCTTGAGTCTTATTTCACAGTTACCTGTTAACGAAAATAATTTCGATGTTGCTATTGAATTGCTCAAGGCTAGGTATGATAACAAGAGGCAGGTAGTAACTGCTCATTTTAATAAAATCACTTCTTGTAATAATATAAGCAAATGTACGGCTCAACAGTTGAGAAATTTCACCTCTGAATCGAAATCAATAATAAACTCTTTATTAAACCTGAATATCACCAAAGAGGAATTGTTTGATGCACTTATAGTTCACCTTCTTAAGAATAAATTAGACTTCAATACCAGAAAGGCATTGGAGGAAAAGGAAACTGATCAAAACCTAATCACCAGTGACAAATTTTTCGATTTCTTAGAAAAAAAATGTAACGTCTTAGAGAATTTATTAGTTCAAGAACAAAAATTAGATCATAGCAGTACTCCTCGTAATCATGCTTCAGGTGTGACCGTGCCACACCATCAAAAAATCACTCTTCTTTCATCTCAGCTGGAAGAGGCGCAACAGCTATCTCTCGATTTGTCAAACACACTTGATTCATCTTCTCAGGTCTGTTTTAATGCTGCTACTAATTCTACTCCTACTAGCAGCCCGTTTTGTTCCTTCTGTAAAATAACTGGCCATAAAATATATTCTTGTTCAAAATTCGGGGCTACTGCTGTAGTTGATCGTCTTACATTTGTAAAATCCAATCGCATGTGCTTTAATTGTCTTAATCCGAACCATTTGTCATCCATTTGTTCCTCCACTGGTGTTTGCTCTATCTGCAGGAAAAAACATCACGTACTCTTACATCTGTCATCGGAAAGCCCGAAACAGAATATTGCTCTCAGGTCTATAGAAAGGAACTCACCAAACCATAGACGTGGTAATCATACCAATGCGGTAGGTACTACTTCATCTCGTAACCCCAACCAAAGCGAAACTTACAACCATAATCATAGTAACTCTTATAGTCCCAATACATCCAGTAGCTCTCATAATAATAATAATAAGGTAATTGCAAGAACTCAAAATGCTCAACCTCATGATGATAGTACTAATGCCAATGCTCTTCCGAATCTGGCGCTGTTAAATTTAAACGGGGGTCATGTGCTGCTAGCTACTGCTAATATTTTGATCTATTCTAAAAACGGATCCCCTATCAAAGCCAGGGCCTTGTTAGATCCGGGAAGCCAAAACTCTTTTGTTTGCTCTAACTTAGTTAAAAAGTTGAACCTTGATACATACTCTCAACCCTTGTGGATATCCGGTATCTGCAATAAAAATCAAAACATAAATTCCATGGTAGATCTAACCTTTTATTCAACTATTGAAACCAATCTATCCTTCGAAGCTACCTGTGCCGTAGTTGACCAAATCACTAGAGCATTACCGCAGATTGTGATTAATGATAACCTAATCGATATTCCTCAGCAATTACGATCATCACTTGCGGATCCTACCTTTGGGGTCCCTGCTCAAATAGATATACTATTGGGGGCAGACATTTATTATACACTTTTAACCACAGGAATTTACAAACTTGGTAAAAATCTTCCTACTCTCGTTTCTACTCATCTCGGGTGGATAATATCAGGAACAGTTCCCTCACAATGTTTATCGACTTCTCCTGTGTCATGGCCTGTTTCTCATTCATTTCATATCGCACAAGTAGAAACTCCAGAAACAAACCTTCTAGATAACTTGGTAGAGAAATTTTGGAATCAGGAAGAACTGTCTTCCGAAATAGTTGTGTCTGATGAAGACAGCAAGGCTGAAAATGTTTTCCAATCATCTTTGAAAACTCTAGCAAACGGACGTTTTCAAGTTGACCTTCCGCTCATCCATCCTACTGCATACAAAAATTTAGGTGATTCATTCGTTATGGCTAAACATCGATTTATGTCCTTAGAAAAAAGATTAGACAAAAATCCTCAGTTAAAGGCAGAATATAAAAAACTTCTTTTTGAATATATTAAACTTGGTCATGGGCAATTAGTTCCACTAGTATTGCAAACTCCTCAACTCGATCACAAATATTTTGTTCCACACCTGTGTGTGGTGAAAGAAAGTAGTGTTAGCACTAAAATCAGGATAGTATTCGATTATTCAGCGAAATCTTCTTCTAACATGTCATTGAATGACATCTCGTTGAAAGGACCCAGAGTACAACCAGAGCTTTTAGACATTTTGATTCGATTCCGTAACTTCAAATATGCCCTGACTGCCGACATTTCAAAAATGTATCGGCAGATAGAAATAAACCCTACCTTTCATTTTTTGCAGAACGTATTATGGAGAGATTCTCCTTTAGAACCGTTTTCTTGTATACAACTCAACACAGTGTCATTCGGACAAACCAGTGCTCCATTTTTGGCGTGCCGTGTTTTAAAAGAAATTGCCCTTAGGAATCCTCAATTTCCTAGAGTACAGGAGTCCATATTATTTCAAACCTACGTTGATGATATTTTAACGGGAGCGGACGATTTCACAGAGCTCGAAATTTTGTATCATAATTTGAAGAGTGTTCTCTCATTATCAGGCTTTGAGCTTCATAAATTTTGTTCTAATTCCGATGAATTAGTTGTGAAACATTTTCCGGATTCACTTGTCAACAAAAACTTGAATTTAGAAGAAAATCCCAGCAAAGTATTGGGAATAGTGTGGAATCCTATTAATGATATGCTACAAATATCTACCCCATCTTCCTTTGATTGCTGCTTGACAAAAAGATACATTTTATCTACAGTGTCACAATGTTTTGATCCCCTTGGTATAGTTAACCCAGTTATTGTCCAGGGGAAGCTTCTTCTTCAACAACTTTGGTCATCAAAAATATCGTGGGATGAACCAATCTCAGATCCTACAATAATTAAAAACTGGACTAAATTCGTAGCTGACATCTCTTCTTTAACTCAATTGCATATCCCCAGATATACACTTCTTGATAAAACTGTAAGACATGTTGAGCTCCATGGTTTCTGTGATGCCAGCTCGGTGGCATATGGTGGATGCATTTATTTGCGTGCCATATATTCAGACAGATCAGTTTCGTCACAACTCATAATATCTAAGTCACGTGTAGCACCTCTCAACAAACCTTTGACTATTCCAAAACTGGAGCTATGTGCGATGGTCTTATTATCTAACCTTTTTGATCGAGTCGTAAATATTCTTAACAGACAACTTAACATTTCATCTTCAACATTATGGTCCGATTCTCAGATTGCACTTTCGTGGATTAGAAGTAGTCCCACACGATGGGCAGTTTTCGTATGTAATCGCGTTGCTCAAATACAACAATTGACTCAGACAGTGACGTGGAGACATATCAAATCCCAACTCAACCCAGCAGATCTTTTGTCCCGAGGACAATCTCTGGAGTTTCCCAGCAAATTCTGGTTTTCAGGACCCTCATTTCTGTGGAAAGAGCCCCACGATACTGCTTGTTATGATACTTTTTCAGGTGTATCTAATCCCCCTGAAGAAAACAAGAAATCTCTAATTGTCATTTCACCTCCAACGAACCCATATTTATGTATGATCTCTCGCTGTTCTTCATTAACCAAAGCAAACCGAGCAATGGCGTATGTTTTCAAATTCATTCGTATTGTTAAGAATCCGAGTATCAAATCATTGCCGCTAACCCGTCAAGAACTGGATGATTCTCTCTTGTTCTTGGTACAACAGGTGCAACAGGAAGCATTTCCTAATCTTATTAAAAACTTGAAAAGTAAACGAACCCCATCAGATAAACGGTTGCTATCATTGAATTTATTTATTGATGAACGTGATGTTATACGAGTGGGTGGACGCCTTCACCACGCTGATCTCACTTTCCAACAAAAACATCCTATTCTGTTACCTCCTCGAAATCACTTCACTTCATTACTTTTAACCCGAGAGCATAAGCGTCTCGGTCACAGTGGCCCTCAAAATGTTTTGGCGAATATTCGTCTACAATTTTGGCCCATAGACGGCCTCCGTGAAATCAAACGAATAATTAGTAAATGTACTATGTGTCATAGATTCAAAGCTATAACCGCCCAACAGATCATGTCAGATCTTCCTAAAACCCGCGTGACTCCATCTCGACCCTTCCAGAATGTAGGGATCGACTTCGCAGGGCCGTTCCAAATTAAGTCGTCCACTTTAAGGAAAGCACCTATTCTCAAGTGTTATGTATCCCTCTTTGTGTGTTTCGCTACGAAAGCGATTCACTTGGAGCTGGTATCCGAATTGTCTACAGACGCTTTCATAGCTACTTTGAAAAGATTTATTTCTCGTAGAGGACTTCCTACTCGAATCTATAGTGACAATGCCACCAATTTTGTCGGTGCCAATAATTATCTACGAGATATATCTCAATTTTTAACAAAAAATTATCCTCACATCCATGATTATCTACTTACCAATTCTATTGAATGGAAATTTATACCTCCTCGATCACCACATTGGGGTGGTCTGTGGGAGGCCGGAGTGAGAAGTGTGAAAACACATTTAATAAAACTACTCTCAACTATGACTCTTACCTTTGAGCAGTTTAGTACTGTATTATCACAAGTTGAAGCGATATTGAACTCTCGTCCCTTATTCCCCCTCTCTTCTGATCCTAACGATCTCCGCCCATTAACCCCTGGACATTTTTTAATAGGAGCTCCATTAATGTCAATACCTGAAAAAGACGTATCCCAACTAAATATCAATCGGCTGAAGTTTTGGCAACAGTGCACTTATGTGCAACAGCACTTCTGGAGACGATGGTCCACAGATTACCTCAATCAACTTCAGAATCGCCCCAAATGGGCAACCTCACACCCGGATCTCCAAATCGGAGATATGGTCTTGGTGAAAGACGATGACACCCCTCCATTAAAGTGGCCATTGGCTAGAGTCACAGATGTCATCCTTGGTAAGGACGGTAAAGTGAGGTCGGTGCAGGTCCGTACACCCTCGGGAACCTATGTGCGTCCTATCGTAAAATTAGTACCACTGCCGAAAGATGAGTCGCATTTTTCACAAAATTGAAAAATAATTGCTAAAAATTTGTACATAGTGTAAATAGATTGTATATATTCATTTTAGTTATTGTAAGTCTCCTCTTTTCGGATCTCTCAAGGTGATTTGCGTGAACTGGTGTTTGCTTAATATAAGGAATTTGATAGTTTTTTCAGTCGAAAGTAACTTTAATTAACAGGACTAGTTGAAGTCCTTCATAAGAAGCTAACACGGATGAATATCTGAATCATGTCAGACATACATCATTTTATTTCATTTATTTATGTTCATTTTGAGTTTGCAGTATCCATCATAGATAATACAAAAAAAAAACTATATATGAGTAATGAATCGTTAACTAGCCTTCTGTACCTGAAACTCAACATAATAATATCTATGGAATCTTCTTATCTTGTAGAAAACGAAGTTTTTTGTTTTCTTGTTTCGTGTAGAGTGTGGGCTGTTGTCCACTTTATCTTATTCATCTACAACTCGTGTACTCTAACCATTCATCTATTGGGCGTTAGCCACTTATCCTTCCTTGTGAGCTTCCTCAAATTCTTCGATGACTTCTGGGTAGCCTTTAGAAAGAGGACGGAAAATATCCGGGTCGAAGTATTGTGTGGTGTAACTCTTATCCTATCTCCACAAAACGGATGATAGCCATCTACCTTAATCTTGAGATTGAAATCATTATAATTTAAGCTATTTCTCTTATTTCCTATTCTTTATCAATTTTATTGTTCAAAATGGATTCATTTCGAGGTGATCCATCACTTTGTGTCGAAGACCAATGACTAGTCTGGACGTTAACTGGCAACTTCGCTCTAGGATGGTGTTTCACTCCGAGGTAAATCCTTTCTGGTTTTTATGTATCGAGGCAGTTAACGTTGTTGAAAGCCACTACGTTCAACTTCGTCTCTCCTTTGCTGGTGGCCCAGTATGTTGGAATTTAAATAAAATTACAACTGAGTAAACTAATTAGTACCTATATAACGCCCTATTAACCCTCAACCAACAATGCGTAGCTGCGCAGTGTGAGTTGCTGACTCAAAATGACGAGCTCCGTCCGTTCTACGCATGGCCGGGATTGTCGTCACATCCGTGGGACTGGGGTGGTGAAAGCATCACTCGGGACAACGGGGTGGTTGTTGAAAAAAGAAAAGATGGTGAACGAGGTTGGTGCACTGCACGAGGCATAGTAAATTAATTTAATTTTATAATAAAACCCAATCGTCTAATAAGTAAAAGGAGATATTCTCAACTGTAGTGCCAATAATTATCAACTGTACGTAGTGCCAGTAATTATCAAATGTAGTGCCAGTAATACATAAATTCAAAGAAGACACGTGGTTTTCTTTTCGCCTTCCCCATGAATTTTGGGGAACTCAAACAGGGTGGGAAAAGTTACCCCATCCGTGTTCACCGCGCTCCACTCATACGTCGCGCAGCAACTTTCTGTCTCGACTGACAAAGTACTACTTTCTGCTCTTGATACACAAAAAAACCATTCTTCGATGATTTAATACTACTTTTTTCTACTACCGTGTGTAAAGTAGGTACTTTAGACACACTTTCGAGTGCGTAAAATTTGATTTTACGCACTAGTGCGTAAAGAGTTTTTCTTTACGCACTAGTGCGTAAAGTAAAAGTTCCAATATTATTATGTATGTAGTTATGTGTATCTGAATAGGTATAAGTTGGCGGTGAGTGACTGACATTTCTTTAATTGTGAATTGAATCTGACAATTAAAGTTTAAATTGAGATCTTCCGACTATACCTAGGGTAATCAATTGTATTTTGATGTAAGTATTGAATATTTTTAGGAAACTATGATGTTATTTTATATTATTATAATTATAAGATGGATCTATCAGAAGATTACTTCGCAAATAGTGTGGAAAAAATAAAATGATAAATTTCGAAAATGTTCTAGTGGCATATTACCTAAACTTCTGTATTTTGATAAAGTTTTCGATAGTAGAAAAAATTTTGTATGTAATTCGTGTGTAAAGACCTTTTTTTCGACTCATGTGATTGTCGCATTCGCCTGCGGCTCATGCGACAACATTCACATTCGTCAAAAAAAAGGCTACTTTACACACTAGTTACATAAATAACTATTCTTCTGTCCATTATGTTCTTTATAAGGTTAAACAAATTTCGAAAGATCAAATGTATTCATAATGGACGAGTTCTATACAAGGGAATTTCTGCCAACATAACGAGCAAAAAAATACTGAAAAAGGTTAGTCGCATAAAGAAGTGTTTTTTCCAATCTATGTTTAGTTTTTCTTATATGTTTTGAGTGCCTTTACCACCCATGTTGTACCCAAAAAGTTTGGAGGTATTTTTAGTTTGGGGTATTTTGCATCTTACAGTTGACGATACACAAAGAACACAAACAAAGCCAAATAAACATGTATAGACAGCTGTCATTAGTTGTTCGTCATTTGTAAGATATAAAATTCCCCAAACTAAATTGAATTGACCTACAAACTTCTCGGGTAAAACTCCAAACTTTTCGGGTACAACATGGGTGGTAAAAGGACTCAAAATATATAAGAAAAACTAAACATAGATTGGAAAAACCACTTCCTTATGCGACTAACCTTTTTCAGTATTTTTTTGTTCGTTATGTTGGCAGCAATTCCCTTGTATAGAACTCGTCCATTTATTCACATCTGTTTATTTATTGACAGTGGAGTTGACTTCTGTTGTGTTTTGATTGATATAATATGTCAATGTTTTTCCTTTTTTCGGGTCTTCGTTTTCTGTCTTCCAATTTCAGGTGTGTTTCTTTTAATTTTTGAAGGAGGATGTTTGTACAAATTTAAGAATGAATCTTAAATTCTTCCTGCGAATAATTATACGTTAATCACATTTATCCTCACCCCTGTATAATAATTATTCCGCATTTCAAACACATAGTATAAATGAATATATATCATTCCTTATTTCTATTCAGCATTTCATTCTCTACCCAAACATGAATTTTAACCTTTCTTTCATAAAAAACTACCGTAAACCCTCTAGTCAAAAAATCAATAAAATAATAAAATAACAAATAAAAAATAGTGTGCGACTGCCAGTGTCAGTTGAAAAGTCTTAATTGCCGTGCAAAATTTAAACAGAACTTTATACTGATAATAAGTAATATAAAATAGTGAAAACCGCTTCAATTTGTTGATATAATATCCTGAAAACTTATACGAAATTAGTCAACTCTCGTCACATAAAATACAGTGACTGGTCCTTCGAATAACAAATTAATTAGATCCCCATTTTTAACAAATCAAACTAAAAAAGTGAGATTCAGTTAAAACATGGTCCTGGTCGAGCCGGATCAACCCGAATAAGAAGCCTCTTTACAGCCCAGAAAGAAATAACCACGTGGAAAGAAAATTATCGCCGAGCCCACAACCAACGATTGCAGAATAATTCTGTACTCTTTGCCACAGCGCAACTGATAACGACCCAGATGTTTGAATCCAGTGAAAAAGACAAGGTAATTATCATTACAACCCAGTGATTTATGAAAATTTTCGAATACGTGATTATTGAGCTTTGTAAAACTATATAAATACTGTGTAAAGACGAAATTCAAAACCTATACTTAAATAATTTGAAAACTTCTTCCAACCAATTTATTGATAATTATATTTCATTTTCGCTTATTTGATTATCGGACTTTGTAGATAAGAATACCTACAGTGTGAGACGAAATTTATCCCTTAAATAATTTAAACAATTATTACGTTTCGGAATTTAAAATTTAGTCTTGGACACTTATATCAAGTTTGTAAAACTATCATAGTTTTATTACCTACGCATATTATTCAAATACGTGTAAATATTTCTTATTCTAAATTGTTTGTTCGACATAACATAAAATAACATAACATATTGAAAACAGTAGTAAAAACTATTCAATGCACTTCTGTTTGCACGAATTTTAAATATTTCAATTAAGTTGATGTGTTGTTGTTAGTCTTTCTTAATTCAATTACATTGAAACATGTGATTTTTCTTTAACATTAAAAAAAAAAGTTCTTATTTTATGTTGAATAAATCGTATAAATAATCAATTTATCGTTTAAAATGGATTCCTTAAAAACACAACGTGCCAGTTGTAAGGCAGCAATTACACGCATTTATAATTGGCTCCATAGCAACATGGAAGAGTCAGACAAGTATGCTTTTAAATCTCGAATTGATAATTTAGATAAATATTATTCCAAATATTCTGAGATTCAAAGTCAGATTGAAATTATAGCAGAAGATCCCGAACACGAATTCGATGACAGAAATCAAATTGACGAAAAATATTATTCATTACATTGCAAATTACAAAATGCTTATGAAAAGCTAAATTCAAAATCCATCCATCAGAGTGAAACTCATATTCGCTTACCGTCAATAGAGATTCCAATCTTTTCTGGAGACAGTACAAAATATACTGCTTTCATAGATTTGTTCAATGCATTAATATTAAACAATACCAGACTTTCATCTAAAACCGAAAAATTCTATTATTTAAAATCATACTTGCGAGGTGACCCGCTGAATTTAATCTCTCAATTACCAGTTAATGAAAATAATTTAGATGTAGCTTTAGACTTGTTGAATTCTAGATATAATAACACGAGGCAAATTGTCACTGCCCATTTTAACCGTTTAACAGCCTGTAATAATGTGTCAAAATGTACTGCACAGCAATTAAGAATATTTACATCTGAAGCTAGAGCTATAGTAAAATCACTATTAAATTTACATATTAGTAAGGAGAATTTATTTGATGCTTTAATTGTTCACATTTTAAAAACCAAATTAGACTATGGCACTAAAAGATCTCTTGAAGAAAAAGAGACTGATCAAAATTTAATCACTAGCGATAATTTTTTTGACTTCTTGGAGAAAAAATGTACTGTTTTGGAAAACTTGCTAACCCAAGATCCTAAACCTGATTCTTCCCATCCACATCGTAGTCAGTCTTCTGTGACCGCCCCACCTAACAGAGTGACGTTATTCACAAATCAACACTCACTTTCCGATCAAACTTCAGCCCATAACCATGACCAACACAACCAAACTTCTTTTAGTGCATCTCATAATTCTAATTACCCCTCAACATGCTCGTTCTGTAAGGAAACAGGACACAAAATTTACATCTGCTCTCAATTTGGAAAGCTTTCCATACCGGATCGAAACAAATACATCAGAGATAATAAAATGTGCTCCGGGTGTCTAGGTTATGAACACACGATCCTTAACTGTCTCTCTGTTAAATCATGTTCTATATGCCAAAAAAGGCATCACACTTTACTTCACTTAAATCATTCTCCCCCAAGACAAAACTTTGATACGAGATCTTTCAACAGAAATTCTACTCATTCACATCATGCATCATCAGAACAACATAACCAATCTAATCTTCATCCAGAAAATCGAATAGAAATAGTTCATGATACTCCCTCAACATCTAGAACCGATTTTTCCAATACACTAGAAGAGCAGAATTCACATCCGCTCCCAAACTTAACAATGCTCAATTTAGACGGAAGCCATGTACTTCTCGCCACAGCTAATATTCTAATTTACCCTCAATCAGGCCCTGCAATTAAAGCACGGGCCCTTCTAGATCCAGGCAGTCAAAACTCTTTCATTTGCTCCCATGTTGTTAATCAACTGAATGGAACCACTTTCAAACAACCCTTATGGGTATCGGGCATCTGTAACAATAATCAAAGTATTGATTCTATGTTCGACCTCACATTCCATTCTGCCACTGATGAATTTCGAAACCACTTGTGCTGTAGTTAAACAAATAACAAGATCCCTTCCTCAAGTCATGATTGATATGAAATCATTGGACATACCACCTCATTTGTTATCCTCCTTAGCTGACCAATCTTTCGGAACCCCTTCCCAAATAGATGTTTTACTGGGAGCTGACATTTATTATTCTTTACCAGGCATTCTTTACCAGGCATTCATAAATTGGGAAAAAATCTACCTACCCTTATATCCACCTATCTTGGATGGGTAATATCGGGCGTTGTCCCCCCTGCTTGTATTAGAAATAAAGCTCCGATTTCCGCTATGACCCATTCTTTGCATTCCATAGTAAATGAACCACTACCCACTGTAGATGGTTTGTTAGAAAAATTTTGGAACCAAGAGGAATTCATGATGTACGATCAATTGTCTGAGGAGGACATCAAAGCCGAAACAATATTCACCTCATCTTTACAAACTCTTCCTAACGGACGCTTTAAAGTAGATCTGTCTCTCACTCACCACTCTGCCCACAAAGAATTGGGAGACTCCTTCCTTGTAGCTAAGCATAGATTTATGTCACTAGAGAAACGACTTTCAAAAAAACCCCAACTTAAAGAACAATACAAAAATATCTTATTTGAATATATACATTTGAACCACGGAGAAGTTGTTCCTCTTACATTACAAACCCCATTATTAGATCACAAATATTTTGTCCCTCACCTTTGTGTTTTCAAGGAAAGTAGCACAACTACCAAAGTCAGAATAGTGTTTGATTATTCAGCTAAATCATCGTCACAAATATCTCTAAATGACATCTCTTTGAAAGGACCCAGGGTTCAGCCGGAATTATTGGATATTTTAATAAGATTTCGAAATTATAAATATGCGCTTACAGCTGACATCTCCAAAATGTATCGTCAGATAGAACTAAACGACCGCTTCCGCTTTTTACAGAACGCTTTATGGAGAGACTCTCCATCAGACCCTTTCATTTGCATCCAACTTAATACAGTGTCTTTTGGGCAAACGAGTGCTCCTTTTTTACCTTGTCGTACGTTGAAAGAAATAGCTATAAGAAATCCCCAACACCCTGATGTTCAACTTGCACTATTATCACAGACATATGTTGATGATATCCTGACAGGAGCAAATTCCGTAGATGACCTTCTTCAACTCCATGATAATCTCAAAAATATCCTATCACAATCTGGTTTTGAAATTCATAAGGTATGTTCCAACTCTCTTGACTTTTCTAGCACTCATTTATCCGACACTCCTTCAGAGAAAAATTTAAATTTAGACGATAACCCTAGTAAAGTTTTAGGAATCATCTGGAATCCAAAATCAGACATATTACAAATATCATGCCCGTCCTCAATTGATCAAAAATTAACGAAGACTAATGTTATCTATAATATCTCAATGCTTCGATCCTTTAGGCCTTGTTAACCCTGTAATTGTTCAAGGGAAATTAATAATGCAACATCTTTGGGTACTCAAAATTTCATGGGATGATACCATCACAGACAACGCACTCATAAAGAAATGGCATGATTTCGTGGACAGTATGACACACTTACCTTTTCTACATATACCCAGACATATTTTTAAAAATAAGCAAATATCACATTTAGAACTCCACGGCTTCTGTGACGCCAGTTCGTTGGCATATGGAGGCTGCCTTTACCTACGAGCAGTTTACACTGATTTTTCTGCTTCGTCCCAACTTATCATTTCCAAATCTCGCGTAACACCACTCAAGAAACCACTCACAGTTCCCAAATTAGAATTATGTGCCATGGTCCTCCTATCAAAACTCTATTCACGCTTGCGAAACATACTAGACCAACAATTGCAAATCTCTTCTTTTATCTTATGGTCCGACTCTCAAATAGCTCTTTCCTGGATTAAAAGTATTCCAACACGATGGACAGTTTTTGTTTGCAACAGAGTTACTCAAATTCAACAAGCAACCCATTCAGCGACTTGGAGACACATCAGATCTCACCTCAACCCGGCAGACATCCTATCAAGGGGCCAGCCCTTAGACTTTCCTAGTACCAAATGGTTTTCAGGTCCACCATTCCTATGGGAAAGCTCCCAAGATACGTCTTGCTACGACACGTTCTCTTGTTTATCCGATCCTCCTGACGAAAACAAAAAGTCACTCGTTACGACAATACCATCAAATATCTTTATAAATTTAATAAGCCGTTCATCTTCCCTTACTAAATTGATCAGAACAATGGCATACGTAAACAAATTCGTAGAGACTTTACGTCATCCGGACACCATTCCAAAGAATTTTTCTAGACAAAACTTAGACACCGCATTACTGTTCCTTGTACGACAGGTACAGATAAACAATTTCCCACAACTCATTCGTGCATTACAAAAGAATCAGCAGCCTTTAGACAAACGGCTTTTATCATTAAATCTTTTTTTAGACGACGACAACCTTATTAGAGTTGGAGGAAGACTCTCTCATTCCCTTGTCACCTATGAACAAAAACACCCTATATTATTGCCCGCTCGTTGTCACCTCACAACTCTGGTTTTACAAAGAGAACATAAACGCTTGGGACACAGTGGTCCTCAAAATGTATTAGCAAATATTCGTCTACAATTCTGGCCCATAGATGGACTGCGAGAAATCAAGCGTATCATAAATAAATGTATAATGTGTCACAGATTCAAGGCAATAACCGCCCAACAACTCATGTCCGATTTACCCCCATGTCGTGTAACACCTTCCCGTCCTTTCCAGACTACTGGAATTGACTTTGCCGGTGCCTTTTCAATAAAATCATCTCATCTCAAACGAGCCCCAATAACTAAATGCTACATAGCTTTATTTGTATGCTTCGCTACTAAAGCCATTCATCTTGAATTGGTATCTGACCTATCCACCGATTCTTTTATAGCTTCTTTGAAACGCTTCACTTCTAGACGAGGCCTACCATCAGTAATATACAGTGACAATGGTACAAATTTTGTTGGTGCTAACAACTATCTTATAGACATAACTCAATTCCTAACCAAGAATTTTTCTCCCATATATGATTACTTAATTACTTCTTCAATAGAATGGAAATTCATTCCACCCAGATCCCCACATTGGGGTGGCCTCTGTGAAGCAGGAGTCAAAAGTGTTAAGACTCATCTGATTAAACTACTCTCTAATTCTACCTTTACTTTCGAACAATTCAGTACTATCTTAAGTCAGATAGAAGCCATCCTCAATTCACGACCCTTACATCCCCTTTCAACTGACCCCACTGATTTGAATCCTTTAACACCAGGTCACTTTCTCATAGGAGCACCCCTAATGTCATTACCAGACAAAGATTTATCATCAGTCCCCACAAATAGATTAAAATTCTACCAACAATGTACTCATGTACAACAAAACTTCTGGAAAAGGTGGTCGGTCGACTACCTCAACCAATTGCAAAATCGGCCCAAATGGACTACCCCAACAAAAGATCTCACTATAGGAACCATGGTCCTAGTTAAAGATGACGACTCCCCTCCATTAAGATGGCCTTTAGCCCGCATTATAAACGTTACCCCCGGTAAAGACGGAAGAGTCCGTTCAGTCCAAGTCAAGACAGCTTCAGGAATTTACACTCGACCAATTGTGAAAATCATTCCTTTACCTACACCGGACTCTCCTGACTCTTAAATCACTAACCCCACAACAAAGAAATTACATTTAACCTATTTTACGCCCGCAGCAGCGCCGGCTTATTTATTTCAGACGAATAACTCTCGTGAAATAACTTAGACACCTTATACACAAACAATCTAATTAGTCAAAAGATCTCTCTCTCTCATATACCTATTTACTCTCAACATTACCCTCACTAATTAGAGGTTATTACTTGTACTTTTTATCATGCTCATTCATTGATTGCTCACATATCACGTACTCAAACATTAAATATTATAAACTCTAATTTACTCCATAGATAAAAAACTACTTATAGATGGGAAACTGACCTGTGGCGCCCTCTATTCATACGGGTGGCGCTACCTTGAGAGTCCCGTCAGTACCCCTGGCACAAATCAGGTTGTGAACTTCGCTAACAGCCGAAAAAGAAGATTCCTGTAATTTTACAGTTTTTTGCAGTACATTCAAAATTACTGTAATTTTACTTTTATTGCAAAATGACATTCACGGTTCATTTTTTGATATTTCATTTAAAATTACTCAACACTAGATTGATATTACAATAATAATAATGAAAAGTCAAGTAAAATTAAATGAAATGTCAAAAAATGGATCATATAATGCCTGAATTGCGAAAAATAAAGCAATAATCATCAAGTTTACATATTTTATTGAATAAAAAAAGTATACAATAAATGAAACATATCTCAATGACAAACAGGAAAAAAATAATTGTTAGGAATTCAACAATAATGCTGGGAAGTTTAAAGTTGTGTGGAAGAATAACTGCTACTTCTGTTACTTTCTATTTGATGGAACATGTTTTGAAATGAAGATAAAGCTTACCGTATGCTCCTCACATTACAGTCTTTCACAAAACATATTCTTGAAATTGTCTCTTAAAGTAAAAGTCCCACTATGAACAATAAAATCTAAATACGAATACTCAACACACACACAAATAAGCAGTTGTTAGTGGTTGTCAGGCAGTTGTCAGGTTAGGATGTCAGCGCTAATATGTATGTGGAAGAATCTGCAACTACCACTAATGGCGTTACAGTTTTCATTAAATTACAAATTTTAGTACTGACGGGACTTTTTATGTGGCAGCACCCATGCGCCTTCAGAGATCCCCTACCCTGATTTACTCTCTTAACAAAAAATAAATCGCTCTCTTTTCTCTCTCTCAACAAAGAAACTCTATCTACAAAATTAGAGTATTCTCTAATTCAAACTTATGTAGCAGGATATTGTACACTCACTTACACAATCCATTTACCTATTCACTCACATCTCTTATAGTATCTATCTAGTACCACTATATCATTCTTTCCCGCGCCCCCAATATGTACAAATTTAAGAATGAATCTTAAATTCTTCCTGCGAATTATACGTTAATCACATTTATCCTCACCCCTGTATAATAATTATTCCGCATTTCAAACACATAGTATAAATGAATATATATCATTCCTTATTTCTATTCAGCATTTCATTCTCTACCCAAACATGAATTTTAACCTTTCTTTCATAAAAAACTACCGTAAACCCTCTAGTCAAAAAATCAATAAAATAATAAAATAACAAATAAAAAATAGTGTGCGACTGCCAGTGTCAGTTGAAAAGTCTTAATTGCCGTGCAAAATTTAAACAGAACTTTATACTGATAATAAGTAATATAAAATAGTGAAAACCGCTTCAATTTGTTGATATAATATCCTGAAAACTTATACGAAATTAGTCAACTCTCGTCACATAAAATACAGTGACTGGTCCTTCGAATAACAAATTAATTAGATCCCCATTTTTAACAAATCAATTAAACTAAAAAAGTGAGATTCAGTTAAAACAATGTTTATGGAGGAAGATTTGGAAGTATTGGATATTCTCGAAAATGGATTTCCAATTGAAGACAGTACAACCGTAAAAATTATTATGAAGAATTGAATGGAAATATTAGCAAGTATTTTTCCAGATAAACTGTATAATTTTCCGATCTGATTTTCTTATTTCTTACTGTGTTTTCCATTATAAACAATTTTCTTATTTAAAAAACAAGAATAAAATCATTTGATTTTCAAAGAATTGACTTTTAATGCGTTATTTCAAACCACAAAAACGAAGTCACCAGAAACCATAGAGAAATAAATAAAACTCAACTTAGCTAAGAAGCAGAGCAAAAACATTGGTGCAACCATTGTCCATCTTTTTATTAGACAATGGTGCAACTGAACTTTAACTAAGCGACCCTTATAATTTTAAACTAGCCATAGCTATTCTAAGCTTATCCTTCTATTAGTGCAAACGTCCATAATGGTGAAAATATCATTTGTCAAACAGTCAAGCAGTGAAATGTTTTCAAAATTCATATCACGTACGAGAATTATTGCGAAATTTACTCTGAAAATTTTCATTAGAATAATTTTTGTTGTTTTACACGTCAAAGAATTATTGCCAATATTTTCGTAGTAAAAATATTGACATGTTCCATATATTTTAGAAAGTGCGTGAGAATCGACGCAGAAGCCAAAAATAGAATAAAAACAATAATGGCGTCAATGTGTCATTATTTGTTGTCGTTTTCTTTATTTAAGAAAAACCAAAACCTTGACATAAACGCAAATCTCAATTAATAGAATAAATAATCAATCAAGTAAAAGGTTCGAATACAGCTGATTATTCAGAAATTTCAATATGTAAATCGTAACCATGACAACTTATCCCAAAAACAATCTCACTGCGCAGGCGTATGGCATGAATTCTTATGCAATTTATAGTGGTAAAAATATTATGTGTAAAACAGTCAAGCAGTGAAATGTTTTCAAAATTCTTATGAAAATTACCAATATTATTTTCAGAGTAAATTTCGCAATAATTCTCGTACGTGTTCTAAAACAGTTCTAACAGTGTTGAAGCACCAGGAAAAAGGAGGAACACTGAGTATCAGATGGTCAGACGCCCCAACAGAAATATAATATAATGAGAGTTGTCAACCCTGCAGTAACAGTTGGCATCACGTTGATCGAAGCGCACCCCGAAGGGGTGTTGGAACTAATTTTTGAAGGCGAGATATTTAAATTGGTGTTTGGATTGTGGGTAGGTAAATTTTACAATTTGTCTAAAAATTGTTTATTATATATAATCATTTCATTACAAAAAATAAAATAATATTTCATTTTTTCTAATGAAATGATTATAATTAATAAACAATTTCAGGACACATTATTTAGATAAATGAGAAATCAACACAAATTTAAATTTTTTATTAAACTGCACATAATAACATGACAAATAAATCTACATCTATATTATCAATTTATGAAACATTTATATATTATTAATCTCAAAAGAACATACTTTTACTACTTACATTATATTTAGGAAAGTTAATCCATTATTACATCAAATTGCACATTGTTTCAAAATTATTCACAAGAACTGCAAACATTTCAATAAAAAGGAGTTAGAAAGTAGATTCTCCAGACAGGAACAGGTCTGAAACAAAATAAATGAAATGTAGTACCATAAGTTACAAATAAAAAAGAATTATTTTTGTTTACTAGTTCTCTTGCAAAGGTAAAACAAATCTAATAAGATAAGTATTTTGCATAATGAACCTGTAAATGCATTATTACTTAAATGATCTTTACACAACCTCTGATCCTTGGATCTAGGAGAAAATCCTAAAATTATGAACCACTGTTTACTTTGATTAATATCAGATGGAAGTTTGAAAAATGTTTTATTTTTACTACGAAGTGGCCAAAAATATTGGGTCCGGTAAGGTTTGCGACCCTCGGAATTTTGCAACGATTTTTTTTTTAATAGAAAGCCCTATGGATATAGAACGTTTTAATAAAAAAAAATTCTTGGATCATCCACTTTTGAGAGAGAAAATCGCAATTGAAAATGCTAAAATCCGCCATTTTTTCGTAAATATTTGACATTTTTTGACAATTATGTCTAGATATCGAATGGTCACAAATTTTAGAAGGAGCGGCGAATGAGCTATGCTGCCAGTTTTTATTTCGCTAACTCGTTACGGCTTGAAAATAACACCAAGATTTTAGATTTATATTTGATTCTCACATAACACCGATGTACTTACTTAGTATTTATTATCTAAAATATATGTATTCAAAATGTACTTTTTGGAAGTAATATTTTAATATTGTATGTTCCATAGGTACTGACTATAATTATTTTATATATGGTTAGAGTAAAAATGGAAAACGTATATTTTCGTGATTTTTAGTTAAAAATTAACGTTAAATGTCCCGATAAGTAGGTATATAAATATTTGTCCTATATAAAGAACATAGTATTTTATATTCATATTGATATTATTTCACATTCGACAAATTTTCACTTAAATATATGGGAAAATATAGTTTTCATAAAACGATCGATAGATCAGACGAAAAAAGAAGAATTGATTTATTCATGTTAACCTTTGAATATAAAAAGCTTAGACTGAGCTTATGTTAAACGATAAAAAATCAACATATAATACGTAGCCTAAGGATGTATTAATAAACATTACATGAGAGTTAGATACACTTTTTTTCTAGGAAAAGAAATTTGATTTAAAAAAAAGTTTAAAAAAAACGTACCTCTCGGGACTCGAACCCGGCATGCACAATTTGTATAAAATCTTGTGGCGCCTTTACAGGCTGCGCCACGGAAGCACATTATTATTTCGTCTTTGAACTGTACCATAAAGGGTAGGTATAGGTGAACAAAATTAGTAATCATTTTGAACAAAAATTAATAAGTTTAAATATGTATTTACCTTGGTCATTGAGAATTTTTGGACTGGTCCTCGACATTTCTTTTGAAAACTCAAGCAAAAGATTAAACCTGTCGAACTGTCAAACATTCTACAGAAAATATTGTGTTTGCATACTTGAGTATTTGGAAATCTAGATTTTCATTGGTCAATTTTTCAGTTTTATAATCAAAACCAGTGTTATAATGAGTATCATTATGAAACTGGAAATTGTCATTAAATTAACAAGTTATAGGATGGGAGCGGAAAAAAATTTCGAGAAGGGGAAGGGAATATACATGTATGTATATAGATCGACATGTATATCAAATGATTTTAATTTCATGTTTTATAAAGAGGGTAAAGAAAGTCAGTATACTTATTAATGAATTTTCTAATTTAGAGATCTAGGTTGACTGATTGATATTGCGAGCGAAGCGAGCGCGCCGGGTCGACGTTTCGCAATTCGCGCGCGCGTGTGTGGAATACAAATTTTTAGACACTTTTTTTGAGAAGGGGAAGGGAATACATATGTATGTATATAGATAGACATTGATATTGCGAGCGAAGCGAGCGCGCCGGGTCGACGTTTCGCAATTCGCGCGCGCGAATTGCGAAACGTCGACCCGGCGCGCTTTCATGTGGAATACAAATTATTACACTTTTTTGGAAGGGGAAGGGAATACATATGTATGTTCCTTCCCCTTTCTTCATCTCTTCACCTCAAAATGACTGACTTAATGGGATTTCTACTAGAGCAAAAAATGTTTATATTAATTCAACACATATCGCTTCCCGACCAACTGACACAGATCAAAGTGTAACAGAATATCATTAAATACTTATACAGATCAAATAAAACTCAACAGTATGAAGAAAATGCAATTAGAAATAACAAAGGAGTCTTCACGAGTATTTTCGTTGGAAGAAAAGGAATAATTTATTGAATACCTAAATCAAAGTTTCGCGGCGTGTAACGGGCGCAGGTGCAGATTACTACAGCTGTTAATTGGCGCAACCGTACCCCGAAACGAGAGGATCTTGCCTACAAACTTTTCAAAACAAATCGATAATGTGTGAAAATCGCTAGAAGAGATTTTTAATCTGTCGTTTATTGTTGATTCCATTATGAATGTGAGTGATAATTGTTTGAATTGAGAAAAGTTTCTATACAATAAGCTTTCTACAAATGAAATAGCAAGGTAAGAAAAGAAAAAATAACCTCTATCATATTGAACTAAAATTCGTGATAAAAGAAACAGACTGTGGGCCAGCAAAAAGTTTGTTTTAATCTCATTTATTCAATGTATGGAACAAATATAAGGTAATCACTACATTAAAAGAATGTTTATTATTTAAATTTTCATGATTATAGATGCAAATAATTTTATATTGTTATATATTCATCGAGATTCATGTACCTAATCTATAACATTAATATAAATAATTCAGCTGAAAGAAAAAGTAGACCATTTGACAACGACGTTAGAAGTATCACCTGATCATAATTTGTGAACCTGGGATATCTAGACATAAGATTTTAGTGAGTCATTTTATAAGCTTAAGTGTCAAACGAAAATATTTATGCTCACATATATTTCTAAAAATTAGTGAAATTAAAGTATTTTCTTCCGGTTTTTTTTGTGAAACAGATTCAAATTCAGTTCAAGATAATAACTTTTATTGTTTGCAGTGAAAATATTTATCGTGAAATAGCATAAATTAGTGTTGAAAAAGTACCAATTTTTGAACAAAAATCGTGATTTTTGAAGTAATTTCTGGATGATCCAAGAAAATTTTTGTTCTAATCTGCTTTATTTAAGGTAAGCTTTCAAACAAATTTAAAATTATCATAAAATTCCGAGGGTCGCTAAGTCGACCAGAACCAAAATATTTACTATTACAATTTGTATGCAATACATTTATGACAAGTCATATCTGGTGATGATATTTTAAAGGTTCACTTACTTTATTAGAACTAAAATCCTAAATAAATCTATAAGTAAAATAATCCTACTCACCATTTTGTTGACACTTTCACTTTGACTTTGGCAAACAGATTACAGAAGCTAGATTCACACCAGCCAATGTATGATTGATTTTGTATATTTTCATTTTTAATCACTTAAAAGTTAATATACTAGGGTATTTCATAATATTTATCGACATTAAATGATAAATATTGCAGTGTAACGTAATTTATAATATTTTTAACTATTTTATTCCATTTCCCTTATGTAAAAAGTCTTATACATAGACAAAATAAAAAAGAGACGGATTGAAGCATAGGTGGTATACGGCATAACGTTTCTGCGCCACCACCCGCGCATCGAGTCGCTGCGGTCGCGAGAACTACAAGACTTTTTACATAAGGGAAATGGAATAAAATACATTAAACTATTATACATTACATTACACTGCAATATTTATCCTTCGATGTCGATAAATATTATAAAATATCCTAGTATATCAACTTTTGAGTGATTAAAAATGAAAATATACAAAATCAATCATACATTGGCTGGTGTGAATCTAGCTTCTGCTTGTCAAAGTCAAAGTGTCCAAAGTGGAAGTGTCAACAAAATGGTGATTGGGAATTTGGGATTATTTTACTTATGCGCGAATTGCGAAACGTCGACACGGCGCGCTATAATATATATTTTTTTAGGATTTTAGTTCTAATAAAGGAAATAAAAGTAAGTGAACTTTCATAATATCACCACCAGGATATTACTCGTCATAAATGTATTGCAAAAAATTGTAATAGTAAATATTTTTGGTAGTAAAAAAACATTTTTCAAACTTCCATCTGATATTAATCAAAGTAAACAGTGGTTAATAATTTTAGGATTTTCTTCTAAATCCAAGGATCAGAGGTTGTGTAAATATCATTTTGATAATAATGCATTCACAGGTTTATTATGCAAAATACTTATTAGATTTGTTTTACCTTTGCAAGAGAACTAGTAAACAAAAATAATTCTTTTTTATTTGTAATTTATGGTACTGCATTTTATTTATTTTGTTTCAGACCTGTTCCTGTCTGGAGAATCAACTTTCCAACTCCTTTTCATTGAAAGTTTTGCAGTTTTTGTGAATAGTTTTGAAATAATGTGAAATTGAATTGAATTTCCTAAATATAATGTAGGTAGGTAGTAAAAGTATGTTCTTTTGAGATTAATAATATATAAATGTTTCATAAATTGATAACATAAATGTAGATTATTTGTCATGTTATATGTGCAGTAATAATAAAAATTTTTAATTTGTGTTGATTTTTCCTTTACCTATCTAAATGATGTGTCCTGAAATTGTTTATGAATTATAATCATTTCATTATAAAAAATTAAATTATATTGAATATAATTCAATTTTTTATAATGAGATAATTATAATAATAAACAATTTCTAGACAAATTGTAAAATTTACCAAACTAACCAATTTAAATATCCCGCCTTCAAAAATTAGTTCCACCACCTCTTCGGGGTGCGCCTCGATCAACGTGATGCCAACTGTTACTGCAGGGTTGACAACTCTCAATATATTATATTATTATATTTCTCTATGGTCTTATAGCTCTCGCGACCGCAGCGACTCGATGCGTGGGTGGTTGCGCAGGAACGTTATGCCGTATACCACCTATGCTTCAATCCGTCTATTTTTTATTTGTCTATGGCCCCAACTAAAAAGAACGCATCATGCGCGAGTCACCCGAATTGACTCCCGGTCCCCGGGCCTCAAAAGAATGCCACTCTCTGTGGTCCACATGGATACGACGGCTAATTAAAAACATTGCGTATGTAAACACAGTTTTATGCGAAGCTTCGTTTATTGTTATTGGTGTATTCTTTTGTAAATGTCAAAATGATATGAAATATGAATAACATAAATTTTTTTTTGGATTTGTCCAAATTGGGTACTGTCCACATTATGACATGTATCTAGAAGATTGCCTCTGGATTCCTTACTGAAAGTAATAACTAAACATATTTAATAGTAATGTACAAAGTACAGAGAGGATCATTAAAAAAAAAGAAAGACAATAACAAACGAATTGGTGCGAAAACTGGAAAAAATGAGGGAAACAATACTATGTCAAAACGTCTTACAGTGAGTACAACATTGATATTCGCGGCATTTTTCCTGCATTGATTTTTTTAGATTCCTCCCGAATTTTTTCGTCGTGAAATTCCTTCAACCAAGATTCAAAAAAGGTCCAGGTCCGGTAAGTACCATATTTATTGTTGGTTAACCTACACATTTAATTCAAATATTCGTGTTTAATCAGGTAAAGATAGTACACAAATAAAAGAAAATTATGATATTCTTGGAATCTTTGATCCTAATTGTTCAAATATTAGAAGATCTGAGAGGATATTGAACAAATTTACTGAGAGAAATTCAAGCACAGGTGAAAAATGTGCAAATGGTCAGAGGTGTGCAGGTATGTGTTAATTTGAATGGTATACCGAATTGAACATTTTGTTGAATAAGATAATATTAATAGTCAAACCATTTCAATATCTGATGAATATATATTATATATACAGAGTGGCCCAAAAGTAGGAACTGCCAATTACTTGTCTAGAAAAATGCTCGGAAAAATGTAAGTCCCATTTGTACAAAATTTGGAGTAGGTACCCACATTTTAGGATATGGAAATTCTATATTTGATATTTTTAATGTTGCCAGACTTGCCATTTATCTTATATTATTACTAACTTTGGTTTTCCAAATTAAACACCTTATATGTTCAGTCATTATTGGAATATCCTATTTCTATTCCTATTCAATATGAGCTCAACCATATTTAACACTTATGCTTTCATGTAGTCTGGAAGGTCTAAAATACATTAAACATAAGTCTGGCAATGCCCCCAATAAAAATTATCTTTAGGATTGAAATCAGGTGAACGTGGAGGCCATTCAATTTTACTTTGTCTACCAATCCATCGTCCTGGAAATATCTTATCTGCCAAACATTTACACCAAAATGAGCTATATCTCCAGCTTGCAAAAATCATTTCTGATTAAAATTGACTGCAACAATGTTACTCAGTGTTACCTACACCTTCCTTAACAGAGCACTATAAAAAACAAAAAAAATCTCTCGATATAAAAATCAGCAATGAAAAAAAACTATATCATTCTAGAGTTATTAATAATTCAAATAATAAGACTAAATCTTTATGGAATTTGGTCAACTCAAAACTGGATAGAGAAAAACAAAAAAAAGAAATAATCTTGCTAAACAATGGATCAACCATAACGGGGAAAAAGTGGTCGGAAACGCATTTGGTCACTACTTTGCAAATTCACTTCCTGAGAAGATAAAAAACCAAAATTTACCCCTTAATTCTTGCACATCGAGCGGGATGAGAGGTCCGAATTCAATGTTTTTTGCACCGATCAGTGAGGATGAAATTAAACAAATAATTCTGACACTTAAGAAGAAATACTCTGCTGGTATTGATGAAATACCAGCTATTGTATTAAAAGAATGTGTTGAAACAATATCTGTCCAACTATCTCACATTACCAATTTATCAGTCACTCAAGGACATTTCCCAAAAAAACTTAAAATAAATAAAACAATTCCTATTTTTAAAAAAAGACGATCCTCAATGTGTCGAGAATTACAGAATGATATGTATACTTAGCTGTTTCTCAAAAATTATTGAATCTGCTGTTTACAAGAGGTTAGTTAATTATTTAGATCACAATAGTATAATCACGCAATCCCAACATGGTTTTCACCAGAATTATTCAATCGAAACTGCTTCAATTGACCTTGTACAATATATCCATGAGAATATCGATCAAAACAATCATTCAGTGGGAATATTTTTCGACCTAACCCGTGCATTTGACACAATTAATCCCACTTACTTATCAATAAAACTTGAAGCAATGGGCATTAGAGAACCAATTCAATCGTGGATCAACTCATACATGTCGGGCAGAACACTCAAAGTGCAGATTGAAGATGAGCTATCTGATGAGTTTAGTACTTATATTGGAACTCCTCAGGGTGGAGTATTGGGACCAGTTTTATTTCTCCTCTACCCTTAAGTATAACAAATGGACGCGTCTTTATATATGCAGATGACACAACAATTGTAATCGTAGCTGATAGTTTAGATGAATTACTTAGGAAAATACAAATAACCATTATTGAGTTCATTCATTGGTGTCAAAAAAATCATCTCATTATTAATGAAAGTAGAACCATTTTTATCCAATTCATATCTCCTTAGGGAAGGCAACAACTTAATTTTTACATTTAACAATAGGAAGTTTGAGTCGGTAGACCATACTAAATTTCTTGGAATGGAATTAGATTCCAAACTAAATTTTAACCATCAAATTGACTCTCTCTGTAAAAAACTAAATAAACTTTACTTTGCTTTCAATAACCTAAAATCAAATTTTTATCAATGTCACCTACTTAACTTGTATTATGCTTTTATATACTCTGCTATCAGCTGCAATATAGTTGTGTGGGGTCGAGCAACAGATTTTGAGCGAATATTCATTCTCCAAAAGCGATTCATTCGTCTAATTTTCAACTTGAGGTATAACGAATCTTGTAGAGATACATTTAAGAAGAATGACATCATGACCTGCACAATATGTATTTATCTCTTTAAATTGTTAACCTACACTTTTCTTAATAAGAGTAAGTTTCAAATATATAGAGAAGTCCATAATTATAACACGAGAAATAGAGATGATATCCACCTAAATCGATTCAATCGATTTCAACTAAAAAAGTCTCCAATGTATGCAGGAGGTCAGTTTTTTAACTTGCTACCTGACACAATCAAAGAAATAAAAGTCACCCGAGTGAATATTGGCCATAAATTGCGAGTAAAATACTATACTTTATTCACGACCTTTAATTTCTTTTATTAAATAAAAGTCAGTAACGATCATTTGGTATTACTAACCTCAAAATGTGCGATATGGACAATCCACACGAGTTGAACAGTATATTTTTTCTACGACCAACTCAAAAATTCTAGAAAATAAACATTTTAATAAACTATAATATAACTTCAATTTTAAAATTTTCAACAATTTTCATAATTTCACTAATCAATATCAAACAGAATAATTATTTAGAATTAAAATCAACAATAAAAAAAATTCTTCATTGGGAATCGAACCCTGGACCTAGCGCGCGAGAGTCTGGTACGCTTACCACTCGACCACCGAGAAAGGTCCAAAACGCCCGAAATGTCTATCTATAACGTGACTTCCATTTCATAATTTTATAAAAAGTGACGTCTATCAAGAGTCCTTTTAAATACCCATTTTATTCTGTGTTTAGTATTTCTTGTTAATTTATACGGATTATTTTATTTATGTTTAGCATTGTAAATAAATATTCATGATCCAGTGCTTATAGGAGAGACTTTTTTTGAAAAGTTATTTTGACGTTTCTTTGAAATTGAAAAAAAGGGAGTTGACGAATACTAAACGCGAATGTTACTTGGTGGATTTCATATACGTTCTAGGATGTATATGAATCATAAACGTTCAGTTAACCGATATGGCCTACATTTCCATTCTGTAAACTGTGCAGAAAATGGATAATATACATGTGGGTGTAGAAAATAGTAGTTTGTGCAACTAGTGTGGATATGATGGCCATATCGCACGAGGACGAAGTTTGAGCACGACGCCGTAGGCGGAGTGCTCAATCGTTCGAGTGCGATATGGACAATCCACACGAGTCGAACAGTATATTTTTTCTACTACCCACTTAAAAAATCTAATAAATAAACATTTTAATAAACTGTAATCTCGACAGTAATATAACTTCAATTTCAAAGATTTCAACAATTTTCATAATTTTACCAATCAATATCAAGCGGAGTAATTATTTAGAAATAAAATTAACAATAAAAAAATTTCTTCGTTGGGAATCGAACCCTGGACCTAGCGCGCGATTGCCTGGTATCCTTTACCACTCGACTACCGAGGAATGTTCAAAACGGATATCTATAACGTCATATGAATTACATAGTTTTATAAAAGCTGACGTCTATCAGAAGTCCTCTTTAATACCCATTTTATTCTGTTTTCAGTATTTGTTGTTAATTTATACGGATTATTTTATTTATGTTCATTATTGTAAATAGATATTCTTGATCCAGTGCTTCTAGGGAAGCCTTTTTTTCGATAAGTTATTTTGACGTTTCTTTGAAATTCAAAAAAGGTGAGTTGACGAATTCTAAACGCGAATGCTGATTGGTGGATTTCATATACGTTCTAGGATGTATGTGTATATATACGTTCAGTTAACCGGTATGGCCTACATTTCCATTCTGTAAACTGTGCAAAAAATGGATAATATACATGTGGGTGTAGAAAAATACTTTAGCTAATCCCATATTTAGACAAATTCTTTTTCCTTTTTCATTTTATTTCTTTGTAAATAGATCATAATTTTATTGTTAATATCCGTATAATTTAGTATTAAGGCACTGTATAAATTGAAAATTTCTCATTATAGGTACCTACCTCCATTCATTTGACAAAGCTACTGTGTTAGCGAAACGCGTCACAACTTTAAGTTTAATATAATGTAGATTTTAACGAATAAAAATTGTTTTATTTCATAATTTAGTATAGATCTACATCAAGTGAAAGCCTCATCTATTTAATTCAAGAAATAATATTCCCAAATACAATTCGCTCTTCAAGTTTTCTCACATATTCTATTTTCATCACTCAAACTTGTTGATTTGAGGCAAAAACATTTGAACATACCGAATTAAAATAAAATCATTCGTCCTAACTGCTGGTGATTTTATCAATCGGTTTGTTTTCATATTTTTGCCAAATAATCAAGTATTCGTGGAAAAGAAAAAATTATCAAAGGTAATACCACGAGTGCTTGAAATTTTATCGATAATTTTTTCTTTTCCACGAAAACTTGTTTATTTGGCAAAAATATGAAAACAAACCGATTTGATAAAATCACGACTCCGTTAGGAGGAGTGATTTTATCTAAATTCGGTTTGTTTGAATGTTTTTGCCTCAAATAAACAAGTTTGAGTGATGAAAATAAAAAATTATGTGATAAAATTTGAAGAGCGAGTTGTATTTGGGAAGATTATTTTTTTCAACAATTTAAAAGGATTTTTGAAAGCGCTTTTAGTTGTCAATAATGACAAATTCAAAGTAAAATTTTGACGTTTCGATGTAAACAAGGTTTTATCGATGAGGAAGCATAATTATCAGTATAATACCGAATGATTGGCTAGAATAATGTATTGCTATTGGTTAAAACCACCAAAATGTCAGATTTTGACAAGTGAAAAAAATAATCGATAAAATTTGAAGCAGGTAATACCAGGTTACCTTTGATAATTCATCGATAATACCTTGCTTACATCGAAACGTCAAAATTTTACTTTGAATTTTTCGTTATTGACAACTAAAAGTGCTTCGATGTTTATCAATCGGTTTGTTTTCATATTTTTGCCAAATAAAAAGAAAAAATTATATGATGAAATTTGAAGAACGAGTTGTATGTGGGAAAATTATTTTATTCAACAATTTAAAAGGATTTAATTTTGTATTAAATGTTCAATATTCTCTTAGGTGATGGCACTGAATCGGTTTGTGTTCATTTTTCAATAAACTTTTAAGCACTTGTAGTTGTCAATAATGACAAATTCCAAGTGAAATTTTGACGTTTTAATGTAAACAAAGGGTATTATCGATGAGGAAGCAGTTTTATCGGTATAATACCGAATGATTGGCTAGAATAATATATTACTATTGGTTAAAAACAACAAAATGTCAGATTTTAACAAGTGGAAAAAATAATTAGTAGTAATACTATAAGGGCGAGTTGTACCAAACGCCTAAACTCGGTTTAATGTCGACTGATGTTTAGACTGATGTAATTGTTGATTATAAATACATCAATCAGACACAGTCTAAACATCAGTTATCATTAAACCGAGTTTAGGTGTTTGGTACAACTCGCCCTAAGTATTCAAAATAATCAGGTTATACATCAACAACTTGTTGCATAGTTACAAAAAGTGTCAGTTTGACAGTTTAAATAATCCGACCGCGAAGCTGGTGTTAAACGGGCTTTCAAATGATGATATTAAAGTTATAATTCATTCTGCAATTTTCTGAGATTTGAACAAAGCAGTAACGGTCCATAGGGGTAAAATTTTGAGGTCAAAATAATTTCCAGCAATTTTTCTTGGTCAATTTACCATTAATATTTAATGCACACTTGTCAAGTCCGATGACAGTACATTACAGTAGTAAAATATAGGAAGTCAGTGTATAAATGTAGTACAAAGAACTACATGGTTTTATCACAATGACATTAATTTTCTTGTTAATCATTTTATTATCAAATTAAGAATTATATCTCACTTTTTACATTTCAAGCGTGATTCTTAATTTTTTCAAACTATAATTTATTTCCTATATTATTTCCATTTTTTACCTAAATTATGACTACCATCTTCAATAAAAGTCGAAAGTAACAGAATGCTACATGTTTTTTTATAAGGTATTGAACTATTGCTCTGATATTTTTTAAACATTTCGTGTTTCAGTAAATAAATGAAAATTGTCATTTTTTGTTTCCCTCGTCTTATTCTGAAATTAACACAAATTTCAGAAATGTTCTGGCACCATTACATTGGTCCCCTAAAAAGGCAATTTTTCTGTTAATTAACCTATCTCGTCACTTATACCTACAGTTTCCAAAATTTCATTGCTAGTATCATATAAAATGTTCCATTGTAATCGTGCACATTCTCATTACTTAGATTACATAATAAATCTCTATTTATTTTGTATCACATTTCTATACCGTTTTAGATAGAAAAATAGATGGAATTGTTGATCAATCATTAACCTTGAGCTCATTTCAAGAAATTCACTCATTTGGACTAAAAAATTCACAAAACGATAAAATAGGTAATCAAAGAAAAGAAAAAAATGTAATAAAGAAATCCAAAAGCATATTCGAAGAAATAAATCACCTGTACGAAAAGTCCAACCAAAATAATTTAACCAATATCAAAATAATTGATCTAGATGATAATTCTCCTAATGAGTCGACTTCGAATTATTCGTTTTGTAATTCTTTAGCTCAACAAATTGATGTAAAATTCAGTATCGGACAAAAGTCAATATTGGTGTGTAAATCAAAGTTATGCACAGAAATTGAAAAAATTGAGAATCTGCTCTCAGGAAATACGAAAATGGAAATAAACTCAAAAGTATTTAAGACAAATAGTTTTTATATTGACGAAGGGAGTGAACACATTAACTGGAAAACTGTTCCACAATCCGAATGGGTTTATAATACTCCACCTAGACAAAAAATTATATCTCCCAAATTGAATAAAACACAATTACAGCCTGCGATTTTATGTAGTAATCAGAAACAAAAACAACTTTTTGAATGGAAGTCTAATATAAAGATGGATGTAGATTTGGATAACACCAAAAATGAAATTGTAGTCAATCATAAATATATGGACCATACAGCTACCGTAAATAAAGCTATAAATATAGATGTAGATATGCAGCCAGAATTAAATGATGAAAAAACCGAAAATTATAATAGGGTAAGCTTTTATTTAATTATAATTTTAAAAAGATCCGGTTCAATTCTACAATATAAAAGTATTAAATTTTTGCTTAAAGTATGAAATAGTAATTTACGTTACAAGACCGGAAAGTAGTGTTTTTCAGGTCTAGACAAGCAGTTTCCAGGGCGAGACGTAGATTAAAAATCTACGAACTGTCATCACTTGACAATATATAGAAACGTTGTTACAATAGTAACGAAATCAAGGTAGATTGTATTATAAAAGAGCGATTGGAAAAATGAACAATCAGGGACCGGAAATAGTTATTTCTTTAACTAGGCAGCAAAGTAGTAGATTGACTGACGAGGCTGAATTCATAGCCGGACAACACAACATCCAAATGTATGTCGGAACTGCTCACCACAAGAGTAGCAGAGACAAAGACAAGCAAAGACATTGTCTCCATCTGCACTACCAGAGGATGCCCACAGGGAGGAGTAGTGTCCCCATTAATGTGGAGTCTGACGGTTGAAGAACTCCTGTGTGGTTTGACGAATCTAGGAATATCCTGCCAAGGATATGCCGACGATATTGTCATAACAGCCAGGGGGAAATTCGAAAAAACCCTTTGTGATATAGTACAAAAGGGTCTGAACTATACAAATAGCTGGTGTAGGCAAGTGGGACTTAGCATCAACCCCACTAAAACCATCTTGATAGCCTTTACCAAGAAAAGAAAACTCAACCTCAAAACCATTAAACTTAATGGAAACGAGATTGACTGGAGACAAGAAGTCAAGTATCTAGGTCTAATTTTAGACAGTAAACTCCTGTGGAACAAACACGAAAAGGAGATCACCTACAAGGCGAAAATGGCTCTAATGGTGTGTAGAAATCTGGCAGGGAAAAATTGGTGCTGCAACCCAAAAATCCTGAGCTGGATGTACACTGCCATAGTGAGACCAATTATCACTTATGGAGCCATTGCATGGAGTAGTAGAACTAGTCTATTGACAACGAGAGAAAACCTCTCCAAAATTCAAAGACTAGCTTGTATATGCATTACAGGAGCAATGAGAACATGCCCAACGGCAGCCATGGAAGTAATTCTCAACCTCACCCCTCTACATATGGTGGTGGAAAGTGTTGCAGAAAGAACAAGATACAGACTAAGTAGAGAGGGAATCATTAAAAGAAAAATTACCTCCTCACTTCTTAGAAATCAGACAACCTGGGACATGCCACAAGACGGTATGATGAAAAAGTTTTCGAAGAAATTCGTTACAGAATTTAGCAACAAGAAGGAATGGGATCCGAATACCATTACCAGACTTGGAAAGAATGCTATTCAATGGTACACAGATGGCTCAAAAGCAATAGGAGGAACTGGGATAGGAGTGTTCGGGCCAGGAACCAAACACTCCGAAAGCTTGGGAAAAACCCCAAGTTTCTTTCAAGCGGAAATCCACGCCATAAGAACGTGTGCCCAGCTCAATATTGATAAAGGATACAGAGGACAAAGGATTATCATAATGACAGATAGTCAAGCAGCCATCAAAGCACTGTGCTCTTGTGTAATCAGTTCTAAAATGGTTTGGGAATGCCTAGACAACCTAAATGAATTAGGCGAGAACAATATAGTTACCTTACTATGGATTCCAGGACACACTGGAATAGAAGGAAATGAAATAGCAGATGAACTAGCAAAGAGGGGGTCTGAAATACCCTTCTGGGGGCCTGAACCTTTTTGCGGAATCAGCTCCAATGTAATATTTGAAGAAATAGGTGAAGCTGAAAGAAAGAGAAGATCTGACCATTGGAAAGATCTAGTAGGGCTTAGACAATCAAAGATTCTCCTGGGTAACTACAACCTACGGAGATCAAATGAATGCATAAGTCAAAGCAAAACTGCGCTAAGAGTTTTAACAGGGATCCTAACGGGACATTGTCGCCTGAATGGGCACCTGAAAAAGCTCAAATTAGTGGAGGAAGAAGAATGCAGATACTGTGGCATGGAAGAAGAAACCTCCATCTACATACTTTCCAACTGCACAGCACTCCAGAATCCTAGAGCACAGTACCTGGGAGATTGCTGGATAGAAGAGGAATATTTACCTAAGCTGAAGTCTGCAGATGTCCTAAAATTCCTCCGGGAAATAGGACTAAAGGAGCTACTGATTTCAGAGACTTTCCTCAGACACTGAGTAGAAGTAAGGGGGCACAATAGATCTTTTAGGTCTCAGTGAATGTTACCCCAAAAATACATACATACATACATTTATAATACAGTCTACCTTGATTTCGTTACTATAGGTGTGTTCTTTTTGACTGAGATCTCAGCTCACTGCAGTTAAAGTGATCTGAGATAAATTGATGTGAGTAAGCTCCAAAAAGAACGACCTACTCAATTGAAACTAGCGATCTGCCAACGCATGCGTGAATAAGAGACATAAAACATATGACCAATCTGGAATATCTCCTATAACCACGTTTCAACCCCTCCACTTTATTTCTGACTCAAGTCCAACTGATACCCCCTTACAACACATTCAGCATCGGTAAAGGGGGAGGAAAAATCTCAGCTCACTTCCAAGTGAGTAAATAAAAAAGAACGCGGACATTGCCGATGTGAGCTGAAATTAACTGAGATCTTAGTCAAAAAGAACACACCGTATGGTAACAACGTTTCCATATATTGTCGAGTGACAGTTCGTTGATTTTTATTTGTGGTTTATGTCAAATTTATTTCGCGAGTGTGCAAAGTTAACAATTAGTAATATGAATTTTGTATATCGAAGTATCTGTCTTGAAAAGTATTGTACGTCACGCAACCTAAAATTAGTGTTTTCCAGGTCTCTCCTAGCTTCCAGGACCCTGGAATTTGCTTGTCTCGACCTGAAAAACACTACTTTGCGGTCTTGTAACGTAAATTACTATTTCGGCAACCGTATAGAATAAAAAATCATTGAGACGTCACATTTCTTTATTATAGGTACATTTTAATTCTTATTTGAATTAAACAGAAAGTACAACATATTAACAAAAATATTCTAATTCTTTTTCATATTAAAATTCGAGAATTTGCTAATATTGAAGGGATTCAACTTGTTTGAAGTGCTTGGTATATTTAAATTGTTGAAGCCAGAACTTCTGACAACTAATTTCATATGAACTGTCAGCCGTTAATCCGTTGCTATGGTAACGACTCAAGTTTTTCCGGCTTAGGCCGGGACGTAGGTACTTTCCGGACTAGGCCGGGAAATACTACTCTCTCTAAAGGCCTGGTTTCGCACGTGCGATGGATGCATGCGTCCGACGCTTGCAGCCGCTGCATGCGTTCATCGCAGGGACTGGTCATATGGTACCACGTGCTTGTGGTTTTACTAGTGCGTCGATATCTAGCGCCTGCGTCTGAATGCAACGTCAAAACGCAACGACTGCTTCGGAGGCCAGTCAAGCGGCGAGAACGCAGGCGATTGTGCAATACGAAACGTCAACATGAGTGTTGAAAAATGGAGCCGGGATGACGAGATGCTATTAATCGAATTAATATCCTTTCACAAATGCCTGTATGATGGCTAAAGTGAAAAATATAAAGATCTAATTATCAAAAATAATGTCTGGAAACAGATAGCGGGAAAATGGAGGGAAAACGTGGGCATTTCTATGCTAGTATATGTTATGATGGGATTTTCTTGGAATTAACAACGAAATGATCGCTTCATCATCATCTTCTTCAAATAGAAGGGCTAACACACTCCATGATGATTTCACGAACTGAACTTCGAAGTTCTGACTGTCACTTCTAGACGCACAAGCAAAACCACTCAAACGCATGCGATGAACGCATGCAGCGGCTGCAAGCGTCGGACGCATGCATCCATCGCACGTGCGAAACCAGGCCTTAAAAAAAAAGCGTCCGAGAAGTGGGTACATCGCGGACGGTTGCCGAAAATAGTTATTTGTATACTAAGGCTGCAAAATGCTTTTTCGCGTTCCGAGAGAGATTATCGCCGAGGCCGCTCCGGCCGAGGCAAGATAATCTCGAGGTCGCGAAATCATTTTGCGGCCATAGTATACACAATATTTTTCGTGCAACCGTGAAAATTACATAATTTCAATAAACATTAATCAGCCGTATTAATAATAAAATTTAGATTATTCTAACATGACATTAAAACCAATTTAGTGAAAAGCATATTAATAATACATTTAACATTATTCTAGCTAGAATGATACTAAATCCTTAGTAACATGCTAAAGTTAACCTATAATCTTTTTTGATCAAATGTCAGTTTGATTGTCACTTTGAGGAGATTATAATGAATATGGTTCATCAACAAATCTCTGTGGCCATTAAAGGAGAACTTTAATAATATATATCTGCTATTTATACTGAAGTACTATTTTTTATTAGATAAAAAACATGATATAGGTACATCCATTACCATTACAGATTGTAGTGTTCATAATATATTAGATCTATGTTCCGACTGTTCCGAGTAGAGATTAAGAAAAAGAAGAAGAGGTGACTTAACCTAGAAGAGGCAGACACGAGGTTTTTGAGATACACAATGTAACAATGTGAATAGAGAATAAAGATTGAGTTAGCTTTATTAATAACACTTTATATAACAAACATAAACATTACACAGATCACAGAAATATATATTTTATCACATAGTATGACAGAATATCAAAGAAATTTTGTTAGTTACATGTTTCTAAGTATTCAATTATTAATATGATTTTCTTAGCATCATGTAAGTACGGTCTTAGTAGCCATTAGTTAGAATGATGTTATCCTGTTTATTATTAATACGGCTGTATGTCTCTTTAGAAAAGACAGCGTTTCAACGCGAATAGAGAAAATTACACTCTGGGTAACGGCCGCAAAATATCATTTTGCGGCCGGTTGCACGAAAATGATATTTCAAACCGACACCACAATACTCAATAATATCAGAATATAGTAAGCATTGGGGCCTATTCTGTAACTCTTCCTCTAAATATCTTCTGTATGTTCCTTGTGGTATATTATTCATTCTTTTATTTTTTGGGGAATTAAATCACAATGTTTTTGGAGTATTTATTTCAACGTTTCGGTAGCGTTACTCTAAAATTTAGAAGCCGCTAAAAATTTAACCGGCGCTAATATCAAATCGGTATTGGCTAACCACATTTCACTTAAAAATTTAAAGGATCTCATTAAAATAGCCTGTTAAAACTATTATTTTTAAAGGGATGTTAAAGTGTGCCTTTAAATAATAACGGTAACCAAAAAGGGAATATCTAGATGTTGCTGGTGATTCAGAAATTATTGGTAAACCACAAAAAGTAAGATAAATTCTTAGATTGTATTTTAAATAGTTCAAATTAACAATCATTATACATTATTCTAGGGCGGAATTTTTTTAGATTACACCAAAGAAGTATTGAAGGATTTGAGTGATCCGTCTCAAATACCAATTAATTTATTCAAGTGTCAAGAATGTTAATTGATGTGATAGAACATTTCGCCTTTTACTCGTTATCGTTGCCCGTGACATTTTCAATAACTATATATAACTTATAATAATTACAGACCAGAAACCAAAAACAGTTCATGTATAGAGTGATTTGTGAGTTAGTTTACCATCAAATACAAATGTTCTTATTTTATCTTTACAACTTTCTCTTCTTTTTTATTAAAGCTGGTCTTTAGCTTAGCTATTAAATGACAAAAGCGCTTTTGCCAGACACCCTATTTGAAATTTTAAAGGAACCCTTTAAAATAAATAGTTTTTAACAGTCCTCTAAAATGTATACTTGCAAAATAGAATTTCAAAAAGAAATTTTTAAATGCCTGTTGAAAACTTATTTTTAAGAGGCATCTAAATTTCAAAGGTTTAGTTACAGAATAGACCCATTATGAGTTATTACCTACTCTGAATTAACGGCATTTCAAGCAAAGCGAATGAAAAGACGTCAAGTATGTCTAGTCAATGACGTCATATATATTACTGGTTTTTCAGTAGGCTATCGATTAACGGCAGTATAAGTACAACGATCTTTTTTTAGTTCGATTTCTCCAAACCCACTTTACTAAAGCCTTACCGAAGAGCAATAGTGAATTGTAAGGTGGCTAATGAAACTCGGAAATTCAAACACAAATTAGATAACAAAAACAATCCCGATCACGACATGTTTCCAAACTATACAGAGACTGAAACCAAGATTATAAAAAATAACAAGAAAAGACTGTTTGATCCAAATTGTAGCACATTAAAATCGATATATGATTTGAAAATAGATTGCTCCAGTATTTCAAACGTTGAAGAAGAAAATGATTTTCCATTTTTAAAACCTATATACCAAGAATCTGCCCCACATTTAAATTTTGATTTTAAGAATAGTCCAAGAGAGATTCAAAATTACAATGTGTTTCGGTTTGCTGATGACGAAAATGGTTCCATATAGTTTTATTTAGTAAAAAGCTGCTGTGAATATTCGATAAAATAATAGTTCCTAAGGTTGTTGTGAAAGTTAAAAATTGAAAAAATACAGTTGAATTTGGGGCTGGAATGAAGTCCTAAGATGAAAATATATTTTAAAATTTGTAATTTCAATCAAATTATTTTGTATTTTGAATATTAATTATATATTGTATTCAATTATTTAATAAATTAATTTAGTACGTTTAGTATCTTGAGTTAATTTCAAACGCGCATCAAATAAATTATTAATACACATGCAAGCTGTTTGTTCCACGACGGACTCAATTTACACAAATTGGCCCAAAAATCTGGAACAGCTAGACGAGTACAGTCTAAGGTCAGTGTGGCCAACAAAAATTGGTTTTTTCTGACAAGGATGACAGTTAAGGTCTACTATTCAAAACAACGTTTTTGAATGTTTTTTATCATTGCTTTATTAAAATAATGAATACACCCCTGAAGAGTATGTCTTGAAATTTAAAATGACTTTTTAGCTTAATACTCAACATATCGGTGGCCAATAATTTCTGGCAAGTCACCATTTCATTTCTGTTATTCAGTTACTAGTAATGTCAAATGTCAGTTATATTTATTTTTGTTGATATTCGTTTCCAATAGATTATTGTAACATTTCTAGTTAGTAGTAATCTTCTAGATACTTTTTCCAATGACATCTGTTATAAGTAGTGACCGATAACAGAAATGAAATGGTGACATACCAAGAGTTCCTAGAATTCTTGGCCACGGGTGTGTTGAGTATTCAGCTAAAAGTCATTTTAAATTGCAAGTTATACGCTTCGGGGGTGTATTCATTATTTTAATAAAACAATATAGATGCTCGCGACGATGAAAAACATGCAAAAAATGTTTTGAATAGTAGACCTTAACTGTCATTCTTGTCAGAAAAAAACACTTTTAATTGGCCACACTGACCATAGACTGAACTCTATTGTACAAAATTTGCGTTACACCTGTTTTGGGATACGCAGATTCTATATTTGAAATGTGCAATGTTGCCAGTATCTTTGGTTTTTCAAATTCATCACCCTGTATATTCAGTCATTATTGGATATCAGCAAACGGATCTCCATCCTATTTTGGTGTAAATGTTCGGCGTTATTTAGATAAGATATTTCCTGGACAATGAATTGGTGGACGATTTAGAATTGAATAGCCTCCACGTTCACCTGATTTCAATCCAAAAAAATAATATTTATTGAAGATACTTGAAAAATACAGTTTAAAAATAAGCGTTGCGACATATATTTTATGTATTTTGGACCTTCCAGATTACATAAAATCATAAGTGTTACATACGGTTAAACCCGTATTAAATTGGAGATTCCAATAATAACTGAATATACAGGGTAATGAATTTGAAAAACTAAAACTACCTACTAATAATCTAAAAAAACAGCAAATCTGGCAACATTGCAAATATGAAATCTAGAATCTATGTTTCTACCAAAATAGGTGTAACCAATTTTTTTTTACAATTAGGACTAGCAGTTTACGAGATAACTGGACGTTTCCAGACTTTTGGACCACTTTGTATATTGGAAACAACGATTTTCACGTGAGTTGTTTGAATATGATTACAAGTTATGGCAAACTCATGAAAATGTTTTTGAAATGTACATGTGATTCATTAAGTGATTTTTCGAAGATATTTCAAATAAAATGCTTCAACTCTAATCAGCTCACAAAAAGGCTACTACTGCGGGTATGCACCGTTTAAGTGATCACGTACCACAATGCAAAAAGGTGGAGCACCATCGTGCAGTATTAATTCTGGTTTGTATATGTACATCTTCCAATAGATAATTTAAATGATTTTTCAAATACAACTGATCATCAATTATAAATAAACCAACTAGGTGAATGGTTTCTAATTGTCCCAGCCCAAAAATTTACCATAAACCTTCGTTGATGTCGTGTCTAATTTATGCCAGCGCGCATATTGAAGTCGTGCTGGATAGTTTTCTGGATCCGATCACTGTACTTTTTGAAGATGGTACGGATTTAAAAAATTTCCTTGAAGTATTCTATGCGCGGTAGTTTATGAAACATTGTGTTAGACCCCAAGTTTTCTAACACTTGATGTAGGGTTGTTATCTACTTCATCTAGGATATCCCGCTCTAGAACGAATATTTTTTCCGGGACCTACACCACCTGCTTTACATTAAACTCATATCTCTGCATATTCATTTAGCGTATATTGTGCTATTTAAAACAATATAGAAATAATTGAAATATTATTTTCAACTCCGAGAATGACAAATAAATTGACTTGATGAGACTACATTTTCAAAACTAAAGGATAGTTAGGTACCTAATGCATATGACAAATAATTGACGGCAGCCTACTTGATTATAACCCAATTTCTAAATAATTATAGATTCTGAGGGTGTGTTGTAACTCGGTGGGTTAAACCATTGTTATAGTTAACCACTGGTTAAATTCAAAAGGTTGTTGTGACACGAGATTTTAGACGTTCACCAACTGGTTATCCTTCGAAAAGTTTACCATCAGATCTTGGAGAGTTAACCTATGATCAAACACGGAACAATACAATTTTACTTGCTCTATCTGTTTGTTTGCTTCAATTTGACAATTTAGGATTGCCATTGACGTTTTACAGTTATTTTGGATTTTCATTGATAAGTAAAAAACTGTATATAGAGATATATTTATCCTGTTGAACATTTAGTGCGAATTATTTTGAACAAAACGGGGAATTGCAAGAAGCGATAGGTAATTTACAAGAACTTACAGATGATGGGGACTTTAGAGAGTTGCTCAAACTAGAAATGATTACAAGAGCCTCTAGAAACTTACCCATTTTATAGAGGAGATTAAAACTAATAAACTGAAATAAAAGCTTTATTTATTATAAAAAGTTTAAAGTCAAATTATTTTACTCTCATATAAACAAAAACCCTTTTTATACTCGAAGGTGTAAGGGTAGGTATCTTCATCTAAATACCTATTTTGTTTTTAGATGAAATTAGTCTCGGTTAAATAGGGCATTTCCTTATTTTTCGTTTTCAATTTGCATGTTGGAATGCAAATAATTTCAAATTGACCGAAAAACTATCGAACAGGTTTGTTGATCTTAACAAAAAAAATTGTACTATCCATTAAATTAGTTTCAGTAAATATTTCCTTATCATTTTTTTCCGGCAAATTATTTTTTTTAAAGTAACACAACATCCGGCAACACTGCAACATCTCACCAACTATAGAAATTGGTTAATAAATTAACGTTTTATGAACATAAATTCAAAAAGTGACAGCTGGCGAAGTGCAAGATAATCCACATTTGTGATTTACAGGAAATTGAGGAAAACTTAATTTAATGTATGATGTCTCATCGAGATTGAAAAAGTTAAAAAAATGACCAACTGCCATAAAAATTAGCTTATTGAGCATCTGAAAAAAACTCGGATCTTAAATCTGGTAAATTTTCAAATAACTTCACATTCAAAGATGCCGAGAGGAAATAAACAGAAATAAGTTTAATACTTGCAAAGGACCGCAAAGACACCACCAACTAAAACAAATTGAATAGTTATTAAGAATATCTTCAAAATAAGCTCCAAACTGGAGTATCTTCCATTGCATCAATCAACATTAACCGTACCTACCACTTTGTCTTCCATTTTTTTTAAATAGGTTTGAAAAAATACTCGTCTTGTTGACAACAAATATAATATCATCAATAGACGTCAACAAAATTATAAAACAAACGGTACAAAGCGCTTGCTGTAAACACTCGTTTTGAAAACGTATATCAATGCTCACGAGTCAAGAATACCAAAACGTACGAATCTCTAAAAGTGCGAATACGCATTAAAAGTTCACTTTTTTTCTCTTTCCAAAAATGATGCACCTACTACTTGCACATTAACAATAGAGAGATTTTAAGCCACTTATTTGATCAACGTTATACGTTATCGATTATTTTGCTCATGCGCAGTAGTAAAAAAACCGATCACCTTAAGGCTCCGCTCCTCGGGTGCGCGAAAATACCATTCAAGAGGTTTAGAAATACACATTTTTTTTGAAAACTGTTGCATATTTTGGCTAGATTTTTTTTTCTATTTAGTATATAAAAGATCGAGACATGTCTATAATTTTATGAGATATTTCAAAATTACATAGAAAATTATGGTTTTTGTAGTTAAAAATGGCCCATTTTCGAGCGGCCATATAAAATAATAAGGATTCTCAGATCAGAATAAAAAAATAATTACAAACATCGAGTCAAACCTTTTCTATAAACTCCTGAAAAAATCATCGAAAAAATGTAACCGTTGCTGACAAATCTGTGTATTTCAAAACCCTTACAATCTGAAATGTTGGTCACCTTAGTAGTTTGTACATTTTAAAATTATTTTGAAATATACAGGATGTTCCAATAAAGTGTGGCGTATCAAAGTTGTATTTTTTCTTATGGAACACCCTATATTTGATTGCATTTTCTGATTGCGCCTGAAGAATAAAGTACTGTTTCATAATGGTTTCCTATACCTCTTTCGAATGATATTAGGGTGTACCTAGGTACTACTGTGTACCTATACCTAGGTACTATACTTTTCGCACAATTTACAATTTTCTTAAATTGTATAGTAAATTGATTTCAAAACATCTGCAATTCTCTCCTATTTTTCACTTATTATCTTGACAAAGTTATTGTGAAGAAAAACAGTGAAGCTGCTAATAAATATGCATACCTATTGTTCCTGAGGTACACTAACTCTTTTTTACCGATAAGTATTTGAGTACATAATAAAATAAAACCACATTATTAATGAAGCAAATGCATAAATACAACGAAACGAACAACAAATTATTATAAAAACAAAAATTGGAAAATAACTAGAATGGATGCTCGAAATGCTTGTCATCTTATGCAATGAAACACGTGATTCTAGCTTCAAACTATGTACTTGTATTATTCATACATACCGGTGTTATAGACGCGAAAGCGTCCGAAATTATCAATTTCATATTGTAGGATATTTTCATTATAACCCCATTCGAAGAAATCCATCTTGGTCAGTTCTGGTGACCTAGCTGGTCAATTACAAGGACTTCCCCTACCTATCTATTTATGTCCTAATTTTCTTTTAAGTGAGAAAAGTGATCTACGTCCAATTGTAGCCACATTTTATTTCTGATGCTAAGTGGTAGATTTTCGAAAAGGATCTAGAAGACATTTTCCAAAAAACTCAAAAATTTTCTTCTGTCCAGGTATCCGTTAATAACATACGGGCCGATAACATATCAGCCCACAATCCCTCCCCAAACGTTTACACTCATCCGTGTTAGGGCTATTATAGTAATTTTTCATTTATTGTTTTTAATAATTTGTTGTTCGTTTCGTAGTATTTATGTATTCGCTTTAAGAGTTTTTGTTTTATTATGTACTCAAATACTTATCGGCAACAAAAGAGTTAGTGTACCACAGGAACTACAAGTGTGCATATTTATTAGCAGCTTCACTGTTTCTCTTCATAATAACTTTGTCAAGATAATTGGAATAAAATTAAGATAGAACCGTAGACGTTTTAAAATCGATTTAGCATACAATTTTGAGAAAATTGTAAATTGCGCGAAAAGTATAGTACCTAGGTACAGGACACCCTTATATCATTCAAAAGAGGACTTTTTTTTGAATATGATGAATTATTAAAATACAGGGTGTTCCATTTGAAATAAGCCCGTTATAACACATTTAATGGTCTAATAATTCAACTGATAATTCTGAACTCCCTGTAAAGAGATGTTCAGTACTCAATCGTGGAATACATTCAACGAATGTCCGACTATTGAGCTGTGAGAGGAAATTCGCTAGAATTTATTATATCAATGAGTTATTAATTTTTTTCGAAATGTTCACATTTTTAAAAAAGTCAGCATAACTCGGAACCCTCTGTATTTAGGTATAGGGAACCATTATGAAACAGTACTTTATTTTTTGGGTGCAATCAGAAAATGCAATCAAATATAGGGTGTTCCATAAGAAAAAATACAACTTTGATACGCCACACTTTATTGGAACATCCTGTATATTTCAAAATAAATTTAAAATGTAGCCTATATGTATGTACAAACTACTAAGGTGACAAACATTTCAAATTTTTCACCGTTTCGCTATAAATCTCCGTCCCGTTAGTCGTGATCCACCCTGTATATCCCGAAACGTGGTGGCACCATCTCTGGTGGCACCTACCAATTATTGCTACTCCAACGGATGGGACACTTGCCCTTGATAAGCGACAACGTACTCCGTTATTTACGTCGAAATAAACGAAACTTTATTAAGCGGTAAGGGTACGGACAGAAAGAAAGCAGGTTGCCTGCTCGCTGGTTATCGGCGCCGATCGGCGCCAATTACTATGCGTATTGAACGTGGACGCACAGAGACAAAGCAGGCTGAAGCTTGTCGGCGCGTGTAGCAAGCTGCTGGCATTTTACCGGAATGAATATTTAATTATAAGCGAGCAGGTAATGGATACGGAAGCATTGGTTTCTGCAGTTTTTAAACAAATCCCTGTCCCTTTATGGGACAAACGTGAAAAAAATCACAGTAATAGAAATGTTGTTGAGAAGTGTTGGAAAAAGATTAAATAATTTGTGATATTCTCCAAATTGTGTCCGGTTCTGATTGATAGGATGAATGTTTGTTTTCCGTCTCCTCAATCTTAAAAACGCATTGTTCAATAGAATTTCTTCATCGGATGAGGGCGACATTTTTGCTTCACTTTCAACTATTATAGGTACTAAAATCTGCGAAAGCAAGTAGCATGTTTACGCTTTCTTTCTGGGCGCTAACCTGCCTACACCGGCGCCGACTTTCGGCGCCGATAACCAGCGAGCAGGCAACCTGCTTTCTTTCTGTCCGTACCCTTAGGTTTTAACATAATTGCAAGTGTATTAGGTTTATTTCGTTGAATAAAATAAAAAATATGAAAAAATATTCAAAATGCACAAATAAGTTTAAATGATATATTTCAACACTCAATATATTTTGTCTTCCAAAATGTACCATAAGCATCTTTGAATGTTTTAACTTGTCAACGCCGATTTTTAACGTCAATTTTGCCTGATGAATACCAATGTATGCTATCAAAATATAATTCTAATTTGAAGAATAGCGCCCCTTATCAAGTTATGGTCTATTAGATCTTGATCATTTCGACGTCTAATTATATTTTCTATATTATCCACAATTAATGTCATGGCACAGATTATAAAGAGAACAGATGCGAAAGCTTGACAGAGAACATTAAAAAAGAGAGAGATGGGTGGACATACCCATTTAAAGGTCCATCGTCGTTTGTCGACTCCGTTCGGGCCTCCTCGCGAAACTTTTCAACAGGGTTATCAATTTGCATCATATTTCCCTCAATTCACGATTATGCGTCGAATATTTTATAAGCATTATTTTTAGTGTGATAGTTATACAGATACAAATAGGTACTCGGCAACTACTTGTTTTAAATCAATTTCATTAACATTAAAAGAATTCTACAATTTAAAAGATTATAATGTATAAAAATCCTACCATAAATATAAACTTTTTTCACAAACCATCTTTGGTAACCATGAACAATAACCGTGACGGTTTGGCTCAAAAATTAAAATACAAAACGTCAGTTTTGACACTTCAGTTTGAAGTTGTCAATCTGCGATATTATTTGTGTTATTTGACTAATCGATTGTAGGTTGTGGTAATATTAACTGGAAATAGTGTATATTAGTATATTATTTTAATAAAATGAATAAACGTCATGGGGGAGTGTATTTGCTCATACATAGACTGTCCAAATAAATTTCATTCGGAAAGAAAAATAGAGAACCGGCACTGGAAATTGTCATTGTCTCCAAGTCAACATTGCAATTCGGTAAGAAATTCTGAAAATATTTTAAACTGGCAACATCGCGGCCATACCGAGTTAAAGGTCCAAGGTCATTGAAATCGGATTTGAAAATCCTTTGATGTTTTGCCGGCATTCGTATCTGTTCTCTTCTATAATCTGTGGTCATGGATTAATGTGTATTAATCAAATTCAACAAATAGAAAATTTGACGTTAGTTACACCAAAAAAATAACGTATAACGTCGGTCACAGGTTATGGCTTCAAAAACTAAAGTAATAGAGATTTTAAGCCATATAAAATTTTTACATACGTTAACGCTAAACGTTAAACTGAGCAAGCGCAGCCCTTCTAAATTAGCGGATATCAATTTTAATTATAGAGAGATATTGCAAATTCCGATAGCGCATGCTGTGTTTTATTTACTCCTCGTTAAATATTACGTTTACGTCTTAACAATGTTTGGGACGGTATACGTATTGCCATCTTAGTTTTATTTACGCGCTTTATTTTTGAAACTAACCTCTGAAAGTTGAAATCTGTGTTTTGATTTTGTTTGTCCTGTTCATGGCATAATTTCTTCTGAGGAACTTCTGAACATGGATGAGGCATTAGAAGCAGTAATTTTATACAAACATTCCACTTCACTATCATAACAAACAACAACTTAACCTCGAAAGGTTTCCGATCAGCTACCGCCGCTACCGGATCTATACGAATAGTAGAATAGCGCAACGTTTTACGTGAGGTGTTATTCTGCCTTAAATAACGTGATGCGCTAACGGTATTACCGTAACGTGTCTCTCGAACTCATTCTGCGCATGCTCAACTGTCAATATAACGTCTGCGGTAATAATGTCACAAAGGATTTGTCACAGCAATATCTCTCTTATTTTAGTTTTTGAAGCCATAACCTGTGAACGACGTTATACCACAGATTATAAAAGAGAACAGATACGAATCCCGGCAAAACATCAAAGGATTTTCAATTCCGACTTCAATGACCTTGGACCTTTAACTCGGTATGGCCGCGATGTTGCCAGTTTAAAATATTTTCAGAATTTCTTACCAAATTGCAATGTTGACTTGGGGACAATAACAGTTTCCAGTGCTGGTTCTACTTTTCTTTCCGAATAAAATTTATTTGGACAGTCTCTGTATGAACAATACACTCCTCCGTGATGTTTATTCATTTTATTAAGATAATATACTAATGTACACTATTTTTAGTTAATATTACCACAACCTACAAGCGATTAGTCAAATAATACAAATAATATCGCAGATTGACAACCTTCAAACTAAAGTGTCAGAAATGGCGTTTTGTATTTTGATTTTTGAGCCAAGCCGTCACGGTTATTGTGCATGGTTGCCAAAGATGGTTAGTGAAAAGAAGTATATATTTATGGTATGAATTTTATACATTATAATCTTTTAATGTTAATGAAATTGATTAGAAACAAGTAATTGTCGAATATTTGTATGTGTATAACTATCACACTAAAAGTAATGCTTATAAAATATTCGACCTATGATCGTGAATTAAGGGAAATATTATGAAAATTGATAACCCTGTTGAAAAGTTTCGCGAAGCAGCCCGAACGGAGACGACATACGACGATGGACCTTTAAATGGGTATGTCTGCCCATCTCTCTCTTTTTTACTGTTCTCTGTCAAGCTTTCGCATCTGTTCTCTTTTATAATCTGTGGTTATACGTTAAACGTTATTTTGTTGTGTGTAACTAACATCATTTTCTATTTGTTTAATTTGATTAGTATACATTAATCCATGACATTGATTGTGGATAATATAAAAAATATAATTAGACTTCGGAATGATCAAGGTATAATAGATCATAATTTAATAAGGACGCTATTCAAATTAAATAGTATATTATTGAACGAGCAATTTATGATAGCCAAGATTCACGATTGGTGACGTTTGCGTCACGACCCGCAGGCGAGGGGCGCAAGTCACACGAGTGAATATTGGCCATAAATTGCGAGTAAAATACTATACTTTGTCCACGACTCTTAATTTATTTTGTTAAATAAAAATCAGTAATGATTTTGTATTACTAACCTTAAAATGTTGTGACAGCTACATAAAATAATTTGACATATACAGGGTGGGGCAAACTTCTGACATCGGAGGATTACATCGTTGTGGTACGAGATAAAACTTTAAGGTTTTGTGTGAGCTGATACAGTTACTGAGGGCACATTTTGAAAATACTTTCGTTTCTACAGGGTGTTCCAAAACCACGTAGCAGCACAAACTTACATTTTTTTTAATGGAACGTACTATATTTTGTTCAAGAATCGAAAAGATCTCACCGAGAGCGTTACAAAAATATAGCATTCTAATATATTATATGGGTGTTTTAAAAAGATATGGCCAATTATTGATAAAAAAGACCTCCTCTTTAACACTCTGTTAAACAGTAAATCAAAATAAATCAACAGGTCTTTGTATTCAATTGTCATTCACATATCATTGGCTGTGCTCAGTATCAATTACTTTTTTATCTGTGGCTTCTTTAATACAGGGTGAAACAAAACGCAAATTAAGCAATATCTCAAAAATTTTAAATGAATCACCCTATAAGTCTTTTCACAATTTGTTAGTACAATTAATAATCTTTCAAACGATATAGCACATTTAGGGTATAAGTTGATGGAAAACCGTAAATATTTTATGATAATGATCAAAAACAAGTATTTTACGTACACAAATTGAATGGTTTCAAATTTTTACATGCAACGTGTAAGGCATAAATTTTAATTGTAATTTTGGATGCATCTACAATATTTAATCACTGGGCTACTGTCAAAATAGTATCTACTAATAAATGTCAAAGAAATATTGCTGTATTCTTCGTTTGTGTTCATAGGTTTAAATAATAAATAACTATAATGAATTTTTCGCAGGAAAACATGATCAATATGATTTATGTGTTAGGAGAATTCGTGTTCGAGGAAGACTTAGATTCAATTTCGAGCATGCTCGGAACGTGCTCGATGAATCCTAGGATGATAGCTGGGATTTTTTCTTCCGAACAGATTATAACCTCAAAATTTTGGTTGTATGCGGTTGTATGACTTTATAGTGGTTTGATTACTTTTTAATTTGCGTTTGAAACTTCAAAAAACTTTTGGATTATATATATTTTATTGATAAACAGTGTTTGTTGAGTTGTTTGGTTTTTTTTTTATTTTTACTTTATTATAGACTTCGTTTTTAAGTTTTATTTTATAAACAAATTTGCTAAAAGGTAAGGTTTTTATTCATAATTAGCCTCCAATAAAAGGTCATTCTTCTTTTTTGCACATTTTGTGTTAACTCAACTTCATGTCACTTCAAATTCGCTTTGGCGCTACCTTTAAAATTCGGAATGAGTCTGTAGGCACGCTTGCGGATTAAAGAAATCCAGTATGTACTCGGTTTGTGCTCTGGATGTGTTCAGGATTTGCTCCGCGAAAATAACTAATAACACAATTTACCAGCTCCATTTTTGCTCAAGTCAACTTTTTGTTTAGAAAATTTCAATCAATTATCAACATTTATAGTATTTTATCGTAATTCAAAATAAAGTTCATAGATCCAAAAAGTTGTCAAATATATTTTCAAAATGAATATAACTTAATGTACAGAAATTTGTAACACTTTATTATTAAATACGGCCAAAAAATGACAAGTCAATATATAAAACTATACAGCACAACTCTGGTTGATATGAACTAAGAGGTATAAAAAAAAATTGAAGAATTATATAAAATTGATTTGAAGTAAATAGCGTAAGCAGTAAATAAAAATAAATATAACATATAAGAACTTCTAATCAATCATATATCTTTATTTAAATAAATATATTTGTAATCGTAGACTAGATAATGTATAAATTCTAGTTGAATTAAAAAAACTGATTGTATATTGTTTTTCCTTTGATAGAAATTTATTGCTAAAAAAAGTCGTTAATTCTAACCTGAGTGAATCTAATAAAAACTTTAATTGTGAAATCGCGATCGATTTTATATGTTAAATGTTAGGTTTCCTGTTCCGATGCTTAATCACAGAGGTACGAATCATAGTAATCAAAAACTGAGGTTGACAGTAAAAATAAGGTTGTTACGTGAATTTTTATCATTATTCTGTTGTGACTTCGTTACAAGTGACCTGGAGTATGCAAATCAAAAAGAAAAGATACGTTTTTCAAAAAGCTAGTAGCGCAAATAATGGGGAGGGAGATTCTGAATTAGTTTAATGAGGATTATGTGAAATTAATATATTATATTTGTAGATTAGATACAATAAATCAAATTTTATGTTATAAATATTCGACAAGATAGAAAAGCAAGGTAATAGAAAAAACGTTTATTGAAACAACAGTAAAAATACTAAAACGTTTAAGTATTTTCCAATCATTTCTTCCATTGAAATATTCATTAGTATTCATATGTTAACTGAAACCGTACTCATAAAGTCGAAAGTAAATATCAAATTTGAATATTTAATAATTAAAGATTGCTAATTTTAAATAGCCAATTATATTTACCACTATTGTGAAATTGACGTTGACGATTGTTTACACTAGTTTGTAAGATCGAAAACCCTAAAATGTGATATATTTGAGTTTACTGGTGTTCATTATCATTTAGCAGAAACATAATGTTTGCTCTTTGGTGGCCATTACAGCGCTCGTGCTCACAGCATAGCCTAAGTTTGCATTAAAAACAATTCATGTATATAACAAAATATTGTTCTGTTGGTTGAAAGGTAAAAGAAAAATAGTATACGACGATAATATCGAGAGGAGACAAAGTTTGTCCTACTAAAATATAAAAATGTGTTTTTAAATACTCCCTTAATATCAATCCTTGAAATGTTCGTTTTTCAGTTTTATCTATAATTTTTAATTTTGTTTTTCCTACTCATCTCGCAAAATTTTGTTTCGACGTGAATCGAATTTGTCAATTTTCTGAATCAGCAGTTGGTTATCAAATAAATTAAGCTTAAAAATCTACTTAAATGTAAGAATGTAATGAACAAAAAATAAAATACTCTGTCAACAACCATGTATTAACAAATGAGAGTACACTTACCTAAAACAGTTTAGAGATCTTAATTATCACCCGTTCATTCTTTTATTTACAATTATTCAAAATATATGTCGATCTGAGATCTCTGCAGTTTTAGTAAAGAGCACTTTCATCTTGAAATGTCACTTTATTTTTTTTTCTAAAGAATACACGTCCTAACATTTATAATATAGCTGCATCTATGCTCCTGCTGGGTATAAGCGGGCTGAGGGTACCAGCTACTTTTTGACCACGTTCGATTTCATAATGAGTATCCAATGGTATACCTATATAAATGGTAAATAAAATAATTAGAAATAGTTAGTGGTCAACCAATATAATTAAAAAATTTACATTATTTAAAACATTCGTAAATGGTATGGGAGTAACAAAAAATGAAAACTTTAACACTTTGTGCTATCTTAAAATTTTTCGACCCAAAAACGTAGTAAAATATTTTGAAAGCAATCGAATTCATATCAAATAATGTGTAGCTTCATATTTGTTTGCTTGTCACCCGGATCTATGCAGCCATCACAAAACCCATGCTGACCAACCGTGATATGGGGTCCAAAAGTACAACAAACAACAGGATATAAGATAAAATTCGAAGATTTGTTGTCTCAACAATAGCCATGAGAACCACACCAACCAGTGCTATATAGGAAATTCTTATCCTCACTTTATATTTATATCAAAGAGGTAGCAGTGATATCCAGGTATCACTTCCATCTGCATAGACACAGGATGTGGAGTAACGAGACTTCAACTGTGGAAAGAATCTATTACTTCGACATCAATGCTACGGAGGCACCAGCACTGCATGATTTATTACACAAAATTACTATAAAATGAGTATCAACAAATGCCTGCGGCATCTATCAACATTCACACTGATGGCTCAAAAACTAAACCATGTTCTGCATGCGGAGTATTTATACACCAATTCTGTGAATGGCATCTACAAATGTGCAACAGATCTTGCTGGTATTTGACAAACAACTTGAAATATCGAAGTCCATAGTAAGTTTAAAGGTAACTGCGCGGCTGTTGTCCTGGCTAGGAAGGCAGCAGCTCAAACATTTTTTTAACCAACCTGCTCCGCTAACAGTTTGAGTAGTAGTAAGCGTAGTGTGAGAACATTTTCACAATGAGTTCAAAAAAAGGTGGATAAGGAGAGAATGTGCTCTTGAGGACGTTAAAAATTATATTAAAAACATAGGCTGGTTGAAGTACTAAGAGTACTAACTTCCAGGAGTATGCAATAAGGGCCTAGGTGCTGGGAAGATGAATAATTTTTCCTATTGAAACTGACGGATCTGTGGTGGGCATATTTGAGTGAATTTGAAAATATTTCTTTCTTGTAGGTTAATGAATTGGTCTCACAATTAAATTGTGGAAGTGTTTTCGAACCATAAACGCGGTTTCCAAAATGAATTGAACTGAATTGTAGAACTATAAATGTAACGAATAGTTTTTTTTTCACCTCAGCATGAAATTAAACAACTGCCAATGAATACACACCACAGCAAGAATTGAAGCCCGGCGAAAATCCTTTGATATTGAAAGGAAAAAATAAATAACCTTGAAGGTGACAGTTAACTCTGGCATATACTAAGAATCATAATGAATGCTTACAGCTTCACCCGATCACACAGAGAAAAAGTAACGTGTTATATAGGTATTTTTGAATCAGTACCTACTTCTGCAATTTTCGTTGACAATATATACATTAAATAATTACAAATTTTAGATATTTGGTATTCTACACAAAACATTTAAAAATATATCCGAAAAAAAAATTATACACAAAAGTGTCGTTCACTTTCGGTATAACTGGAAGTGAGATTTGTCTCCATAACTTGTTCTCCATCTATGCCAATTTTTATAGAAATCGTGTGAGTGTTACAGGTTGGCAAATTAATTTTGGCAGTCGGAAGTTTGGCAACGTCCGATGCGCCGTAGGTATGCGTATTGCAAGAGCTCACTTCGCTGGAAGAATTCGTGAGCTTTGTTTCGTTTCTTTGCATGCGGAATGTACATGCTCTTCCCAGTAACTGCGTTTACAACGTTGTCAATTTGTATGGCTTTCTCGAGTATCGTCAACTGACAAAATTAATTTGCCAACCTGCATATAGATAGTGTGAGCTCGCCGTAAAACAGCCTGTATCCGTAAGAGATAATTCATAGGAAGTGGTTTCATTTGAGGCTGAGGTAGAGGCTGTTAGGGAATAGTTTCACACACCTTAGATTTGAGCAGTCAACAGTGTCAAATATAAATGTTAGTGGGGAAGAGAAGATTCATTTAAGATCCGTCAATAAACATTATTCTAAGTTATAGACATTTGTATTACTAATGTACTTACCCGAATCAACGTGTGCTTTGGTAGGAATGAATGAAGCTACAAACAGCGCACATATGACTAGAAAAGCTCCAAATACAAATGGTGGACCAGGAACGAGCTAAACAAATAATAATAATAGCTAATTATTATATAATACTCACAGCATTCTTGATTAGCTATCAAAGAGTTAGGGTTTAGTTTACAGAGAAAGGGACCGATTTATTCTTATTTTCCAAACAATTTCAAGTAGTAGTTATTGTCAACCGAGCAAAAATAAAAATTTTGAGAATAAGTTGAATCCGATTGATCATATTATACGAAATATATCATTGATAAACGTTAATCAATACAAATATGGAAGAAGTGCATACTTGTAACAAGAGTGAAGAGGTTGAAATGCATAAATATTTACTAAAGTCGCAACAACTCAATGGGTTGATGTATGAATATAACTGGTATGACCTGGTATGTATTAATCTGAAGGTATGACTGAGACCTAAAAGATCTACTGTGTATTTCGTCTACTTCTTTGAAGGAATTTTAGGATATTGATAGGTTTCAGTTTAGGCAAGTGTTTGCATAGCTGTATCTGCAATAAATAAATTTGTCATCATACTAATGAAGCTTGGAGATTTTATGGAGGTTTCGATAATTAAAGGACGTACATAGAAAAGAGTCTTTGCGTGGAGCTTCGTCATAAACGAACCATCTTTCGGCTCTTACGCTGCATGTTAAGGCGGAAGCGAGAATGGCAGCATTGCATACAGGATGGAATGCAATGGAAATTGGCACCCAGTCATTCTAGAATCAGGGAATTTATCACAAACTCGCTTCTTGAAATGAAAAGTGATAACATTTTGCCCACAATAAACGACAACCAAGTATACCTTATTCATCTAAATTGGGATGTACACATCAATGGCTCTAATGGTGTGCAAGAATCTGGCACGAAGAAACTCTTGAGCTGGATGTTCACGATCACTGCGAGATAACAATGATCACTTATGCAGTTATTGCGTAGAATAGTAGAGCTAGCCAATTGACGACAAGAGTAAACCTCAAAAATTCAAAGACTATTCTGTAAATTATGCATTACAGTAGCAATGAGAACATGCCCAACAGTGACCATGGAAGTGACTCTCAACCTCACACTACTACATGTAGTGGTAGAGAGTGTTGCAGGAAGAAGAAGAAAATAGAAACTAGAAAATAACTTCTCACTTCTTGAAAATCAGAAAACCTGGGTCATCATAAAGAAGGTATGTTGAAAAAGTTTTCAAAAAATTCGTTATAGGCGAGCGGCACTTCTCCAAAAAGTCGTTTAGAAAACGAAAAAGTTACCAGATCACTTCTAATCGCTAAAAACCATGTTACTCTATGTTTTCGAGGGTGCTGAATACGAATATGACGTTTGTTTTTTCCTAAAATTGGGGGAACATTGTTAAAATCTACAATTAAGTGAAAAGTTGGAAAAAAATTTTTTCGCGAATATCGAACTTCAACTCGCTGCCATTCACGGAATAATCAATATTTTCTCATAAAAATTCAATCACACATTTTTGAACTCATTTTTGAGGCAGTAAAACATACCCGAAATTTCCAAAGCAATTTCCAACCGCTCGGTAAATTTCGCAAAATTTTGGAAAAATTTTTACTACTCTTTCTTACTTTGTGCATACTTTTGCAAAACTTGAGTTAAAAAGTTTCTAATTTTTAATTTCTACATAATATATAGTCTCAAAGTGTATTATATAAGGAAGTTTTTCAGAAAATTTCAAATGTTTATGTGCAAAAATAAAAATTAAACAGCGTCTTAAACCTCAGCGTTTAATTCGCTCGACGCTTGCACTGGGCGCGTTTCTCAGATGGATCAAAAGCAGTAAAAGGGGATAAGAGTGTAGGGGCCAGGAGCCAAACACTAAGAAAGCTTTCGAAAAATCCCAAGTATATTTTAATCGGAAAGTGTGCTTAGTACAATATTGGGCCTCTTCTACATTGGCCGTCTGCCTGAACAGCCCTATGAACAATAATTCGAATCAAATCGCAGCAGGACACTGTAAAAATGTGTAAATCGTAGATAACTAGTCAGAGACGTAATAAGGATACTCAAGATTTTAATTATGAAACCAAATGTGATTTATTTCTTACAATTTATATAAGGTTTTATATATCTGTAAAATATTTCAAAAGTAATTAACAACTTGAATCGTAGTAAAGTCCAAACGGTAAATATGTTGACAAAATTAGTACAATAATTTCGAAATAATTTTTTTTAACAAAGGGAACTACCAATCAGAAAAGATCTAAGTCGATGGTATATGTCTTATGAGTAAACTTATTTTTGATTTGAAAGTTGAAGAAGTTTAAAAAAAAAGGTCAGTATTCATTTTCTTTTTAATTATTACAATAAATTAAAAATTGTCTGACACAAACAGCAGAAATATTTTCGCAAAATTTATGGACACATTTCAAGTCCATCAGAAATTACGATGAAGTATCGGAGCAACTAGGTATAGAAAAACTAACTCACTAAAATAATGAAATAGCTAAAGAGACGTTGATTTAACCGAATTCTAAATACCCACGACTTTTACTAGTATAATTCCACCATTATTTGGTTAAGCAGTACCTAATTAGTATTTCAGGGAATTCTCAACTTTGATAACAACAGAAAGAATACTACTTTTTGTGGTTTTGAGAAAAAATTTGAAAGGAAGACCATCGACTTCGATCTGGAAATTTTTATTTCATAATTGTAAAAATTTTGTCAACGTAAATTAGATCCATACTAGTCCAATCCAGATTTAGCTATATTTAAGAGTTAATTTACCTCCTTGCTGCGATTTGGGTCGAGTTATTGGTCATAGGGTCGTTCAGTCAGACGGCCAAAATAATATCATAATGTCAGCCATGAAGCACTGAACTCTTGCGTAATTAATTCCATAATGGTGTGGGAATGTCCTTACTGTGGATCCTATTACACAATGAAGACCTATAAGTCTGTAATTCTCTCATTGCTGTACTACTATTCGATCCTAATGCCGGCTACTCACTATCGGTACTTGGCATTATTTCAAGTAATGTGTACGAAACTAACATGAAAATCGGCGAGCTACTTGTACTTGCCGTACGCAGTCGGTACATTAAATAAAGTCAAAGGCAACAAGTAGCGAGTCAAGTAGCAGCGCGACACTTATTCGACAAGTTTGTACAAGTAAAAAACTAGTAAATAGTGAATGTTGTTATAGCTTCTCTTTTTATATTTTTTAGAGATATGACATTCAACTTTATTTAGCAAATATTCGAAATTCAACATTCAACAAAAGTTCTCGAATAAGCCAGAAGGTTCCTTTAGAATATCCGCCATCATGTCTGTATTTGGTTTCATTAAAAGATATGCACTGCTCATTACAACAATTGCTGCTGCTGCCTCTGTTTAACTATCAATTTCCATGATTGTAATTATCTTTTACATGTACTTGCAGTATCCGCAAAAATTGGCATTTGCCAAGTAGCCGCGTAATGTACCAACCATACTTGAATACATATACATGTACATAATCAAGTACCAGTACTTGTCAAGTATCGCGTAGTGAGTAGCCGGCTTGAGATATGGCTGAGGACCGTTCTCATTTGCCCACCCGGAACTATATGTTATATACTTTTCTCTGAATTCAGGTTTCCTAATAATATTATTGTGTCTTGTTTTGGTAGTTTCAGTAATTTCTCTGCTATTTTTCTCACAAAATATTTTTAGTAACAATAAAAAAGATTTTTGAAAAATGAAGGAATTTTTAGGTTGATGTATGTATTTACCTGGGAATACGTTTCAAAAGTAGAAGTGGCATGAGTAGCATCTGAATTATTAGTATTTCCATTTAGATCAACGTGAAACATATAAAAAACAACACCAAACATTGCAGGTCCCATTCCATTACATAATCCTCTCATACCAGTAACCATACCTAGAAAATTATTTTACCATATTTATTCATAGTTTAAAACGAAATACTAAATTTTTTCATTTTCAACTATACTCTTTTCCAAATAAAATTGTGACCTCTACTTTTCAATAAACGTAGACTTAATATTAATAATTAATATTAATAAAAAACTGGTTTAATTGAGTTTCTGTTTCAGTCATAAATTAACTTATCGTTTTGATGGGAGACTACCGAGTTGTACCACGCTTACCTGACATAATCTGGCAGCGTAAAAGGTTGCCCTTTTTTGACCACCGAGTTGTACCACGAAATTGAAATCAGGTAGTCTAACATATTTTACATTATTCTCAGTAATTCTCTAATGACCTTTTCTCAATAAGTGAAACTTTCTATAACACCACCACCAATGTCGAAGTTTGAATTTTTCTTAAGGGTTGGGGGTGATAATACCTTCTTACTGCTGCTTACTATTTATTTATAATCTTCATACTAAGCGATCAGTCGTGAGTCGTGAGTTTCTTAAGGCTGCACAATTTGGCAATGGCGGAACTTTTGAATATCAATTTCTTAATTCACACCTTATTAATAATGGAAGAATCATATAATGTAAAATAGTTATGTAAGAGAATAAGTTAGACCCACAGATTATAACCTGCATATACAAATGTAGTATTAACAGTGGATTGAATCACATTAACCCTAATTATTTTACTGTAAGCACTTGGAAAACCCATGTACAGGTCACATTCTACATAATAATTTGTGAACATTCGTTCAATAAAAAATAATATTCGTCTGTTATTTTGTCGAAAAGGTATGAAACGAAATCATTCATTTTTTGAATTTCCTACTCACGCCATATTTCAATTGTTGTAGAAATTGTAGCCATTAGTTTTGTTAAGATGTATTTTATTTTTTAACATAAGTCACATTATGAGTCTTGTCAATTTAGGTGACAGAAAAAGTCAGTGTTTTTATAAAGTTTTCTGAATTGTATTTAAAAACGGGAATAGTTGTGAAATAAATATAAGTAGAAGTTATAATTACTTTCCTTGAGGTTTCACTAATACATTTTTGGATATATCACGATCATCTTATACTATATATTTTGGGAAGTCCTTTCAAACGGGTAGTTTGATTGTGAATTCAACATTTTGGAGGTCCCACCGAGATAAACGGATAATTATCAAATCAAAATAAGAAATGGATCGTGAGAAACAAGCAAGACGTCCAATCAGAGCTCAGTTAACGAGGCTCATCAACGACTGCAAGGCATTAATGGAAGCAGATCCTATCAATAAAACATCTCTTCAAGTTAAGTTGAACGTAATAGAGACAATCCATGCCGACTTGGAGGAGTGTGATACTAGAGTCGTCGAAAAGATGTTGGATGAAGGTCTGGACAACGATGCACAAGACCAAGAATACCAGACCATAACGGACTACAAGGAGTCATTCATGGAGATCAAGCTGAAAATTCAAACAGTGCTACATCCCACAGCCAGTCCACCGAATTCAGATTTAGAAAGTGTCAGTTCAGTGGGTGAACATAAGAAACAAAATAACTTCAAGTTACCGAGAATAGAGCTGCGAAAATTTGACGGAGACCTGAAAAGCTGGTTGGGGTGGTGGAGTCAATTTCAGAAGATTCATGATGATGAAGATATTCACGCGTCAGACAAAATACAGTACCTTTTTCAATCTATGGAATGTGGCAGTGAACCTCAAGAGCTTGTCAGTAGTTACCCACAGACAGCAGCTAATTACCCAAAAGTTGTGGAAGCACTTAAGGAGCGTTTTGGGCGTGAAGATCTTCTACTCCAAGTTTACGTAAGAGAACTACTCACATTGGTAATCTCGAACGTGACCGCCAACGATAAGTTATCATTAGCTAACCTCTATACAAAATTGGAAACTCATCTCCGATCGTTGGCGGCACTTAACCTTGATAAGGGGCTTCTTGCCACCATCCTTTTCCCACTGGTCGAATCTAGCTTATCAGGGGAGACCCTTAGAGCGTGGCAAAGAAGTCAACAAGTTAGACTTGATGGATCCACTATGCAACCACCTAGGTCTCGTTTAGACCTATTGATGGAATTCATAAAACAAGAAGTACAAAACGAGCAACAAATTATGCTGGCTCAAACTGGATTTGGAAATCTCTCTACTGGTAGTGATAGCAAGAAGAAGAAAAGCAAGAAGACACCATCGGTGGGAGAAGAAACTAATGAAACTATGGCTACCACAGCTGGGCTCATATCCACATCAAAATCATCTTCAGGATGCGGATTCTGTGACAAAAAACATGAGACTGACCGGTGTGTCAAAGCGTTATCAATGTCACTAGACGAGCGACAGAAGAGAATTGAGAAAAGGCGATTATGTTTTCGCTGCTTTAAAGGAGGACATCACGCAAGCAAATGTAAATCCGTTGTCCGTTGTGCACTCTGTAAAGGAAAACACTACCCTGTTCTCTGTCCCCTCTCCGACAACAACTCCAGCAACGAAAAAGAAGATAAAAATACTGATACTGATAAGACAGCAGGCACAGCAAGCAACTCAAATCAATGCTCCTCAGACATATTAATGTATACATTAATGACGCAGCTTGTATCTCGAAGCGGAGCTGTAATTAATGCAAGATTAGTTGGAGATCCTGGAAGTCAGAGGAGCTACATAAAGGCAAAATTGATTCCTCAATTGCAGTGTGAAAAATCCGGTGACGAATGGATACAAAACATCTTATTTGGAGCAGTGGTGTCCCCAGTACAACGCAGTGGAAGGTACATAGTAGCATTCAGAACGAACAATGGTGGAGGTGTAAAAACTCTGGAACTCTTAGAAAGAGTTGCCATTTGCGGTAAACTACCAAAAATTCCCAATGGGCCTTGGATTGATGAACTGCATAAAAAAGGAATTACTCTCACTGACGTCGGAGGAGGATGTGAAGATATCGACATCCTACTTGGCAATGATTTGTGGGGACACGTTCTTACTGGAAAAATGGAGAAACTTTCACACGGACTTGTCGCAATTGAGACTATATTTGGCTGGGTACTGGGAGGACCAATCACCAAAGCAGCCAATAATATCGCAACGGTGGTTACCACACTGATGACCACGGACCTCGACATCAGCAACTTATGGAGGCTTGACACTATTGGCATAACTGATCCAATAGAAACGAAGACAACTGAAGAAAACGAACAGGAGGCACTTGCTTACTTTACTGCTACAGTGAATAAAGACGACAACAAGTACGTAGTGGGCTTACCATGGAACGACACCAGTTTGTATTCAAGGCCCCCAACCAACAGAGAAGCTGCAGAAAAACGACTTATTCGCACAACCAGGAAACTCAAGAAAGAAAGCAAAGTACAAGATTACCATGATATTTTCCTGGCATGGGAAAAAGAAGGATTCATTGTGAAAATGGAGAAGGATGATGACACTGGCCATTATTTACCACATAGACCGATCGTCAAACAGAGTGACACTACGCCTGTTAGACCAGTCTTCGACGCTTCATGCAGAGTTGGTCAGAGCCCATCCCTAAACGACACTCTTCACAAGGGTCCAAACCTGTTAGAGTTGATTCCGAAACTACTATTACGCTTCAGAGAGAAAAAATATGGAGTATCAGCCGACATAAGGAAAGCGTTTCAGATGATACAAGTCCGAGTAGAGGACCAGCATTATCAAAAGTTCCTATGGTGGGAGAATAGCGATTGTAACAAGATAGCAGTTTACAAGCACCTTAGGGTCGTTTTTGGATTGACATGTAGCCCTTTTCTTCTCGGAGCTGTTATCAATCACCATCTAGATCAAGTGGAAGGTCCCTCCGTAACGGTAGCAAAAACATTAAGACAAAGTTATTATGTTGATAATATGATTACGTCTGTCTCCAGTGTGCAACAATACCATGACTTCCGAAGCACAGCCATATCAATCATGAGCGGAGCCAACATGAAACTCAGAAAATGGGCTCACAGCTTCTCGGAGGAGTTCGGAATCGGCTTATCCACTAGTGATGAGTGCGGGTTGAACTCCGGGGAAGATGATGACATGATTGAGAAAGACGTATGTATTTCATTACTTGGCTTACTTTGGAACCGCTGTGAGGATACGTTATCCTGTGATGTCAAAGACGTTGGAACATCAGAAAAAATTACCAAAAGACAAGTACTCAGCATTCTATCACAGGTATTTGATCCCATTGGTTTCACCTGTCCAGCATTGGCACTACCAAAATTACTTCTGCAAAATTCATGGATCACAAAAATCGGATGGGATGAACCAATGCCTGAAGAAATACAAAAGAAGTTTAGGCAATGGAAGGAGGGAATGAGTCAGTTACGCCAAATCAAAATACCACGTCTCCTTCAGCTTCTTTCATCTACCAGACGAGAAGTGCACACATTTTGTGACGCAAGCTCAGATTTTTACGCAAGTGTGTGTTTTATGCGATCCGAGAACAACAACAATATCGCCGTCCAATTGTTGACTGCTAAGTCCCGGTTAGCTCCCATTAAACGTGCAAGTATTCCGAGACTGGAACTAATGGCATGCGTAGTTGGTGTAAGACAAGCAAATCTAGTGCGTGAAGCCTTACCAACGAAGGATGTTCAATTCCATTTCTGGAGTGACTCCAGTGTTGTACTGGCCTGGATTCGACGTGCTGGAGATTGGGGAGTTTTCGTGGGGAATCGGGTGAAGGAAATTCGTGCATCAACCAGCTGTGACCAGTGGCGCCATGTTCCTGGAATACACAATCCTGCAGATCTTCCTTCCCGGGGATGTAGTCCAAGTCAGCTCTTGGAGTCGAAATGGTGGGAGGGACCAGCTTGGCTAAAACTTTCAAAAGGAAATTGGCCAATAGCAGCTGAAGTTTACCAAGAAGAAGAAATAAATAAAGAACGCAGAGCCACATCTTCAGCAACAGCAACAATAACTAAGGCCACTCCACCTGTATTTTCCTGCTACCACAAAAATGTCGCAGTTTGGGGATGGGTGTTACGATTTATCAAGTCATGTAGAGGAAAAAAGAAGACCACATCAGTGTTGACGTTTCCTGAATTGAAAGCAGCAGAGAAAATTCTTATCCGACAAATTCAAAAGGAGTCATTTCCAGAAAACAGTTCCAACATTCAAGGGTTAGTAGTCTACAAGGATAAGGATGACTTGCTCCGTGTCAAAACTAAACTTACAGAATTAAAAGATACGGAAGACTTCATTTTCCCTTTCTTGTTGCCGAGCCGACACCCATTAGTGCAAATATTGATTCAAGATGCTCATAAGTACCACTGCCATGGCGGTATCCAATTCCTGATGAGCAAGCTGAGAGAAAAGTACTGGATTTTACAGGCAAGACGAAACATTGCCAAGGTAGTACATCAATGTATAAAATGTAAAAGACATGCTGCAGTCCCATTAACAGTTGACCCTGTGGCACTTCCCGAAAATCGAGTGAAAATCAACGAGCCATTTTCCACTACCGGAGTCGACCTTGTTGGACCAGTTTACCTGAAGGGTGGAACGAAAGCCTGGATCGTTCTCTTCACATGTGCAGTATTTCGTGGAGTGCACTTAGATGTCGTGACAAGTCTAAGTACAGAGGCGTTCATTTGTGCACTTGAGCGTTTCATAAGTATTTGTGGCCGACCATGTACTATATACAGCGATAATGGTACCAATTTCGTAGGAGCCGACCACTTATTCAAGACTTTGGATTGGGACTCTATCAATGAGTTGAGTAATACTAAACAAATTCGCTGGATTTTTAACCCGCCTACTGCAGCGTGGTGGGGTGGATGGTGGGAGAGACTGGTCCGGTCTGTTAAAGATCTCCTCAAACGAATGCTAGGTCGGGCGAAGCTGTCATATGATGAGTTACGCACTTCTTTAGCAGGAGTAGCTGCAGTGATCAACGACCGGCCATTGACCGTTGTGACAGAAGATAATGGAGATCTCATTCCACTCACACCCAACACTTTCATGAGAGGAAAGATGACAGGAGTTCTAAATGAGACCAATGATGCTGACTTCCTGTCAGAGTCCTATAAAAACATGAAGCGGCTCCAAGATCAAATACAGTCACGATTCCGGAAGGAGTACTTGTCGCAGCTTGTGTTGAAGGCAAACGAGAAGAAAAAGTTGCCGGTAGAAGTCGGAGACATTGTGCTTGTGGGATCGGATGGAAAAAAGCGCTTTGAATGGCCGCTTGGAGTCATCGAGGAGCTGTTTCTAGGAAAAGATAAAAAGGCGAGGGTAGCGAAGGTCAAGACTCAAAGAGGAACTTTTGTTCGACCCCTTCAGCGTCTTTATCCACTAGAAGTAACGAAGAAAGATGAAATCCCGGATGTTGGAGGAAGTGGTCATAAGATAGATATTCCACCTGTAAAAACTAGAGTGGGTAGGATAATTAAACCTGTTAGAAGATATGGTCAATGGCTACACTTAGAATGTAAATAAGTCTTTCACTCATTGTTACTCGTAAAAGAGGTGGGAGAAAATGTAGAAATTGTAGCCATTAGTTTTGTTAAGATGTATTTTATTTTTTAACATAAGTCACATTATGAGTCTTGTCAATTTAGGTGACAGAAAAAGTCAGTGTTTTTATAAAGTTTTCTGAATTGTATTTAAAAACGGGAATAGTTGTGAAATAAATATAAGTAGAAGTTATAATTACTTTCCTTGAGGTTTCACTAATACATTTTTGGATATATCACGATCATCTTATACTATATATTTTGGGAAGTCCTTTCAAACGGGTAGTTTGATTGTGAATTCAACAATTGTAGTTCATCGAGTATTTTACCAGATGTCATCTCTAAAGGTAATTTCACATGAGACTATAATATATTGAATTTGTTATATTTACTCTTTGAGTATGCAACATTATATTTTAACAACATGTTTTCTATAAATCTTGAGAGTCAATTAATTATATTAGTTTAAAACTTGCATTAAGTAATTTTCAAAATAAAATTATCAACCAATGCGGTGTCCGAATCAAATTACTGCAGATAAATTGTAAATCAGCTTAAATTGACAGCAAATTATCCAAAGCAGCGTTGCCAAGCTCAAAATATTATCAGTAATTTAACGAAAACCTACATTTTATTTTAAAATTTTGCCACTATAAAGTGGACAACCACGTAATTAAGTTTAAAAAAAGTTATGGTCGCCTCGTTAAATATATCTGTTCCATTCACGTATATGTACACAATATGTACATTAAATTATGTTAAGACGATGAATTGAATTGTTCAGAACTTGATTTTCTCACGTTTTTCTATGCTCGCAATCTAATTGGTTTAGTGATTATTTGAATTTGTCCACCTTTCATAATAGTTCATTGTCTACATTACCTACTTACTTTTATTTTACCATTACAAACTAACTTAATAGTTGCCGTTTTTATTAGAAAAATTACGTTTTGGGTACAGTTTCGGAACAGAGATACAGCTTTCGAATCTGATAATGGATAGGAAATTTGGGGAAAGGTGAATTTTTTTTAAATAAAATCAATTTCTTCCACCTATGTCTACATTCCCAAGTCTGAATATACATTAAACACTTAGGATTTTATAGTGGTACTTAATATGGTTGTAGTTTATTTAAATAATATTACAATAAATATAACATTTTATTTATAAGATTTTGAACTACAAAACTAAACCCTCTTCAAATTCTTTCGGACCTCTCGCTTTCAATCCTTTTGGAATATCCCTATAAATAACTTCTGGGATAATACATTCCTTATAGAATTTTGTTAATGAATGTAACATTTTATCTTTCCAGAATCTTTCATAACGCAGAATCACTTCGACATGCAAAGGTTGTTTATCATCTATGTAGACTATAAAAAAACATAGGTCCTTTTTACAGACATTCAACTGATTTTGCACTTGGTAATAATAATTGTGGTTCCTCTTCAGTTGCAGCTTATTATTTACTAATTGTAAACAGATATTTTTCATTGATTTTACCAATTCCAATAAACTCATTCAACTGTCATGTACGTACAGATGGAAGGCATTTAATTTCTATCTATTTGTACCTTGGATTGTTCCATTGACAAACTGTACAAACTTCCAGGTTTTTAATTTCAACAGGTGTTACCTATAAAAAAAATGTTTGCATTAATATAATTTTGAAGTTGATTGTAGCAAATACTTTCAAAATTTATACAAAAACTACTTATATCCATTGTTCGCTAGTACGTATCTCTATTATAAAGAGCTATTGTAACTGATCTCACATGTAATATAGTATACTGACGAAAATTTATATATACTTTTTACGAACTTATATTTCTTGGAAGGTAACATCATAAAAGTACATTTACCTGTAAGCGCTGTACAATTCTTTGAGACTTTTCATTATAACTTTGTGGATCAAAATCTATTGCTGGTACTGACGGTCCATAATCTATACTTTTTTGTTTTGTAGATACTTTTTGTTGATATTTTTTCTTCACAACGTCTTTCAACTGTCACAAGCCTTTGCATGCACTTTTAAAATGCTGAGCACATTCAGTACCAGTAATGTTTGTCCAAGAGTCTTCATGCCACGCAATTCCTTTATTATAACGTAGAGCAGCTAAATAAGCCCTTGTTTCAAATGATCCCCTTGTTGTTAGATTCAACCGTTTCCCACAATTGTATTTGGCTAGTAGGGACATAAACTTCTCGGCTTTTTTGCTGGTTTTATTGCCAATAAGGTTTTCTGCCAACATCACAACCCGATCCAATGCAGCTAAAAAGAACCATTATTGTACATAGGTCATCAGAAAAATTCGCTACAAAGAACTACATATACATATATCTATCACTTACCCCTAACATGGTATAAAATTCCCAATTCTTCAGTGAATGGCAATTTGTTATTTATTAAAGTACCGGACTTTTCACAATCTTCACTTTGGCTTTTGGTGTGATCCCCAAATACATGATTTGGGCCATTCAACAAGTTTTCAAACTCTTGACATTATTGTTGACATAAATTGCCCTTTGTGGAGAATGTTGAAGCTGCTTTATAATGCAATTTCTTAAAAGTTCTTCCTTCCTTGGTATTTTTTTATAAACAACATTAATATAAGTACTAATTACCAAACGCTATAATACAGGCTACACACAACTTCAATCTATAACGTACCACAACACAATGCGAAAGGAAATAAATAATAAACCGATTACGAGTATGGGTTTGTTGAAGAAAATATCACTTCAGTTGAGATAAAATGTGTAGGGCTATAGGTATTTAGGAAGGGTTGGGTAACTATCTACAGTATCTACCTGCTTATTGTAAAAGTTTTGTTTTTGTCCGAGCAATTGACAACAGCGCATTGTAAAATATTTTATTGCCGTCTAGACACATATTGCCATCTATGTATATACATTATAAGTCACAGTTTCATGTTATGAAATTTGAGGGCGGTGTGGCAGCCTTAAGACAGCAATGGAAGTCCAATCGATCTTTAGTGAAAAAGGTGCAAAATTGTTAGTGCTAAATAACTTTAAATTTTCAAAAGCACACATTGCAAAGTGTGGTAAAATTAGATAGCGTTGCACTAACACCAAAAGTAGATGCAATGCCAAAATATATACAAGTGCAGATGAAAAAACTATTTTGGAATCTCAGCTTGATCATAATCATGAAGGTGAGAAGACGATTGCTAGGCAAGCTATTAGTAATAGCGTTAAAAGAAAAGCTGTTGAGGATAGCACAGAAAGGCCATCTAAACTAATTCATAAAGAATTAACTGTAAGTACTAAAATTTCTAGAAATTAAAGTATTATTAACAGTATGATTTTTCTAACATCTCGTAGAACAATGATTGGGCTTCAGACATTGGAAGCGATGATCTACTTCGTGTGAGAAGAAATCTGTACGAAGCACGGCGAGATGTTTTACCAGTATTACCTAAGGATATAAATCAGGTTTTTGATGCAGTTGTTAATTTAAATCTGAAAACTAAAATTAAAGATGAAAATTTCCTTTGCTGTTTAGATAAGGAAAACAATTTAATTATCTTTTCTTGTTTCACAAATTTATATTTCTTATGTTCCTGTGATACCATTTATATGGATGGTACATTTCAATATTGTACAAAGTTTTTTTACCAACTATTTACCATTCATGCTTTTAAAAAAGGTTATTATGTTCCAGTCATATTTGCTCTGTTACCCGATAAAAGTTGTAATACATATTTCAAATTGTTTCAAAATGTTAGCGATAAATGTAATGCACTTAACTTATCCTTTAACCCAAAAAATATAGTAGTCGACTTTGAACAAGCAATTCATAGTGCAATTTATAGATTTTGGCCATATTCAAATTTAACCGGGTGTAGATTTCACTTATGTCAAGCATGGTACCGTAAAATTTTAAATTTAGGTTTGTCGAATGAATATAAAGATAAAAATTCAGAAATTGGCAAGTTTTTAAAGTTATTCTTTGGCCTACATTTTCTAGAACCTACCGAAGTAGGAGACTTTTTTTCTCTTGAAATATTTGACAAATCGCCCGATGATGAGAGAGTAATACAATTTTGTGATTACATAGTTGAAAATTATATATCAGAAGAAGCTAAATTTCCTCCAAAAGTTTGGGCATGTAACACAAATAGCATGTATCGGTCTACCAACGCTTGTGAATCATTTCATTCTTTATTAAAAAACAGTTTTTATTCTCCTCATCCAAATATATTTATTTTTGTGGACATGATAATAAATATACAAAATGAAACATTTGCAAAAATTAGGACTGCCAATGAATCAACAATTATAAAAAAATTTAAATCTGTTACTAGAAAGAAACATGAGTATATAACTTCTAAAATAAAAGAATTAAAAGAAAATAAGATCACCAAATTTGATTTTGTAAGATCTTTAAGCTATTATTATTTGCCGCAGTAGTACAAGAGATCTTAAATTGTAAAATTAATGTTAATTTGTCTGTATATTTCAAAACAAATTTTAAAAATATATCTTCTTTGTATTATATTATCGAATTGTATAAATAATTGTATAAATAAATGTAATAAAACTGTTTAGATTGTTATTTTAAACCGTTAATCCTCTCTAGAAATATGGTGGTACGGTAGGATTACATCTACCTGGTGTCCCGTGGTACAACTCGGCGGTCCCGTTTTGATGAACATTCAGATAATACGTTTATCGGAACAAAAACATATTTACTTTGATCAGAAAGCAATAAAACGTGAGATCATTTATTATCTCCTTCATAACACAGTCATTTGAAGTATACTTACAATGTTTACTAAATTGACACCATATGGGAAACTTTTTTAATATCAATATCATGATAAAAAGTTTAAAACAGGGGTGGGCGCACATGGGGCCAAAGAGAGCCGCAATAAGTTTTTTTTTATATTTTATACAGCTACAGGTAGATACACATTACATTTTTTTTATTTAATGTAGTTAATGTAGTTTAACTACAATGAAAAGGGCGAGGGATTTCTGTCGTTATTTCGACGTAAATTGTTTACTTTTTAGTTTTTAATTGCAATATTACAAACCACGACACAACGTCCTTCCATTATTATCAATAGAATCAATATTTTCAACCCATTTGATGATTTCCACAACCGTGTTATTGAAAAATGTATGCATGTAATATAAAAATACATGCAATGAAAAACGAAATACAAGGATTTTAAGCATTGCATCGGGACTGTTTTTGAACTTTACCAATATCAATTTTCAACAGATTAAAAACATGATTATTACAATCTTTCTTTTGGACACCTACAACATATCATACAATTTCACCACTCCGATTCGTTGTAATTTTTGCACAATGCTGGACTATTTTCGCCCTTAATTCTATCAAATTTTGAGCCGGTTCAAAATTGTGCCGATAAATTTTTAAAAAAACCCAAATTTATTCTGAAATGTTATGGGCTTGAACAGTACTCTGATACTCTGACTGTTGTTTACTGAATGTCTGACATTATCTTTGTTCAATACATTCGCTTTTTGTTTGCCTCAACAAGAAGTACTATTTGAACATTCAATTCAATAATTTTTCAGTTTTAGAATTTTAATTTGTTTTTCGGACCTTCAAAATTAGCCCGTCGGTACATCGAGTTACTCCAGATAATTCTGCTAGCTTTCTTGTATAAGTTTCACGCCAAATGGTATTGGCTAAAGGATAATAACAAAACCAATTCGACTAATAAAACCCGAGAATGATCACAAATGTGAAAGGAACGGATTGTGTTGTGATAATTTCTAGGTATAATATTTGCTCGACGAAGAATACATGTGAAATACTGGATATAAGGAAATGACCTCGTCACAATAATATGATATCAGGTGATTTTTTCTCTCGGATAGGGATTATATAGGATTACGACTTAAACTTTATTTTGACCCGGCCCATTTAATAATGCACATGGCAGAACAATTTTTAATGACTTTAAGAAATACTCATCTCGGCCAAAACATAATAGAAATTCATATGGTTTCATATTGTTTGCACTCGATCAATATGTGCTATACATTAAGTCTAATTTGACAGGTCCCACGTATTGGTGATCTGTTCGTGTGATGACATATTTATGAGATAGATTACTATGACCATTGTCTAATATAAAGAAATAGTCTGACAACCTTATGGGCTAAAAATTTAACAGTTTTTCGGTAGTTCGGATTGGACGTTTAGGTGGCGTATTGTGAAAGCTAGATTTAACGCTTAGATGGCGCTGAATATAATATTTCACTTCGAATTAGGAAAGATACCTATTTATTATAAGTGATTATGTTTTTAAACGCTAGATGTAACTGACGACAATCTGTATTAATTGTGAGTCTATTTTCGAAATAAATCTACCTGTTTTTGAAGGTCATTTATAATAACCACACCACCCTTAGGCAAAGGGTGAAAAGATTTTATAGTTATTTCGCATTTGTCAAGTATTTAATTCTTGTTGTAGTTGCGTGGATTGGTATTTTGAAGAATTGTTATTATTTTGATTATTATACGTAAATAGTGGTTGGATGGAATAGAATACAGTTTATCAAATAAATATGCTAATAATGGATGGTTCTGAATTATTTTTTCGTTAGTTGCAGTCACAAAGATGATATACGAACAGAGCCTACATGTTTCCAAAATAATTCACAGACAATTAAATGCTATAAACTCACTTTTTTTGTACAGTCTTAATTACTATTTTTTGAAGAAAAACTTACGCATATTATCATTTTTCAGTAGAGATATACCTAGGTGGGTAACGAACGGAAAGTAAAATACCTACGATTAACTATGATACAATATGATTGAATCAAAAGAAAAACAAACAGCACGTGGACGTTTATCCGATATACAGGGTGTTTTCAAATGACTCTTACAACGTATACATGTAGAAATTCTCGTAAAATTGGACAAAATGATATAAGGATTAGGTCATTTACTTTTCGAAATACGGGGTGTTGAAGTTATGAAAATTCAAATGTTTTCATTTGATAACTTTAAAATGGATGAATAAATTGATTTGACATTTGGCAGGTTGTTTTTAAATTTAAAAAGGCATATTTTGATGAAAAAACATTCGTCAATTTTTGATCCAGTGGTGTACATTTGGAAGAATATGTCACTTTTCTCCTTCATTTTTTCCACGTAACAAACATAACCTTCACATATAAAAAAATTAGTAGTTATCAAGATATTTAATGTTTCCATGAAGTTTGCAACATCATTCTCAATAATAAAAGCACAATTTTGGACAAATATTTTCGAGAGTCTTCTCACAATGTTCAAGATGCATTAATTGCTGCTTCACAAATTAGTTTCTGATACATATTTTAGTAATTTAAAGGTTAATAAAAAAAGATATTTTTTATTTTATTATTACCTAATAAATTAGGTTGCAGACTTCATGAAAACATTAAATATCTTGAAAACTACACATTTTTTGATGTGCAAAGGTTATGTGTTTTTTACGTGAAAAAAATTAAGGAATACAAAATTAATAGAGGCCACCGATATGTTGTGTAGGTATTCAGCTAAAAAGTCAATTTAAATTTCAAGATATACGGTTTGGGGGTGTATTAATTATTTTAATAAAGCAATATAGATGTTCGCAATGATAGAAAACATGCAAAATCTTATGTTTCAAACAGTATACATTAATGTCATTCTTGTCAGAAAAAAGCCCTTTCTGTTGGCCACACTGACCTTAAACTGAACTGCTCTATTGAAAATAGCTACAAATACCAGTAGCGTGAAAAATGGGAGGGGTAAAGTGAAATATTTTTCCAAATGTACACCACTGGATCAAGAATTGACAAATGTTTTTTTATAAAAATATGCCTTCTCACATTATTTAAAAACAACCTACCAAATGAAAAATCAATTTATTCATCCATTTTAAAGTTATCGAATCAAAACATTCAATTTTTCAATACTTCAACACCCTGTTTTTCAAAAAGTAAATGAGCTTATATCATTTTGTCCAGTTTTACTAAAGGTATATACATGCAAACGTTGTAAGTGTCATTTGAAAACACCCTGTATATAACAATAACACAGTATCGTATCTTTTTTAAAAGGAACATTGTTTGATAACATTTTCCAATTAGATTTGTTCTTGTAAAATTCAGTTATTTTTTGTCAAAAAATAAATTTAATTTATGATTTGGTATCTAAATTTTATCTAATACGGATCTGTTACTTTTATTATAAATCCGACCAGAAACTGAGTCCAGAAATTATTTTGAAATATACTTATCTATACTCGTAAAATTTTGTTTGGTTGGGTTAGTTATCTAGGTAGAAATTTTTATTCAACTTTGATAAGTAAAAATGTATTTTGTTATGTTTATTTTGAGGGTTATTAAGATTTTATCATAGAGCCACCTATTGGTCAATAGCATCTCGTATACACAAGTTTCTGGAAGTTTCAAATTTCACCGTAATTCAACTTAAGCCGCCACCTCCTAATATGTATGCATCTCTCTTTTTATGGTCTCTGTTATACTCATGAGGTTGACAGACTATTTCTTTATATTAGACAATGCTATGACCGAAACGTAAACGTGATATTTGTACTTGGTTTGGTCAGTTCGATGTTGGTTGGGTCCAAGGATTTACTGTTTGTTCTTTCAGTTTATTTTGTGTTGCACGACACGCACTTTCACTTTAGATTTAATTTCAGCTTTCATGTAATAACAGGAAACTTCGTCTATTTGGATCGAATCCTGGTCATTAAGAGCTGATCGGGCTAGTTGGTTTACTTCTTCATTTCCTTTTATACCGAAATGTGATGGTACAAACATAAATTCAACAGTGGCATCTTCAGCTTTTAAATACGCTATTTCTGTTTTGATCAGTAATGCGATTGGATTTTTGGTAATACAGGTGTTGGATTGTTTGGATTGAGCTTAGTGAGTCAGTTATTATTAGAAATAAGGACTTTTTTTGATTCTTTAATATGAATGAGTGCTTGTAGTATTGCATACAAGTCTGCAGTGTATGGAGAAGTGATTGACTTGAAATTAAATGTTACAGATGTATTTGGAGTGAGGATGGCTGCTCCTATACTGTCTGATGATTTGGAAGCGTCGTTTAATATCGTATAGTGGTTTAGGTAGTTTTCTATTTCTCTCAAATAATACTGTTTAATCAGGTTAGTTATTTTTTTTAATGTATTGAGGTTGGTATTGATTCTGGGTACGGATATTAACCAGGGTGGAGGAGTTTGGATATTTGTTGGGAAAAAGTTGGGTAATTGAAGCTAAAGATCGTTAAGGTTTCTTCTGACAATTTCATAAAATGGTGGGTCTACTCTTGTTGTATTGTATGTTTCTTGAAAGCGATCTGTGAACGTATTTGTATATAGTGGGTGCTCTTTATTGGTAGCGATTGTGGAAGCATATGAAATACATAGTTGTTTGCGATAAAAACTTGGGGTGGTATTCCATTGTAAACTTTTAACTGTTGTTGTACAAAACGCACCGATAGCTATTCAAAGAACTTTGTTTTGAATTGTCTCCAAGGTTTTTAATGCTGATGTTTTAGCGGAAGTATAAACAATAGCCCCATGGTTTAGTTTAGATCTAACTAAAGATTTATATGTGTGTAATAATGTATTCTGGTCTGCTCCCCAATTTTTACTGGCTTTAGTTTTCATGAGATTTATTCCTCCTTGTCACGCTTTTTGGATATCGTTTATATGCTTTTTTCCACGTTAGCTTTATAAGTTTTGAAAAATATTTTTCAAAGACATTGACCGTTCAACTAAGAAGAAACAACTACTTCCCGGGACATAGGTCCCGACGGATATTGGATTACACTTTAAAGTCAAACGGGGTTGGCATATCTACAAGATATTTAAAGCAACCATTCTGGTTTGCAGTTAGAAGTGACAACATAACTTGTAGACCGGTTTCGGCGTATTTGCGCCTCATCAGTACAAGGTATATGTTATCCGTCCGTGAGCTTAAAGCATAATCGCGGACTGAAGAATACACTAAAATCACAATCAATACATGCCTTCCAGTAACGGAAGTGTAAAAGATGTTATAGTAGTGACATCTTCACCTCCAATCACAAACCAAAACACGAATTCGACAACAAGACCTTGGCCTTGAAACTATATAAAGAATTATTACAGAAAACTGTAATACTGTCATATTTAATAAAGCGAGTTACCAACAGATATCAAAGAACATTAATAATTCTAACGCTTTATAAGTTTTGAAAAATATTTTTCAAAGACATTGACCGTTCAACTAAGAAGAAACAACTACTTCCCAGGCTATAGGCCTGAAATCTTATCAATTTGATTGAAGTGTAATATTGTACATTTGAATAAATTACTTGTATATTATCTCCTATATTATGCAAAATATAATTCAAAGTTCTGAAGTTTGACACTGTGGCACATTTGCATCTTTTACTTGATGATTTTATATACAATGGGATTGAACCAGGTTGTTTATTGCAGTTGATAAGCCAATACCATTTATGCGTATATTTAGAGTTGGATCTGGAGCAACTTGCTACTTCTACCGCTTCGTTTCTTACTGGGTTTTCAATGTGTCTTTTCTAATTTACAACAGATCCTTCTTTTCGAAATTTTAAAATTAGTTCCAAAACGTATTTATGATTAACGTATTTGTTTGGGTGTCGGTCACTGAAAATTGTACATACAGTGTAAGCACATTCGCGGAGGGATGTAAGACAGTTGAGGATAGAAATGAAGCATGCCGTCCTTAAAATGAAAATCGACATACATATTTTGCATTTTTCCAAAAAAATATTTTTTCAAGATATTCAATCTGTTTTGTAGCCGTTCTTTGATCTTGCAGAGGAACTGTTGATACATGAACCGCTTTTGAGACAAATGTCGCCACTATCTTTTTGGAAACATTTCGAGAACGGATAACTTTCGTCATCTTTGGTTTATTTTGAAACTACCAAACTACCAATGACGATTATTCTCGGGTCTATAAAGACGCGTCCACATTATGTCGAATGATGTCGATCGACAAAGTTGATCCAGTGTGGACGGTCGCCCGACATTGTCGATCCATGTCGGGTCGAATCGAATGCAAACCCAGACCAAGTCGGTACGGATGAAAGGAAGTCGAATCGACATGGCTAGTTTGGACGTGTCGAAGCATGTTGCTCAACATTTCCTAAACGTACCTATTCATTTTGGTTAGTTTTGTGCGCTGTGTAGTATCTCAGTATGGATTGGAATGAAGAGCAGCCTCATCTAGCAGTAAATCTTTTATAAATTCCTTTGTATGATATTTTTTCCTACCATTGACAAGGATGGGTCGTACCCAAAATCTTCGAGGTCGACAAAAACGCTGTTGCTGGTTTCCAGCAACTGCAAAAATAATTGTAGCAGCAGCTGCCACTATAGCATCTTCTTCACCACTCATAATTGAAAATTGTAATGACGCAAAACGAATTCAAAGTATTTTCAGTTTTGATGCCGGCTATGTATGTCGGTCAACACGTCCACATATACTGACGTTGTGGACGAGTTGAAAGTCGAACATGTCGAATGAGATTTGTCGATCGACACCATTTGACATAATGTGGACGCGGCTTAAGAGTTAAACCAGGAATCATCACCACGAACAATACTGCATATCTTTTGAGTTTCCTACGTTGAACTGTTGAGTTTTTTGACGACAATGATGCTCCAATTTCACGATCTTCATGAAGCAAACATTTTTTCGGCTTAATTCCATTTTTTTAATGACTCAGAAACTTTGGCATTAAGCTGAACATGAGCGTTAAGTTTGACATTGGATATTTGTTGATAGGTGCCAACCCATTTCAAATTTGAATTTACGTAGTTAAATACAGGGGTGCGTTCGAAAACTTGGTGTGTCGTATAAAAATGGTTATCAAATACTGGTACGCGCATCAAAAACACTCTAGTCCCGACTAGGGTGAAATTTAAGCTTAAGCTTAAGCATTTGAATTTATTCTGTCGATATGAACTTAAATTATTAAATGAATTATAAAAAAGGAGCAGTATGGAACAGGCTACATTGGGGAAGGTAGAAAATGAGCACGATTCCAATGGAAATTGGTTAATTCTGGACAAACCTAGACACCCTCTTCTTTTATTAATTCCAACATTTGAGTCTCATTGTCTTATCTTCACTATAGGAGCTTGAGTCACTATTATTATTATTCATAATTATAGTCTCTTCAAATCTTTTGGAGGTAATCCTAGCTGCAGCCAAAATGCATTTTCTTTTCAAACATTTTCGCTGCCCGTTCATTCCTTAAATAAATTCAAATTCCAAGAAAATATTCAGATAAAGATTTGCAGCCGTATTAATAATAAAATTTAGATCATTCTAACTTGACATTTAAACCAAAAAATACATATAAATGTCAAGTAAGAATGATCTAAATTTTATTATTAATACGGCTGTTGATGATTTGAATGACTGAATTTCCAATTTGATTTGTCAACAACCAAACAAACATGACCTTGAAAAATGCTTGAAACAACACACTCCATTACCGTTCGAAAACCTAGAGCGAGCTTAGCACACCGAAGAATATCAATGTCAAAAATTATCATATTTAGAATATCATTTTACTCATTTTTTATACATACCTTGAACAACTCCTTGGCGATCTGGAGTACTATGAACAGAAACAAATGCAGAAATGGCAGGATACGTTATTGAACTCATCGACGCGAGTATACCAGCACCCCACATCATCCATGTTGTAGTTCCAAAACCATACCACAGTAGTTGGAGCATTTCGAACAATAATCCCAACATGATAGTGTGTTTTGACCCGAGATTTTTTATTAAAATACCTACAAAAAACAAGTTATATTTTAGAACCTACCTAAATTGATATGTTTGAGGCAAGTCGTTTTCTTCAATATTTTCAAGAATTTCACATCTTTTAATGTTTCCATTTTATTCAGTCAACTGTGATTTGAAATTTAGAATTTTGTTTTAAATAATGCATAGACATGAACTTGAACATGAAATGTGAATTGGAATGCTGAATGGAGGACCGCATTGTTCATAGAAGAAGAGTCAAGATATGGACGGTTTCCTCTTAGTCGGCGTGTTCTTGTTAGTGATGAGTAAAGCAACACCAAGGTTGAGACTCGGATAGTTTTGGTCTTGCCTATTGAGTCTGGCTCAAATCGTACGGTCTTGGTTTTGCGTACAAAATCTTGGTCTAATTAATTTTACTTTTTACCTATTTTTTTTACTTTCAAAGATCATCATGGTTATAATAGTTAATAATTTACAATCAATTTTCAGCTAGATGATTATTTATTTTATTATTAAACAAGTAAGTAATATTAAAAATACCAACGTATAATTTTTTTTTGTACATTGAGTATTGCCTATTTTGTCTTGGTTAGGTTAGATTAGGTTAGAAAGCAAGACCGAAACAATTTTGTTCGTCACTTGTTCGTTTATGGACTACTCCTCTAGTGTCTAAAATTGGTTATATCTGGTCTGTGGTCTAGAAATCAAAGAGAAGTGCAGAAAGTTCATCCGTTCGGAAGTGGTACAGTTGAGTGTTTGGGAAGGTATTTCTTTTAATGGGCGTACAAAATTTATAGCACTTATTGGGAACTGACTGCGCAGATTTACGTGCAAGTTATTAACAATGTAATAAGCATGCTACTATTGCTATTGGACCAACTCTCCACTTTTTAAACCATAGTAGTGAAATGGTCAAACTGTCGATCGACCATGTGAAAAATAGAGATTAAAGAGAATTTTTGTATAGGGAGTGCCCAATAAAATATATATTCAATATTTCAAATGAGACATATTTTTTTATAGTTTTGAGTAGTGCTTATACTAAAATAGATTATACTGTAGATGAAGAAGTATATATGTCGTGGCCATATCGAAGATTTGCTCACTTCATGAAATGCTCGAGAATTTCATGAAATGGTCGCATTTCATGAAATGTTTCACTGTCTATTAGCCACATCATGATGTGGTTTGGTCAGATCAATGATAAGAAATCGTTTCTCGATGTGGGCAATTAAACGTGCGGCTATTTCATGAAATGGTTAAGATTATATGATCATATCGTGAAATAGTTGCATTAATTCCGACAGAGGCGATGCAAACGCTTTGTTTACGTGTGAAGATGGCAGCCGCTAACAACAATATACTTTTCCGCAGTGAAAAAGTGAATAATTCATTATTAAATGAGGAAGAAAGTGATAACAAAAGAGTATACGACGAAAAGGTTATTGAGTTCTATGCAAGTCACGCAAAAACTGAGCAAAATGTGAAAAAGCCGTGGAGTTTGGATCGAATTTCACAGGTTAGTACTTTACTTCTTGATCACATTATTATTCACTTATTTTATTAAAATACTCCATGCTAGCTAACGTATTGTGTTTCCATTTAATTGATATAATTCTACGCTTGTGATAGTAAATATAGTGTTTTTTTCTTTTTGAGGTTATAAAACAAATTAAGGAGAGTAGGGTGACTACGCAAAAGAAATCCATGGACTATTACTGGCTGTCGAAGTATGATATTATGGAAACTGCGGATGAGGAATATCTTATATTCAAGAAAAAATGCGTTGACGATCCTACTATTCGTATACTTCCGATGGAGAAGTATTTTGAAATATTAAAGGAAGTTCATAAAACTGTTGGACATGGTGGACGACTGAAAATGATTCAATACATTAAAAATAGGATGTATATTCCAAAGAAACCCATCGAGTTATTTGTTGAATTGTGCCCTGTTTGTGAGAGGAAACGTGTAGTGCCAAAGAAGGGTATAGTAACTCAGCCGATAATTTCTAAAGATTTCAATACACGGGGGCAGGTGGATTTGATAGATTTACAGTCTACCCCGGATGGAGAATTTAAATGGCTAATGAATTACCAAGATCATGCGACAAAATTTTTACACCTTAGACCACTAAAATCGAAAAGAGCTGCAGAAGTAGCCATGGAACTTTTAAAAATATTTTTGGAATTTGGCGCCCCGTTTATATTACAGAGTGATAATGGCAGAGAGTTTACCGCGCATGTTATAGAAGAATTGGTGTCGATGTGGCCCGAATGCAAAATTATTCATGGTAGTCCTCGACGTCCTCAAACACAAGGTAGCGTGGAAAGATCAAATCAAGACGTAGAAAATATGTTGCGTTGTTGGATACAGGACAATAAGTCTACCAAATGGTCCATTGGTTGTTTTTTTGTTCAATTCTATAAAAACTCTTCTCACCACCGTATAATTGGCAGATCCCCTTACCGTGCATTGTTTGGTTCTGAGCCTAAAACTATATTGACAGGTAATATTCCTGAAAGTATTATGACATCGATCAGGACAGAGGAAGAATTTAACCAAATCAATCAGAATGATTCTACAACAGAGAGCAACGAGATAGTCAATGTTATACCGTCAGAATCGAATGACGTAATAGTGAATGAATCAGTTGCTGATGAGGGTTTGTCTGAAATTGGAGTAATGGAGAAAGGTAATATGGAATTAGAGTCAGATGAAGGTCCAGTATGTCTTGTCTGTAGCAAGGAGACATCAGAGGCTCATTTTTGTAGTTTGTGTTCCAAACCTGTGCATGCTATTTGTGGCGTTGCTTGTGGAGAAGAAGGTTATGGATCTCAAGTTCTATGTTTTCTTTGTCAAAAGGAACAGTTGATTGTAAATGAAAGAGGTCAAGCTCACACAGGTGTTAAACGAGAAAATGGTTGATAATACCGCTAAGAAACTACCTTTGTTAGAAATTGGAAATTCCGTGTTTTTGAATATACCGAAAATTGACCGTGGACCTCTTGACACCAAAAATATTGCTGGAAAAGTTGTTGATTTTAGAAACGGAGTATATAAAATCGGAACTAGTTCCGGGACAATTAAAAATTGGTTTTCTCAGCAAGACTTACAGGTATCGTCTAAAGATTATTGCGAAGTTATATCGGAATCGCCAATATCATTGAGGGAAGCTGTAAATTTCCAATCTTTATATGGAGGTCAAGGCTTTAAAAAATGTTTTTGCAAGCCAGCAAAAAATCAGTGCCGTACAAAGAGATGCGCATGTTTCAAGAACAAAACACTTTGTACTTCAAAGTGTCATCAAAGTTTAACATGCGTTAACAAATGACTGAAATGACTGAAGACTGACTTTTTTAAGTTTTATTTATTTTTTGTGCATTCCATGTGAATTTTATATTACTTTTTTATAGTAGGTATATATATTTACTTATTTCTAAATATTTGTTTGTTTTCTAAAAATAAATGTGTATCAGGAACACTGATTATTTTTGTCAAATTTCATGGTTTTATTTTTAAGTTTTTAAGTTTCATTCAAACATTTCAGATTTGGTATGTTGTATTTTGTTTTTACTGACGTTACTATTTTATTCAAAGATAATGTCGCAGTTGGACATAGATGACAATAAACAAGTTCTTAACATATTGTGGATTTTCATTTAATATTTTATGGATACCCTATTTATACGATCTGGCCAAACGTGGACGACAAAATCATCAAACGTTGACGATTTAATGATCTGGTCAAAGTAAGTTGCCCACATCATGAAATGCGACCATTTCATGAAATTCTCGAGCATTTCATGAAATGAGCAAATCTTCGATATGGCCACGACATATACATGCTTAGTTTATGTGGAAAATTGAATAGTGTGATATGGAAGCAGGATAGAGCACCGCCACATAATGTCGTAACCGATAAGGACAATTAAGTAATCATATGGTTTTAAATGAAACTAACTGTAATTATTGACAATTGTCAATAATTGTCAATAATTGTCAATAATATACTTGCAATTTACACATTTTTTCAAATATATTGTGGAGTCATTTAGAAACAGTTAGTTTCATTTAAAACCATATGATGAGTAGATTCCACGAAGAGAGGGTTTATACAGTTAACTCAATTAAGTAATCAATTCATGTGTGGTTCGGAAATCAAATGGTCGCTAAATAGTCCCGACTAAACACCATGTGATAGTTTTTTATTGGGGTTTTTGAGAGAAAAAAGTATTTTAATTCAAAAACAAATATTGACTCTATCACGGCAAAAGTTTGCGGGAAATTTAGAATTTTGATGGTCATAATAACACAATAGATGACGCATTAAAAAGTTTGAAACGAAGATATTCCTTGTGCATTGATAACATTGGATAGCCTCTATTGTTATTTCAAATGTAGTATTGCAATTAGACCAGAAGAGTTGCTAACATAATCACCTTCAATTCTCTAGAACAATTGGGAGATTTCTGAGTGAATTAAAAAATAATCTTACCTAAACTAACTTGAGCTAAAACAGCCATAAGACCCACTAATCCCACGAAGACTGCTACCATCGGATCGCTCCAACCCATTACCAATTTGAGATACATGAAAATACAGCTATATTGTCCCGCTTCCGGTAAATATGACAGAAATACGGCAATACACAGTAATAGTATAGTAGGATCTTGTCCTACATTTCTTAACGCAGAAAATGGATCTGCTTGTTCCCAACTGATCGGTGAAGCACGAACCTTTTCTGGTAAACTTTCTGGAACTGCTACGAGGATGAAGAACACATCCAAAATGGCTACTGCGGTAGCAAGTGCAACAACCAGTGAAACGGACCACCTGAAAAATATGTTAATATAGTAGTTAGTGCAACCAGTGTAGATATGAAGGAGGAGTGCGATATGGACAACCCACACGTGTTGAACAATATATTTTTTCTACGACACACTCAAGAAAAAATCTATATAGAAAATAAACATTATATGAAACTTCAAATTGAAAATTCTCAACAATTTTATTTATAACTTTACCAATCCAATTTTTTATTTTTATCAAACATAAAGTGTGTATATGTTACGGTTTCCTTTCCTTTTTTAAATCTGCGAAGCTATTATAAGTAGATGTTGCGAGTCGGACTCGCGCACGATGGGTGATGTACAATTATCTATAGTGAATATTCTGTTAATTATATTTCAAGCGTCAACGTTATTAATATCAAGCCAAATAATTATGTAGAAATAAAATTAACCTTTGAAAAAACTCTTATGGGGAATTGAACTATGGTCTACCGCGCGTCTACCGAGTAAGATGTTTACTACTGGACTACAGAGAAATAATATCTATTAGGCAATCCAAACCACGTGATAGAAATGTCAACAAAATTGACGTTGGTTGGCACACAAAGTAACAGGCTCCATAACCAAAGTATTGATTTCGTTTGCGTTGTCGTGTTAAATCGTGTTTTTAAATATTTTGGTGTGTTTTTTCTATTAAATAAACTGAATTTATATATAATGGACAGTGAATATCTTCAAAAATTATCAGCGGAGAATCCAGATGTTGGTGATAGGTAGGTTTAACTGCAATTTAAAACTGAGTATGTTGGGAATTCTATAAAACGACACATTGTCACGATCGCCTCGAGATCCACAGTTAACAACAATACAAGTCACAGGCATAATAATAATAATAAAGATCTCTAAAAACACTGGAGAAATAACAAACAACAAAACTAGCTAGAAAATACGAATATAAAACACTCTTTTCACTAAGCTCAAACGGTTGTTTACGTACATGTGTGCCAACCACTGTCATTTGGAATTGAATTTGACAGGTCGTTGGATTGCCTAATAACGTCAGATGTAAACCTAACCTAACATAATTTCATAAAATCTGACGTCTGTCAGAAGCTCCCTTAAATATCCATTTTATCCTGTTTTTAGTATTTGTTGTTAATTTGAACCGATTATTATATTTAGGCTTATTTTGTTTTAAATAAATATTCTTGATCCATTGCTTCTAGGAGAGACTATTTTTAAGAAGTTATTTTGTCGTTTCTTTTAAATTGACAAAAAAAAAGAAGAGTTGACGAGTACTGAACGCAAATGCTGATCGATGGATTTCATATATATTCTAGGATGTATATGAAATTAAATTCGTTCAGTTAACCGAAATGGCTTACATTTTCATTCTGTAAACGGTGCAGAGAATGGATGTAGTTGTAGAAAAAAACGTTTTCGTACATTACTTGATGTGGTTATAAATATCGAGACTAATACTACTTAAGTCGCACTACCATTTAATTGAAGCACTAGTCCTATTGTTTAGATAAAATATTTGGGATGTAACTTTTGGTTGTGTAAATTTTGTTTTGTAATAAAGCAAATAATTGTTGTGACACATCAATAAAATTATTTAGCATAACTAGTTCAAGGACACAATTTCGTTGATTATAAAATAAAAAAATAATCGTTTTGTACAGTGTACATCAACCAATCAAATTTTTGTAAGTCAAATATTGGGGCAGACCTGCTTTTTTCCAATTCTTCCTACATAATGTGGAGGACATTGACAATCGATGACGCACAGCAAAAAGGTTATTGAATGAACCATATTCTTATTTATTGAAGACAATAATATTGAGTGGAAAAATGATCATAGACTCTGATTTACTAAGAAACTAGACATTTTTCCTAAGGTTCATTAATGAAAAATACAGACTGCAAAAGATTTACTCAAAAAAATTCTGTGCAGCTTGAGCTTTTTCAAGAACATTAATAGTATAGGAACAATATTGAAATTTTACGCTCTATTCTTGAACATTTTTATTGCATCATTTTCTTTAATCCGACAAGTACCTATTCTCTGGATGATAAGAATAACCAGCATAATGGCCGAGTGGATATTGACTATTAACCCTAATTTCTCCATCAGCTCTTTGCTTCCTTGGAATTTCAAAGAATTTCTCGACCTAACGGTTCTGTATATCCCACTACTCCTGCGAGACGTATATTGTTTGTTTTTTACACCGTTTTGTTTTCTTCGGATGGGTGGAATGTCTCTGGACAAATCTAATGGTATTTTTTTGATAGGAAAACTGCTATTAGTTTTAATGTGTTTTTGTTTTATTATATACTAAAAAATTTTTATCGGTAAAAAAGAGTTAGTGTACCTAAGTGAGCAATTATTAGCATCTTCACTTTTTTTTTACAACCATGCCAAGATCATTAGTTGTTTTGAAATCGATTTAGCATACATTTGAGAAAATTATAAATTGCAAGAAAAGTATAATACCTAGGGATAGGAACGCCTATAACATTCGAAAGGGAACATTTTTTTGAACATAGTGAATTATTACAATACAGGTGGTTTCATTTGAAATGAGCCCGATATTACACATTGAATTATCTAATAATGAAACTGAAACTCCCTGTAAAAAGATGTTTAGAACTCAATCGTGGAATGCATTCAACGAATGTCCAAATATTTGTAATGTAACAGGAAATTTGCTAGAATTTGTTATATCAATAATTTTTTTCGAAATGTTCACATTTTTAAAAGTCAGTATAACTCGGAACCCTCTGTATTTAGGTACAGGGAACCATTATGAAGGAGTATTTTATTTGGCAATCAGAAAGTGCAATAAAATATAAGGTGTACCATAAGAAAAAATATAACTATGATACGCCACACTTTATTGGAACATCCTGTGTATTTCAAAATAATTTTAAAATTTATCCTGTATAAAGGTAAAAACTACTTAAGTGGCAAACATTTTAAAACTTTTACCGTTTCGCTATAAGCGTCCATCCCGTTGGTCGTGATTCACCCTGTATATATACTACCTAAATATTTTCAAATATCGGGGAATGCAGCTCTTATCAAAGTTTTAGTGAAAGCTTTTGGACATTTTTTTACCTTTTTCCGTCACTTCTTTTTTGAGATTGAATTAAAAGCTATTTCCTGAATAATGCAAAATCTTGTAACTTTCTTAATATAATATATAACAAGTTATACTTTTATTTTAAACACAGTTGTGACTTATATTAAGAAAGGTTTTTTCATTATTGAGGAACTTTCTGATTTAGTTCTTGAGATTGAGCAAGTAAGCAAAACCATAGAGTAAATGGGCGGACGCAGTGGTACAAATGCCAAAGATTTTACCACAGACAGACGCAGATACAGAGTAAGTATCAAGTGCGTTAAATGCGGAGTAGTACACCTTTCCATCCAGTACCCAAGATCGGAAGACAAACCAAACACCTGCCAGAGATTACAAGAGATGCTCACAGGTACCAAACAACAGGAAAACATCGGAGCCAACCCTAAACAGATCGAAGACAGGGGTCAGCTATGCACAAGCAACAACTAAGAAAACGACGACGACCACACCGAAGCGACGGAGCAACAGATTCTCGAACAGATGACAAGACTGTTAGCTCAGCATACCCTTAAGTCATTTGGTCAGAAAACTCAAGACTCGCGTTGGTGAAAGCTCGGTACATTCACATAAATATGATTTAGGCTCAGCTGTAACAGATGTTTCGGATTTGCCCTTTATAGAGGTAGCGCAAAACACACATAAGGAATAGAGAAAACCGCTAAAGATAAAGTCACCATGGAAGTAACGAAAGAACGCTTAGACCCTGCTATTAGCCACTTAGACTAGGGACGAGTTCGCTAAAAAGGCGATGAGTCCCTATCGAAAGGGATGGGGAAGGGTAGTGGAAAGTTCTTCCAGGGATGTATCCTGCAAGGGACGTGCTCAGTTAGGTGTGTGTTGGCATTACTGGATATGATTATATATGATTATTTTTGGAAAGAGAAAAAATAAGCTTTTTTGTGATGGATCACACGACCTAGGTTGTTGTTCATCGTCCTAGAATTTTATAACTTTCCCTCTATCCGTTTCAAAGATAATCCCTTGGTGCTAGACGCTGTATAATGCTACAATCGAACTGCAATTCATAGCAGATGAAATTGCCAATTTCCCGGTGATTTTGCAAAAATTCAATACATCAGAAATCAAAGATAAAAAGGATGAAGATATTAGAAATGTTATCAGGAAGTACGAGATTATATTTGGTAAAACACTACTGGATGCGAAAGACTTGAGAAAACAATGAAATGTGAGAAACAGTTAAAGGATGTGGAAGGTAACAGTAGTTCTACAATTGGAAGAATCGGAGGCGCACTGAAGATGGATTTACTTAGGTGAGATAAGCTTCAAGAAAAGTACGAAGCAAAAGGACTCACAACCAATGGATTTAACAGCTAGTTCTTTAAGAGCAGTATCGAACAAGTGAAGTTCAAAGAGAATATTATAACAAAAAGTTGGAGAGTAGGAAATGGAAAACATCTCCAATTTCACATAGCAAACATGTTGCAAAATAGGAAATCAACTTTTCAGTTGACCAAAACAACGTTCAATTATCACTCTTCCTTTTTTAAATATTTTTTATTATAATTTAGTTAAGCGACTTGAAAGGGATTTCTGATAAACGAATTTCTCCATATGATTGAGTCGTAGACCGATCCAGACTCGCACATTGAGTGAAGGATGACCTTTTCGGTTGACACATTCATTACCATGGTGGTTTGTTTCCAATATACCTACGTGGTTTGCCATAACTGTTTCGCATACATAAGTTCATTGTTGGTAGACAGTATCCAGTAATTTGATTGCGCCATTATGCTGTCAATTGCAGCAGTCACTGTACGAGATACTGTAGCTTGACTCACACCCATCCAATGCCTTTCTAATATCGAGGATCACTGAGATAGGTTAAAAATATCTGCATTTTTAGGATGAATGATAACGCACCTTCTGTTTCAGCACGATTTATTTCCAAACCACTGTTGACATTGCACATTTTCTTCTACAACCCGGTATTGCAATGGCGAAGTCAAGCGGAATTGAAATTTGGAGAAAAAATAGGTGTCCTGGATCAAAATTGTACCTTTGTACTGACACGGCGTTCTGGAAAAGCTGTACAATTGCGACTGATTTTAAAATATGAGTTGGCTGGATACAATCGGTAAAAATATCATTGGAATATCTTTATGATTTTTCTAGATATTGGATTTCATATGTGAGCATTGTTTCTCTCGTAGACCGTAGTGGTTGATTTTTCGCATAAAGACGGGAAAAATATGAACTTATCCCGATCGTTGAAGAGGTTGCGGAAATTGTTCAACAAGGTAGGAAGGGTGGGATTTTAGTGAATATTTCCCTCGTGTATTGAAAGCGGGAATTTTTCGGCGAACATTTTTACCAGTTAATTTTAGCCAATCAGATGCCTGCATTATGACATGTTGCTATGACGAAAACCTAATTTCTTCGGAAATTTCCCTGCGTAGAGGAAAATTAATAAGTAGAAATTTCCTTCTGGCTTTACAACTGACATAAACAGAGTTACATGGATAATAATATGTCACCAATTTAATTTCCATTTTCAAAAAGTTTTGGTTTAAAAATTTCTTACCGAATCTCCCTAGAGCATGAATTAATATTCCGGAAATTTTTCTCAATTGCGAATTTTCGCAAATTTCCGAAAATAAGTCGTGGTCTAGGGAGATTATAATTGAATATTTCCCTCATGTATTGAAAATCCCATATGAAGAAGGACTTTTTCGACGAAGATTGCCCAATAGAATACGAAAATTTCCAGCTAACTTTCGAAAATTTTCCTACAGTAACGAGTGTTAAAATTATGTATTTGCCATTTTGACATATGCCAAATTTAAAAATTTGTTGAAATGTCGCGATTTGGACAAGATTCTTTAAGTTTCGTTCAAGTGACTGAACTTATAGAATTTATTTCCATAACTCTTCTATTATTTGACAGAAAAAATCTTTGTAAAAAGATCATGTCAGATGCAGTCTTATCATGCGGGTCATACTATTCAACAAAGACATACTCATAGTTTTTGTTTTCTTTTATTGCGTTTAATGATAACTTCCAAATAAAATTCGAAAGATGAATAAGACATACTTATGCAATTTTGACGGGAAAAAGAAGGATATGTATTTAGTTTTCACCGAGTCTAGAAGTCTTTCACCAGCTAAGTTTTTTTAAAATATGTCAGTCTTGTGACTTTGACCATTCAAAGTCACAATATGAATAATAAGAAGCAATTTTCCGTTTTTTTGTATACTCAGGAAAAAAAAATGGTTTGATAGATTATTTCTAGAATAAAAGAAAAAGTGGAAATTCGTCAACTAGTGTAATCTCGCATTCTGGAAACCTCTGTGTTTTGATTTGATACATATGGTTAGTGACCTTTGATCCCGCACGATAAGAGCGCTTTTGACTATATTAGGATTTTTGGACTATTTTACCAATAATAATTTACATTCTTACCTTTGCATTAAATAGGCGCCTAAAGCTGGTGAAATCACCATACTAGCAGCAAATGTACCACTAACTAAACCATAAGCTAATGAGCGTTCTCTTTCATCAGTAACATCCGCCACGTAAGCGAACACAACACTAAAAGTCACTGCAAATACACCAGAAATACTGACCATGGCAAAGAACCAAAATGTATTAATAGTCATTAGAGGTATAGGTATACACGTAAAAAAAACTGTGATGAGTAAAAATAACTTGCGACCACATACGTCTGATAATGCTCCTACTAGAGGAGCGCTTAAAAATGAAAGGATGCCCTTTATACCCATTATCAGGCCATTCATGAGGAATGTGTGGTCTGGAAATGTGTCATTTAATACTGATATTAGAGGCATAGTCAGGAGACCCCAGGCGAAAAACTCGAGGAAAATAACCACCAATGCATGGTACAAGCTGGGCTGGCCGATTCCCGACGTCTGAAACAAAAAAGAAATATTATTACCTACATTATTTTAATCTTGTTGGTGAGCGTCATTGTTTGTGACGTATATCCGGGTTTTGGGTATGTCATTTATTTTATTTGCTATTTTGACATATATCTAACCTTAAATTTGTTAAATAAAATCAACAAGATCGTATTCAGCCAAATTCGAACAGGTGAATATCTTTATAGCTGATTACACATAACGAACTCAGTCAAGAAAACAGTTTTTTGTATTCTGTGTGAAAATTTTTGTGAAAAATAACAAAATCTAAAAGGCTATGGAATCAATTATTACCAGCTTCTTTTTCTAACGGAAAATACTTGAGTACTTTCAAAATGTTGATGTTTTTCCATGTACCTAGGAATATTTTTGTTTTATTTCAATAAATATAACAATAAGATTAAAATTCAATTTTCATAAATGATAATTGACCGTAAACAACAAAGTACAGTCCTAACAAGAACTGTATTTTCTGGTTTTGCTTCGTTTAAATGATATTTAATCGTATTAAAATCCATGTCTATCACATAAAATAATTAAAATCAAAATGAATTTTTAATTTACAGACTTGAAATATTTACAGATATTCACAGATACGTTATGTAATAGAGACGCCATTACTATCAAAACGTTTTGATGGGAAATTTGATTGTATTTTAAAAATGTAAATTTTTCCTTTACACTTTTATTTTTTTTAAAAACAAGTCAACCTCACAAAGTGTTTTTAATAATAAATTAAAATAATTAAAATCAAAATGAATTTTCAATTTACAGACTTGAAATATTTAGATATTCACAGATATGTTATGTCATAGAGACACCATTACTATTATAACGTTTTGATTAGAAATTTGATTTGTATTTTAAAACGTAAATTTCTCCTTTACACCCTAATTTTTTCAAGACAAAACAAGTCAACCTCACAAAGTGTTTTTCATTTGGTTTTGGCGATGGCCACACAGCATTTTTAGTATAAAGGTTTGCACTTATTAGTTTTTTATTGAAAAAAAAAACGACCACCTAATAATAAGTCAATATTTTACCTCCTAATAAAAGGTATATGGTACCCATATATCTACTGTCGTGAATTATGGTTCATAATACACTGGAGTGTATTATGGTTCATAATTCACGACTAGAGATGGGGATACACTATAAAATAAACTATTAAATCTGTGTATTTTGTTCAGGAAATTTGTTTCTGGAATATATCGTATCGATAAAATATCGAAATTTTTAGTATTGATACTTTTCATAACTTTTCTAATATTAAGTATTTTCAAACAATATATTTATAGCGGTACGTTGTATTGATACTTTACACAGTATCGCCCATCTCTATATATGTCAAATTATTTTATGTAGCTGTCACAACATTTTGAGATTTCTAGTAATACCAAATCGTTACTGACTTTTATTTAATAAAAGAATTTAGTTGTTGGACAAACTAACATTAAGGCTCGTCGATTAGTAACACCTACAGAACGACTACTACTATCTAATGTCTGCCCATCAATTCCAAATATACTAATAGAAATTGAACAAAAATTGGGATTAAACTAATGTCGCGAATAACGTTCCTTCGGATTGGAACTTCTCATCCGAAATTTATCTTAAGTTTCTGTAGGCAGACTTATATCTTACCTACCTATTAATCAGATACAAATACCTGATTTTATTACTGTAAATCATGAAGGGACTTCATATCGAATTTTTCTCTCACTGGATGACTATTTATGCTTCAACTGTAAACAGAAAGGGCATGTCGCAACAGAATGCCCACCCCCTAATACCCAGCTAGAACAATCACAAACTTCAACAAACACAACAGTAACCACATCTATTCCATCCTTACAATCATCCATGCCCGAAACACAACAACCAACAGTTTCAGAAACAAATATAACAATTTCACCTCTTACTTCATCCATCCAAACATCAGGTTTACCATCTCAAAACATTCCTGTCGCAAATTTGTCAACTGATATATCCCAAGAAAAAAGTACTACAAGCGCCAATACTTCTGAAAAAACTATTTCTGAATTAATTCCCCTGGAAATAAATACATTTCCTTCTAGCTCCTCTACCTCAACCAAACGACCTTTATCTGAAACTCCTTCTCCAGTTGAACAAACCAACTAAGTCGATTTTTCTAAACCAAAAATATCAAATATCCAGCACCAGTTACAGCAAATGTCGAAAAACAGATGGAACCAACAAAAGTATTTTTGAAACAGGAATAAACAAGCAAGTGCTGACTTACATACATTTTTTGGAAAATGTGCATGGATCAACTGATCCACTGAGTGTAGCTAGAATATATACTGAAGATATCCATGGCCTCGTCGATCAATTACAAGATATATACCCCTACTTCACCGACAAAAAAATAAAAAGTAAATGTACAAGAATAACTAAAAAACTCATTAGGCAATTGGATCTCGAATCTATGAACCAATAAGATAGCGATTCGTCAGTATCATTAAGTTCAACACCAAAAACTCCGAATACCCATTAAAATCACTACTATATTACAATGGAACATAAATGGGTTATATACCCATTTAGAAATGTTAAAATTTTATTAGCAGAAAACTCTTCTTCAATAATATGTTTACAAGAAACCCGTTTTTCTAAAAAGATCTACGCCATGAATAATTACTCGTGCTATTATAAAAACAGAACAATCCAGCCGATTGCAAGTGGAGGTGTAGCAGTTTATGTGAAAAATGACATAGATAGGTACAGAAGAGACACATCTTGTGTGCATATCTTAAAGCAATTAACATGTATACAAAAATCTAAGTTCTTGTAACAATATTTTGAACAATAAATTAGCCATCGCTAATAACCCATTGGGTTGATGCGAATTGTCTAAAATAAAAAAATTTAAGGGTCGTGGACAAAGTATAGTATTTTACTCGCAATTTATGGCCAATATTCACTCGGGTGACTTGCACCCCTCGCCTGCGGCTCGTGACGCATCGTAAATTGCTCGTTTAATAATATACTATAATTTTAGATATAGGGTATTATAGTGGTATTACATTTAAAATAACAGTTATCTTTCACCTTGTGTTGAATTTTTGTTTTGGAATTTGTTATTTATTGAATTAATTTTGTGATTATGGGAAGATTCCACGTAATATCGGCCGATACCATTAATTTACTTACATTAGTCTCCTTTCAAAAACCTTCCATAGTATTTTTTATTAATCCTTGCGTGGTTGGAATCAATGTCAATGTAAATCGTGCAGATATTCTAGCCGTTTAACTTAACTTAAAAATTTAATTCACTGTTTGTCGTGGCATATACAGATATATGCAATGGGACACTTCCACGTACTTCCACTGCGATGAACAACCACTTGCGGTGTATTTCCAGCTCAGCTTTTAATTACGAATCCAATCCCAACCCTGCCCTGGTTCCTGTTTACCATTGGAGTTTTGAATTAAATTTCCTTTCGTATTTATTCCACAGAGTCTAGAGTCAGACCTTAAGATGGAATTTTATTTTCTTAATGAAGGCCATTATCACAGAATACCTTAACTATACAGAAACGCAACTTGACGGCGGCTCTTTGAACTTTTTTATGGTCAAATTTTCATGACCTTGATTTAAAGCTTGGCTTGTTTAATGTCATTTCTGGGCGGTAAATTCAAACTGTCGGTTGATTTATATTTCAAATGATTTGCCTTGGAAACCTCTGATAAGCTGGTTTGCGCAATTTTATAGTTTTAATTATGTAGACCGCGTTAATAAAACCATACCTTTCAACATCTCTTGGAAATCTAAAGAGAGACGTCGTCCTATCCCTAGATTTTGAGGCACATCCTCGATAAGCACAAACACTCCCACCTTGGTTGCTAGCCATTTTTGTAACCACAAATATGATACGCGATAAATGATAACACAATCAAATCATCAAATCATTGAAGTCCCAAAAAAACTGTTCAAAATAAATTATACAAAACACTTCATTCACTTTACAAATTCAAAACAAGCAACTCCTAAAAATTTGGAGGTTGACAAATAACAAGACAAGCTTCGCGCATGTGCAAAGAAATTTCGTAGTTAAGGTATTCTGTGCTATTATGATGTTTTCGGTGAGGTTGATGTTTAGTGTCACTTGCCTACAGCAACCAAGTCCCTTTGTACCATGTCACTGGTCACAAGTGGACTTCTCGAATTTTCCTCGAGCTCCATTGACAATGTCATCCTTTGCATGATTATCCGAAGACAGTCAAACAAAGCAGGAGCGGTGAAAATAAAGAATTTAGAATTATTAAATAGGTCATTATAGAGGGTGTTAATGAATAGGTGTTACAAACTGAGAGAGCGTATAAAAAAGGCAAAAATTGTCTACCATTAGTCATTCGAGCTTAAGTTTTCGAGATACAGGGTGTTGAAGTTATCCATACAACAGGTAAAATATCATAAAAATTAATGCTATTGAGTGTTTTCAGAAATTATAGATTTTTGTGATCGTTATGGAAGCGTGTTACATAGGTTCTTACATTGTCAACTATCTTGGAAACAGTATGTGAAAGTTTGGTGGAAGTATATGGTTTTTTCAAATGTGGAAGTAGATTTTTGTCGGCAATTTACCCCTCGTAGTGAGCCCAATATCAACTTATGCAGACTGGAATAGTATTCACGAGAGACAATCACTCCAGACCTCAAAAACTATTCTTTATATGCATTACAGGAGCAATAAAAACATGCCAAATGGTGGCCATGGAAGTGATGAGGCTTGTGAAAAACCTCAAGTATATTTAAAGCGGAAATGTTCGCCATGAGAAAGTGTTCCCAGTGCAATATTGAGATCAAGATTCCTTGGGAGAATATAACCAGGTGAGAACAAATGAATGTCAGAGAGAGATGATGTCAAGTCAAACTGTTTTAACAGATATCGTCACGGGACGCATTTTTTCATCGATAAAATTTCGAAATTTTTAATATTGATACTTTTCATAACTTTTCTAATATTAAGTATTTTCAAACAATATATTTATGGCGGTACGTTGTATTGATACTTTACACAGTATCGCCCATCTCTATATATGTCAAATTATTTTATGTAGCTGTCACAACATTTTGAGATTTCTAGTAATACCAAATCGTTACTGACTTTTATTTAATAAAAGAATTTAGTTGTTGGACAATCTATCATTAAGGCTCGTCGATTAGTAACACCTACAGAACGACTACTACTATCTAATATAACCAGGTGAGAACAAATGAATGTCAGAGAGAGATGATGTCAAGTCAAACTGTTTTAACAGATATCATCACGGGACGCATTTTTTCGTTCCCTGTACAGTCAGCGCGACAGGTCGCTCTCGCCGTATAGGAATCGGAATGTACAATGGAACATTCCGTTTCCTAGCAGATATGCGCGAAGTGCCCACTGCCCCTGTGTCCGATTGCATAATATGCATCTACGTTTAAATAATTTATAGAACATTTTTGATTCTTAGTCGAAAGGAGACACAACTTAATATAATCAAACCGAACTTTATTCATGCAGAACTACAAATACATACTGAAAATGAATAGGATTTCTTTGTAACCTGCTATGAAGAATAAATAATATTATAGCAATCCAAATTAATGTCCAATGTGCACTGCCAAGACTTATAGCGTTTGTGGCATTCCGTTAGATGTTTGCAATCAATCATCGCTTTTTGCGAGGTCTCTTTCTTGAACTTGTTTCGCTGCTGGATGGCCGACCTGCTTGCATTGCTTTGGCACCCCTATACCCAGATGCTCTTCTAGTGATAGATGTAGGTTGTATATTAATTCTGCGAGACTTCTTTTGCTGAGTAAAGGAGGAACACAGATCATAGAACGAAGCTTCGTTATCAATATTCTTCATCTGCCTATTAAACTTCTTGACAGTAGGCAACAGTGCTGGATGAGTTTCTACGAAGCTGTTTATTTTTTCTAAATTTGTTTTGAATTCCTTTAGTTCGTCTTGCGCATTAGTGTCAGTCTCGTTTGCTTCAACAGGAAAACAATTTTCTTCATTAGTCATGTCATCCAGTCATCCAGCCGACTTCTGTTATTGTCATCATAAATAAAAGGCAGAAATTAAATGCATAATTGCGCGCGGCATGGCTGCGCTCGCGCATATCAGCTAGAGAACGGAGTACTTGATTTTCAATTCCGTTTCCTATACAGCGAGAGCGACCTGTCGCGCTGACTGTACAGGAAAATTATGTGGAATGGAAGAGAGCCTACAATTGCATACATGCGAATCGTATAACAATTCCCAATCCTAGGGCACAATACCTAGGAGACTATAGATAGATAGAAGAAAACGTTAACATAAGCTGTGTCATATTTTTTCAATGACCTAATAATTATTTATGATATTTATGGATTTACGATTCTAAATATGGTGATTCATTAAGGATTGTATTTATTTATTGAATTTATCTATCTATGTAAAGAAAATATTTAGTACTTATAAAACTGATTACCAAAAAAACTACGATTGGATCAAAGCCACTTAAGAGAAGATTATGTTGTGGAAAAAAATATTGTAACGTTTATTTTAATTTATATTTACAACTAATTAATTTATATTAAAAATTTATATGTACGGTCCTTAATTTATATTAAACACTTAACTAACTAACTACACTAATTTATATGAACGTCACTGATTAACACTTTATTGATCGGTTTGCTAAGCACTAGAAGTCCATCTATGCGACTACGTTTCAACTATCTGATTATTGTTGACTGTTCACTGTTAACTGTTTTTTTTCGCCCTGTGCGGCGATGCTATTTATATCCGAAAATGTAGGTCTCTGGAATGTTCTAGTCTTTCTGGTGGAGGCGCTAAATAGACTAGATTTCTCTAGGCGAATGGGAGGGGTAGGAGATAGGCGGTCTCTCGAAGTCTCTGGAATGTTTTCGTCGGCTAGTAGCGTGGAGGGGCATGAGAAGGGACGTAGGGCAGGTAATCTTGAAATGCTCGATTACGTCATAAGCGTCTCATACAGGAATTTCGCTGGGGCACTCGCGTAACATTGCCCCCTCCTTAAGAGACAGTTCCTCCTGGAACTAACTAAGAAACTGAGACGAGATGACTGTATCGGCAACTGGTTCCCTTGTTACATTTTCCAGTTGCATGGAAGTAACATGCGACCGTCTTCTCCGTTGATTGTGCCTCCTGGGAATGTCCGCAGACAAGTACCTGCACTTCGGTGTCTCGGAAGATTACTTCTACCATGTTACGGATTATTCGCCAATCTAAATGCCTACATTCAATCTTGGGCATGGCTAGCCTATGAACGTTTAGTTCAAGCACATGCTCTCTCAAGTTTAGTAAAGCTTCCCAGACATTCTCGTACGTTGGTCTTTCGTCGAAGGTGTTTCTCGTCACTAGGTGGAAATTGTGACGGGTGCCATCTTGTACCTTCAAAGCTTTACCTGGTACTGGTAACTGGTTTTCCAAATTTCGTGCGCCACTCTTCTTTATTAACAGAGATGGCAATCCACGCGCATCGGTTATGCTGGCAGGGATGTTTATTGCCAGTGAGTATTCCTCCGGCACGGTGAGCAGATCTTGTCGTTTCTCCGTGGTGACGCCGTATCTTGCTTTTCCGGTACCACCATAAGCACCCATGAACTCTACAAAAGCAGGATCGGCTACTTCTTGGAGTTGTCTTATTTCCTCATCGTGGTCACCCTCGAATGGCGCTAATCGATTACGGTGTACCACCTTTGGCTTTCCGTTTGGGATCTTGGTGATGCGATAAATGACGTCGTTGATTCTTTTATTTACAAGGTACGGACCGTCCCAAGCTTTCTGCAACTTTGGAGAAAAACCCTTTCGTCTTCTTGGGTTATGCAGCCAGACTTTGTCTCCTTCGTGGAAACCTCCTTCCGTAGCTTGCGTATCGTACCTTTTCTTCATCCTATCGCTAGCGATCTGGAGATTCGATCGAACCAACTCGTGTATGTCGTCCATTCGTTTTCTCAGCTGGGTTACGTAATCTTCACCAGCTATGTCTTCTCCGGGTCGGCATCCAAATTCAAGGTCGCAGGGTAACCTCATTTCGCGTCCGAACAGAACTTTTGCTGGTGTTTGGCCGGTAGACTCATTGATGGCGGATCTGTAGGCCATCGCAAATAGCGAGAGATACTGGTCCCAATCTCGCTGATGGTTAGATACTACTTTGGACAAGTATTTGCCAAGAGTTCTGTTCATTCGCTCTACCATTCCGTCCGACTGTGGATGTAAAGCAGTAGTTCTCGTTTTCTTCATGCCGAGCTTATCACAAACTTCCTGGAACAGCTGGCTTTCGAAGTTTCTGCCCTGATCGCTGTGTATTTCCAGGGGCACTCCATATCGGCAAATGAACTCCTTCATAAGCACGTCGGCAACAGTTGCGGCTTCTTGGTTTGGAATGGCATACGCTTCCACCCATTTTGTGAAATAGTCCATCACCACCAAAATGTACCTGCTGCCATCTGCTGTCGGTGGAAACGGTCCGGCAATATCCAGGGCAATGCGTTCAAAAGGGCTTCCGACATTGTACTGCTTCATAGGAGCCTTTCTTCTCCCGTGCGGTCCATTGGCCAGGTAGTGCATTTCTTACACCAGTCTTTAACATCTTCGGAACTGTGCATCCAGTAAAACCGTTCTCGCACCCTCTGGAGGGTCTTCTTCACACCTAGATGTCCTCCTGATGGACTGTCGTGTAATTTCTGCAGTACTGCTACTACCCTTGATCTTGGAATCACCAACTGTCTTCTACTTTCCGAGCCATCATCGTTCTCGATTACTCGCTGTAGCAAACCGTTCTCCAGAACCAGCGAGTCCCACTGGGCCCAATACGATTTCATCGTTGGCGAGTATCTTGAAATATCCTGCCAAATAGGTCGACAGTTTTCCTCTTTCCAATGTCGGATTTTCTCCAAGTCGGGATCGTTCTGTTGTTCCTCTTCCAGTTTTTCTGGTGTCCATTCGTCGCTGGTCACCGTGGTTCTTCGAATCGCAGCTTCCTTAGCTTCTGTTTTACTGCAGTGGGAGCATTCTGCAGGACATGGTCTTCTGGACAGGGTGTCCGTATTTCTGTGGCTTATTCCGGCTCTATGCTCAATAGTGAAATTATATTCTTGGAGCCGCTCTATCCATCTGGCGATTTGTCCTTCAGGGTTCTTAAATTGCATAAGCCACTTAAGTGCTGCATGATCGGTTCTAATCACAAATTTCTTCCCATACAGATACTGATAGAAGTGCTCCACGGACTTCACTACTGCCAGGAGCTCTCTTCTTGTGACGCAGTAGTTTTGTTCCGGTTTGGAAAGGACTTTGCTAAAATATCCCAGAACTTTTTCTTGTCCTCCTTGAACTTGTGATAGCACTCCTCCAATTCCAAAACTGCTAGCATCAGTATCTAATATGAATTCTCCATCTGGTAGTGGATAGCCGAGTATGGGTGCAGTAGTCAAATGTTTCTTTAAGGTTTCGAACGAAGTTTGGCAATCTTCGTCCCAGCGAAACTCCCTTGCTTCCTCTGTAAGTCGTGTCAAAGGCTTAGCGATATCTGCAAACTTCTTTATAAATCGCCTGTAGTATGTACAGAGTCCAAGGAAGCTTCTAACTTGGTGCTTGTCGGTAGGTCTTGGCCACTTTCGTACAGCAGCAACTTTTTCTTCGTCTACAGCTACACCATCCTTGCTGACTACATGGCCTAGGTAATTGACTTTGTTTTGAAATAGTTGACATTTCTTGGGGTTGAGCATCAGTTGGGCAGCTTGCAGCCTTTTGAAGACATCTTCCAAATTCCTTCGATGTTCTTCGAATGTCCTTCCCAAGACAATGATGTCATCAAGGTACACTAAGCAGGTTTTCCAGGACAACCCTCGCAATACGTTTTCCATCAGTCTTTCGAACGTTGCGGGGGCATTGCACAGCCCAAATGGCATAACGGTGAAATGCCATAATCCAGATCCGGTGGTAAACGCTGTCTTTTCTTTATCGGCTGGATCCATTTCTACCTGCCAATATCCAGACTTCAAGTCCAAGGTAGAAAACAACTTGCTACCGACCAGCGTATCCAGAGTGTCGTCGATTCTTGGCAGCGGATAACTATCTTTCTTGGTAACATTGTTCAACTGCCGGTAGTCCACGCAGAACCTCGTGGTTCCATCCTTCTTCTTTACCAGAACTACCGGAGAGACCCAAGGACTGGTAGAAGGTTCTATTACCTTCTCCTCTTCCATCTCGCGAACAATTCTCTCCGCTTCCTCTCTTTTCGCCTGTGGTAGCCGTCGTGCCGATTGTCTTATCGGTTTAGCGTCGCCGGTGTCAATTTTATGTTTGACAGCAGATGTTCTTCCTGTCTTCCCTCCTTTTGGTACAAAAAGAGAACGATATTGCAGCAAGAGTTCCCTGATTTTCTTCTTCTCTTGTCGGCTAAGGGATTGTCCAGCCACCGCTATCATTTGTTCAAATTTATTATTGGCGTCGTTAGAGGTTGCAGTTTGATGAATTACTGACGCCACTGGTACGCAAGTTCCAATTTTGGTCTCTTTTTTTATAGTTACGGGATGGTCATTAACATTTATAATGCGTACAGGTATCTCTTCAGCAGCCATGATTAACCCTTTTCCAACCAGGATTCCTCGACCAACCTCTTTATCGTGATTCCATGGTTCCATCATGACAGGTGTTCCTTCTTCGACGGTTCCTTGTAGCCTTGCCACAGTGAAAAATTCACTCCTTGCGGGTACAACCGTATCCTCCTGTACGGCTACCTGAACACTCTTATCCTCATGTGGGTGAAGGAATACTTCTTCGGAACCTACTTTAATCACTCGGTTCTTGAAATCTAGCTGGAAGCCATGTAGGTTCATAACGTCCATTCCGAGTATTATGTCCTCTTCGATATCAGCGACAACCACAGTGTGGGTGAACTTCTCTGTGCCAATTCCCAATTGCACTGGTAGTTCTCCATGGACGTTGGCGCTTTCACCTGTAGCAGTCTTGAGTCGCAGTCTGGTCGGTAACAGTCTTTTTCGGGTGTTGACAGTCTCGGGGCGAATAATAGTCCTCGTTGCTCCAGTGTCTACCAATAGTGTATACTTCCTTCCATTAATTTCACCATCCACGTATACACTATCATCGCGACATTTCAGAGAGGCTATTAGGATGAGAGGGTCTTTGGAAGATCTTCGGGTCGAAGCTGCCCTCTGATGGCCGACCCTTTCTAGTTTTCCTGCTGGTCGTCTTTGTTTGTAGCAGTTCTTGGTCGCTTGCACGAACTGCGTACGTGTCCCATTTCTCCACAATTCCAGCATCTCACAGCTTTCGGCTTTCCATTTGAGATGCTTTTCATCATGTTGACAATCTGGTCGAGCTTGTTCTCCACTTCTTCGTCTGCTACAGCCCTGACCTTACCGTATACTCCGGAAGCCTGTGTAGCAGCTTCGTACTCCAGGGCTGCAGATAGTACGTCGACCAGTGTCTTATGCCGAGCCAAGCGTAGAGTTCTCTGCATTTCGTTGTCACGAACTCCGTCGATAAATGCCTGTACCCCTAAACATTCCATGACATTCTCCGGTGCCGATGGATAAGCAAACCGCACCAACCTCGCAATGTCCGCTTCGAATTCTTGCAGAGTTTCGTCGCGTTTTTGTTTGCGGTTTTTCAGCTGCGACTGGTACAGATGCTCCATGTGTTCCAGGCCATATCTCATGTTAAGTCGTTTTTTGAGCTGCTCAAAATCGTCGGTCTCTTCCACTGGAATGGTCTGAAGGATATCCATAGCGTCTCCTCTCAGGGCAAGAGTTAAATTTAATGCTTTTTCCTTCTCACTCCAGTTGTTTGCCTTTGATGCCGCCTCGAATTGCTTGAGATAGTTCGGCCATGACGTTTTACCATCGAAAGTTGGCAGTTTCACTCTACTGTTGAAATCGTTTTCTATTTTTGGCTTCAACTTAACTTTCTCTGCCAGTTCTTCGTTGTTCGGGGTTTGTCTAGTTGTGATATACGAGCTATTACTAGTCTTCTTTTCGATTTCCTCGATTTTTTGTTGCATTTCTTGCTCCATTCTTTTAATCTTTTCTTCCATGGTAGAAATATCAGTCTTCATTTCATTTTTCATGTCCGTTATTTTATTTTCTATGTCCTCCGAAAGTTTACTTTCCATGGATGAGATTTCGTTTTTCATGTCCAACATTTTATTTTCTATGTCAGACGAAAGTTTACTTTCCATAGATGAAATTTCATTTCTTATATCTGTCGAAATTTCGTTTTTCATGTCCGACATTTTGTTTTCCATTGAAGACATTTCGTTTTTTATATCTTTCGAAATTTTATTTTCCATGCTCGACATTTCTTTTTTTATGGAGGAGGTTATAGAGGCGGACGCTTCGTCGGTGAATTCAAACGTTTCCGGGTCCAATCCATTATTAATCATAGCATTTTTCAGTCTATCGACTAACACCGACTTGGTCCCGCTTGTGTCCAACTCGTAATCTTCCAACTCTCTGCGAAGTTCTGAAACTTTTAATTCACAAAGTTTCTTTGCCATCTTCCTGTATATTTCTTTTTTAATCCCACTTCTGACACCAATGTAACGTTTATTTTAATTTATATTTACAACTAATTAATTTATATTAAAAATTTATATGTACGGTCCTTAATTTATATTAAACACTTAACTAACTAACTACACTAATTTATATGAACGTCACTGATTAACACTTTATTGATCGGTTTGCTAAGCACTAGAAGTCCATCTATGCGACTACGTTTCAACTATCTGATTATTGTTGACTGTTCACTGTTACTGTTTTTTTTCGCCCTGTGCGGCGATGCTATTTATATCCGAAAATGTAGGTCTCTGGAATGTTCTAGTCTTTCTGGTGGAGACGCTAAATAGACTAGATTTCTCTAGGCGAATGGGAGGGGTAGGAGATAGGCGGTCTCTCGAAGTCTCTGGAATGTTTTCGTCGGCTAGTAGCGTGGAGGGGCATGAGAAGGGACGTAGGGCAGGTAATCTTGAAATGCTCGATTACGTCATAAGCGTCTCATACAGGAATTTCGCTGGGGCACTCGCGTAACAATATGAACCACGAATATGTTCTGACTTGAAATATCATGTTAAGAATATTCAATATTTATCGTCTCTGAAATGAATAAGCTACAGATAATTTATATTCTGATTTATTGAATACAAATATATAGTTATGATTAGAGAATAACGGTCATTGTGTGCCACTGCTTGTAATCGCTTACAGCTTAGGGTAGGCAGTTTAAAGTTGTTTAAAAAATGGACAATGAATATTGAATGCTTTATACATAGTGTCTTACTTTGGAAGGTATTACAAGGTATCTCGAAGATTAGAGGATATAGAAAAAAGTGGTTTTGACTTATTTTTTTGTAGAACAAGCAGATATATTGAACCAGCATTGTTTCATTTTCGATATGCAAAATAACTTTTGATAGAATAACAGAAAAGTTCAGTGCAGTGGCAATTTATTTGTGGGTTCAGATTAGGCGGTATGATTTTTTTTTATAGGAACGTCATCTGGGAGTTTTTATTGCTTTTTAATCCATTTATGACATATATGTCGATTTCTTATAATTTTTGATAAAATAATTGGTGAATGTTTAAAATGTTCCCCATTTTCCTAGATGATTGACTGGCATCTTTTAGATACAGATTTTACAGCATTTAGTGTATCCTGATCGGTAGATCAGAGTCGAGTCAAAAGACCAGCAAGGTAGGAGACCAGTCAGTTGGACCACGAGTACCTGCATTAATCCTTTTTTATTAAAGCTAAGATAGCAGAGAATATAGGAATGGACTTTTATCACAAAAAGATTTTGTAAAAATTATGTCTTATTATAATTATCCACATCAATAATAAATAATATGTTAAGTAAATATTGAATAGATGAGGCTTTTACTTGATGTAGATCCATAGTAAATTGTGAAATCAAACAAGCTACTGTGTTAGCGAAACGCGTCACTTCAAGTTTCAATATAATGTAGATTTAACAAATTAAAATTGTTTGATTTCATAATTTGTTAATTCTTAGAACACAACCTTAATCCGATCGAAGAGCGGTTGAGATCCAACTGATGAGGTCAATATTCACCATAATTATTTTATCAAAAATTATAAGAAATTGACATATATGTCATAAATGGATTAAAAATCAATAAAAACTCCCAGATGGCGTTCCTATCAAAGATAAAGTCATACCGCCTAATCTGACCCCACAAATAAATTGCCACTGCACTGAATTCTTCTGTTCTTCTATCAAAAGTTATTTTGCATATCGAAAATGAAACAATGCTGGTTCAATATATCTGCTTGTTCTACAAAAAAATAAGTCGAAACCACTTTTTTCTATATCTTCTAATCTTCGAGATACCTTGTTATACCTTCCAAAGTAAGACACTATGTATAAAGCATTCATTGCCAATTTTTCAAACAACTTTAAGCTGCCTACCCTAAGCTGTCAGCGATTACAAGCAGTGGCACACAATGACCGTTATTCTCTAATCATAACTATATACAGGGTGAATCACGACTAACGGGACGGAGGTTTATGGCGAAACGGTAAAAATTTTGAAATGTTCATCACTTCAGTAGTTTGTACATTTATATAGGCTACATTTTAAAATTATTTAGAAATATATAGGGTGTTCCAATAAAGTGTGGCGTATCAAAGTTATATTTTTTCTTATGGAACACCCTATATTTAATTGCATTTTCTGATTGCACCCAAAAGTACTGTTTCATAATGGTTCCCTATACCTAAATACAGAGGGTTCCGAGTTATGCTGACTTTTTTTAAAATGTGAACATTCCGAAAAAAATTAATAACTCATTGATATAATAAATTCTAGCGAATTTCCTCTCACAGCTCAATAGTCGGATATTCGTAGAATCTATTCCACGATTGAGTACCAAACATCTCTTTACAGGGTGTTCAGAATTATCAGTTGAATTATTAGATCATTAAATGTGTTATAACGGGCTTATTTCAAATGGAACACCCTGTATTTCAATAATTCATAATATTCAAAAAAATGTCCTCTTTCGAATGATTTAAGGGTGTCCTATACCTAGGTACTATACTTTTCGCGCAATTTACAATTTTCTTAAATTGTATAGTAAATTGATTTTAAAACATCTGCAATTCTCTCTAAATTTTATACTAATTATCTTGACAAAGCTATTGTGAAGAAAAATAGTGAAACTGCTAATAAATATGCACACTTATTGTTCCTGACGTACACTAACTCTTTTTTTGCCGATAAGTATTTGAGTACATAATAAAACAAAAACACATTATTAATAAAGCAAATACATAAATACTACGAAACGAACAACAGATTATTAAAAGCAATAAATGAAAAATTACTATAATAGCCATAACACGGATGACTGTAAACGTTTGGGGAGGGATTGTGGGCTGATATGTTATCGGCCCGTATGTTTTTAACGGATACCTGGACAGAAGAAAATTTTGGAGTTTTTTGGAAAATATCTTCTAGATCCTTTTCGAAAACCTACCACTTAGCATCAGATCACTTTTCCCACTCACTTTTCTCGTGCTGTTAGGAATTACCTTAATAGAAAATTAAGACATAAATGGATAGGTAGGGGAAGTCCTTGTAATTTGCCAGCTAGGTCACCAGAACTGACCAAGATGGATTTCTTCGAATAGGGTTATAATAAAAATATCCTACAATATGAACTTAATAATTTCGGACGCTTTCGCGTCTATAACACCCGGTATGTATGAATAATGTAAGTACATAGTTTGAAGCCAGAATCACGTGCTGCATTGCATAAGATGGCAAGCATTTCGAGCATCCATTATAGTTATTTTCCAATTTTTGCTTTTAATAATTTGTTGTTCGTTTCGTAGTATTTATGTATTTGCTTTATTAATAATGTGTTTCTGTTTTATTATGAACTCAAATACTTATCGGTAAAAAAAGAGTTAGTGTACCTCAGGAACAATAAGTGTGAATATTTATTAGCAGCTTCACTGTTTTTCTTCACAATAGCTTTGTCAAGATAATCAGTATAAAATTTAAGAGAATTTCAGATGTTTTAAAATCAATTTACTATACAATTGAGGAAAATTGTCAATTGCGCAAAAAGTATAGTACCTAGGTATAGGACACCCTTATATCATTCGAAAGAGGACATTTTTTTGAATATGATGAATTATTGAAATACAGGGTGTTCCATTTGAAATAAACCCGTTATAACACATTTAATGAGCTAATAATTCAACTGATAATTCTGAACACCCTGTAAAGAGATGTTTAGTACTCAATCGTGGAATACATTCTACGAATATCCGACTATTGAGCTGTGAGAGGAAATTCGCTAGAATTAATTATATCAATAAGTTATTAATTTTTTTCGAAATGTTCACATTTTTAAAAAAGTCAGCATAACTCGGAACCTTCTGTATTTAGGTATAGGGAACCATTATGAAACAGTACTTTATTTTTTGGGTGCAATCAGAAAATGCAATCAAATATAGGGTGTTCCATAAGAAAAAATATAACTTTGATACGCCACACTTTATTGGGACATCCTGTATATTTCAAAATAATTTTAAAATGTAGCCTATATGGATGTACAAACTACTAAGGTGACAAACATTTCAAATTTTCTACCGTTTCGCCATAAACCTCCGTCCCGTTAGTCGTGATTCACCTTGTATATGTATTCACTAAATCAGAATATAAATTATCTGTAGCATGTGGGTAATGACATCTTCAAAATGCCAACAGACCACATGATCACCAAATATATCTTTCGCAAGAACTTCGAGATTGTCATCAAAGATCGAAAGGAGCTTGAGGAAGAGAACGCACCACCACTTAGTAGGGCGAATGAACTGATCTGGTACACAGACGGATCAAAAAATGAACTCGGCACCGGAGCGGACATATACAGCAAGACGAGCAAATATGAAGGAATCGTCTCGCTAGGAAAATACGCCTCTGTATTCCAAGCAGAGGTTTATGCAATACTTGCGTGTGCAAGGGCCAACAGTATGAGAGCCTACAACAACAGGCAGATCAGGATCTACAGCGACAGCCAAGCCGCCCTTAAAGCACTTCAGAGCTATAGGGTGACATCTCGGCTAGTATGGGAATGCGGCGAAGAACTTAGAAGACTGGCGACTCGGAACAGTGTAACACTGGAGTGGGTACCAGGTCATAAAGGAATCGCAGGCAATGAAAAAGCTGACGAACTCGCAAGAGTAGGATCGTCAACTCTGATGAACGGACCCGAACCTGCTGTGGGCATCCCCAGATGCTTAACGAGGTCATGGTTAAAAGGGTGGTTGAAAGAACAACACAAGAAACACTGGAAGAATACGACTGGGCAAATACATGGGAAGAAATTCATAAAAAAACCATCAGAAAAAGTAGCGAATGAACTGCTCTCAATGAGCAGGAACAAACTACGCACCACTACGGGGCTACTTATGGGACACTTTCCCACAAAGGAGCACCTAAACAAAATAGGGCTGTACAACGGAGACCTTACATGCAGAAGATGCAAAAAGGATACCGAAACAGCCCTGCATATACTATGCAACTGTGAGTCGCTGGACCACAGAAGGCAGAAACTGTATGGCAGAACCCAAATGACTCCAGAAGACTTCTACAACCAACCAGCAAAGAACCTGTATAAGCTAATACAGGGAACGGATTGGCTGAATAGGTTGTAGGCAGAACACTAGGAGTATCCACAATAAGCCCAGGAGGCTGAGGTGGTACCGGCGAAGGAACGGCTCCTGAGAAAAAAAAAAAAACACTAGCGTAAAGTGCACTCTCAAATCTGCAATAGCGTGCGAAAAAGTATCACTTTTCACACTAGTTAGGTAAACTACTATTTCAACGACCTTTCCAAATCTGTTATTATTTTTTTAACGCTATTTGTTGAAAAGTTAGCTTGTACAAGAATCCCTATATGTCACATCTTATAAATTACGTAGTGTATAACAATTGTTTTATGAATTATCAGAGTTTCGTGTGAAATTGTACTTTTTGGTAGAGCATGTTACCAACTGATATCGAATAATGGTTTCATACGAACGCCTTACAAAGTGACCCTTCACTAAAAAGAAACAACTACTTATTATTATATGCTTCTACTGACATTGAAACTTCCAAGTTAAACAGAATACGCCGAAAACGGTCCACAAGTGATATTGTCCTTTTAATTGCAAACCAGAAGGTTAGTTAAAGCTTGTAGATCAACTTATAGAAATGTAATTCAATGTATGTCGGAGCGTGTAGCAAGAATAGTAGGTGTTTCACGTTTTTCAATACTTGTAACTTGTAAGGCGTTAATAGTATAAAACTATTTTCCGATATGTATCAATTGATTTAAACAAATATAGTTCTAAGGATCAAAATATTCGTTATATTTGAGACATACGAATAAAAAGAATGAAACAAAAACGTTATCAAAAATTTTACATGAATATAAAGGGTTATCATCTAATGTTTTATTCAGTCGTAATATTAGTACCTACTTACCGGTGTTTTGAGATATAAATGTTTAAATCGCCTGAAGTTTAAAACGTAACGTTTCAACAAACAATAAAATATTATCATACACATATCATTTCAATTCATTCCTGGTCGAACAGCACATACTGAACTTTTATTTACGACAGAAAATTGTTATTTCGGTAAAATAATTAAGACGCGTTATCTGTAGATAGTCGATGATAAATATGACACGAATAAAAATGAATTTGGTGTTACCCTACTTTTTCAAAATGTAGTGTAATAAAAAAATGAAGATGATTCATCAACTTAGATATTCTAGGTCAACAATATATTCGAAAGGGTAACAAATACAAGATAGAATATTTGTTGGCGCGGAACTTCGGATGAGGTTTGTGGTTTCCCATTGTTATACGTAATTATTCTTAGATGAAATTCCACTTTTACTTTATGTCGTGTACCACGAAGCATGACAATAAGCTAGTATTTTTTTTTTAATAACTGATACATTCGCGAAACAAGTTATGTTGCCAATTTATAATACTCCATGTTAGACCTAGAATGTAGTTACTTCCCTTCAGCCTGGAAAATCGCAGTAGTAATCTTTCTAAGGTTAATTTGATGACCCATATTATTAATCCCATTGAAGAAAAAAGCCGCCCAATGGCGTGAATACATTTTTTTTATCAATTCGAATATTGTGAAATAATGTTTTTCAAATGTAATTCAAATTAATATATGGTCGAAATTCTGTACAGTGACTCATCGCTCTTACTGTCCATAAAATCAGTTGCAGAAGCGAACTTCATGAGCGCATTATTTTTGAAGGGCTCTTAATAGTCCTAAATAAAAAGCATTTCTCTCTAGAATACATATGGCAACTGCGCTTTAACCAAAGTGTTGATTACATAGCTCTGACTCACTTTACAGAATTTCGACTATCGAGTATAGTGGATTAAAATTTACCTGCATCAAATTTGTAATACAATTTTTTGTAAATAATGCTCATTTAGTCAGATAATCTGAAAAGACTATCTGCCCAGCAAGACCCACGGGGATGTACGAGCTATTTTTACCAGGAAAAAAGGATTGGTGCCAAATTATTATATTCCCGCGCATCATCTTGGACTGTCGTTTCAAATGGTCTCCAAAATGCCATTCTAATTAATTACAAATGAATTATATTCATAAAAACTCACCCTAACGTCTATGAATAAATAAATATAATATTGATATCAATTCACTCAAATTCACGAACAAATAAATATTATATTATTGATTCAACTCAATCAACCAAGAAATATTTGAAAGCAGACCATAGTCTAAGAGAGTTCGAAGAATGTAGCCTCCCTAACCCATAACATTTTTTATGTTATAGTGGTCCGTTATGAATTATGAAATCAAACAATTTTAATTTGTTAAATCTACATTATATTGAAACTTAAAGTGACGCGTTTCGCTAACACAGTAGCTTTGTCAAACGAACAACTACTGTGTTAGCAAAACGCGTCACTTTAAGTTTTAATATAATGTAGATTTAACAAAATAAAATTGTTTGATTTCATAATTTACTATGGATCTACATCAAGTAAAAGCCTCATCTATTCAATATAGTGGTCCGCCTTAGCAGTAAGTGACCCGTTACTCCGTAATATTAGGTTTGTTCCAACCACCTGAAATTACTGATTCAGAACTCTCGATTACTATCAGTTCTCTGTTCCAACCCGTTTGTGGACCAGTAAAATTACCGTTCAAATGATTCTTGCTTGATAGCGAGTATCGATAGTTCCGAAATTAAAAATCATGCGCAATGGCAACATTTTCGTCCTAAACTGTCAAATTTGTTTTTAATTGGTGTAAATAGGATATGAAAGTGAGTTTTTAGTTTTGGAACTGTTTTGAAAATAGTGTGCACCGTTTCTTACTGACTGTTTCTTAATATTCTGCTGAATTGCTGCTATTTATGATGTAATTCAAAATGGCCAAAATAGAATATACATATAATTTTGCCAAGTATTTACAACAGCATCCCTAATTATTTGTGCATTTCTGGTTATATATTATATTATTTCCGTGCAAGGTTTAATAGGTATATGTGTGCGGCCATAGAGAAATAAATATTATGTCTCTGTATGCGTCAGAATCGGCGCAACTACTGAGCTAGTTCAAAATAAGTTCCGACCGTTTGGTGAGAGACATAGACAAATTACCGAGGGGTGAACCACTCTGCGAAATACTGTCACAAATTTGCGAAATCACGGGAAATCACGCGAAATCACGGGAAATCACACGAAATCACGCGAAATCAAGGGAAATCTCGCGCAATCCCGTGAAATCATGCGAAATCTTGCGCAATCATGCACAATAATTAGCAAAATAGTGAATTTTTCCGGTACTTAAGTCAATCAAACGTTGCATTAAAATCAGCCGTTGGGCGAGTGTTGTACTGTTGTACACATCTTGTACTTTGGGGTTGTGCGGCGGGGTTGCGACAAAAACGTGGTACATGCATGGTAATGCGCCTGCGTTAAAATCCGTTCCAGTTTGATCCAGTTTGTTTTGCTCTGCGACGCATTTATTTCATTTCTATGCAAGTAACACAAGAAAAGGACATTGTATATTTTTTAGTTTTGTGCGTTTTCTATTATATTATATGTGATTCATTGAATGTACGTCCGGTAAGTATTAACAAAAGGTCCAAGATAAGACCAATTTGTTATTTATTTATTAGAACATTTTTTATTTAAGTACTGGAAGGTTCTCAATAGGAACTTATTATTCAGAAAAATTGTAATGGAAAAAAGACAATTGCAGTAGTTTATAAATATTGCTAAACATAAAACTATCGTTAACTTCTTTCAATTATGACGATTTTCTCTGATCTCTAAAGTACCTACAGTAAAAGTCGTAAACTTATTGCCGCCTCAGTTACAAAGGAAAATCGGTCATAGCAGCGAAAATATGCTCATTTGATTGAATCTTCATAATAATATAAACATTATACAAAAAAAGACCGCCTTTATCGTCGGCGGCTATATAAGTCGTTTGTAATGGCGTATATATCTCAAAATTTTAGTGTATTGAGGTCTATATCGTCGAGAAGGCAACTTCTCAGACACTAGATGGCATCAGGTACATCCGAGTATACATCTGTAAGTAAGCTTAACGACAAATAACGATTTTCAAGTAAAAATTTTTGTTCCATCCACCAAAAAAATTTATTGGGATTTCTAGCTTTTATTTTGGTACTTTTTAATTCGACTGTCATGTTTTAAACTCGGTTTTGAAACTTTTATCTAATAGGTATCTTATTTTTTTAACTTTAGATAAAAAATGGAGCGAATTCAGGAAAATAAAACTAAGCTAATAGGCATTTTGAAGGATTTCTCGTTGGACCAAAGTTTTCCAGAAAATCTAGTTGATTTATTGAATTATAATGGATACTATAGTCTTCATTCTATTAGCCTCATTAAAGATGATGACATATTGAAGCTTGAAGAGTTTGCTAGAAATATACTACCAGATCTTTTAAGTCAAGAAGAAAAAAATAGTTTCTATGGTATATTTATAAGAAATACATCAAAATTTTCTGTTGTTGAGGGAGAAAAAAAGTTACTTAAGGTTTTAATAAATAAATGCCAAGCCTTTTTAAATAAACCATCAGCAGCTCGGCTTGAGAATAAAAATACAAAACCTAGATCAAGGTCTGGACCAAAAGCAAAAAGGCGAAAAAATCATGAACCGAATCAAGAATTGGACTCTTCGTCAGATTGTGAGAATCGAGGTGACAATGAGGATGACTCACCAGGGCAAAACGAGAGGCATATATTAGAACATATTAAGTTGGTTGTTAACACATACCAAAATAAAACTTCAAGTAATTTGGATGCGAATCGCAAAAGCGCCTTGCTAAAAAGTAGATTAAGGGAAAATGTTGAAGTTAAATTATTAAATGATACTGTGTACATCACTTGTAATTTATGTGATTTTCAATCGAAAGCTTATTCGGAAGTTGACAGACAGAGAAACAACAAGAAAAAATGGGTGTTTTCAAATTTTAATAGACATTTCAAAACGCACGTAAAAGACCAAACTTCCATAGCCGTTCAGCCTGTAAGCTCAAGATCTACCTCTAAGATTACTTCTTTTTTTACAGCATTGAGTAAAGATGAAGGCAATCCTGAAATTCTTTCAAATGTCGAAATTAATTTGACAAACACTCCTGAAAACTTGCAAGAAATATATCCACAAAACAGAGAAAGTGAACAAGAAGTAGATGCTGATAAGTCGCGTAGCTCTATTCTGTCTTCTTCTGTGACACCTGCAAGTCGGTCAAGGGCAGAAAAAATAAATAAATCCAGACTTTCAACTTTTGATGCCAGCCAAACAAAAATAACGGACTTTTATGAAATTTGCGAACAGATTAAAATTCAAATAGCAGAAAATTTTTTACTGAGGAAAGAACTGACTTCTGCCAACATCTTGCATGAATATAATGAGGAGCAGTTTGAAAGTAGTGCAAGTACCAGTCATGCACGCAGTGAACCCTCGAGCAAGTCTTTGTCATTTTTTGAACTACTCAAAGCAACAATTATTAAGAACTCTTCAAGAACCTTAACTACTAATCGTTTTTCTCATGAACTAAAAAAACTATGTCTGTACTTATTTTTAACTTCAGGTCGTCTTGCATATCAAACATTGGTTACTAATATACCTAAAGGTCTTCCATCAATCACAACGTTAAGCAGAACTCTTTCCGAAAATTATGAAAAATTAACTGAAGGACAACTTGCATTTGACGCATTGAAACAATATTTAAAGAAAAAAAAATATCCGTTACGCATTTTTATTTCCGAAGATCAAACTGCTATTGTTAAAAGACCACGGTACGATCAGACGACAAACCAACTAGTAGGATATGTTCTTCTGACATCAGAACAAACTGGATTTCCAGATATTAATCAAAACGAAGTAAATTCAATTTTTGATATAAAACATATCACTGAAAATAAAGAACTGGCATGTAACGCCTGTTAGAACTTTATTTTACATTGAATGTTTTCATTATTTTTAATATTTTTTGTACAACGTGGCAACCTTGCTTTTGCTAGGTCGTTTCGCATATATGCTCCTTATAGTAGTGTAATATAAGCCTTTAAATTGGAAACACGTGTTTGTTTACCAACCAAGTAAAATTCATAACCGAATCATTATAATACAGTCCACTCATTTATTCATAATATTAGCTACCAAAGTTAATAAGCCAATTATAATACCAACATTATTTTGGTCATTCGACACGGATTTAGCCAGTAGTTTATTCAAAACATAGAGAAGTCCAGTTCAACCATTGAGAGATATTAGTGATATTCGCGCCAAAAGCGAGCTACGCCTAGTAACTAGTCCAGCAGCCACCTGCGTGAACAAAAAAACCCAGTAGACCAGTGACGTAGTTGTCGACGTTCATACCAATAGTGAATGCCGGTGAGTTTGTTCCATTTTATTTCCCTTTATACAGTTATTTTCCTTTATTGTAATTATTTGAAATGGCAGCTAGCCTTGAAAGAGTGAGAGGTTCTTTAAAACAAAGAGTCACAAATTTAGGGAAATATATAGATAGCATTAAAGCGGCTCTACCGCAACAAAAACCCGAGATAGGTGAAATTGAAATAAAAATAAGAAATTTTGAAGTGATTTATGAAGAGTTTCAAAGTGTTCAATCGCAGTTAGAGTCATCATGTGATGAATCAGAATTATCGGCACATTATGAATATCGCGAACATTTTGAAAATAAATACGATTCATATTTAGGTTATTTGAATACATTTTTAAAAGATAATGCTTACACTAATAATCAGCCAATTGTTATTAATAATCCCGAGGGGGTGACCACTCTTGGCAATACATGTACATTTTGCTGGAAATCATTGGCAATCATGAGAAATCGCTAGAAATCCCATTGATACGGAAATCGCGGCAATCATTGTGGCAACATTGAAAAAATTGGTTTTGAAAATTTGAATGGTATTACTGTGGCAAGTGGGTACGTCTGCAAATAGTATTAACATATCTAATTGCCAAAAAAAATCTCTGTAGATTTTAAGGGCCTACTACTGTCAATAGCAAAATATTCAAGACTTGTTTGGTTTTAGTTAATTCCAACACGAGTATATGCGGAACATAAAAAAAACGCACTATACGAAGACGCTTCAAAAATTTTATTTTCCGAAAAGACTTCGTGTTTAACATTCTTTTCTTTATGCCATTTTTCAAAATTCTTTCGAATCAAGGTACATTACTCTTGAAGTCAAACAACTCTTCATTATAACCGACTCTCTTGGGAAAATTTGAATACTTACTAATTTGTTGGAAAAAAATAAAAATATTATATTTAAAAAGTACTATGAAAAATTGCATGTTGACGATATTTTACTGATGCAGCGTTGTTCCTTTTTGCCTTTATATTCATTTTTCATTATAACTAAGCAGCCTAGTAATTATTTATTGTTAAAATTACCCATACAGATCACCCGTACAATCGCCCAGCTACGACTGAGTAATAAACACAGGTTACGTTTCACGTACAGAGCGATGTCGTACACAGTTGATCCAAATCAGATATGTACTACCTGTAATCACTTAGTAAATGAAACCTTATACCATTTACCGACCATTTACTATTTGACTATCCAATATATACGACTATGAAGCCGAAGCTTGACTGTTACTTGAGTCATGATTTCTTCATTAATGCCCTTGATAATTTAAACACATTGAATGCTAAAATTATTTCCAGTTACATTTGGAACATATTAAAATTAAGATCATTTATCATTAATGAATAATTAAGCTTTATATAGGTTTCAATTTGTTTTGTTATATATCCTTCGTTTTTTTCCTCTTTATCTTTACCTTCATGTGTTGAATATTAGGTAATAATTGTTTTTCTTTTCATTTTTGTTACTCAGATTTCTCGCTGTAAACTATTTTGTTTTAAGAGCAATAAAAGTACTATTATTATTATTATTATCATTCCAAGTATGCACTTGCTCAGCACTTGCTGGTAATGTTCACCTATCCCGAGCGTGTGTAAACGCAAATGGGATTAGGCTCGGAAGTCACATATTTAGAAATTTACGGACAGTGTGGCAGGTATTTAGGATGGCAGCCTTCTGCAGATCGATGTAAGTATTTTTGTGAAGACCCAGTTTGGTAAGGCTATCTTGTAGAGTTCTGGGAATTAGTCCCGTAGATGAAACGATGATCGGTACCACCTCTATTTTCTCTGCATGCCACATCTGTCTTACCTCAATTGCAAGATCGGTGTATTTTGCAATTTTCTCGTTGTATTTGTCCAGAATATTGTTATTATTGGGTACTGCAACATCCACCAGATAAACCGAGTTAGCTTTTTTATCCACAACTACAATATCAGGCCGGTTATTCGTCACCCGTCTATCGGTGATAATTGACCTATCGTAGTATAGTCTAAAATCAGCATTCTCTAGCACCGAATTCGGATGGTACTTGTAATATGGGGTGTAGGTGTTCACTAATCCAAATTTGTTGGCCAACTTCTGATGGATGATGTTGCAAAGTTGATTGTGCCTGCGTAGGTAATCAATGTTAGCTAAGGCTGAACATCCCGACGTGATGTGTTGTATCGTCTCTGTTGTTTGTTGGCACCTTCTGCACTTGTCCGTAGCGATGTTTGGATCTTTCATGACAAATTTCTTGTAATTGTTGGTATTAATTACTTGGTCTTGAATTGCCGTCATAAATCCTTCTGTTTCTGGAAATAATGTTCCATCAGATAGCCACTTATTTGATGCTTCCTTGTCGATATGAGGTTGATTGAGGTCGTGATGATGTCGACCATGAAGCGCTTTCTGAGCCCACTCCACCTGTTTGTCAGAATCGGTAACGATTTCAAGTCTCATATCAGGGCTTACAAGATTTAAGGGGGAATAGTTTTTATCTGCTTTTGCGACCATCTCATGCAATTCAGATGTTTCAGCCTTGAGAATAAAGAATTCTTGGAGTCTAGATATTTGTTTGTTATGTAAATTAACTATGTCCACTAGACCTCTCCCTCCCTCTCTTCTTGGTAGTGTTGTCCTGATAACTGATGATGTCGGATGGTGACATTTGTGTTTGGTCATCATGGTACGGGTTGTTCTTTGAATATCCTCCAGCTCTGTCTTTGTCCACTTCAGAATTCCAAATGAGTATGTCAGGATCGGTATGGCGTAGGTGTTAATTGCTTTCGCTAGGTTTCCTGCGTTCAACTGGGATTTCAATAAAGTAGTTACCCTTTGAGTGAACTGGCTCCTAATTTTGATTTTTGCTTGCTTTTGGTCTAATAGCTTAGCTTGCTGAAATCCTAGATATTTGTAGGTCTCGCCATTTTGCATGGCAGTTATAATATTCCCATTGGGTAGTAACACATCTCCGTTAACGATTTTACCCTTCTCGATATTTAAGGTTTTGCACTTGTCTAATCCAAATCCCATTTGTATATCACTGGAGAATTTTTCAGTGATATTGAGTAAGTGTTGAATTTGACGCTGGTTGGATGCGTATATTTTGATATCATCCATATATAGAAGGTGGGAAACAGTGCAGCTAGTGTTCCTGTTGGCTTTAAGTTTATAGCCGTAATCCGTATCGTTGAGTAGATTGGAGAGTGGGTTCATTGCCAAACAGAACCAAAGTGGACTAAGGGAGTCACCCTGGAAGATCCCCCTACGGATGGAAATTTCATCAGTTTGGAGGTATTGGCCATTTATTTGTAAATGAAGGTTCGTTCGCCAGTGCTTCATCGCTGATTCAAGAAAAGTAACAACAGTGGGATGTACTTTGTAAATTTGCAGAACTTTCACAAGCCAGGAATGTGGAACGCTATCAAATGCTTTCCTGTAATCTACGAAAGCCGTGTGGATGTTGCGCTTTTCCTTTTGCGCCTGTTTCAGTATAACTGAATCAATGATAAGTTGTTCTTTGCAGCCTTGGTGATCTCGTCTGCAACCTTTCTGTTCTTCTGACAGGATGTTGTTTTGGTCCACATGTCTGTAAATACGGTTAGTGATGCAAGCCGTTAATATTTTATATATAGTTGGTAGGCAGGTTATGGGCCTATACTGCGAAGGATCGTGAGTTTGATGAGTTTTGGGAAGCAAGTGGGTCGAGCCCAGTGTCAGAAATGGTGGTGTATCTTCTGGATGTTGCAAAATATGTGAGAATGATGTTGCCATTGCTTTATGTAGACTGTCAAACTTCTTATACCAAAAGTTTTGGACGTGGTCAACTCCTGGTGTCTTCCAATTACTGGTACTCTTTATAGCTTCGGTTACCTCGCTTGTTGTCAAGTCAACGAAAGACATCGGTTCAATATTGATTTTTTCCTCCTCAGTTCTTATCCAGTGAGCGTTGGATTTATGTTCGACAGGCTTCGACCATAATGAAGACCAGTATTCCGTCAGCTCATCTTTATTTGGAGGACCTTGGTTATGATTGTTTTCTGTACCGCTCAGTTGCCTGTAAAATAACTTCTGATTGTTATTGAATAAGTAATTTTGTTGTTTCCTTTTCGTGCACTTGACATATCGAGATAAACGTTTGGATTTTGCCTTCAACTTTTGTCTGAGTGAATCCATATATTCAAATACATGTTGTTCATGTTGTGGGTGACCTGTATAAGTTTTGATTTTTCGATAGATCTTTCTCACTCTGTTTGTTAATCGCCTCGACGGTTTCAAGCTGTTCTTAAACTCTGTCAACTGCCCCAATTCCCTCCTGATGTCATCAATGGAACTTTCGAGCCTGCGTTGCCACCAGGGCTTGAGCTGTTTGTAGTCCTTACTCTGATTGTTTCCAGGGAATTGGATTCGTTGATTATGAATTCGAAGCACTGCCACCGCTCCACAATAGATGAGAGTGTGAAGTTGTTCCAGTGCTTTGCAGTCTTTGGCATGGTTCTGCAATAGTAAGTTCACTGCTGCTATTATGCTGTTGGTACTCTTATTGGTTCGCAGCTTGGGTAGTTTGGGCCGGTGTATTGGGTTGGTGCCATTAAATTCCGCTAGTGCTTTACAAAGCTCTGTATTATAGTCATTATCAGGTGTTTTGTCGCAATCAATGTTTGTTTTCTCAACGCCATTGTTGTCTTCTTGTGCATTCTCCGGTTCATGTGTATCATGATCGGTAATTATGTCATTCTCCTCATTTTGTAGGTCAAGAAGGACTTCTCCTCGAATTTGTTGCAACGTCGGATCGGGTAGTAGATTGTTTTTCACAATACTTCGACGCTGGTCAGCAATACGTTGTTCCGTGAGATGCTGGAATTCTGGGAAATGTTCAATGAATGCACGGTGGAGGGCGTATCTGTACGTTGTCATATCAGTTTCCATCTTGGTGATTTTGAAATAGGAGCGCATAATAAAAGAGTTCAGCTCAATAGTCCACTTCATGCGCTTCCTGGGCTTTCCGGCTTTTGTGGTCGTGGATGTGCCGACTTGCGTCACTCCAGAAACAGCAGAAGCCGGTGGATGAGGATTGATGTTGTTTTCCTCATGAGTGTGGGTCACAGTAGCCCTACTCGGTGTCACGCTGCGCCTACCGCTAACCGAGGAAGAAGTTGATTTATCATTTTTCGAAGAAGCCCTTCTAGCACCAGCTTGAACGCGACAAGAGTTTAAGGTGTTGCAATGTCGATTCACCTGCCGATTCCTGAGATTTAAAGTCCCAGAATTTACAATCGAATTATTGCTCCCCCCAGAATCCGTGGAGCAGACAGCCGATGTACTAGGTACACTAGCAGTGTTATTATTATTATTATTATTATTATTATATTATTACATTAATCCGAGCATTAATCTTGAAAATTTTTCGTATTTTTGGCCTACCCTGTAGGTTGTTCAACTTGCAATCATTCTATGTACCGCTGATAAGATTATCACTCGGATTATCAGACATGTACTAACTTTTGACACTGTTCCCATTTGAATAGGAATTGTAATAAAAAAATCCTCTATGTTGCATACTAAGTGGACCACACTGTAGGTATATTAGTTTCGGTACCCAGAGGTCGATCTCCAAAATTTTGTAATATTGAAAGATCAAAGTGAATAAAACTGACAACGAATATCAAAATTTTTCCGATTTTAGAAAGTGGCTCTAACCCCAGTTCCAACGATTTAAAACATTATTAAATACCTACCCAAATAAAAAAAATATATAATCTTATCAAAATTTTAGAGTTCGTCCATAATAATGTCAAATAAATATGAAGTCTCTTATCAACACGCAATCATCTCGCAATCGCAGAAATCAATGCTATTTCCAGTGCAGTCGTTGGCAGTCTTAGAAAATCAAAGTGATTTCCATGGCAATCCTTGGCAATCTTTGTAAATCATTAAGATTTCTAGGGCAGTCTTTGACAATCGCTAAAAATCCGAGTGATTGCCAGGAAATCGCATCATTTTGGCAATACATGTACATTTTCTAACTGAGTGGTCACCCCCTCGAATAATCCAAATACAAATTCAAATTTAAACAATATATTAATTCCAAAAATGAAATTAAATGTTTTCAAGGGAGAATCGGAACATTGGCTTGAATTTAAAACTACCTTTGTTTCAGTAGTGCATTCTAGTGATCTACCAGATATTCACAAATTTCAATTATTAAGACAAAGCGTTGATGGCTATGCCAAAAGGATAGTTGATCAAATTGAATTTTCTGGAAATTATTATGGCACAGCTTGGAAAACACTCTGTGATCGGTTTGATAATAAAAAGATTTTAATAAATAAACACATTAAAAACATATTTGCGCTTGATTCCATTACAAAAGAATCTCCTAAGCAATTACGAGAATTATTAGATTTCGTATCTGAAAGTGTGACTTCCATAGAGGCATTAAAAGTTTCAAGAGACAATCTATGTGAATTAATTCTTATTTACGTAATCGCAGGTAAACTAGATAAATCCAGTTACAGAGACTGGAAAGAATGTAAAACAAAAAATGAACTTCCTACACTTGATGAATTTTTTGACTTTTTAAAACATAAAGTAGATACCTTAGATGAGATACAAGATCAAAGTGTGAATGTCAATTCAAATTCTAAGCATTTGCAAAAAAACAATAATTCTAATCAATATTATAGTCGGGACAATGTAAAAAGAAATTTTTTGGTTAATTTTAACTCGAAAAAATGTTGTAGTTTTTGCAAAAAGGATAACCATACTATTTATAATTGTATAGAGTTTTTAAGGCTCGATATTCCATCCAGGGTTGCCAAAGTTAAAGAACTTAAGTTATGCAATAATTGTTTACGCCCTGGGCATGTTTATAATAATTGTACATTGAGACCTTGTTTAAGGTGCCAATCTAAACACAACTCATTGTTACATTCTGAAACTGAGCAAGTAAAAGTTTCTACACAGCAAAAAATCATGTAGCAGTCGTTACTGATGTAACTGATAATAATGACAGGAATGAAACTTTACAATCATACTTAGTCAGTAATCAATTAAATAGTCGCGTTGCTAACTCTCAGACTTTATTATCAACAGTATCGTTTAATATTAAAAATCAGTCAGGAGAATTGGTACATTGCCGGGCTATTCAGGTTCCCAGACAAACCTGATAACTGAAAGTTTTTGTAAAAAACATAATATTACTTCAGTACCCGCACAAGTTTCCATTATGGGTATTAATCAAGTAATTTCACATCTAAATAAAAAATGTAGTGTCAACATGTATTCTAAATATTCTAATTTTACACGCTATGTTACATTTTTTGTTGTACCACACATAACGGAAAAATTACCAGCACCCAGCATTGACATAAAAGACTGGAATATACCAAACAATATAAAATTAGCAGATTGTGCATTTAACGAATCGAAAGATATAGATGCAATCATAGGAGCAAATCTCTTTTGGGATTTACTTTCTGATGGCAAAATAAGCTTAGGTAAAGGTTTACCCATATTAAAAAATACTCATTTGGGTTGGGTTATATCAGGAGATATATCACATGCAACTAATATAGTACATTGCAAGTTTACAAAGGTTATTCCTGAAGATGAGCAATTGAAAAAATTCTGGGAAATTGAGAATTTTCCACATTCTACAAATTTATCACAAGAAGATAGAGAATGCGAGGAACAATTTGAAAAAAATACTTTCAAAAATGAAGACAACCAATTTGTCGTTCAATATCCATTAAAATATCCCATTGAATTTTTAGGTGAATCTCATGACATTGCACTCAAAAGATTTCTGTATCTTGAGAAAAAATTTAAATCCAATGATCAAGCTTATACTCAATATAAAGAATTTATGCAAGAGTATATTGACTTAAACCATATGTCAAAATGTTCCAGTACTACCAATGTAAAATGTTTTATTCCTCACCACGGGGTATTTAAGGAAAGCCTGACAACATCGTTAAGGGTTGTATTTGATGGCTCGTGCCCAACCACCAACGGTTGGTCACTCAATGACCTGCAATTTAGCGGTCCCAAATTACAAAATGATATATTTAAAATATTAGTAAAATTTCGAATTTATACATATGTAGCTTGTGCCGACATTACAAAAATGTATCGGCAAATTCTTGTGCATAATGTGCATCGCCCACTTCAGTGTATTCTGTGGCGAAAATCTGAATCTCAACTAATTGAAGCAGTTCATTTAAACACAGTTACTTACCAAAAGTGCTCCATATTTAGCGATAAAATGTTTAAAACAATTAGCAAAAGATCCTAGTATACCCAAGTCAGTTTCTAGAATGATTGTCGAAGATTTTTACGTAGATAACTTATTGACAGGTTCTAATGATTTAGATGACCTATCTCATAATGTTAAGATTTTGTATGACCATTTAGCTTCATCTCATTTTATATTACGAAAATGGATATCCAATGATTCTCAAGTATTATCCAAACTGGATATTGATAACAAAAATTCTTTAGGTATTCTCACCCTAGGTGAGAAGGAATGTTGTTCAACATTAGGCATTCAGTGGTACAGCAATGAAGATACACTAAAATTGAAATTATCTTCATCAACCGTTACGGTGCCGCCTTCAAAAAGACAAGTTTTATCAGAAATTGCCCAAATCTATGATGCATTGGGTTTAGTCAGCCCTGTAATCATCCTTGCTAAAATTTTCATTTCACGTTTATGGTCCTTGAAATTGTCATGGGATGAACCATTACCTGAATCATCCTTGGCACAATGGAATGATATAAAACAACAAATAAATGATCTTAAATTTTTGGAAATCCCTAGAAGTGTGTGTGGAAAAGAATTTAAGATTATAGACATTCATTGTTTTTGCGACGCTTCATCCAACGCTTATGCAGCCAGGACCGTTGCTAGGCCTTCGGCCGCCCGCTCTGAAAATAAACTTTAAAAAATGAAGTAAATGTTGTAACTTGTAACGTTTTTATTAATAATAATAATTAAACATTAAATTATTTGTGCAAATTAGCACGTATAAAATACATTTAAACATATAATGCAAGTATGGAAGTAATATTAAATAAAAATAAAAAATAAACATAAAAAGAAATAAACGCTTAGGTCTAAATTGTCTATCATAATAAAACGTTATAAAAAAGGTACTTTTCTAGTTTTACTTTCCGCAAATTCTTGAATTGTGTCATTAATATTCAAACTGTCCAAAATATCATGTTCAATAGATATTAATGATAAATTTGTTAATCGTTCTTGCAACATGGTAGACCTTACATAATTTTTAATTTTGAAAAAGACCTTTCGCCGGTTGCAACTGAAACTGGTAAAGTTAACATTATTCTTAAAGCAACAAACAGATTAGGAAATGTTGCCATAAGGCTGTTCTCTAAAATAAATTGCACCAATTTTATACAGATCTTACTTGTTACTTCCGATATTTTAATTTTTTGAAAATGTTGGCAACTATAAACTAAGCAAGAGTTGGCCCTGTGAGGCCGCCCCAAAAATTGGCTGCCCGCGTTCCATGAACGCCTTGCACACCCGCTTCCAACGGCCCTGTATGCAGCTTGCGTATACATACGTAGTATAAATGTTAATGGAAATATACAAGTTAGACTCTTATGTTCAAAAACTAAAGTCGCTCCAATTAAGACATTATCGATACCACGATTAGAATTATGTGCCGCCCTATTAGGTGCTCAATTAGTAAATCAAATACATGATACGATAAATAGTAATATGACAGTGTTTTATTGGTCGGATTCGCAAGTCGTTCTTTATTGGTTAAAAACAGAACCAAATTTGTTAGAAACTTTTGTCGCTAATAGAATATCAAAACTTCAAACATTAACAAATGTTGATAATTGGAATTATGTCAAATCCATTGACAACCCTGCCGACGTAGCCTCAAGAGGCATAACTTCTAAAAAACTTTGTTTATGTAAAATTTGGTGGAATGGCCCATCATTTCTATATACTACTGAGTCTTCATCCTGGCCAACTTTATTCTGGCCAAATTCTTGTTTAAAAAATTCAGATATACCAGAAATGAAAAAGAAATCACATGTTGTGCTTAAAACTTTAGATAACTCCAGTTTAATAACAGATTTAATAGGAAGATTCTCAAATTTATTTAAAATGCGAAGAGTATTTGCCTACGTTAATAGGTTTATTTATAATTTAAAAAATAAAACTAACAGAATAAGTGGAAAGTCATTACAGTTTCATGAGCTTGATAGCTGCTTTAAATTGTTAATAAAATTAGTTCAGCAAGAACAATACAGCAATGAATATCATCAATTGATAAATAGTAAAGATATTGATAAAAAATCCAAACTTTTTCATTTTAGTCCTTTTGTTGATGAAAGTCAATTAATTCGTGTAGGAGGAAGATTGAAATATTCTGATTTACCAGTAGATAAACGACAACCTATTCTTTTGCCACAAGGGCATCCATTAACTTTGCTTATTTTTGATCACTATCATAAATATTTACATCCAGGACCACAGTTATTATTATCCCTTGTTCGACAACATTATTGGCCAATAAAAGGTAAGATATTAGCAAAACAAACTATAAGAAAATCACTTGTTTCCGTCACAAGCCACCTGATAATAAAGTACAAATTGGACCGTTACCCAATGAAAGAATTATTCCCGCATATCCATTTCAACATGTTGGGATAGATTACGCCGGACCATTTTTAATAACCGATAGAAAAGGACGTGGTTGTAAAATTACGAAATGTTATATATGTGTGTTTGTTTGTTTTGTTACCAAAGCTATCCATCTTGAACTTTTATCTGACATGACTACAGAGTGTTTTCTCGCATCATTCAAACGTTTTATTTCAAGACGAGGAGTTCCTAGTAATGTATACTCAGACAACGGTAGTACATTTAAGGGAGCTAAAAATTATTTATCAGAATTTTCCAAATTTTTAAACAATAATGAATCTAAAATTGATGAATTTGCATTAAATCGTAATATAGTTTGGAAATTTTCTCCACCATACAGCCCAAACTTTGGCGGTCTTTGGGAGGCTGCTGTTAAGCAAATGAAATTCCACTTGAAACGTACTATGTTGAATGTTCATTTAACTTATGAAGAATGGTTAACTCTCCTCAATCAGGTTGAAGCCATTTTAAATTCTCGTCCCCTTTTCGCTTTATCAGATGATCCTAACGACCTCGACCCAATTACTCCATCACACTTTCTCATCCATCGTAACCTAAGCTCGCTCCCAGATATTGACCTAACAAACCATCCAACAAACAGACTCTCACGGTATAATCACATTCAGCAGCTATATCAGCGTTTCTGGAAACGATTTTCAATGGAATATGTTAGCCAACTACACCAATCGTATAAGTGGAAGAATACCACCTCACAAATTACAGAAGGAAGTTTGGTACTCATCCGTGATGCACAGCTACCGCCATGTAAATGGAAGATTGGAAGAATAATTAAACTCCATTTTGGTAAAGACAATATTGTGCGCGTAGCCGAAGTGAAAACGCATAACGGTGTAATGACTAGATCAACCAGACATCTTTATCCATTGCCACTTGAAGGACAATTTGAAACTTGAAACTATTTGAAGCTCTCTTCAAATCCCGGGGGCTATGTTAGAACTTTATTTTACATTGAATGTTTTCATTATTTTTAATATTTTTTGTACAACGTGGCAACCTTGCTTTTGCTAGGTCGTTTCGCATATATGCTCCTTATAGTAGTGTAATATAAGCCTTTAAATTGGAAACACGTGTTTGTTTACCAACCAAGTAAAATTCATAACCGAATTATTATAATACAGTCCACTCATTTATTCATAATATTAGCTACCAAAGTTGATAAGCCAATTATAATACCAACAACGCCTACCACGCAACCTATCGTAGATGGAGCTGCTGCATTTTGCTTATCCATATTTGGCAGTAATAATGCATTCAATACACAGGAAGTCTTGTTAAGGTGGAAACACATAGAAAACGAAGCACGCAATTTTGGTATTACGGTCGAAGGGTTCTCAGCAGATGGAGACTCGCGATGTTTAAAGGCAATGAAGACACTTGCAAACCTTCCTTCTGATGATACTCAAGGATCGCTGTACTCTCCTTATTTTAAGGTGGGTACATTCAATTACAAACTGAGTAAACCTGTTAGTTAATGATCGGTTGTAAAATTTTATTTCAATTTCAGGCGTCTTTCTTAACTAAATCCCCAGTAGCTGTCCAAAATATCATGTTCAATAGATATTAATGATAAATTTGTTAATCGTTCTTGCAACATGGTAGACCTTACATAATTTTTAATAATTTTTAATTTTGAAAAAGACCTTTCGCCGGTTGCAACTGAAACTGGTAAAGTTAACATTATTCTTAAAGCAACAAACAGATTAGGAAATGTTGCCATAAGGCTGTTCTCTAAAATAAATTGCACCAATTTTATACAGATCTTACTTGTTACTTCCGATATTTTAATTTTTTGAAAATGTTGGCAACTATAAACTAAGCAAGAGTTGGCCCTGTGAGGCCGCCCCAAAAATTGGCTGCCCGCGTTCCATGAACGCCTTGCACGCCCGCTTCCAACGGCCCTGTATGCAGCTTGCGTATACATACGTAGTATAAATGTTAATGGAAATATACAAGTTAGACTCTTATGTTCAAAAACTAAAGTCGCTCCAATTAAGACATTATCGATACCACGATTAGAATTATGTGCCGCCCTATTAGGTGCTCAATTAGTAAATCAAATACATGATACGATAAATAGTAATATGACAGTGTTTTATTGGTCGGATTCGCAAGTCGTTCTTTATTGGTTAAAAACAGAACCAAATTTGTTAGAAACTTTTGTCGCTAATAGAATATCAAAACTTCAAACATTAACAAATGTTGATAATTGGAATTATGTCAAATCCATTGACAACCCTGCCGACGTAGCCTCAAGAGGCATAACTTCTAAAAAACTTTGTTTATGTAAAATTTGGTGGAATGGCCCATCATTTCTATATACTACTGAGTCTTCATCCTGGCCAACTTTATTCTGGCCAAATTCTTGTTTAAAAAATTCAGATATACCAGAAATGAAAAAGAAATCACATGTTGTGCTTAAAACTTTAGATAACTCCAGTTTAATAACAGATTTAATAGGAAGATTCTCAAATTTATTTAAAATGCGAAGAGTATTTGCCTACGTTAATAGGTTTATTTATAATTTAAAAAATAAAACTAACAGAATAAGTGGAAAGTCATTACAGTTTCATGAGCTTGATAGCTGCTTTAAATTGTTAATAAAATTAGTTCAGCAAGAACAATACAGCAATGAATATCATCAATTGATAAATAGTAAAGATATTGATAAAAAATCCAAACTTTTTCATTTTAGTCCTTTTGTTGATGAAAGTCAATTAATTCGTGTAGGAGGAAGATTGAAATATTCTGATTTACCAGTAGATAAACGACAACCTATTCTTTTGCCACAAGGGCATCCATTAACTTTGCTTATTTTTGATCACTATCATAAATATTTACATCCAGGACCACAGTTATTATTATCCCTTGTTCGACAACATTATTGGCCAATAAAAGGTAAGATATTAGCAAAACAAACTATAAGAAAATCACTTGTTTCCGTCACAAGCCACCTGATAATAAAGTACAAATTGGACCGTTACCCAATGAAAGAATTATTCCCGCATATCCATTTCAACATGTTGGGATAGATTACGCCGGACCATTTTTAATAACCGATAGAAAAGGACGTGGTTGTAAAATTACGAAATGTTATATATGTGTGTTTGTTTGTTTTGTTACCAAAGCTATCCATCTTGAACTTTTATCTGACATGACTACAGAGTGTTTTCTCGCATCATTCAAACGTTTTATTTCAAGACGAGGAGTTCCTAGTAATGTATACTCAGACAACGGTAGTACATTTAAGGGAGCTAAAAATTATTTATCAGAATTTTCCAAATTTTTAAACAATAATGAATCTAAAATTGATGAATTTGCATTAAATCGTAATATAGTTTGGAAATTTTCTCCACCATACAGCCCAAACTTTGGCGGTCTTTGGGAAGCTGCTGTTAAGCAAATGAAATTCCACTTGAAACGTACTATGTTGAATGTTCATTTAACTTATGAAGAATGGTTAACTCTCCTCAATCAGGTTGAAGCCATTTTAAATTCTCGTCCCCTTTTCGCTTTATCAGATGATCCTAACGACCTCGACCCAATTACTCCATCACACTTTCTCATCCATCGTAACCTAAGCTCGCTCCCAGATATTGACCTAACAAACCATCCAACAAACAGACTCTCACGGTATAATCACATTCAGCAGCTATATCAGCGTTTCTGGAAACGATTTTCAATGGAATATGTTAGCCAACTACACCAATCGTATAAGTGGAAGAATACCACCTCACAAATTACAGAAGGAAGTTTGGTACTCATCCGTGATGCACAGCTACCGCCATGTAAATGGAAGATTGGAAGAATAATTAAACTCCATTTTGGTAAAGACAATATTGTGCGCGTAGCCGAAGTGAAAACGCATAACGGTGTAATGACTAGATCAACCAGACATCTTTATCCATTGCCACTTGAAGGACAATTTGAAACTTGAAACTATTTGAAGCTCTCTTCAAATCCCGGGGGCTATGTTAGAACTTTATTTTACATTGAATGTTTTCATTATTTTTAATATTTTTTGTACAACGTGGCAACCTTGCTTTTGCTAGGTCGTTTCGCATATATGCTCCTTATAGTAGTGTAATATAAGCCTTTAAATTGGAAACACGTGTTTGTTTACCAACCAAGTAAAATTCATAACCGAATTATTATAATACAGTCCACTCATTTATTCATAATATTAGCTACCAAAGTTGATAAGCCAATTATAATACCAACAACGCCTACCACGCAACCTATCGTAGATGGAGCTGCTGCATTTTGCTTATCCATATTTGGCAGTAATAATGCATTCAATACACAGGAAGTCTTGTTAAGGTGGAAACACATAGAAAACGAAGCACGCAATTTTGGTATTACGGTCGAAGGGTTCTCAGCAGATGGAGACTCGCGATGTTTAAAGGCAATGAAGACACTTGCAAACCTTCCTTCTGATGATACTCAAGGATCGCTGTACTCTCCTTATTTTAAGGTGGGTACATTCAATTACAAACTGAGTAAACCTGTTAGTTAATGATCGGTTGTAAAATTTTATTTCAATTTCAGGCGTCTTTCTTAACTAAATCCCCAGTAGCAGTTCAAGATACTGTTCACATTGAAACAAAACTTAAAACAAGAATATTAAATCCAAATGTGAGGCTGAAAATGGGAAACTATGAGGTATCAAAAGATCACCTAATGGCTCTTATTCAAAACGTTTCAAAGGATAAACATCTTTCATCAACATGTCCCAGCTTTTTAGACAGTAAGTATTTAACGTGTAGTATATGCCTTAAGAAAGTTTTCATAGCAAATTTCAATGTTTTCAACGCTTCCCTTTTTGCCTAGTCCAATGAGTTTTACATACATATAAACAGGCCAAACCGATTTTTAGGACAAACTAGTTCGTCCCAAGCGCGTCGTTTCTCCTAGGCCAAACTTGTTTATCCTAATGCATACGAGATGAATAATATTTCAGGCAAAACTAGTTTATCCTAGCTGAAACTGGTATATCCTAGGACAAACTATTTTGTCCAAAAAACGGTTTGGCCTGTAACATAATTATATAAATTATATTCTATAAAATAATTATTATGTACATTTTTAGGTACCGACAAAATGAACTTCGACGCGATAGATAAGTTGTCGTCGACTCGAGTGACGGACATTCTATCGCAAAATGAAGAGTCCAAAGGAACTTCGCAGTTTCTTGTTCTAACGAGATATATACTGGATTCATTTCTAGATAAGGCAATTGCAGTAGAAAAAAGGGTTCATCTTCTTTGGTATTCTATTTTTTTTTGCGGCTATGGAGAGCGTGGATTAAAGAAAGTAATGTTAATACCTTAACAAAAAATTGGATTACTATGAATAGTTACACTTGTGTCGAACTTAACGCACACGCGTTATTGATTTTAATTGAACGATTTAGAGATAAGCCTGAGTACTTAATGCCATGGATTTTCAGTAGCCAGCTCTGCGAGAAATTTTTTCGGCAAGCAAGATCTATGACATCGACATGTTCAACTGTTGTAAATTTTGATCTACTTGACTTACTTAGAAGAAGACACAGAATTCAAGCAATAAATAGTATAGTCAGTGACTCCGGTAGGTACATTCTTGTCACGATTATAGTATTTATTACAGTTGACAAAATGTCGGCCACGTGTTAATAAGGCGGGTGTATAAATTATATAAATAGAGGAAATCAGTGATCAAAAATTTTCAAAATGGCGATCTGTAAACATCTAGCCTTCAAAAGTCTCCACGTCACCATTTCCTTGTCTAAGAATAGAAAATCGTTGCTTTTGTGTATTTTAAATAAAATTATAAACCTAATCAAATCCGCCTTATTAACCCGTGGCCGACTTTATCCGATTTTGTAATATATACGAACGGCTAATTTTGGGCCAATTCATTTTGAGCGCATTTGGAGTCACTCGGTTTGTTTTTTGTCGTTATATTATGCATAATTATTATTTTAATGTTCTAATCAAGTCTCATTATTTTAGGAGATTCCTTCATATTTCCGAGGGAAAGAAATAAGAGGCTAGGAACAAACGCCAAATCTTGTGCAAACATCCCTACTCAAGAGGATATACAAAGTGTTTTATTAACAGCGAAAAAAGAAGCAATTAAAGACGCAGAAGCCTTAGGCATACATTTATCAGAAGAAGAATGCGAAGCTGCTTTAAATAACGTGTCGATTCCTGTAATAAATTGGCTTCCAGAAGAAGAAGGACTGGAATCTGGAAACAATAATACTACTCAAAATGAACAAGTAGTAGACGTTAATGAAGAAGACCAAGAGGACATTGAAACTGAACAAAGTCACTTTAAAAACCTAGATGAATTGAATTTAAAAGATTTTACTGGAAAAAAAAACACTAACAGACAGGTCTGTTCTTCAACTTCAATTGAAAAATAAAGATATTACGGCAAAAAAATCAACTTTATGTTGGCTATATTTCAACAAGAGATCTCGGTTGTCTACAGATAGGCTAAAACGATGTAAGGGAATGAGTAATTCAAGAAAATTGAAGACAAATAAAAAAAGCTGCCTTAAAGACCCAGACATTAAAACGTTGAAACACTCCCGAAAAAACTTTAAAAAAAATAGTAGAGAAACATCTGAGGAAACAACTGATTCTGAATCAGACCAATATATTGAACTGGACGACGAAAGTTCTGTGGAGGATGAGGAATCTACTACAAATATTGACGATGATGACATTTCAGGCAATAATGATATTGACCTTGAGAGGGAAGGTTATTATGCGGTATGCTACAAAACTTGGTATATTGGAAGAATAACAGAAATAGTAAATGAAACCACAAGTGAAGTTAAATTTTTAAAATTAGAATTGGATAAATATGTATGGCCCAAAGAAGAAGACAAACAGATTGTCAACAACAAATTTATTTTTTATGGCCCCATTTTTTTGGAGGGCAATGGACCTTTTCAGATAACAAGAGCGGATAAAGTAAATATAGAAAAAGCCTTCAAAACTGTCAAAAAGAATTTGAAAGAGTTTCTCTAAAATTACGATGTTTGAGATGATATTATCAAGCTTTATATGTTAGTTCTTGTATGTTGTATATATTAAAAGATACATTTTTATTCAAAAATATGTAAGTTTTATTCTGGAATCATGCACTATAACGCGAAATCACGCGAAATCTTGCGAAATCATGCGAAATCACGCGAAATCATGCGCAATCAAGCGAAATCATGCGCAATCACGCGAAATCATGCGCAATCACGCGAAATCACACTCATCTTTGCTTTTGGGCATCCAAGTCGTCTTCGCCTTTGTTCCACCAAACTGTGTTACCCGTATTCTTTTTTGTTTTCTCCATACAGTTTTCAGGTTAGTACCTTCAATATCGCTTCGATTAGGTACTGGCGATATGGTTAAAAATATACTGAATTAATAAATTAAAAATAAAACTGTTATCAGTTAAAATTAATTAACATAAAATACATTTTTAGATTTCCCGCAGATTAAATTGTTGAGCTGATGAAATTTATTGTGATGTGATTTATTTATCACTCAGGAACCAGTGATAAATTTCGTATACTTTCGTTTGATTAACACCTGTGTTTAAATTGACATCTTCCATTATCTAAAAATAAAATTTATTGTACAATTTAAAAAAGTTAGCTTGATTTATGTGAAGACTCAATAGTCGTGTGCCGCTGGCTCATCCGTTGAAACTAGGCACAACAGATGTTGAGTATGCTGGCTGAGTTCCGTCTGAACCATAGAGTAATGAATAAGAGGTTTTAAATCATATGGAAGAAAATGGAACAAAGTTTGTGCGTAGCCTGTAGCGCATGGGACTCACGATGTACAGCAACTAACTAAACTAACAAACCCCGCCCACCTATAAGTACACAAAACATTTTATTTTTAGTATTACTTAAATTTGAGGTTAGCCGTTGTCATTTTGAATTTATTTTTATTTAATCTACTCACTAGCCTTTCTGCAAAGAAATTAATTATCTTTGTCAGCGACCACCTAATAATAAGTCAATATTTTACTTCCTTACAAAAGTTATATGGTACCCATATAGCTGTCGTGAATTATGGTTCATAATACACTGGAGTGTATTATTGTGTATTCATAATTCACGACTAGAGATTGGATACAATATGTAATAAACTATTAAATATGTGTATTTTGTTCAGGAAATTTGTTTCTGAAATATATCGTATCGATAAAATATTGTAATTTTTAAAAATGTTATACAGGGTGATGTTTTAGTATTATACAAAACAGTGTGTACCTTTTGAAAGCCGATTCGGAGATGAATAAAACATTTGTATTGTTAAAAATATAGTACTACTAATTATCATAAGTGTACGAAAAATTATATTTGTTCACGACCACCTGATAATAAGTCAATATTTTACCTCCTAACAAAAGGTATATGGTACCCATATATCTACTGTCGTGAATTATGGTTCATTATACACAGTAGTGTATTATGGTTTATAAGTCACGGCTAGAGATGGGGGTACAATATGAAATGAACTATTGAATATGTGTATTTTGTTCAGGAAATTTGTTTCTGAATATATCGCATCGATAAAATATTGTTATTTTTAGTATTGATACTTTTCATAACGATATTTTCTAATATTAAGTATTTTAAAACAATATATTTATAACGGTACGTTGTGTTGATACCTACTTTACACAGTATCGCCCATCTCTATATATGTCAAATTATATTTTTATGTAGCTGTCAGCAGGCTGTCAGAACATTTTGAGGTTAGTAATACTAAATCGTTACGATCTGTTATTTAATAAAATAAGTTAATGGTCGTGGACAAAGTATAGTATTTTACTCGCAATTTATGGCCAATATTCACTCGGCTGACTTGCGCCCCTCGCCTGCGGCTCGTGACGCAAACGTCACCCGTCGTGAATATTGGCTATCATAAATTGCTCGTTTAATAATATACTATTTTGCAAGAACATTATATTTTTTTAAATGTATGTCTCATGTTGCTAAATTTTTAATTCATAGTTAAATTTGATTTACTTGTTAAGAATTGAGCAATCGTGTGGGGAGAAAAATAAGTACGCCATTTTTGTTATCTACTTGTGTACTTTGTAAGATCCTTATTAGAGTTTTGAAAATCCATATGCATGGTGAAATTTTTTATATCAACAGAACAAGACCGCTCCTGATTTTTTTCTAGTTTGAATGAATCAGTAAATTGGGTGATAGTAGTGTAACGTTTTACCAAAATATGAGACGAATCGATATTACCGTTCAAAAGTTATGATGTAAGGAAATATCAGTCGAAATTCACAATTCCACCTGTATATTATTAAAATATGGGAGTGGACACTTTTTAATGGCCATTTGACATTCCCCATAGGAGTCTCCATACGAGGTAGGAGTATGTACAGTTTCTCATCATACACCCTGTATATTAATGTAATTTAGGATGTTATTGAAGGTATTCTACCTATATAGTACTTATGTGAAAAAGTGCTTTAATATTTTGAACACTGTATTTATGTGCTTGCTCTGTAATTTTGGTGTATGCTTCAAGATGCCAAATTGTTTAAAGGGGTACGTCAATTGAATAACTAAAAATTATACATATAAGAAGCTTTAAGTTTCGTGATCTAGATATTAAACAAATTCATAAATGTTTCGAAATAATGAACCTTAATCATTAAAAATAAAAGATGTTATTTGCGTGAAGATCACTTCCTTAAAAATAATTTTACTGACTCATTTAGATTGACAAAATTTGCACTTCCTTTCTAAACTTAGTCCTAAATACAATTTATCCTCAACAGCCAGGGTATTTTACAGCGAACGGGTTGACAAAACTCGTTGTCAGATCAACTGGTGAAATCCCCCAGTTTGTTATGAGGTTTTTTGACATTCGATTATTGTCTATGTTTTTATGATGCTTTTCAATTCGTTGTTTCCCTAAGATTAAAAAAAACAGTTATTTTCGTAGCTAATGATTTAGGCAAATCTGCAGTAAATGTCAAGAGATTTCAACGTTTTTTATTTTTAAATAAGTATTTTTTAATTACGCCCTACGAGGCACGGACCAATAAGAAAGAACTGCCAATCTAACAACAGATTGACTTCTCTAGTTTTCATTAAGCAAAGAAAAAAACCACAGCTTGGCAACATCACAATATTTTTTTTGCAACGTCATCGTCTTTTTATCGTAAACAAACTATAGACCAGTGGTTTTTTATAATTTTCCATTCCAATTACGCCTTCCAGCAGTGGTTCCAGTTTTTTCTCGAAGCTACTTTTAGTTCATTTTTATCTTAACGCTATACAATCAAATCAAAAGGCACCTGGACGTCCGTCAGAACAATTAATTGAATTGTTGATGAACAATGCGCAAAAATATTAATATGAAATTATCCATCGTGGCAAAAACTTTCAAACGGTTACATGGATATGTAAATATATATTATCATACTCGTACACCTAATTACGACAGTCACGTATTTATCAAACTTTAAACAATGAAATTTACCGAGATAATACCACATTAAAAATGTAGGCTACCTACAGAGATAATATAATATTTAAGTCTGTAACTAATATGCTGGCTGTATAAACTAATTATTTGTAAAATAGGAACTAAGTATTTGAAAAACTGCTCCACGCTGTTTGCACGCAGAAGGTTTATCTGACAATAAGTTTACACTATCAATAGGGTGTTTATGATATTGTTTATTTGTTTGTAACTTCTTTTTCTTTCATTATACAGTATGTAGAAGCCAAACGGAATAAATTCATTATCTGGCTCGATTACTATACCGGGTGGTCCAATAAGCCGATCTCTCTATATCAGAAACTAATCATGCTATAAATTTAGGTGGAAAAATTCCTTAGGCGAAGAGAAATTGCTGGAAATAACTAAGTTTTTGTGAAATATATCCAATTAAACAAAGTGTTAAATAAGTAAACTAGAAAGAGGGCTAAATTCCACACAAACTTGTTCAAGTGCTTTTTTCAGTTTTTCAAATAAAGGGTGGGAGAAAGTGGGAAAGTGTTTTTGGACAACAAATATAACTTCTGAAAACTTGATTATTACTAAAGCTGACAAAGGCAATTGTGTTGTAATTTTAGATAAGGCACAATATTTGTCTAAGGTTGAAGATTTCCTTATTTCAGATTCTTCTATAGTTCCCTTAAATTCTGACCCCACGGTTAAATTTTATAATTACTTAAAAACTACAATTAGAAAAGATTTTAATGAATTTCTGTTACCATTTAATCAGAGACACTTCATGATTTGTCCCATGATTTCAGTCACCCCACTTTTATATGGCTTACCTAAAATACATAAGAAAGATTGTCCTATAAGGCCAGTTGTTAGTTTCATTGATTCTCCTGTTTCTAAACTTGCTTTCTTTGTAATACCTTGAAAGAACTCACTAATTTTAATAATTCTCACTCAGTAATTAACTCTTTAGAGTTGTGTAAGAATTTACATGATCTTAAAATACCAAGTAATTCTATTCTATTCTCTTTAGATGTTTCAAACCTCTTCCCAAGTATCCCTCTTGATGAATGTATAACTTTGGTTAGAGATTTAATGTTCAATAATAATGTTCCAACTCATACTATACTTAATATTTGCTCTTTGTTAGGTCTTGCATTGAAACAAAACTTTTTTAAATTTAATGATAAATTTTATTCTCAAACTTAAGGTTTGACAATGGGTTCTAGTTTATCCCCTTTCTTGGCTGAGGTTTTCATGAATAATCTTGAAGAAAAGTATCTAAATTCTAACTTTAAGAATAAGATCATTTTTTTTTATTGGTGAACCCTTTTACCTATGTAAAGCACGCCCCAGCGTGTTTAAAACGAACTTTAAAACACGCGCGTTTTTTAAAGTTACCATAGCAACATCAACATCTCGAGATACGAAGTGTAATGTCTAATGGTCTAAATGTCTAAATGATTGAATTATTGATCTGACAGGAGTACTTAGTAACATCAAAACCTTTATTTGAACAATATTTAACAATTTCAATTTTATAAATGAAAATGGAAAGTGCAGGTGATATTGTTCGAGATATTAATATTTCGATTTTTCAAGGAAATGGTATTTAAATTGATACTATTAACATTTCCATGACAACGCAAGGTAAACTAATGTCATCACAAATTCAACCATTTGACATTATCATTTATTTCCATTTCTTTTCCTTGTAATAGTAATAGATACCAATACCTATTTATAATTTCAAAGTGCACCAATAAAAAAAAAAATAGCGTAAAGTTTTCGTGGATAACTGGTCTTTGAAACACTTGCTCTATTTCGAGCACTCCGGCGAAAAATCGCGCGTGTTTTAAAGACCTTAATATCCACTTATACTTTAATATACTATGTTATTACAGATATGTCGATGATTGTATCTTGCTTTTTAGTGGATCACTTTTGGATATTGATTGTTTTCTTAAATTCATCAACGGGTTGCATCCCAGAATAAAATTTACAGTTGAGCTAGAAGTAGAAGGTCAAATCTCATTTTTGGATTTATTAATATCGAGAGACTTACCTATATAATCAATCACTTTCTTTTAATATATATAGAAAACCAACTACAACTGATTGTTTGATAGATTATCATTCCTGTCATCCAATGTCACACAAATTAGCATCCTTTAATAGTTTTTTCAATAGATGTTTTTCTTTACCGTTGTCCAAACAGGCATTTGACAATGAAGTTAATATTATTAAACAGTTGGCAATCAATAATAATTTTCCTTTGGATTTCATACAAAAAATTTATTTAAAAAACTTTTATAAATTTAGACTTTCATTTACTAAAATTAAAGAAGAGAATATTGATGAGAATTTTGTTGGCTCATTGATTTATTTTGGTGAAATTTCCTATAAATTTGTTAACATTTTAAAAAAATATAATATTAATGTTGCTTTAAAGACAGATTCTTCTTTAGGTAGTATTTTCGTTAAGACTAAGGATGCGTTTCTAATGTTACATAGATCTGAGGTATACAAAATATCCTGTTTTGATTGTAATGCAGTATATATTGGCAAAAGTGGTCGTAGACTTGAAAACCGTTTGATGGAACCTAAAAATTGTATTAAGAAATATTCCAATTTTGATTACTTCAATTCGGTAATCAAAAACGCACTAGTGCGGTAATGAGAATATAGAAATATATTAATACCAGAATTGAATATTCAAAATAACACTGGAAGCTGCATTTTCAATTTCCGAAAGGAGATTGTCTTCGCTTGAACTCATTTTTATAGATTTTTGCTCATTCAAATTTGATGACATAACTAATTTATTTTATTTCCACATCCTTGTTTGTCTTTGATGATATGGTCACAAAATATGATACACAGTACCTTATGTTTGCAGTCAATATTATTAAAAATACGTTGGATTGGAATTTTTTTTAAATTTTAATATAGGAATAGGTAGGTAATGTTGATAATACTAATAAACAGTTGTAGATAAAATTTTGTACGTAACACGTGTGATAGGAATTATTAACGCACTTATGTAATTACGCGACTCGGCCTACGGCCTGGTCTTGCAAACTTCACATGCGTGCGTTAATAATGTCCATATCCCACTAATTACGTAAATAACTATTACCGAGACTATTACTTACGTGTATGTGTTGAATCTTAAAGATTCTTTCTTCTTTTATATGTAAATGAAATGTTAACGGTTGTATGGGTGATAGATCTACACTTGTCATTGATTCATAGAACTTTTTAAAATTAGATATTTTGTTTCACAAGTTTAAATAATTTATAAATTTGTCATATGTCACTTCCTTTTAGTACTTCACTACTTCCGTTACAAGTTGCCACGTGCATTTAGTGTCTCATAGTTGAAAGGAAGATATTGGAATTAAAATTAATATTGTTTGTAAATGGAAGCGATCAAGCATGAACATGTTACTGTTCATACTCACTCAGTTTATTTTGTGTATTTTGGTGATGCTTAAATTCACAATCTTTAAGAGTTTGTTTCCCATTGTGAAATACTCTATCGAAGGGACCCGAAGTTCCCATTTGATAAACTTCATCACTAATATTTCTTCATCCCTCTTTTTTCATGATGGGTTTTTCCACATGTACATCATGAAAATCTTTTTGATATTTAAACTTCCCCCTTAATTTTTTAAAATTCTAAGAGATAAATTTCATCAAATTGAATATTTTTCTCTCTTTTCTATATTTCAATTAAAGATTTCACATTAGTTATACGTATAATAGTTAGAAGTATTCCTAAGTTAATTTAAGGTTTTCATTTTTTCTCTTTTTTCTCATGTAATTACACGACTCGGCCTACGGCCTCGTCTTGCAAACTTCACATGCGTGCGTTAATAATGTCCATATCCCACTAATTACGTAAATAACTATTACTTACGTGTATGTGTTGAATCTTAAAGATTCTTTCTTCTTTTATATGTAAATGAAATGTTAACGGTTGTATGGGTGATAGATCTACACTTGTCATTGATTCATAGAACTTTTTAAAATTAGATATTTTGTTTCACAAGTTTAAATAATTTATAAATTTGTCATATGTCACTTCCTTTTAGTACTTCACTACTTCCGTTACAAGTTGCCACGTGCATTTAGTGTCTCATAGTTGGAAGGAGAATATTGGAATTAAAATTAATATTGTTTGTAAATGGAAGCGATCAAGCATGAACATGTTACTGTTCATACTCACTCAGTTTATTTTGTGTATTTTGGTGATGCTTAAATTCACAATCTTTAAGAGTTTGTTTCCCATTGTGAAATACTCTATCGAAGGGACCCGAAGTTCCCATTTGATAAACTTCATCACTAATATTTCTTCATCCCTCTTTTTTCATGATGGGTTCTTCCTTGCAACTTTTGCAATTAGTTTTAATTGTCATAGGTCGAGGGTACTTTCCAGAGAAAAAAATTGAAATTTTTTTTGTTCAATGTTCAATGCAAACACGTAATTATTGTAAATTATAATAGAACTGGATTAAATTTGTAACAAAATGGGGCAAACCGCAAGCTGATAGCTATTGTCGAACTCGAGATATAAATAAAAACACATACATAAGTAAGTATAGTTGCCTCACCCTGTATTATAACTTACGCCCCTCTACCTTCAGCCCCGTCTGAATTATTTTAATGGGATGTGATATGTCATTTTAAAGGTCTCTTCATTCTCTATTGGATAAGAAAAAAACAAGGGATTGTTGTAAACCATTTCATTGGTACCCTTTTTAATTAAGGGCAATTTGAATGGCGATCATTTTTTGTCAAAATACTGGAAATAAAATAAACGACATGCCGAAAACCGGGATATACGTTACAAACGATGACGCACACCAAGAAGGCTATTGAATTAACCATAGTCTCGTGCATGGACTCCAAGAGTAGTATAGGGCATGTCCACGTGACGTCACAAACTATTTTGACAACTTGGTGGTGGCAAAACAATAAACAAAGCGTTCAGTACACGTGGTGCTTAATATTGAGGTTATGCTGATTTATAATGATAGATGTGTTTGTGAGTTTGAGTTTGGTTGGTTTTGCATCAGTGTACCTACTTTTAAAGTTATTTTAATTGTTGAGCTTGCATATTTAATACCATATAATATAGGTTAATAGTTGTTTGTTGTTTGATAATTTTTCAACGTGTCTATTGTTTATTGTTTTACCATCGTCGAATTGTCAATGTCAACTGTCGTGGACATGCCCTATAGGAAGTTCAACCAATTATAGGTGATACGGTTGCTACCGGTTGCTACGGTCGCTACGCTCGGCTATGAATTCAGCATCGGCAGTCAATCTACTACTTTGCTGCCTAGTTAAACAATAGTATTATTAAAGTATAAGTGGATATTAAGGTCTTTAAAACACGCGCGATGTTTTAGAGACAAATTATCCACGAATACTTTACGCTATTTTTTTTATTGGTGCACTTTGAAATCATAAATATACTGATATCTATTACTACTACAAGGAAAAGAAATGGAAATAACTGACAATGTAAAATGGTTGAATTCGTGATGACATTAGTTTACCTTGCCTTTACCTTAATATAGTATCAAATTGAATACTATTTTCACCCATTTGAAAAATCGAAATATTAATATCTCAAACAATATCACCTGCACTTTCCATTTTCATTCATAAAATTGAAATTGTTGAATATTGTTCAAATAAAGGTTTTGGCGTTAAAAAGTACTTCTGTCAGATCAATAAAAAAAAATGACATTTAGACCATTAGACATTACACTTCGTATCTCGAGATGTTGATGTTGCCATGGTAACTTTAAAAAACGCGCGTGTTTTAAAGTTCGTTTTAAAGGTTTTAAACACGCTGGAGCGTGCTTTAAATAGGTAAAAGGGTATACCAATAAAAAAAATAACTATTTCTTTACGTTCAATGTTTACGGCAAACAATTTGATTATTAGTATATTACGTAACGTGTGTGGTAAGAAGCATTTTACGCAAGAATAGAAAAGTTACGTAGGATGCCGCGTAGTGGCGAGTGCGTAATTCCGTGAGTGCGTAAAATGCTTTACAACACGAGTTGCGTAAAATGCTTTACAACACGAGTTGCGTACTATACTTTACCTACGACCTACTTCCACTTGTATTTATATTCTTATTATTGATAATACTTGAACAACATCAACAATATTAGCAAAGTCTATATATTCAAGAAGCCAGCTCACTCTTTTGATCGTCGGAAAACGCCGGCATTTTTTGCTGGGAGTCGTAAATCATGTGCGACACCTGTTTTTGGTAGTATACGAGGGGACGGATGGTGAATTCATTTGTGAAGGAATTTACCGGGTGCAATTAGAAAATATGTTGACTTTATTCTTGTTTTGAGAAATATTGGAAACTTATATAAATTATATATATATATATATATATACAGGGTGTTTCATTGGGAAATGGGCATACGGTAAGGGTAGGTAGAGGTCGCCTAGATGGTTCTAAAAAACCCCCATATGATGGGTCTAGCGCTCTTTATAACCGAGATACAGGGTGTTTTATGAATTTATCCTATTTCTTTCGAACCTCATAACTTCCGAGTTACCCTGTATATTATTTTGAGATTTGGTACACGTAATAACCATTACCTAGAGACTCCATCAAAAGCATCTCCAAAAAGATAGTGCAGGTCCGGCTTAATAAAAAATTTCAAAACTCGTCTTTCCTAAAAACAACACCCTGTATATGGATTTTTTTTAAATTGCTCTTTATAATTGGAAAGGGTATAAAAAGTCGAATCTACTTATTTCGTTTTCATTTTTCCGCAGACAATTTTACTACCAAAAATTTACCGTCAAAGTTATAATTTATGCACGTTTTTGGGGTTAACAATGGTATCGGAGAGGTTTTTTTTTATTTTTTAGCTTGAAATGAAATCCATTTAATGCATCTAGAGAAGCATCCTAGAAATTCAATTGAGTTTGTATGTTTACGAGTACAGACCACTAAAAAATGTGATTACAGAGCCGTACTTAGGACATACCCATTCAATATGTTTCGAATATCTCGAACACCCTGTATAAGGATATGTATCTGGAAACTATGCACTTCTACATTTAGAATAACAAGAGTAAAATACGAGAAATGAACTTATACTTAAAAAAATGTTAAAAGTACTCGTTTGGACAATGTTGTTAGAATTTCTTGTTTTCTGTTCATGTCAATTAATAAAATTAATAAAAATCTCTCCGTTTTTTTAAGTATAAATTCATTTCTCGTATTTTACTCTTGTTATTCAAATGAAGAAGTGCATAGTTTCCAGATACATATCCTTATACAGGGTGTTCGAGATATTCGAAACATATTGAATGGGTATGTCCTAAGTACGGCTCTGTAATCAAATTTTTTAGTAGTCTGTACTCGTAAACATACAAACTCAATTGAATTTCTAGGATGCTTCTCTAGATGCATTAAATGGATTTCATTTCAAGCTAAGAAATAAAAAAAAACCTCTCCGATACCATTGTTAACCCCAAAAACGTGCATAAATTATAACTTTGACGGTAAATTTTTGGTAGTAAAATTGTCTGCGGAAAAATGAAAACGAAATAAGTAGATTCGATTTTTTATACCCTTTCCAATTATAAAGAGCAATTTAAAAAAAATCCATATACAGGGTGTTGTTTTTAGGAAAGACGAGTTTTGAAATTTTTTATTAAGCCGGACCTGCACTATCTTTTTGGAGATGCTTTTGATGGAGTCTCTAGGTAATGGTTATTACGTGTACCAAATCTCAAAATAATATACAGGGTAACTCGGAAGTTATGAGGTTCGAAAGAAATAGGATAAATTCATAAAACACCCTGTATCTCGGTTATAAAGAGCGCTAGACCCATCATATGGGGGTTTTTTAGAACCACCTAGGCGACCTTTACCTACCCTTACCGTATGCCCATTTCCCAATGAAACACCCTGTATATATATATATAAATATAAAATAGCTACTATTATTGGTGAGTAGCTTTTTAGAAATTTTGTTTTAACCGAGGAATGATTTGAAAAAAATCATCAACATAGACTTCCGAGCGTATATCTGATAATACTTAATAACTAATACAGAATGAACATAAATAACACAGTTTAGCATCTACTTGGGACAAAACGGATACAAATGAACAATTATTTAGGTCAAGTCCATTTGAAGTGTACTCTGTAGCGTTGTATTGAATAAATAAATAAAAATAACATGAACATTCTTAAAAATTAATAAATACTTGAATATTTATAAATTTTTTAAGATTTTCAATTTAGGATGTTCCTTATTCTTTCTAAATGTCCTTAGTGAGGAATTTGCAAATTTAAGTGTGTAATAGATTCGCACCCTTGTATATAAGGACAGCAGGTATTCCCATGGGAAGTTTGGGCAAGGATGCGAAAATGCTACAGTGGACAACTTGGTCTTCAACTTCATTCCTACATCATCCTGCACACATAAATCATTGAAATTTTCAGTGAATATATTTTCTAAAGAAATCATATATTCACTGAAAATTTTTGGAGGAACTGTCAAGCCTCCAAACCGTCCCTGCCTTCTACCTTCATAGACTTTTTTTTCGCAGAATGATGTGGATTGGTCAGAATCTTCCTTATTACAAAAGTTTAGACAAATTTTGCATTTGTGTTTAACAAAACATGATAATTGTTTATGAATTGCAGTATTGTTTCTACAGAAATCAACGCAACAATAATTCCCACAAGAAGGCATCGCACACAATCAAAAACACAGCAGATAACGTTCGCACAAATTAAAATTCAAAATCACTTTCTTGGGCGCACCCGATACAACGCTCAGCTACACCACCGTGTAAGTCAAACAGAACTGAAAAAATCAATAAATACACAGCGGCTGTGCCTTTCGCCGCTGAGAGAGTGAGTGTCGGCAGGAGGGGGATTCTCGGGTCGTCGAGAGAGTGGGCTGACTTCTTGAATATATAGACTTTGATATTAGGCTATTTAATTCCATAATACCTATATAAATCTTGGAAATATGCCATCATACCATTCTCGGTAAATGAATTTAAAGTGTTTCTATTGTTAATTTGAGGACCCCTATTTTTAATCCCATTGAAGAAAGAAGCCGCCCAATGGCGTGCATAAATTTTTTTAATTAATTCTAATATTGTGAAATTACAGAGTTTTCTTATTTAAAACAACGCGTTGACACTGAACATGTAAATCTTTGTTTTTAAATTCGGCCCTATTATCATTTATTGCTAAGTCATTTGCTCGTGGCGCCAAATTATTAGATTCCCGCGCTTCATCTTGGACTGTCGTTTCAAATGGTCTCCAAAATGCCATTCTAATTAATTAGAAATGAATTATATTCTCAAAACTTACCCTAACGTCTACGAACAAATAAATATTCACTTAACTCCACGAACAAATAAATATTATTGTATATTGATATCAATTCACTCAACTCCACGAACAAATAAATATTATATTGATATCAATTCACTCAATAAAGGTATTATTATTTCATCACACTCACACAACCAAAAAATAGATATATAATTTTAAATAGGTCTACATATAAATATACAATTAGAATTGCCTATGAGACTAATGAATGTATTCCACCCTAAGGCCATTAAATTTTTTATGTTATAGTGGACCACCTAAGCAGCTACCCGAATTTTTCGATATTATGAGCAATATTTCACTCGGTAACTGACCGATGCACCTGCGGTGCCAGATTTTCATAATATATCGGGCATACATGAAGTTGTTCTAATTAATTTCTCTTCTTATAACAGTTTCGAGCGACTTTTTTTAATTCTTACAAATAAATTTATATTATGTATTTTTTATTGAATATTTCCAAACTAGTTTTCTAAGAAAATCATGAGCTAACAGTATTTTGAAGTAATGGGAAACATGTAAAATGAGCACAACAATTTCAGAAAATATATGTGACAACATTGCTTTATTTTATGGTCCTCAAACTAACTTTGGTCAAAGTACCATTCCATACATTTTTGGTATGTAAGTTTGTACCGACCCTCAGATTTCGCTGGAATTTGGCTATTTCTGCGATTTCCGTGATACTGGGTGGAGTTAAATCCATCTCACTTCCACTCGACATTTTTTAATTGAATGAAACTACACAAATACACAAACCAGTTATGAGAATAATAAAATGAGTTTTTTGACAGTTCGTTCGCAAATCACTATTGCGGCGACCTACTTAAGTTTAAAGTTTTGCCATATTTTTGAATAAAATGGCGGCGTCTATTGATAGTTGCTGGAGATGTTGCTAGGGAAGCCGTGCGATTTACTTTACGGCTGTGCGTTTTTTTACCGTGCGTAATAGACGTCATTACATTGATGGCGACTGTGTGTTATTGTCTGATTATAGGGGGGGTCGTAGGTAATAGTATATTACGTAACGTGTGTGGTAAGAAGCATTCGTAGCGGCGAGTGCGTAATTCCGTGAGTGCGTAAAATGGTCTACAACACTAGTTACGTACTATACTTTACCTACGACCTACTTCTACATGTATTTATACTCTTATTATTAATAATATTTGAACAACATCAACAATATATGGCTATTTCTGCGATTTCCATGATAATATTAAATCCATCTCACTTTCACTCGACATTTATTTTTTTAATTGAATAAAGCTTTCCACAAAATACACAAACCAGTTATAAGGATAATAAAAAAGTGTTTTAAAAGTTTCTTGACAGTTCTTACGCAAATCGCTATTGCAGCCTATACCTAAGTTTGATGTTTTGACGGCTTATGTCAGATTTTTGGATAAAATGGCGACGTCTATTGACAGTTGCTAAGATGTTGCTAGGGAAGCCGTGCGATTTACTTTACAGCTGTGCGTTTTTTTTACCGTGCGTAATAGACGTCATTACATTATCGCCGACTGTGTGTTATTGACTGATTACAGGGGGGGTCGTAGGTAAAATGCTTTACAACACGAGTTAGGTACAATACTCTACCTACGACCTACTTGTACTTGTATTTATACTCTTATTATTAATAATACTTGAACAACATCAACAATAGATTTTTTAATAGTATATTAGGTAACGTGTGTGGTGAGAAGTATTTTACGCACGAATGGAAAAGTTATGCACCATGCCGCGTAGCGGCGAGTGCGCGATTCCGTGAGTGCGTAAAATGCTTTACAACACGAGTTACGTACTATACTTTACATACGACCTACTTCTACTTGTATTTATACTCTTATTATTGATAATACTTGAACAACATCAACAATATTTGGCTATTTCTGCAATTTCCGTGATAATATTTAATCCATCTCACTTTCACTCGATATTTTTTAATAGAATAAAAATTTCCACAAAATACACAAACCAGTTATAAGTTATAAGGATAATGAAAAAGTGTTTTGAAAGTTTCTTGACAGTTCGTACGCAAATCGCTATTGCGGCCTACTTAAGTTTGATGTTTTGACGGCTTATGTCATATTTTTGGATAAAATGGCGACGTCTATTGACAGTTGCTAAGATGTTGCTAGGGAAGCCGTGCGATTTACTTTACAGCTGTGCGTTTTTTTTTATCGTGCGTAATAGACATCATTACATTAGCGCCGACTGTGTGTTATTGACTGATTACAGAGGGGGTCGTAGGTAAATAATTTCATTGTATAACATTTAATTCATAATACCTATTAATTATTATAATAATTGTTTATAGAAACATTGCAGTTATTGAACACAAATGGTAAATCGCATCCTTTGCTTGTTTGATGTTTTGACGGCTTATTCCATATTTTTTAATAAAATGGTGACGTCCATTGACAGTTGCTAGGGAAGCCGTGCGATCTACTTTACGGCTGTGCGTTTTTTTTACCGTGCGTAATAGACGTCATTACATTGATGCCGACTGTGTGTTATTGACTGATTACGGGGGGGACGTAGGTAAAAATTATTATATATTGATTAAATTCTCAACAGTACTACCTAAGTACTATCAGTTTCATTCTAAATATTTCCTTGTAAAATGCATGTCTATTTACAACTCTATTCACAATTTGAAAAAATATTCTATAGAATGTTTTCAAACTAATTAGAAATATTGTTGTGAATGATGAAAATGTCTCGGAAAATGTACCTATATTTGATGTTTTTTGTAATACACGAGATGTAATTTATTGCTACCATAACTTTTCCCACAACATTTAAGATTATTATGAAAAAACCCTGGTTACATGTTACTTAAAAGATACCCTATATAAATACAACTTTGATTCCTTCATTCCAATTTCAAAATCTCCTTAAGAATGGATTTATACTTGTTTTGTATTGAATTTTTACATCCATAAACTATCTTTCATTAACAATATAAGTTTCGAAAATTGAATAAATGAGGCTTTTAGTTGATATAGATCCATACTGAATGATGAAATAAAACAATTTAATTGTTAAAAATCTACATACTATTGTCTATGTAGATTTTAACAAATTAAATTGTTTTATTTCATCATTCAACATAAGTTTCTATGAATGTTTTCTTTAAGCCTGCAAAAATTTTGATAACTGACAAACCACAATAGGGCAACATCACCGAATACTGTTGATTATTATTCGGTGGTAACATATAAGCAAAGTCTATAAATAATATATAGACTTTGATATAAGTGGGTTTCAGGACCCAACGGTATTGAAGGCAGACATCCTAGCAAAGAAATTGTATTCACTGGTCCTGGCCATTATTTGTATATCTCATAGTGGATTTTAACGAGCCATTAGTCATTCTGGAGTCATGCAATAACATAGCAAATTCCTGGCCAAAAAATCTTTGGAGTTACTGACCAAAAAAATATTAACCCAAAGCTGGGGTGAAATGAAGAAAGTGACGTAATTACTCCCCAGTCACTTTGTCACTGCACCTTAGTGCGGGTTTATCAATGCTTGGTTAAATATTGTCGAGAATATTGTAGACTTCGGCCAAATCCTAGCTATTGGCCATAGTGTTTATCAACTGCCAGTTTGCATTAGCTGACAGTCAAACTTTTGGCTATCCTAGCTGCCACATGGCTACCACTATCATGTTGATGTTAACCATGTTAAACCCTTGAAAGATTGAACTCAGTAACGGAATTTAACATTTTATTATAAGGATACTTATGTATGACTGTGGATTTTTACATTCTAATAAAATTAGTTATATATTTGTTTCATAATTATAGTTTTGATGGATAAAATTGTCACACATCACAGTATCCTTGTGATAAAATGTTAGATTTCGTTACTGAGTATTTAATTTTTTAAGGATGTTCTACCCGAGGTTTTACCCATAGAGTAATAAATAAAAGAGAGATGTTGAACGTGTAGCGTTTTGTGGCATAAAGTAACCACTAGCGCCTACCTTGGCTACTGGTATGAACTACCATTCAAGACGCGCGCTTTTTGAATATGGAAGTTTTTAGCTTACGAGTAATATTGTATTAGTAGGAGTAGGAGAAAAAAACTCTGCTAGTGAGAAATTACTATTTTTTTTTCTACGTTTTTGGCACTGGCAGAGCCAACAGGCCAGAAATTACTATTAAAACAACATTTTTCATACAATAAAATATCGAAAATAACACAAAAACAGTCAATAAAAATAAAATAAAAACAGGCAAACAAATAATCCACACTTATACAATACACCAATCTACCTGGAGACATCTTGAAACACACCAATATAACACGAACAATGTTCAAAATACCACTTTTTCACATAACTAGAACGTTTAGCACATCTTCATTATTGTCTGCAAAAAACGATAAAATAAAAAATATTGTTTCCATCATTTCACTGTTTTAACTTAGCTATGATGAGTTACAATAAATCCTATGATAATAATAGGTGCCAATGTTAAAGATAATCAATTTAAATAGAAAAAGGCCTATAAGAATTAAATAAAAATAGATATCATATAGATATGTTCAGAAGTGGCTACACGTGACTAACCTCAAATTAAAATAATATTGACAATTTTCGGTTTGTTAGTTCAGTAGTCGCTGTGATGCGCCGTACTCAACTGGCTGCGCACAAACTTTGTGCCAGTTTCTTCCATATGTTTTAAAACCTCTCTTTTATTCATTACTCTACGGTTCTACCTGATAACAGCCATAAATGGTTTATTTGCACTGTAGCTCCAACCATTGAAATTAGATATATACAGTGATGGGCAAATATGTGGAACCAAGTAAATATCTCTGGAATTATCAGAGATATCAAAATGAAATTTGGAAGGTGGATACTACAGTAGAATGCCTATTTGTTTCATTTTTTTTAACAATTTTGAACTTCCGGTTTAACCGGAAGTAATGTCGATTTCAAAATTTGGAATGGAACACCCTATATATTATTTCAGTTTCTGATCAAACATTTTATTACGAATACAAAAATATAGGGTTCGAGATTTTTTATTTCAATACCTACTGAGATATTAACAGAAAAGTAACTAAGGGTAGGAAAAATCTAATATCAATTTAAGAAATAATCATAAATATTAACTGAAGCCTTGACTGAAACTAATTGATTTTCAAAATATTGGAACTTAACTAAAATTAATGTATCAGATGTCCAAACTGAGCACTTCTTGACAATAGGCAAGTCGGTTTGTGAATTTCTATTCTTTCTCTTTCACTTAATTCGGCCATTCCACGATCAAATTAACAATGTATCTTTTCACGTTCAAATACAAACACTAATAACTCATTTGGACAGTACTGTCACTTCACAACGAACTTTGTGACTACTAGCTACTATCAATTTTTCCTTTCCTTAGTTACTTTTCTGTTAATATCTCGGTAGGTATTGAAATAAAAAATATCGAACCCGATATTTTTGTATTCGTAATAGAATGTTTCATCAGAAACTAAAATAATATATAGGGTGTTCCATTGCAAATTTTAAGATCGACATTACTTCCGGTGAAACCGGAAATTCAAAATTGTTAAAAAATATGAAAAAAGTTAGCCAATCTACTGTAGTATCCACCTTCCAAATTTCATTTTGATATCTCTAATAATTCCAGAGATATTTACTTGGTTCCACACATTTGCCCATCACTGTATAATTAGTCATATCGAATGAATGTCAATTGAAATAGGGAACGAAAGACGTAAAAATATACAGGGTATTCCAGTTGAAAAAACATACGTTTGCATTATATTTCTTTAGTGAGCCCACTACCAAAGAAATTCTGTGCGCCACTGAACTCTTTAATATTATATCTATCAAAAGTTTTTATAATGTTTTTTTATATACTAATCAAATCAATCAATGTATTGTAACTCAATTTCTTGAACAACCTGTTTATTTTCATAAGCACAACAAATTTTTTTTTCTTCCAAATGACATTAAAAGCGGTCTTTTAATGACACTTGGCAGGCTTAGAAGTTGTACTTTTAATGCCTAGGCAGAAAAAGTCCATTTTTACTGCCTAGGTAGGAAAAGTTGGTTGCTAGGCAACCTTCCAAGTAATAATTTAAATCAAACTGGTTATTAAAATTGACAATGACATTATAGTCCACTGAATCAGCGTGAAAGCAGCCACGAGTTCCAGCCACGAGTTCGCCAGAACTGCAAGGCGCGCGCCAAATCGCCAGTGGTACTTCAACAATACTCGTAGCTGGCTGCGGATTCATACAGTGATGATACTTGACATTTATAGCTGGACGTGGATACATTTGTAGTGCCAAATTAATTATTATTATTATTATTATTATGATAATTAATCCTCTGTAACTTTGAAAAAATATTAAAAACTATACTCCACCCGATTAAGTCGAATGAAACAACCCCTTTCAATTATTTAATAAAATGAACCATAACTAAAAAACACATAATTTACATTGATTTTCTGAAGATATGTGCTTTGTAATATTTTTTACAGCAGATTAAAATAATAAAATAAATCACAACTTCGTAAAAAAACATATAAATGAATTTTTTTTTCTACAGATATGTGCTTTGTAATGTACTTCATAAGACTCATATATCACTCGATTTTGTCGGGTAAGTTTTAACCCTCCACAACCCCTTTCAATTTTTTAATAAAATAAATCATGACTTCGTAAAAAATACATTAATGAATTTTTTTTTCTACAGATATGTGCTTTGTAATGTACTTCATAAGACCTATTGACCCCCTGATTTTGTCGGGCAGGTATTCACCCTCCACAACCCCTCTCAATCATATAATGAACTAAATCATAACTTCGTAAAAAATACATTAATGAAATTCATTTTCTACAGATATGTGCTTTGTAATATACTTCATAAGACCTATATATCACCCGATTTTTTCGGGTAAGTTTTAACCCCCTACAACCCCTTTCAATTTTTTAATAAAATAAATCATAACTTCGTAAAAAATACATTATTGAAATTCATTTTCTACAGATATGTGCTTTGTAATATACTTCATAAGACCTATATATCACCCGATTTTGTCGGGTAAGTTTCCACCCCACACAACCCCTTTCAATTTCTTAATAAAATAAATCGTAACTTCGTAAAAAATACATTAATGAATTTTTGTTTCCACAGATATGTGCTTTGTAATATACTTCATAAGACCTATATATCACCCGATTTTGTCGGGTAAGTTTCAACCCCCCACAACCCCTTTCAATTTTTTAATAAAATAAATCATGACTTCGTAAAAAATACATTAATGAATTTTTTTTTCTACAGATATGTGCTTTGTAATATACTTCATAAGACCTATATATCACCCGATTTTGTCGGGTAAGTTTCAAACCCCCACAACCCCTTTCAATTTTTTAATAAAATAAATCATGACTTCGTAAAAAATACATTAATGAATTTTTTTCTACAGATATGTGCTTTGTGATGTACTTCATAAGACCTATTGACCACCTGATTTTGTCGGGCAGGTATTCACCCTCCACAACCCCTCTCAATCATATAATGAACTAAATCATAACTTCGTAAAAAATACATTAATGAAATTCATTTTCTACAGATATGTGCTTTGTAATATACTTCATAAGACCTATATATCACCCGATTTTGTCGGGTAAGTTTATTACAAAGCACATATCTGTAGAAAATGAATTTCAATAATGTATTTTTTACGAAGTTATGATTTATTTTTTTTTTAAATTGAAAGGGGTTGTGGGGGGTTGAAACTCACCCGAAAAAATCGGGTGATATATAGGTCTTATGAAGTATATTACAAAGCACATATCTGTAGAAAATGAATTTCATTAATGTATTTTTTACGAAGTTACGATTTATTATATTAAAAAATTGAAAGGGGTTGTGGGGGGTTGAAACTTACCCGACAAAATCGGGTGATATATAGGTCTTATGAAGTATATTACAAAGCTCATATCTGTGGAAAATGAATTTCAATAATGTATTTTTTACGAAGTTATGATTTATTTTATTAGAAAATTGAAAGGGGTTGTGGGGGGTTGAAACTTACCCGACAAAATCGGGTGATATATAGGTCTTATGAAGTATATTACAAAGCACATATCTGTAGAAAATGAATTTCAATAATGTATTTTTTACGAAGTTATGATTTATTTTATTAGAAAATTGAAAGGGGTTGTGGGGGGTTGAAACTTACCCGACAAAATCGGGTGATATATAGGTCTTATGAAGTATATTACAAAGCACATATCTGTAGAAAAAAAAATTCATTAATGTATTTTTTACGAAGTTACGATTTATTTTATTTAAAAATTGAAAGGGGTTGTGGGGGGTTGAAACTTACCCGACAAAATCGGGTGATATATAGGTCTTATGAAGTATATTACAAAGCTCATATCTGTGGAAAATGAATTTCATTAATGTATTTTTTACGAAGTTACGATTTATTTTATTAAAAAATTGAAAGGGGTTGTGGGGGGTTGAAACTCACCCGACAAAATCGGTTGATATATAGGTCTTATGAAGTATATTACAAAGCACATATCTGTAGAAAATGAATTTCATTAATGTATTTTTTACGAAGTTATGATTTATTTTATTAGAAAATTGAAAGGGGTTGTGGGGGGTTGAAACTTACCCGACAAAATCGGGTGATATATAGGTCTTATGAAGTATATTACAAAGCACATATCTGTGGAAAATGAATTTCATTAATGTATTTTTTACGAAGTTACGATTTATTTTATTAAAAAATTGAAAGGGGTTGTGGGGGGTTGAAACTCACCCGACAAAATCGGGTGATATATAGGTCTTATGAAGTATATTACAAAGCACATATCTGTAGAAAAAAAAATTCATGAATGTATTTTTTACGAAGTTATGATTTATTTTATTAAAAAATTGAAAGGGGTTGTTGGGGGTTGAAACTTACCCGACAAAATCGGGTGATATATAGGTCTTATGAAGTATATTACAAAGCACATATCTGTAGAAAATGAATTTCAATAATGTATTTTTTACGAAGTTATGATTTATTTTATTAGAAAATTGAAAGGGGTTGTGGGGGGTTGATACTTACCCGACAAAATCGGGTGATATATAGGTCTTATGAAGTATATTACAAAACACATATCTGTAGAAAAAAAATTCATTAATGTATTTTTTACGAAGTTACGATTTATTTTATTTAAAAATTGAAAGGGGTTGTGGGGGGTTGAAACTTACCCGACAAAATCGGGTGATATATAGGTCTTATGAAGTATATTACAAAGCACATATCTGTAGAAAATGAATTTCATCAATGTATTTTTTACGAAGTTATGATTTATTTCATTATATGATTGAGAGGGGTTGTGGAGGGTGAATACCTGCCCGACAAAATCAGGTGGTCAATAGGTCTTATGAAGTACATTACAAAGCACATATCTGTAGAAAATGAATTTCAATAATGTATTTTTTACGAAGTTATGATTTATTTTATTAGAAAATTGAAAGGGGTTGTGGGGGGTTGATACTTACCCGACAAAATCGGGTGATATATAGGTCTTATGAAGTATATTACAAAACACATATCTGTAGAAAAAAAAATTAATTAATGTATTTTTTACGAAGTCATGATTTATTTTATTAAAAAATTGAAAGGGTTTGTGGAGGGTTAAAACTTACCCGACAAAATCGGGTGATATATAGGTCTTATGAAGTATATTACAAAGCACATATCTGTGGAAAATGAATTTCATTAATGTATTTTTTACGAAGTTGTGATTTATTTTATTATTTTAATCTGCTGTAAAAAATATTACAAAGCACATATCTTCAGAAAATCAATGTAAATTATGTGTTTTTTAGTTATGGTTCATTTTATTAAATAATTGAAAGGGGTTGTTTCATTCGACTTAATCGGGTGGAGTATAGTTTTTAATATTTTTTCAAAGTTACAGAGGATTAATTATCATAATAATAAAAATAATAATAATAATTAATTTGGCACTACAAATGTATCCACGTCCAGCTATAAATGTCAAGTATCATCTCTGTATGAATCCGCAGCCAGCTACGAGTATTGTTAAAGTACCACTGGCGATTTGGCGCGCGCCTTGCAGTTCTGGCGAACTCGTGGCTGGAACTCGTGGCTGCCTTCACACTCGTGTCCACTGAAATGTTACATTTTTTAGGCCTAACCTTGCGTTTTTTAGAGGACGCAATTTCATTTTTTTGATGTGTCAGCGTAAAGCTAAAAACAAGTTTGTAAGGTCGCAACCCTTGTCCCACGGCCGCCATCTTGAAAATAGGGGTTGTAATGGTTTTTACGATACATCTCTTAAACTAATTATTTGATAAAAAAAATGTATGAACATTTTTTGTTGCAAATTAAATTCTCTACAACTTTGGTCCAGTAACTTTTTGTCATAGAACTATAAATAAAAAGTTATAAGCGAAAATCTTCAGAAATTCTAGAAAGTTTATATTTTCCGATGTAACTTTTATTCATCATTTTACGAAAAAATGATATCAGACCATTTTTGTGGATCCTTTTTCGGAAAACAACTTTTATTCGCATCATTTTTTCATTCATTTTTCAATAGCTAAGGTTTTACAGCGCTCCGAAGTGTGTGTGTGTGTACTAATAATATGTCATCAGTTATTGTTTTTTTTTATTCACTTTATTATTATATTTTTTTTGTAGTTTTGCAATATTATTAATAATTAATTATTGACTCTTTTTCACTCCATAACAGAATTTAACAATTATTGATTTTTAAAATAATTTTAAAAAGGACGAACAGCAGAACAATTAGGTATATTGTGCGTCAGGTTTTATGTACGGAGATGTCATTGCGGATAACTTGCTGTTTCTTCATGCGCTGTAAAACCTTAGCTATTGACATAATGAAAAAATGATGCGAATAAAAATTGTTCATCAAAAAACGATCTACAAAAATGATCAGATATCATTTTTTCGTAAAATGATAAAAAAAAGTTACATCGAAAAATATAAATTTTCTCTCGAATTTCTGAAGATTTTCGCTTATAACTTTTTTATTTATAGTTCTTTATCTATAGTTCTGGAATATTGCTTTCCTTTGCGTAGTAATTTAAATTCAAGACATAGATAATTGCCGCTCTAATTGCCATTCAAGAAAATATCATCTACGATATTGGGGCACGAAGGCATGGGGGGCAAAACGGGAAAAACATATTTCTGCGTATCAACTTGGTGGGCCACCCCCTGAAACCTGGCGTCCATTTTCACGGGATTCAATTACAAATGTACAGATGATTGCTGCCACATTGCTGCTCTAATTGCTGTTCAAGAAAATATCATCTTCAGCATCCGGGCACAAGGGCAATGGGGGTAAAACGGACTAAATAATCGAGTTGGTGTTCTTCAACACCTTTTCAATACTTCTCAATGATTTAGTTTATCAAGCATCAATCATATTTACATACGGAGAATCTAGGTATAAATCCATTCACTATACTCGAGGTACTCGAGAAGCGCTAATGGTTTTATTTTTTTTAATAATTAACGGAAAATTCTGGGAATTAAGGACGGTAAAATGCTAACGGCAATTTTCAAGTTCGTCAAAAATCAATTTCTGACTGATCGGCCGAGATAAGGACTCGCATGGTTATGCTCGAAGAGTACAGGGCACATTAGTAGTTTGTGCAACTAGTGTGGATATGGACAATCCACACGAGTCGAACAGTATTTTTTTTCTATGACATTTTACCGTGACATTCTCAGAATTTTCCGTTAATTATCGAAAAAAACCATAGCGCTTAAAATAAAACCAATAGCGCTTGTCGAGTACCTCGAGTATAGTGAATTCTCCATATGCAAATGTTATTGCTTGATAAACTATATCATTGAGAAGTATTGATAATGTGTTGAAGAACATTACTCGATGATTTAGACCGTTTTACCTCCATTGCCATTGTGCCACAATGCCGTAAATAATATTTTCTTGAACGGCAATTATCTATGTCTTGAATTTAAATTACTACGCAAAGGAAAGCAATATTACAAGGGGTGGTCTGTTAGCTTGATACGCCAGTTAGCGAGCCATACCATTTTTTTTTATAATTAACGGCAAATTTTAAAAATTTCATGGCAAGAAAACGCTCGAGAAAACGGCAATTTTCCAGCTTGTCAAAAGTTATTTTTGTACTAGTTGGCCCGATAACTTGATATATCTTTTCATATACTATTTTTAATTTTCTGAATTTCATCAATTAGGGGAATATTGAGAAAAACGGCTCAGTATAGAAAATGAACTAGGTATAGGTTGAAATGAACCTAAACCCAAATTTTTATGCAAATTGATGATAAACGAAATAATCACAAGGTTTTTTCGGGTTTTGCCAATTTTTGAGCTTCATATCTGATATTATTCCCTAGAGGTATATTTGATTGTTTTAGCCCTATTTCCCTATTTTCTAATTAATAATTATAGTCAGATCTCTTTTTTGGCATTACCCGAGGCATTACCTATTTCTTGCAATATTACATTGGTGCTGATACTATACAGAAGGATTTTGGTTTCCAAAAAAAATGTTTCAGACCCTCATTCAGACCTCTTTGCTATTTAAATTTCTTATATTTCAGTGTGTCCTGGAAACCACAGTAGAGTGCCTAGTTGATAAGGACAACTCATATTATGATATTGTAAACTTCATTGTAAATATAAGTCACAGTAAACTTTAACTTAGCAACTATTCATAATATTACCACACAAAGTTCTTACTGAACTCTTGTCAATTTGAACCTCAAGAGGAACACAAATGTAATAGATTTGTGACATTTTTATATGGACATATGAAAAATGTTCATAACACTTTAACATTTACTTACAAAATTGCTATGGTAATTTGAATTATTTGTCATGCAATCTTGCTTCAAATATGAGTCAAAGCAAATAGTGATAATTTAGATTAACAAACTACTTATGTTAGCATTGAATATTAAGAAAGTACTTAATAACTCTCTTAATAAAAATGATTGTCCAATTATAGAGAATAGAATCTTTAAAAAAATACTATCCCCTCAACTATCCCTCTTGTATAAAATTAATACTAAGTTTTCATAGAATTATTATTTTGTAGTTTGACTACAATGTGAACTGGTGTTCTCTATAAATCAAGTTAAATCATAATCTTTACTAAAATACAAATACTTTTTAAAAAAACTGCTACCTAACTTTTCCAAAAAATTATACATAGTACATTTTATGCTTGTACATGCTCTTATCATTTGTCAAAGCCAAAAGGTGAATTTCAAACATAGGTACTTTGGTTAGGATGGTAAGAGTAACTCAAAGGAATAGACCCTTTTAAACTATAAAAAATTGGCTTCATGTCATTTGCTCATTTAGCCTCTGATAACAATTCAAAGTATAATCAGGTAACACAAATTAAAGAATGGTTTATTTATGTGTAATTTGTCAACTACAAATGTTCATAATATTGATGATCTGGTATAATACATAAAATAAATTGGAGTAGCTAACAATATTATTTGAGCATTTGCACATTTGCCCACTTACATTTTTTATCTTTTCCATTAATGAACAAAATTAGTTTTTACAATTGATTGCATGTTATACCTGAATTATTTCTGTTCATGTGTTGTAGTTTGTATGGAACCCTTGTGAAAACATCTTTTAGACAGTAATACTATCTATCTATATAATACCGAGTATAATACGCAATATAATATACCCATTACTAGAGTAATTCATATTTTTTAGAAGATAGAGAAATGGAGGTATTTAATTTGAATAAGAACCATTAATCTAGTAATTTCATTTGCAATAGATTATAATTATGATTCAGATGTAATGAGATAAGTGTAACTATTGCCATTTTATTTGTAAATACAGTGAGACTTTCCACAATAAATGAGCAACGGAAATTTATTTTGAAAACGCAATCTTGATGAATCTAAAAGTAGATGATATAATGTACTTTTATAACAAGAGTTTCATACAAAAAAGAGTCTTCTTACATTCATAGTAGGAAACCAAATAGGAGAGTACTTAATCTTAGTATTTTTTTGTCGCAGCATGTGTTTATTCAGTACAGAGAAAAGAATATGGGTAAGCAAGTATTTCTTACCGTCACAACGGCATCCTTCGCAATTGATTTTCTAGATCTTATAATCATTCCCACCATTCGCTTCGACGATTTTGCCTTCATTTTTTCACCTTTTTCAACGGTACTGTCCATTTATTTATTTTTAAAAACACTTGAAAATTAACATTTTTGCGTAATATTATTTTATCGAACCATAACCAATCACCACTTAAACCAACTATTTTTTGACAGCTTTATTGTATGAATTGTAACGAGATAACAAAATAGTAAATGACGTGTGACATTAATAAATGGATTAAATGTTAAGAGATGGCGCATGAATGGCGCATCCGAGAGAACCACAGATCTTTGAGTAAATTCAAAAAACGAACTATCAAAATTAAGATTAATTTCTTCATTTATAAGGAGCAGAAGACCATAGATCCTGTTATAGTAGCAAAGATATAAACAAACATTTTTTCCTGTCGCTTGCACTGATGAGATCTAGTACAGGTCTTTGTTTTTAGCTACAAATGCAAGTTTCCTAAAAAAATTATAGCAAGATAGAGTAACAGTAAAGATAAAGATAGACCACAATAGATCTGCAAAGGTCGCAGTGGGATAAGACAAAGAGCCACTCCAACTCTAATCTAATCTAGAGTTTATTCAATAGCCTTTTTGGTGTGCGTCATCGTTTGTGACGTAAAATCGGGTTTTCGGTATGTCGTTTATTTTATTTGCTATTTTGACACATAACTAACCTTAAATTTGATAAATAAAATAATCAGGATCGCATTCAGCAAAATTCGAAAGGGCTATCTACCAGCTTCTTTTTCTAACTGAGAATACTTGGGAACTTTCGAAATGCTGATGTTTTTCCGTGTATCTAGGCATATTTTTGTATTATTTAAATAAATATAACAACGAGATTCATATTCACTTTTCATAAATAATAATTGACCGTAAACAACAAAGTACAGACCTGACAAGAACTGTCAGTGGGACAGTAGAAAAAGATGTATGACACATTGACAATAGGAAAGGTATATCTGCATCCTATTTTAAACAAAGAAATTTCATCCGATTGATAGGTCGCGCTTGCGCTTAATCTGAAAATCAACCAATCAAATTTTGGTCAATGATTAGGGTTGGCTCATTATTGTGATATTTTGATTAGGATTAATCACAGACCTGCCCTTTTCCCATTTCTTTCAACGTAATGTGTTAGAAAGACATTAACAATCGATGACGCACACCAAAAAGGCTATTGTATGAACCATAAGCTTCGTTTAGCTGTTGATTTAAGATATTGAAATCAAATACAAAATGCAATCACACTATAAATTTATAAATATATAGATAATATAAATATAAACAATATACAAAAAAATTGAAAATAATGGAACAAGGAATATGAAACAATTTTTAAATTAATAACTGAACAGTGCAAGATATGAGAAATAGCTTTGCGAAGAATTGCCTATGCAGGAAAGTGAAATTCCTCTTTTATTGACGGATTAGTAGTACCAGATTCCATCGATAAGCAGCACTTACTTTACTTTTGACGTTTTAAAAATTTCGCATAACCAAATATGGGGATTTCTCAAAACTAATCTGAACTAGATATGAAGTGTCTGTAAAACATTCTTTTTTTAAATTCTTTATTAAATTTAGATGTAATTATTTGTTTTACAATTTTATTTGTAGGAAATTACTTTTAAAATACCAAGGTGCGTATAATTTAAACAATCATAACTTGATTATCATAGGTTATGTTTTATAAATTAATTTATTCCTGACTTAATAAAAGCGTAACAGCCGTTTTATTCGAATTTCAGATGTCTTTTCGCGTTGTACGTAGCTCCAAGTTTCGGCACGTGTATGGTCAAGCTTTAAAAAGAGAACAGTGCTATGATAATATTCGTGTATCAAAGAGCTCATGGGATTCAACTTTCTGTGCTGTGAATCCCAAATTTTTGGCCATTATTGTAGAGAGTGCTGGAGGAGGTGCCTTCATTGTTTTACCTCATAACAAGGTATGTATATTTAAATTGTTTGTAGCTGTTTTTAAAAAGACCTTAGTTTAATTACAATCTCTATCATAAGATGCTCTGTTTTATAATGGCAAGGTGATCGTCTGCTCTTACATCAGTCAGTGTTGGTAACCATAAGGGAGACAAACATCATTAAACAAATTAAATGTCTATTTCAGGTGTGAATTAAGAGAAAATGGTAAACCCGAGGGTAAACCATATAATGACCATACATAAAAGGGACTGTTTTATTAAACTTTTTAACCAAAAATTGAGAAGGGATAAGTCACTTTTTTTGTTAGATGCTGTTTTATTTGTTATTGTTGTTGCAAGGAAACTTCTCCACCTGCCTTTAATGAAAGAGGATGTGACTGACATAACCTTTTTCATCTCAACATTAGACAATATATGCTTTTGTATAGAGTACTATCCTCACTTATTTCTTTATTTCTCCATCAATGTTTCTTATAATGATTGCTGCAAAATAAAGTGGTATTACCATTACAATTTAGGAAACTGTAGTAGTTACAAAATCAATTAAATAAGAATAAAGTTGCCTTCTCATAGGACTAATGTAATCTCGAATGAAATGCTACCAAAGCATGTCGGAAATGTGTATTATTTTCAGATTTGGCTGGCATGCAGGTATTCATATCAGGTATATTACTAAATGCAGTGCTACTAACTACATTTTGTTGTGACAACAAAACATGACTACTTGCTTTTTGCCACGTATTTGTTTGAGTATATTTAATTATTATACACATTATCAACTACAGAGTACAATTTAATTATTGTGTAGGTGCAAAGATTTTCTCATGCCCTAATGTTGGATATATCAAATCTAGTTCTAGGCATAATTTCAAATATATTTTGAGTCATGGTTACTGTTGTGGAGTATGTAAATAAAAAGACGGGCTGCTAATCTACTCAAAATCATTTTTTTAAATAATTTCAACTTTTGGTTCATTCATTTCCATTTATCTGTTCAGTTTCTTCTCTCTCATTCTCTTCCTCTGTCTTTTTCCTTTTTTCATTATTATTCTCCACCCACCTGTTTGAAGTATATGCAAAATGCTATTTACCAGTCCAATGTTCCTTCAGTTGTCCCTTCTGTTTTGGAAATACAAAGGTTTTTCCCACAACTTATTCACGTCCTTTCTCTTTTTCTCTCCAGTTTGATATATCCATTTTTTCTCTTTGTCACATTGATTTATTTTCAGATGCTTGTCCATTTTTAAAAATAAAAAAACCTTACTTGAAATCTAGACAAGCTCAATAATCATTTCAAGCATCTTTTCACCAATTTGTTTGATTTAAACTTGGTCAATATTTATGCCTATCATCATTTACTGTATGTAGAATAATATTATGTACTTTGTGGTCAGCTTTAGTGTTTTCCAGGTGTGAAATGTTATCTTTGTCATTGGTATTTCTCTTCACTTTGGATACCCTAGGAGAAGGAATCTGTTGAGTATAATATATATCATCTATTTCTAAAGGTATACCATTTATAAAGGTCTCGAAAATAATATCTTGATTCACAGTTACTTTCATTCAAGTCAGTAAATGTTTCCAATGCAGTTTCATAATCTTGTTCGAGATCTTGTTGTATTGCTTCTGCAGGATTCATTATTTTTGAGCATTAAATCATCAGCAGCATGAATTTTACATCATTTCCAAAAACTATACATTTCATTTCACCATTCTCTTTATCTGCATCTTTCATATTAAATTTAATATATTGAACTCAATTATTCTGTCCAAAAACTCTTCTACAACTTTCAAAGACGATTGATACCTTTGATTTTTCAGTTCATTTCATCATCAGGTTTTAGTGGATATAATTCGCATGCTCTAAGGTCTATAGCCATTATTACTGATGTCAGGCTTACAGGCTATATTGAATATTTCTTCAAAAAATATGCTACAGAAATTATGGCATGTGATTGAGGTACTTGTTCATTGCTTGTGTCATTGTGATACTTCCTTCCACTCCACTTTCAAAGGTAAATAGATGAGTTTTGCATTGGAATATAAACAATAGAGAACTATTTTGTGCTCCATACAAAATTCATATAGCTCCATTTTATAATGGGACGTATGTTCATCTTGAAATAATATCACTGCAAGCAGAATTTCCTTTTCTACCAGTCATGGAAAAAATACGATAGCAACGTATTCGAGGAATGTACTGGGGGTCATTCATTCCATATCAAATCGTCCAATACCCCAACCTGGAGGAACAGGAAGAGCTCTTTTGGTATCCTCTTATATGGGAACACGACCTTCGGCGGAACTTTGTTGCTGGCTGCTGAATAGTTACATAAGTCTGTCATAGCATCTTTTTCGGCTCCAGAAGCAATTTCGTAGAAGATATTGATTTTTCTTGTTGGGCCTATGATAAACGCTAATTTCATGCATGTTTTCATACCAGTTTCATCGGAATTGAAAACGAGAGCTGGATGGCCTATCATGTTGAATAAATTATCATTTTTCTAAAATTCTTTTAGTTCTAGAAATCATTCGCGCCTGGTTTCTTCCTTAGCCGAAACTCGTGATATGATATGGAACAATGGAAATGGCTCAAATATCCAATGAACAATTTAACAACAGACTGACATAAAAATTAAGGCTTTAGAACTCTTCCCTTGATTCTCAGGTGATACCTAACGACTGCGAAAAATTCATTTATACAATAGTTATTTATGTAACTAGTGTGAAAAGTAGCTTTTTTTTTTGACGAATGTGAATGTTGTCGCATGAGCCGCAGGCGAATGCGACAATCACATGAGTCGAAAAAAAGGCCTTTACACACGAATTGCATACAAAATTTTTTCTACTATCGAAAACTTTATCAAAATACAGAAGTTTAAGTACCTAATATGCCACTAGAACATTTTCGGAATATTTTATCATTTTATTTTTCCCACACTATTTGCGAAGTAATCTTCTGAGAGATCCATCTTTATAATTATAATAATCTAGAATAACATCATAGTTTCCTAAAAATATTCAATACTTACATCAAAATACTATTGATTACCCTAGGTATAGTCGGAAGATCTAAATTTAAACTTTAATTGTCAGATTCAATTCACAATTAAAGAAATGTCAGCCATTCACCGCCAACTTATACCTATTCAAATACCTCTAACTACATACATAATAATATTGGAACATTTTCTTTACGCACTAGTGCGTAAAATAAGGTTTTACGCACTCGAAAGTGTGTCTAAAGTACCTACTTTACACACGGTAGTAGAAAATAGTTATTTATGTAACTAGTGTGTAAAGTAGGCGAATGCGACAATCACATGAGTCGAAAAAAGGCCTTTACACACGAATTACATACAATATTTTTTCTACTATCGAAAACTTTATCAAAATACTCAAAATACAGAAGTTTAGGTAATATACCACTAGAACATTTTCGGAATATTTTATCATTTCATTTTTCCCACACTATTTGCGAAGTAATCTTCTGAGAGATCCATCTTTATAATTATAATAATCTAAAATAACATGATAGTTTCCTAAAAATATTCAATACTCACATCAAAATACAATTGATTACCCTAGGTATAGTCAGAAGATCTCAATTTAAATTTTAAATGTCAGATTCCATTCACAGAGAAATGACACTCACCGCCAACTTATACCTATTCAGATACCTATAACTACATACATATTGGAACTTTTTTTTCACTAGTGCGTAAAGAAAAACTTTTTACGCACTAGTGCGTAAAATAAGGTTTCACACACTCGAAAGTGTGTCTAAAGTACCTACTTTACACACGATAGTAGAAAAATTAATTTATTGCTTATACACTCATTTGTATACTTTGTTTCCATGGATAACTATTGTTAATTAAAAGCACATTTATGTTGAATGATAAATATATTGTGACATTAATCAAAAAATTATAATCTCATCTCCAAAACAACTCCGTTGCTAATCAAATCGGTTTGATTGCGCTTTTGCCGATTTGTTTAAAAAGTCCTTAAATACAAAAAAGTCCCCAAATTTCCCCAATTCGGATAACTCATTTCTGGCTCCCACAAAGGTTGTCCCATTGTCTGAATAAATATGGGATGGCGCAGCTCTCCTCGAAATAAAACGTTGGAATGTCGCTAAAAAAGCTTCCGAGGTTAAGTCGGAAACCAACTCTAAATGAACACATTTTGTAGCAAAGCATACAAACACAACAATGTAACATTTCGACGTCTTACTTCCTCTACCCTTCCTATCTTTTATAACATACGGACCTGCGTAATCCACCCCCGTTGTTTGGAATGGCGAGGCACAGGTTACACGAGCCTCAGGTAACATTCCCATAATTGGCATTTTTTGGCTAGGGTTATTTCGAAAACATCGAATGCACTCGTGCACAATTTTTCGTGCTAAAACTCTACCTCTAATCGGCCAATACACATCTCTAACCCGAGCTAGCAACATTTGAGGACCGGCATGCAGTAATCTCAAATGTTCAGATCTAAAAATTAATATGGTTAAATAATGACTGCCATGGAGTAACGCAGGATGTTTTTTCTCAAAACTAAAGTTTGATAGTTCTAATCTACCTCCAACACGCAGAACTCCCTCATCGTCAAGAAACGGATTCAATTTCAGAAGAGTATTCTTTTTAGGAAGCTCCTCACCTTTTTTCAAGAATTCTAACTCATTCGCGAAACAAACGCTCTGAGATAATCTGACTAAAAGTTCCATTGCCTTATTCAACTCTCTCACACTCAACGAACCCCTTACTTTATCTCCACTACGGCAATTGTTCAGAAATCTCAGGCAATAAGCTGTAACACGTTTAAGATTAATTAAAGTAGAAAATCTGTGAAATGGGAAATATTCTATCGACTGCATCTTTAATACCGTAACTGCTTTTCTCATCTCTGGAAGATTCGATTCAAACTGAAACACACTAACTGGCCAAAATTCACGGGGCTTAGTTAGCCACGTAGGTCCTCCCCACCAAAGCTTCGAATTCTGGAGTAAACCTGGCATAACTCCCCGGGATAACAAATCAGCTGGATTCTCCTTGGTTCGAATATAGTACCAGTCTGAGGGATTTGTTAAACTCTGTATTTGGGAAACTCGATTACTGACGAAAGTTTGAAGAAGATTCGGTTGGGTTTTAATCCAACTCAAACACACTGTTGAATCACACCAAAGAAAATAGCCATCAACTTTCTCTGACATGGAAATCTTTATTTTTTGAATTAATTGAGCTAGGACTAAAGCTCCACACAATTCTAATTTCGGTATTGTTATTGTTTTCAAGGGAGCAACTTTACTCTTTGCCAGCAAAAGCTGCACTTGACTTTCACCTCTCTCATTCACACTACGAACATAGATGCAAGCTCCGTATGCTTCCAATGAAGCGTCAGCAAAACCATGAATTTCTGTATAAACGACATCCCTACAAATTATCTGTCTCGGAATTTGGAGGGAATTGAGATGTCCCAATTGTTGTCGAAATGCTCGCCACCGAGTATTAATTTCCATTGGGACTCCCTCATCCCAAGAAAGCTTATACATCCACAGTTTTTGGAGAATAATTTTCGCTAGAATAATGGTAGGTGCCAAAAGCCCTAAAGGATCAAAGATAAGAGATATCTCCGATAACATCACACGTTTAGAACATTTCTGAGTGTCTGTCTCTGAAATATGATACATCAAGACATCTCGAGAACATACCCAATCTAAACCCAACGTTTTTGTTTTATCCTTCTCACCTATCTTTATGATAACGGAATCACTACTCTGCTTAATATGCTGCAATACCTCCTCACTATTCGAAGCCCATTTTTGTAGTTCAAATCCACCTGATTTCAAAACTGATTGCAAATCATCACACAGTGAAATGGCCTCCTGTACTGTGTATGTACCTGAAATTATGTCATCCATGTAAAAATCTCTCTCGATTACTTTAGAAACTCTTGGATATGAAATTACACACTCTTTAGATAATTGTTGAAGACAACGCACTGCTAAGAAGGGAGAAGACGCATTACCATATGTAACCGTATTAAGCTCGTACTCCATAATAGCCTCAGATGGATCAAATCTCCACAATATTCTCTGTAGACATCTCTGCTCATTATGAATCCAAATTTGGTGATACATTTTGACAATATCTCCACATATCACGATGTTGTACAGCCTAAATCTCAAAAGTATCGATATCAAATCATCCTGAATTGTTGGACCAACGTACTGAAGATCATTCAAAGATTTCCCGGTATCCGACTGCGCGGAGCCGTCAAACACAACTCGAAGTTTGGTAGTCTGATTTTTCTCATTTAACACACCGTGATGAGGAAAATAGTACGCATCTTTCACTTCCTTTGAGTCATTCACCAGAGACATATGACCTAACTGGATGTATTCCCTTATAAAATCACAGTACATTTCCTTCAACTTTGGATTTCTCTGTAGTTTCCATTCTAGGGAGCGAAACCTCCTAAATGCTTGAGCTCTAGGATCGCCCAGCAAAGACGTCGGCTGCTTAAAGGGAATCCGCACTATAAACTTGCCTTCAGAGTCTCGGCAAGTGGTTCTCACGAAAATATCCTCGCATTCTTTTTCGTCACTCGACCAGGAAGGTTTAGAATGATAAGGCTCCTCAATTTCCCAGAATTTTGATAGTTGAATCTGAACATCCAAATTCGTATTCACATAACACCGACTCACAGAAGAGCTACCTATGGAAGGGTATTCACCACTCAACACCCAACCAAATCTCGTTTTTTGGAGTGTAGGATGGTTAGGACCTAATGATACCTGTCCAATGCATAGTAAACTCAGATAAACTCCAGCTCCTATCAACAAATCAATTTCACCAGCTCTATGGAAGTCTGCGTCTGCCAAAAAAAAATGTTTCGGCACCTTCCACTCAGATATATCAATGTGATGACTAGGCTGATGGGCACAAATGGATGGAATTATGATACAGGACAAATTAACTTCGAATGCATTCACACAGGATTGTACCCTAACCTCACAACGATGTTTCAAGTTAACTGAATTTCCACCAACCCCTAAAATAGTTAATGGTAACTCATGCTTTGGAAGACCTAATTTTTCTGCACACTTAGAAGTAATGAGGTTACTCTGACTAGCCCCATCAAGTAAAGCTCTACACCTCCTCGGAACTCCATTGGAATCCAAAATTTGGACCATAGCTGTTTGTAAGATTACGGGATTATTGCTTAGACTCGCGCCACTAGAAAGTACCGCACTACTTTCAGTAACTGACAACACCACCTGCTGCTGACTCTCTGGACTCGGTTCACCCTCAACATTTTCTGAAATTAACACCCTCTCAGATTTCTCGAAATGAATTAATGTATGGTGTTTACCATGACATTTTCTACACGTGCTAGACTTGCAGGTTTTCACAGAATGACTACTCCTCAAACAATTGAAACACAGACGTAACTCTTTGACTCTACTTACTCGTTCACTCACACTCAAACTTTGGAACTCTGGACAGTTGTGGATAGTGTGCACCCCTTTGCATACCACACAAACACTCTCATTCGCTACGAGGGAATGAGAGCTACCTCGTACATCATTTACTCGTGATTTTCCTCCGCTTGCCTCTCTAATCTGAACCTGCTGCTTGATATTCCTAGATAACTCTAAAGTCTCGATTAGATCTGCCTTTCTCTTTATGAAAATCTTAAAACTATTTAAAGTCAGCAAACCCTGATCCATTTGCTCTCCATCATCAGCTTCAGCACGTCTCACTTGCTCTTTCGCACGTTTCTCCTCCCATTCTCTCGCCGTCTTCTTATCTAATTTAGAACTGAATATATGAAGAAGTAAAGTATCCCAATGAACCACCGGTTGCTTTAAGCTCTCTAACGATCTCAAATGTTTGGAAATGTTATCAAGCATTTTTCTCAACTCAATACTAGACTCCTGTGTTAATACTGGTAAATCAAACAAAGCTCTCACGTGATTATCGACGAGTATTGCCCGATTATAAAATCTGTTACACAAAGTATTCCACGCAAGTTCATAATTATCTGCTGTGAACTCTATACTACGTATAACCTGCGCAGCTCCGCCAAACAATGATGCCCTCAAATAGTGAAATTTCTGAATCTCCGCCAAACTCCTATCTGAATTTATCAAACTATCGAATAAATCTCTAAACTCCAAAAAGTTACCATAATCTCCCCCAAATTTTGGTAATTCGATATCTGGTAATTTTATTTCCCTACTATTACTGTTATTATTCAAATTGACGGAAATGTTAGAATGTGAGTCAGAATTTATCTGTTCCCGTTGTTCATGGAATTCTGTAATTATATCTTTGGCCACGGCTAATAAATTGTGACAAACACTCTCAAATTCCTCTCTAGCTTCTACTTCTAAGTCTACTTCATCTGATAAGTTTTCTATTTCACCCTGTATATTATCAAAGTCGCTTAGAACTGTTCGATGTCTTTCTACTCTACTCTCAATTTCTAGAATTAGCTGGCGATCGAAAATTTTAACATCCCTATCTCTATTCTCCTGTAAAATAATATCTAAGTATTTTTTGAAATGTGTTTGTCTGGATTTTAAAATACCCCTTGCTTTAATTAAACCCTTCAACCTGACAGCTTCCTGTGTTTCTGTCATTTTACCTAAGATTTGTGGGAATACTGAAAGAAATCTTTATTTTTCTAACTCAAAAATAACCTCGATGCAATTCTCAATCTCAATAAAAAAAAGGAAAAACTAGAAAAATAAAGGACACTTTTTTCTCCACAATTTACTCTTCTCGGGTACTTCTCCACCAATCTCGGGACTTCCAATGACGCAGGATGCTACCGGTGTTCTTTATGGTACATGTATCTCAATAATCCGGCTCTCGAAGGACCATTATGTTAATTAAAAGCACATTTATGTTGAATGATAAATATATTGTGACATTAATCAAAAAATTATAATCTCATCTCCAAAACAACTCCGTTGCTAATCAAATCGGTTTGATTGCGCTTTTGCCGATTTGTTTAAAAAGTCCTTAAATACAAAAAAGTCTTAACAACTATCTTGCTTCTGATATATTAATTCCACTTTATCTAATCATTTGTTTCGAACGAGGATTCGAATCAAATTTCTTACTAATGACATGCTCTTTTTTTATGAAAACTCAATACAAAGTTCTCTTTGACGACTGTGATCTTTTACAAGAGGTCTGATTTCAATCTTATTTAAAGTTACCACTTTTGAAATATAGCATAACAAATCCACTCCTATCACATGAAATGCGTGGGAGCATTTGGTCGAACGTTCAAATAACGGGTCCTGAAAACGGCCAATAAAGGAGTTCGGTCTAAGGTCAGTGTGGCCAGCAAAAAGTGGTTTTTCTGACAAGAATGACAGTCAAGGTCTACTATTCCAAACATAAAATTTTTATCATTGCGAACATCTATATTGTTTTATTAAATTAATGAATACACCCCCGAAGCGTTTATCTTGTAATTTAAAATGACTTTTCAGCTGAATACTCAACTTATCGGTGGCCAAGAATTCTAGGAACTTTTGGCATGTCACCATTTCATTTCTGTTATCTGCTACTAGGTAGTTTTCAATATATAAATAGTGTAAGCTCGTCGTGACATAGCCTGTATATTAATGAATAAGTATAAGATGTATTCCAATTTTTTTTATGATTTGATTGTAGAATATAAAAAATGTTTGGAATTTAACTGTAGCCACAAAATAAGCTGATTCAACCAGTACATGAGGCGTTATCTAAGCCATCCTTTAGTTTTAGATAAGATAGATACTAAAATTCTATTTTGAAATCCCAATATTTTAGGATTCACTGACAAGTTAATATTGTGTAATTATATTGTGCTTATAATCCTCTCCGCTCCACTTTTATTTTTAACGGTGATATTTACACTAATAAAATTTGAAGAGTGAAAATGTACTTTATTAAGCTACTCTACTAGTGCTATTGACAGATGACTAATATGAGTCACCTTGAAACCGAAACCAATATTAACTGTGACCTCATGGCCAATGACACCTCGGAGTTTAAAGGTAGATTCATACTATAGGTCAGGTCGCGGTCCGGTCACGGTCTTGTTTTTTACCGATCCATTCACACTAGCAGTCTCGTACCAGTCATTAAACAAGTAATGTTTTCCAACTTCACGACAAGAGACTTAGCCGTAATGGCTTACATTCTTGACGAAGATGAATATTTTAAAAAGAAGCTTAATAGGGGATTTTGGGTGCATCCCATAAACATTAATAGAAAAGAAGAAGGAGAATTTTTTACTCTGTATGCTAATCTTTTGGATTACGAATCCAAATTTTTATATACGTTGTCGGAATACTTTTTATTTCCGAAATTATATAGCTCTTCATGTTCTCTAATAAATTCTATTAATTTTTCATCCATTTTAAAAAAATACACAAAATAATTAAAAAAGATATAGCACAAATCAAATGTAAATGATCTGTCTCTGGCCGTAAACTTGTCCACACTTGCAATTTCACTCATATGGCACGGTCTCGGTACGATCAAAATATTCGCGGTCATTTGACTGGATCGTTCCCTGACCGTTCCTATTAATGTGAATACTTTAATATAAATTGTATGTTCTAATATTTGATCTGACCGTGACCGTACCGCGACTGGACCGTGATCTGACCTATAGTATGAATCTACCTTATAAGGTATTTAAAATACCTATTTTATCATAATAATTAACGATATTTTGAAGGTTAAAATAAATAAACACTAAAATTTAAGTTTCCCTTTTAATTAATAAAGTTTCAAAAGTCCACCTATGGTTAATTGTCAAAAAAGTTTTTAAATCTTGAATTTTCAGTAGTATATTATCAGGTTATGGATATAATGTTCACACTTTACTTTGTATTTTATTCAACAGTAATCTCATTTATAAATTGATATTTGATACAATACTCCAATGTTGCTTTTGTTAACCGGGAAACCTGTGTCTGTCATATCTGTCCTTGTCATTTCCGTGCCCGCTGTCGTCGTTCACTTGTCCGCACCTATGTTCCGCACTCACGTTCGATCACTAACACATACTACATCTCCCTTCTTCACTGCGAGTCTTACTTACACAAGTGTATTTAAACCTACTGTACATTATTTACAACTAATAACTAATTTATAACAAAGTCATTCAACCGTTGTGGTTGAGTGGTTTTGCGTTTGGGGCGCTTAGCATCTGAAATAGTTGCTTTACAATCCAACTTGGGTGCTTCTTTATTACTGCTGTCTTTAACTAAAAACTTTCTGTTTCTTTCAATGACACTACCATTGTCCATTTTAACTAGATAAGTCCTAGGCTTTTCTAATTTCTTAATTATTTTACCTGCAGTCCATTCAGATTTATCTTGTTTCTGAACTCGGACCTTTTCTCCCTCTTCTAATTCTTTCAATTGTTTTGTATTTTTATCATAATTAAATTTTTTGAAAAAATGTTAAGTGTCGGTAATAAGCTATGGATATTTCTATTAAACAGTAAGGTAGCTGGAGAAGGTATATTGTTATCAATTGGCGTGTTTCTATACTCTAATAGGCACAGATATGTCTTTATTGTCATGTTCAGCTTTTTTAATTAAGTTTTTACATGTCCACCATGTCATTAGACTGGGCATTGGTTGGACTGGATGTAATGTGATTTATTTTCCAATTGTCAACAAAATTTTTGAACATTTCTGATGAATAGTTTGTCCCGTTGTCTGATCTTAATACTCTAGGTATACCATGTCTGGCAAAAAATGACTTGAGCAATTCAATTGTGTGTTTGCTGTCTAGTTTGTTTAAAACTCCTATTTCAATGTACTTAGAAAAGTAATCAATTACCATTAAATAATTCTTACCTCCTATGTGAAAAATATCTGTCCCTACAATTTCCCATGGATTATTTGTAATTTCTGTTTGAATTAGAGGTTCATTACTGTTTGAATTTCTAAAATTCAGACAAGTCTCACAGTTACTTATATAATTTTCTATATCTTTATTTATGTTGGGCCAATACAGACATTGACGAGCTCTTAGCTGACACTTAGTTATTCCCAGATGATTGTAATGAATTATTTTTAGCATTTCATTTCTCAATTTATGTGGAACAATAATTTTATTGCTCTTGAGCAATACATCATTTAAACTGATTATTTCATCTCTGTAGTGCCAATATTTTTGCAACTCACTAGATAAATTATTTTTTTCTCTTGGCCAGCCTTCTTTTACTATTTTCATTAAATTGTTTAATACACTATAATTTTTGGTCTCTAACTGAAATTCTTTAAATTTTTCATCTGATACTGGCAAAACATTTACTATTAATTTTATTTGAGCTTCAATATCTCTAGCATTAGATGTATCTTCTTCAGTTATTTCATTTAAAAAATGTCTGCTAAGACAATCTGCAATATACGAGTATAACTGTGAGCCTGGTTTGAATTTAATTTGTATATCATACAATTGTAGTTTGATTAACATCCTTTGTAGCCTCAAGGGAGTAGTGGCTTTCCATGAATTGACATTAGTGGCTTGTGATCACTTTCTACCACCACACTCTTGCCATAGATGTATTGATGGAAACGAGTACACCCAAAGAGCACAGCAAGCAGCTCCTTCTCTATTTGGGCATAATTTTTCTCAGTCTCCGACAATGATCTAGACGCATAAATTACTGGCAAATTGTCCTGCAAGAGAACTGCGCCCAGTCCGTTTTTTGGTGCATTTACGGATACTACTACAGGCTTATTTACATTGTAAAATTGTAGCACCGGCGTTGATGACAAAACTTGCTTCAATTTGTTTAAAGACTGACCATGATGCTCTTCCCATATAAAAAGTGTGTTTTTATTTAGCAATTGTCTTAAGTCATTGGTTAACTCAGACAAGTTTGGAATGAATTTTGAAACGTATGTGACCATACCAAGTATCTGCTGCAGTTCTTTTCTATTTTTTTGGCAATGGCATGTTTAATATGCTTTTAATTTTCTCACTATCTACTTTGACACCCTCACTACCTATTATATGCCCTACAAATTTTATTTCTGTTAGATTAAATTTACTTTTATTTTTGTTAAATTTTAGATTTTCAGTTCTAGCCCTGTCTAATACTGCTTTTAAATTTCTATCATGTTCATTTTTGTTTTTACCATAGACTAAAAGATCATCCATATAAGACACTTGGCCTTTTATGCCTTCAAAAATTTGTTTAAATTGTTTTTGAAATACTTCTGGTGCTGACACTATTCCAAAAGGTAATCTAGAATACATGTATCGACCAAAAGGTGTTGCAAATGTGCATAACCTCTTGCTGGGCTCATCCAATGGTACTTGATGGAATCCTTGGTTTGCATCTAGTAAACTAAATACTTTTGCCCCTGAGAGCTCTGTTATAATCTCTTCAATTGTTGGGATTTGATAGTGCTCTCTTTTTATAACTTTGTTTAATTCTTTTGGATCAAGGCATAGCCTAATTTTCCCATTATTTTTCCGAACTGTTACCAAAGGATGCACCCAGTCAGTTGGTTCAGTTACCCTTTCTATAATTTTTTGTTTTTCTAGCCTATCTAATTCTCCTTTAACTTCAGCTTTAATGGACAATGGTATTTTCCTAGCATTAAAAACCACTGGTACTGAATTTTCTTTCAAGATAATTTTATGTTTTAGTTTTAAGCAACCTATTCCAGTAAATACATCTGCATACTCTTCTAGTACATTGTCTGTAGATATTTCATTTACTCTTTTAATAAGCCCTAGCTGTTTACAATGTTTCAACCCTAGAATTGCTGAATCATTACAATTATTTTGTACAGAATCTACAATTATAAAATTCAACTTTATATCTTTCATGTTTTTATAGCTACAAGTTAAAGTACATTTACCTATATTATTTATGTTACTTCCACTGTAACTAACTAGTTTGGTATTACAATGTTCTAAATTTACATTAGGTATTTTTTCAAAGATATGTTTAGGGATTATGCTTGCCTGTGCCCCTGTGTCTAATTTGAATGTTATAAATACCTTCGGCTTGTTGTGCACTTGAATTTGTTCAGTCCAGTCCTCTTCAATTATGTTTTCATTTCTTCTTCCAATTGTTCCAATAAAAATCTCATCTTCATCTGATGTTTGTGAATCATCTTTTTCCTTTGCCACTTTGTTTTTGTTTACACATCTTCGCAAAGTGGTTCAGTTTTTTGCAGTTTTGACATTGCTTTTGAAATGCAGGGCATTTATTTATGGTTGTACCCACATCTTGTACAGGTCATTATTGATTTAATCATATTTTCTTTCTTTTTGAACTGACTTCTTTCCCGATCACTTTGTTTATTTATTTTATTTATGCCTGCTTGTTCATTCGATAGAGATTTCACCTGGGTTTCTGTTGACAGTGTGGCTCTACACATATCTATGCACTTATTTAAAGATAAATTTGGTTCAATTAGCATTTTTTCTTTTAGTTTATCATGTTCTATGCCACATATTATTCTGTCTCGTATCAAACTTTCTTTTAGTTTACCAAAATCGCATGTTGCAGCTAATGATTTCAATTCAGTTACATAGTTATCAAAGGATTCGCCTGTTTTTTGGTTTCTCATAAAGAATTTGTGCCTTTCATAGGTCACATTTATTTTGGGAACAAAGTGATCGTTGAACTTATTTATTAACATCAAACTTGTCAATTTCTGAGGTTTTTAATTCGAAAGTGTTGTATATATCAAGTCCTTCTTGTCCCATGCAATGGAGCAAGAGATTGCATTTTCTTCTATCGTCTGCATCTAATGCTGAAGCAACGACGAACACTTCAAAAGATTGTTTGAATTTTGGCCATAAATTAGCGGCATTAGTTTCACTAACCTTGAAGAAGGGCGGTTTGAGGTCCATGTTCCTTCCTTGCTTACTGCTTTGACTGCGCCATATATTATTTTGGATCAGGTTATGGATATAATGTTCACACTTTACTTTGTATTTTATACAACAGTAATCTCATTTATAAATTGATATTTGATACAATACTCCAATGTGGCTTTTGTTAACCGGGAAACCTGTGTCTCTGTCATATCTGTCCTTGTCATTTCCGTGCCCGCTGTCGTCGTTCACTTGTCCGCACCTATGTTCCGCACTCACCTTCGATCACTAACACATACTACAAGTAGTAATACCCCTAGGGTCTTGATAATACCGAGATAATTTTGTCATAGAGAATGCTGAAAGCCGCAGTCCTTGAGCAACACGCTTGAAGGATTCTCTATGACAAAATTTGGAGCATTTGAAAAAAAATATATAATTTTGTTAAGATTAATAGAACTTTCCTGCAATTTCATTGGCATACTGCATACTGTATGAAGCTGCATACTCACTATAAGTGCAGTAAAGCCCATTGGCGGCATCCCCAGATGCTTAACGAGGTCATGGTTAAAAGGGTGGTTGAGAGAACAACACAAGAAACACTGGAAGAATACGACTGGGCAAATACATGGGAAGAAATTCATAAAAAAACCATCAGAAAAAGCAGCGAAAGAACTGCTCTCAATGAGCAGGAACAAACTGCGCACCACTACGGGGCTACTTACGGGACACTTTCCCACAAAGGAGCACCTAAACAAAATAGGGCTGTACAACGGAGACCTTACATGCAGAAGATGCAAAAAGGATACCGAAACAGCCCTGCATATACTATGCAACTGTGAGTCGCTGGACCACAGAAGGCAGAAACTGTATGGCAGAACCCAAATGACTCCAGAAGACTTCTACAATCAACCAGCAAAGAACCTGTATGAGCTAATACAGGGAACGGATTGGCTGAATAGGTTGTAGTCAGAACACTAGGAGTATCCACAATAAGCCCAGGAGACTGAGGTGGTACCGGCGAAGGGACGGCTCCGAAGGGAAAGAAAAAAAAGCCCACTGGCGGATCTAGGGAGTTTTTCAGAGGGGGGGCATGAGTTAATAGAAATATGTGACCAAAGTAATAAAATAAATATTTATTTATTTATTTACGGTTTTACCATTTTTACACCATAAAGTTCATTCGGTATAAAGAGTTCATACATAAATGAATAATATATAAGAACAAAATAAAATAAAATTATTACAAATTAAATTAATATGCTCAAATATTTAGATGCTTAACTGATTTCTTAAATGTTGATGTAGATATTCCAAATAAAGACTACAAGCATGTTTATTGGCAGATTTTAAAATTCTTGTGATTGGTTCATTTTATCATAATATATATTTTCTTTATTTGAAACAACTGAAACCAGTGAACAATAATATAAATAATATTGAACAAAAGATGGCGAAACAAGTAAAAACAAAATTCCACAATTCTAATAAACAATAAACTTTCTACTTACTCCTTTGTTTTTGATTCTTACCGCTCACCGCCACCGTTCACGGCTTACCGCTAAGATGCCTTTTACTAAGAGCACTCACAGTCCCCAAAAATAATTATTTTCCCTCTATCGTTATCTGTTTTGCCGCCCTTTGATTTAGCCGCCTGTGTTTTGCACATTCGCATGGCATAGAAGGATATTTTTTGTTTCATAGTTATATTGGATGATGAACGTTTCGTATGAAATATAAAAACATGTTGATTTGGGATGTTTGAGTGTTTGAGAATCAATACAACGAATAATTTTGGTTTGTAAAACATATAACGTGTGTTTCATTCTTGTTGAAAACCAATCAAAGGTTTAGTTGCATATCCAGACTCTGGTTGTTGAACCAATATCAAGGGGGGGGGGGCATGCCCCCCCCTCAGATCCGTCAGTGGTAAAGCCTTATTACCATGTGGCCTTTGCTGATCAGCTTCCATGATCGGTAAATGAACGGCATAGTGCGGATGTGCCTTAGTGTTTTTTATGGAATTATATTTTTCTCCGATTGGCAGCAAATATCAATTTTGCTGACTGATATCAATCAGCAAAGTATTACTTTTCCTGCCTAGGCAGCAAAGTAACCACTTTGCTGCCTGTGATTATACATTTCCATAGCAATCAGCCAGGAAAAACAAAGCGAATGTGGGAATTGTAATAATTGGCTCCTATATCATTATGAACAATCGGAGAAAAAATTATATGTTCAACTCGGCAGCAAAGTAGATTGACTGCCTTAGCTGAATTCAGCCTCGACAGTCAATCTACTACTTTGCTGCCTAGTTAAACAAATAACTATTTCACGATCGAAATAAATCAAAATACGATAAGTTTTGATAAAATCAATACAAGCACACCACATCTCATCAGCTACAGCCCTTAATTAATTGCCAGAAAGACAAAAAAAGAATTTAATTTGTTAGGACAATAAATCTTGTTCCAATTGGTTCCCGACCATTTATTCATTATTTACTTTCATGAATATTAATCTTAAATTATTCGAGTACGTGAGTGTAATAGGGATAATAATTATTAGTTTCTTAGCAAAATTGAAAAAGTCTAAAATTATAAAATAACATACCTACAGATTTGTTGGCATAATTCCAAACCTGAATATAGAATTTTATTTAAAAATAGAAAAGTTTATCTGAGATGCAATTCGCAACATCCAGAAATAAAAAATGAAAATAGGGTAAAGTTGAAATTCTGGGTGTTATTCTGAATGTCCGTTTGAAAATTAATTTTTTTTACGACCATGCGTTTTAACCCACTTTCTATCTGAGCTGAGATGCAATTCGCAACATCCAGAAATAAAAATGAAAATAGGGTAAAGTTGAAATTCTGGGTGTTATTCTGAATGTCCGTTTGAAAATTAATTTTTTCTACGACCATACGTTTTAACCCACTTTCCCGCACGCATTTTAGTTTTGAAAGTCACTTTCCCGCACTAGTGCGGGAAAGTAATAAATGAGTGCGGGAAAGTAAAATTATGATTCTGAATGTCCGTTTGAAAATTAATTTTTTCTACGACCATACGTTTTAACCCACTTTCCCGCACGCATTTTAGTTTTGAAAGTCACTTTCCCGCACTAGTGCGGGAAAGTAATAAATGAGTGCGGGAAAGTAAAATTATGCAAATTTTGACCTTATTAGATAGTTTTTTACTTCGGAAGTTATAACTATTGTGACTACAGGTGAATCAATATTCACAAAATAATCCATAAAAAAAATCTTTTTGTTGCATTTTTAATTTTTTGGAAATATAAAATAATGAAGATATTTTTATATAACCCTGACAACAAATAACTCCACTGGACCGGCAATTCCAAGTAATTTACAGAATGCAAAAAATTCTGTTTTAATATTAATATTTATAATAATTAGTAGTTTTTAGTAAAAGTTTTGTACATGTATGTTGAAATGGAATAATTTTTGAAAAATGGTTTGGTATACTTTTTTGCAGGTACCTATATACGGTCGTAGAAAAAGTAATGTTCCTAACTATTAATTCTCGATTATTTGAGTTTATTTGCTATTAAATAATGTAAAACGTTGATATTTTGAATTTAAACATCAAAAACTTGCCAACATTACTTGACCCTTGAAAATTTATACTATTAGGGTAAAGAATAGATATGCATTAAATTCAATAAAATCGCGAAAGCCAAGCCGAGAATCTGTAATCGTTGGTAATATTGACCGAAGTCTGCACCATGGACGTATAAATAAAGATGGACCTAGCGTACCAATACACACTACATGCAGACCTATGAAGCCAAATAAACGATGCTTTGTTATTGTTTTCTAGCAGTCGGAGTGGGAATTCTCATACTGCGGACAGTGGCGTTTCATTGGGATGGATACATTCATGATTGTAGGAATATAAATACATCACATTTCAAGCTTCAAAATTGAATATGAACTTTTTTATTATAATAATAAATTAATGAAAGGGTAATGTTAATTTTAAAACTAAAACAAGAAAAGCTACAGACAAAATTATACCACAAAATTTTTAGATGTTTTATTTAGATCATTAGAGGTAATATAAATAAAAAAAATAGTAGTTCGTAAAAAGTAATACAGATAATACAAAAATTACTGATTTTTGAATAAAATTGTTGGCGAATAGTGTTTTCTATGTTTTTGTGGCAGCTTTATGGTGGATTCGAATTTTAAAATACTTTTTCAATATCAATTCCACCATTTGAATCCTATGATCATCATCATACAGATGGTCCTTAAAATCATCTTAAATGGAGTTTAGCAAATTGGCAATTATACCAGAAATTAAGGATTACTCCAAATTTTTAATATTTCCAATGAAAATATTTTTTGTCATGTTAAAAAATCTGAAATATTTTTCAGCAGATTCACACACTGTAATGACTAACTGTGACGCATTGGTTAACCAACTACATCTAAAACTTAATTTCCATGTCCTTGAAACTGAATAATCAAACTCTTTAACAAGCTCTTTAATTGAGGTTCCAAATTCTGTATTTTCTACAATAACACCATTTTCAATATTACTAGGTACTCTGCTACTACAGTGTAATATTCCAGTAGAATCAAGCCTAATAACACTTTCTGTATTACCTGCTTCAACATCTTGGTGGATTAGAAGTCTCTTATAAGCATGTTCAAACTGTCGTGTTGTTGGGTTGTTACTGAAGCATAGCACGAAAAAATAATTCTAAGTGATCCTGTGATAATTCAAAGGTTAAAATATATTTAATTTGGTTTGAGTGAACATAATTATTGTACAAAACCAAAAGGCTCTCTATACACTCAAAAAATCCTCAAAATCCAGCTTTTCTACCTAAATCAAAAATGGGATGGTTACCGCATACTTAAGTAACATGATATAATTTTTAATTTCATTCAATCTTGTAAAAAAAAGTACGAAATATTCAATATAATAAGTATATGTTATTGAAATAATGAGGATATAATAACAATTCATACAGCTAAAATCTGATACTTTTTACTAGAAGATAGTCCATTAACTGTTTTATCTGTATTTCAGAAAAATTTTCTCTGGATTACCTTTTCACTAAAAATCTCCTGGTTTGAAATGTGCACAACAAATATGAGCCAGTTTTGGCATATCTTCTTCCAGAATTTCAAATACTGGATAGCCACTTCCTTCTCTGTTCCATATTTGTACGAAGCCTGCTATTTCACAATTTAAATTTTTATTTATTATAATTTTCAAATTCATAAACACAACTTTGCATGTTTATGAACGCCACTGATACTCACCTAAGAAATGAGAGGTTAGAATTCAAATAATCAAGTTTTTAACAAACTAAACATTGTCACACCATTACTGTAGTGTTAGTTGAGTCACTATCACAATATCCAAGCTTTTATAATAAATTAACTGGGTTAAATATAACAAACCACGCACCGAAAATTTAATAAACAAAGGCAGCCATCTTCTCACAAACACCAGAGGGAAACAAACAGTGTTGCTTAGTTAACATTTGTTTCGCCATATTACAGGCTAGGGACATCGTGTACATCACTTTAAAATTATAGTAGTAGCTAAATGCTGTACATTTTTACATTTAAAACAGATAAAAAGTCTCAAAATTGAAAGTCTTTTTGGATTTTGATAAAATTAAGTTGTTTGAATCAAACTATTTAAACTAAAACTTGGCCTGATATAACAAAAATTTAAAACGAAATGTGACAACAGCGATGTTTACTTTTATATTGGCTTCAAATAAATTCTAGCATGCTAGGTCCATCTTCATTTATACGTGCATGGTCTGCACTATGTTCTAGGTGTGTCTTCGACACTGTTAAGCACAACATCCAATATGCAATACAGATGCAATACGCATATATACAGATGGTTGAAAAATGAATGAAGGCTCAGGATGTGGAGTTTTCTCGAGAGCACTAAGCCTAAGGATTAAGTTGGGAATGGGAAACAATACCAGCGTGGCTCAAACAGAACTGGCTGGTATCTCAATTGCCACAAAAGAACTAACCAGAAAAGGAATTTCTGACAAAAACATAATAATCTGCACTGATAGTAGACAAGCCCTATTAGCCTTAAACAGACAACGTGTTATATCGGGGCTAGTACTACAGTGCCACCAAGATTTAGCTAACGCCTCGGCAGATAACAATATTATCCTGAGATGGGTTAAAGGGCACGGCAGGAGTAAAGGAAATCGCATTGCCGATTCTTTAGCCAGGGAAGCCGGTGGACTAAAAATTCTTGGTCCCAGTGACACCTACGGCCTGACGACTTCGACAATTGCGGAACTATCCAAACGTTACACCCATGGTCAGTCCCTTAAGAGATGGGAGGGAATCAAAGGTTGCAGTTTTTCCAGTATCACCCTGGACGACCCTGGGAAGCTGGCGCCGAAGAAATATTTGGCGATGACCAGGAAAAACCTACGTATAACAGTGGGATTTCTGACTGGCCACTGTCAACTGAGGAAACACCTCCATACTATGGGGCTAGTGGAGTCACCTCTTTGCAGGATGTGTGAACAGGAAGATGAAACTGTCAGGCATGTCCTATGCGAGTGTCCGGAGTTATCGTCAATAAGAGAGTGTGTGTTCGGTGAGTCTTGGCCTACACCTGCCGATATAAAGGAGATGTATTGAATTTAGTTAAGCGTTGTCTGCAGGTTTTGTTTGTAGCATTCACTCGTATTTTTTATATTTGTCTATAGGCGTTTTCGATTATTTACTTTTGGCTGCTAGTAGTCGCTCGTAGTGACTGAATTTCGTTCGTTTATTACCGGGCGTGACGCCTAATCTTACCTTCCCCTTGCCCCTTGAGCACATACCGAAAAGTATGGGCTTCAAGCCATGGACATTAAATGTTTGACGTTTGTCAGGTTTGACGTTTATTTTAAGGTTAAAATTGTGCCGATTACGATTTAAATCTTACTGGAAATATTTAAATATGCAAAAATAATACATTATAGTTGAAAACTGTTCTTCTAAAAACACAGGAAATTCATTGATAATATCAGGTGATAGTTTGGATGATGACATGATATGACAAGTGGCTTTGAGGATCCCAAAAATCGTGTTCGTTTTTCTCAAAAGTCTTGACGACTGAGGCGTCACGCACAAAGGCTTGAAGCCCAAATAAACGAAAGCAGCAAAAGAAGGCAGTTATATATTTGTATTTGTCACTTTTACATTAAAATATAGTTCCAGTGCCAGTTTTTCCTTTTCATATAATCTTGATAATTCAAAAGGTTATGGGCCCAGATTACGTGAAATTGTAAAAAAAGATTAACTGCAGTAAATATCGTTATTTATTTTGTGCAAGAGTTATTTGTGAACTTGAAGAAAATTGGAATGCAATTGATTTCTCAAGTTTTGGAGCTGATAATTACTAAAAGACAAAATAAATGGAAGGCGATCGCGTTAATATTGAGTAGCTGGAAAGCGGCAGTAACTGGCTTACATGGAAGTTTCAAATGCGTCAGATTTTAGAAGCCAACGAACTTTTTGACTACGTCGATGGAACAAACGTCAAACCGGCAGCTGAAGGTACAAATTATGCGAAAGAAATTGTGACCTGGAAGAAGGCGGATGCTATGGCTAGACGAGCAATTTCCACGACTTGCATGAAACAGGCACTACTGCAGATTATTAATTGTGAAACAGCTCAAGAGATGTGAGAAACGCTTAAAAGTACATACGAGCAAACATCAAAGGCAAATATTTTATTTTTACAACAAAAATATTATGGTTACACAAAACAACCGGAAGATGATATTGCGACATTTTTATCAAAATTAATGGAAATCGTGCAGCAATTACGTGATCAAAAAGAAATTATTTCTGAGTCCACGGTAATTTCGAAGATATTAATGTCACTATCGTCCGAGTTTAATCATTTTCATAGTGCATGGGAATCTGCAAGCGTAGATAGTCAAACTTTGGCAAATTTGCGGGCTCGTTTGATGGCAGAAGAACTTCGTTTGAAGTCGCAGGGTCAAGTTGAAGAAGTAGAGGCGCTAATGGCTAAGAGAATCTTCTCGAAGAAACAAATCAATAATAACAATAAAGGGAATTCATCGAATTATAACAAAGCGACATAACAATGACAAACCGAAAGGCAAATGCTTCAAATGTGGAAAAAGGGTCATTGGAAGAGGGAATGCTCCGAAAGAAGACTAACTTCAACGGGAGGAAAGAAGAAAATTCAAATGATGCTTTTATTTGTTACAAAACAACAAATGGAGATCAAGATACTTGGATTTTGGACTCAGGTGCAACTGATCACATGAGTTATCGCCGAGAATGGTTCGAAAACTATACGGAAATAGCTGAACCAATTACAGTTGGTAATGGTGACAAGATCATGGCTCTGGGCAAAGGCGATATCAACATTTTTGCTTTTAATGGAGATGAATGGATTCGCAAACGAGTCATGGGAGTCTTGCTCGTGCCGGAACTGAAGAAAAATTTGTTCGCATCGGGAAAGGTGACAGATCGCGGACATCATTTGAACATGAACAACGAAGGCTGCAAATTGCTAAAAGATGGAAACATTGTTGCAGTGGGAGTTCGCAGAAAAGGTTTGTTTCAAATGTTGTTCAGAACAATACAACCCTCAAAGATTGAAACCACAGCGAGTGTTGGAATCAAAAACGCTACACTCCGTTCATGGCACGAACGTCTAGGACATCAGAATGCGACACATGTAAAGAAGTTCCTATTAAGTCTGGGTATAGATTTCATTGATAAGGAATTTACATGTGAAGCTTGTGTCTATGGAAAGCATCATCGAAGCAGTTTCAAGAGTCTCGAAGAAAAGTCAAAGATGTGTGGCGAAATCATTCATACTGACGTGTGTGGTCCGTTTCAGACGAATTCAATTGGTGGATCCAGATATTTTTTATTGCTCAAAGAGGATTATTCACATTTTCGTTACGTATATTTCATGAAACAAAAATCAGAAGTAGCGGGTATTATCGAAAAATGTGTTAAACTGATTCAGAAGAAGCATGGTCACAGCGTTCGCAATATCAGATCTGACAATGGCACAGAGTTTGTCAATGAAAAGCTGAAAGTTTTCTTTGAAGCAGCTGGAATTCATCATCAACGAACTGTGCCATATACACCAGAGCAGAATGGATGTGCAGAAAGGGAAATGCGAACCATCGTTGAATCAGCAAGGACAATGCTTGAGGCAAAGAAGATTGATAGGAAATTCTGGGCGGAAGCAGTGAATACAGCAGTTCATGTGTTGAATCAAACTGGAACAAGCACAGTTGACAACAAGGAGGCGAAGCTAGACCATTTACGGATTTTTGGTTCGGAAGTTTTTATTCACATTCCAAAAGAAAAACGTCACAAGCTTGACGCGAAGGCAGAAAAATGTATGTTAGTTGGTTATGACAATAATTCAAAGGGATATCGAGTTTGGAATTCGAAAACCGGAAAAATCGAGATCTCACGAGACGTCGTTTTTTTGTTGGAAAATTCAATGGGAACACTCGATATTGATGCTGAGGAAAAAGGTAGTGTAGAAAGTAAGAATGAAATTAACGAAGACGAAGACAATTATGGTATTGACAAAGGTGCTGAAAATGAAGATGACAATGATAAGGACACAAATGAATATGCGTCACTAGATCAACAGAAATATCGTGGTATGATCTGCGATCTTGATAGCAGAAATATTGTAAATAGGCGTCTACGTGATCGTAATACATTAACACAAACTGAACATTTTGCAATGCTGGCAGTCAGTGATGAGCCAAGAACGTATGAGCAGGCAATTCAGTCAATTGGTTACAAGCATTGGGAGCGAGCATTGGATGAAGAGTACGATTCACTTATGAAAAATCATACTTGGATTTTGGTCGATGCGCCAGATAATCAAAAGGTGATTGACAATCGCTGGGTATACAAGGTCAAAGAAAATCCGGATGGAAGTGTTAATAGGTATAAGGCACGATTAGTAGTACGAGGCTTTACACAAGAGTATAGCATTGATTGCCAGGAAACATTTAGTCCAGTGGTGAAGTTTACATCAATCAGAACGATCCTAGCATTGGCTGCAGCTAAGTGTATGAAACTGAAACAGTTTGATGTGAAAACTGCTTTTCTAAATGGCGATTTAGAAGAAAATGTTTATATAAGCCAGCCAATTGGATATAATGACAACAGCGGCCGAGTGTGTAAACTATACAAAAATTTATACGGATTGAAGCAGGCTTCGCGCTGTTGGAATGAGAAGCTTACTTCTTTCCTTAACAATTTTGGTTTTAAAGAGAGCGGATCTGATCCATGCGTTTTTGTTAGCAACGGAAAAAATGGAATGTTAATTTTGGCAATTTACGTTGACGATGGATTGATTGCAGCGGACTCGAAATTGATCAATTTTTGGATGGATCGATTCATGTTTATCAAAAAGGATATGCAAAAAAGGTTCTTGATCGTTTTGATATGACATATTGTAAGACAGTGACAACTCCATTAGCCAGTTCACAAAATCTTGGAGATTTTGAAGCTGATAAATTAACTTCAATATTAAAATGTCATATACCTGGAAATGTTATTGTCACTTTGACATCGATAAAAAAGGTGCATCCTTTTTTATCGCGATAAAAACCTCTCTTCCTCAATTTCTAGTATGCGGACGTCACTTTTACACAATGACAATGAGATAATTATTGTTGTTGTTCATCGATATATTCTGTCGTTAATTTATCTTGCCAAAAAACACTCGAGCTTCTCTTTTATCCAGATAAATTTCTCTTCAACTCAAAGTTTTGCCAATCACTAAATTTGCTCGAAAAACTGACATTAGATAAAATCGCTCCACCTTCGGTGTCGCGATTTTATCATGTCAGTTTTTCTCGTTAAATTATTGATTGGCAAAACTGTTTCGTTTCAAAGAGAAATTTATCCGATAAAAAAAAAGCTCTTGTGTTTTTACTGTTGATAAAAAAATCGATTTTTCTTATCGAAAAGCAGTCGGAAGCTTGATGTATCTGGCAGTTGCAACTAGACCAGATATTAGTTTCGCAGTTGGAATTTTGCGGGATTTTGCGGGTATAGTGATGCTGACTATGCTGGAGACACGCAAACACGAAGATCAACATCTGGTTATGTTTTCATGCTTGGAGGAAGTGTAATTAGCTGGGGATCAGAACGACAAAAATCCGTAGCACTATCTACAACAGAATCCGAGTATGTGGCAGCCTCACAAGCTATAAAAGAACTTGTCTGGTTGAAGAATCTCTTACATGATCTTCGACAAATTGAATTAGAGGTACCAGTTTTATTTATGGATAATCAAAGCGCAATACGACTTGTGAAGAATCCAGAGTTTCATAAAAGAACGTATGTTACCATTTTATCCGAGAGAAATATAAAGATGGATTTTTTGAATTACAATATGTTCAAACAGATGACCAGGCAGCCGATATCATGACAAAGGCGTTATCAAAATTGAAACATCAACATTTTTGTCAAATGTTGAATGTATTGTCAAAGTGAATGTTGACAGTGACTTGTAACAAAAAGTGGGAGTATTGGGGTGTGTTCGAGAACTTGGTGTGTCGTATAAAAATCACACAGTAGCCGTTCGAAAAGTCGGTGTGTATACAAAAACGTCAAAAACAGTACGCACAGTAATAGTTCTAAAAGATGGTTGTCACATACTGGTGCGCGCACCAAACACTCTAGTCCCGACTAGGGTGAAATTTAAGCTGACAAAAAAGTCACATATATGACAGCTTAAGCATTTGAATTTATTCTGCCGATATGAACTTTTAGATGTCAATTATTAATTTTAAATTATTAAATGAATTATAAAAAAGGAAAAGTAAGGTGCAAGTTACATTGGGGAAAGGTAGAAAATAAGCAGGATTCCATAGCAATTGGTTGATTTTGGACAAGCCTAGACACCCTCTTTTTTATTAATTCCAACAGTAGAGTCTCATTGTCTTATCTTCACTATAGGAGCTTTAGGTTCAAAATTTAGTAGTTTTTGATAGTGAACTTGCAACCTATCTTTTTTATATTTCAAGTTCCACGTTTGTTCCGGGTTCTACTTATAGTGTTTCGTTTCTTTTCTAATATTTTGTAAAACACGTATTCGTAGGAGTAGAGTTTAGTTAAAAACGCCTATCTTTTCAAAAATTGTAATAATGTCGGCAAAACAGTGTTCGAAAGCGATTTATTCTACGAAAGTGAAGGCATTGCTTGTATCATTAGTTGAGACATTTAGGGCGGGTTGTATCGCAGTTGGTTACCATTTGATTAACGCTAACCACTGGTTACAACGTGGTAACTCGTTGTATCGCCCACTAACAAGTGGTTATACGTTGGTTAAGACTGGGTTTTCTAACCATTTGATATCTGATGGTTAACTTCATGTTTTGTCACAGAACGGTTATTTTATTAGCGTTTTGTGTAGTTTGATGTATTGACATTTGTTTATAGACGGGATTTTTGTGGGGTTATGTTATGCAGTTACCGTCTCTAGAATTCTGTATTGGATGAAATTTTTAAATAGACCTCAAAGTAAATAAATTGTTTAGACGTACGATGAATATTCAAAGAGACAATTTGAGAGGCTTGGAATTAACTGACGATGAAGACTTTGTGGAGCTCTAATTGAATTGGTACTATTTCCAAGGGCTCCAAGAAATTTTAGAATAAGAGAAAACCATTTTGTAAAATGGAACAATGGAGAGTTTGCTGCAAAATTTAGACTATCTAAAGAAACTGTCGTGATGAAAATATGCTAAATACTAATAATTAATAAATGAGTCTAATGCAAGCTAACTTAATATTAATAATTATCAATAAAAACTACACAACTAAATTCATATTTAGATTGAATTTTAAAAAGTATCCTAATGTCACAATATATAACATCAATCACGATAGACAAAACATAGACAAACAACGTCAAAGCACAACATGAAGTTAGGTAACAGTTCTACCAACACCACAAAACGTTCAGTTACGTGACCAGCAACTAACTATCGGCGCGTCAACTCAACAACTGGTTAAAAGTTAACCATTTGTTTCGTAACCAGTGAGTTAACCAATTGCGATACAACCCGCCCTTAAGGATAAGTTAGAATCTGAAAAAAACTGTTGGCACAACAAATGCTATTGAAAATAAGACGTGGAAATCCATTGCTGAACAATACAACAGGTTCTTGCATATCACGAATATAACGCTTTTCTAATTCATGTCCATTTTCATTATCTTCTATATTATCAATATATTCTAAAAAGTCGTCTAAATTTTCCATTTCAGAGGAAATGTAGGTTTTGTGTACAACTGAATAACTTTATAACGTCAATTCGATTTAATTGTGAATACGTTGCCTATATAAGTATCACTCAAGTGTTATATCAACCACCCTTAAGTTTGAGTGCCTCTTACTACATCACGTGACTTAAAAATTGTGTCTAGAACAAGTTTACGAAGTTTCCGAGCTAAGTGACACTTAAGTGCTGTCCATACTGACTATAAATACGGACATTAGTCACTATTATTCATAATTATATTCTCTACAAATCTTTTGGAGGTAACCCTAGCTGCAGCCAAAATGCATTTTCTTTTTAAACATTTTCGCTGCTCGTCCATTCCTTAAATCAATTTAAATTCCAAGAAAATATTCAGAGAAAGAATTGATGATTTGAGGGTCGTTTGCACCGGTCCACCTTAAATGTTCATCTCATCTAAGGTCTACTTAAAGTTAAGGTGAACCTTAAACTTTAGATGGTTTGCTAATCTGCTACTTAATGAAATCTTAGATAAGTGGCGAGAAGCTATGGCAACACTGAGAAAGCTACAGACATTCTAGAGATAATTTGTGTTATCGAGTTTGATTTCACGAAGTTGGATTGTTGATTGTGTTTGTGACTGATGGTTTAATAAAAATGAATATAAATAATTGTAATGATAATAATATTAGAAAAAAGAGGACTCCAAATTTCACTGGACGAGAGAAGACAGAAAATAAAAGGACCGATGCAATTACCTGGCGTGAGAAGGAAAACGCGCGGATTAAAATAACTTCGTTATTTAATAGCCAATCTCTGGAATACCACGAACAAAAGAGTCGTGTTCGATTTCTACCTCAATTAGGTTCAAAATGTTTAGGCATAGGTTTTGTCACCCAAATCGCGAAAAGAATGTCAAATCATCCCAGCTGTTGAAATATTCATTTCTATGATAAATCCTTCTGGGGTTTTCATGGAAGATCAAGTTAAGATCGTCTTAATCGTCATCGTCATGATCAAATAAATTATTCATAATTATTTTTTCAATAAATAATGAAGACAAGCCATAGCTAAAAAAAAGGAAAATACCACAACAACAACACGCATGTCAAATAGTAAACTGTCAGATTGAAGTTTAGATGACATTAAGGAGAACTTTAAGCGGCACAATTCTTAGGCTTAACTAAGTACACCTTAAACCTCAGTTGATTACCCGTGCAAACCAAATTGTTATATTAAGGTCACCTTAAAGTTAAGCTTCACTTATCTTTCGCTAAGTATAACCGGTGCAAATGGCCCTGAATGACTTGAATGACTAAATTTCCAATTTGATTTGTCAATAACCAAACAAACATAACCTTTAAAAATGTTTGACACAACACACTCCATAACCGTTCGAAAACCTAGAGCGAGCCTAGCACACCGTAGTGAGTTTTTACTCCCACTCCTTGAGATAATTTTCATACCAACAACCAGCTTCTCGAACGCAGCCTTGGTCGCGTTCATCCCAACAAAGTTGATCAGTAGCGATTTTTAAGTGATCCATCAGTTTGTAATTCTGCTGAACGTGCTAATAAAACCATATTTGTCAATGTCAATGAATACAACAACAACAACTCAATTTTATTTGATATATACTCCAATAGTTATGGAATAAGACAAGTATTCTAAACATTAAAAAATGGGTGTTAATAGCAATAAATTGAGCTTACACCACTGGAGCATACTATGAAGAATGAAACGAGGGGTAAACCACTGAAGAAAAATCTGTAGACTATTTTCTGTATATTCCAGGTATTGTTCAAGTATATTTTTTGAGAAAATCTTTATTTCTATCACTATATGATTAAGAAATTTTTCAAAAGAAATTTTCTGTATTTTCCACTGCATTTTCCTTGTATTTTCAGGAGTATTTTCTAATGATACTAGTATTTTTAGATTATTTTCTGTATTTTCAATGTATTTTCTCTAATTTGTACACTATTTTTTCAGTGGCTTACCCCTCGGAGTGGAACTTCCTGACACACTATATAATCTATTATTAAAATCATAAGTCACCACCATCTGTTCATTCATTTTTACTGAAATACAAACTAAAATATCTCCAAACAAAAATATTTTTATTATGTTTTTAACCTATGACATAAATGACAGTTAATGTATCATCAATCGGTAGCATGTAGCGCATTTTAAGTCTTATTAAAAAAATGGCGACTGATACCACAGCGCTCAATCTGATCAGTCAACAAAACACGCGTTCAGCAGAAAATTAATGATCGCTACGGTAGCGCTATGTTGTGATGAACGCGACCATTGAATTTAGTTAAGCGTTGTCTACAGGTTTTGTTTTGTTAAAGTTTGTAGCATTCACTCGTATTTTTTATATTTGTCAAAGGGGGCAGTTATATATTTGTATTTGTCACTTTTACATTAAAATATAGTTCCAGTGCCAGTTTTTCATTTTCATATAATCTTAATAATTCAAAAAGATGTCTCCTAGTAACCTGTCCACCTTCCTGAGAAGGACAGGATGGACGATGACCTAGGAGGACAACTCCTCGGAAGGATGTACAATGGGTCACATAAGTGCTGTGAACCTACACTCACCCTCCCTACTCTACAGATACAGAAGCACAACATCCAAATGAATGTGGGATGTGCTAACCACTAGAATAGTAGAGACTTGGTTGGAGCAAGGTTGAATAGAGACAAGAGGTCAAATATCTAGGTCTGACTCTGTAGGTACTAGAACTAGGTATGATAGACAGTAAACTCCTGTAGAAGGGATTATATACAAAGCAAAAATTACTCTAATGGTGTGCAAGAACCTGTAAGGGAGCAATTGGGGTTATAGCTCAAGCATCCTGAGCTGGATGTTTACTAGCCTATTGAAGACGATAGGAAACCTATACAGGATTCAAAAACGACTGTATATCCATTACAGGAGCAATGAAAACATGCCCAATGGCGGCCATGAAAGAGATTGTCAACTTCATACCACTACGTATGGTGGTGAAAAGTGTTGCAAAAAAAAACAAGAAGCTGATTAAGTAGAGAGAGAATCATAAAAAAAAACCTCAGTTTTCAAAGAAATTTGATATATAGTTCCATATCTAATTTCTTTGAAAAGTTTATACTTTTTCCATTTACCATCCTGTGGCATGTATGTCCCAGTAGATCTTGGTGCGCGAACGAAAAAGGCGCAAGTCAAAATCGAAATAAATCAAAATGTATTGGTTGTGTTCAATCAAATGAACTGATTTCATTGGATTTCTACTAGAGCAAAAAACATTCAGCAAGATGGAGCATATCCTCTTTATGCTCGTATTACTGAAACCCTTCTGAATTAAACTTTTCCAGATACATGGCTAGGGTTAGTTAGTCTTGAGAGTCTCCAAGATCCACCGATTTGATAATTTAATATTTTCTTTGTTTTGGGTTTTATGAAAGAAATATATCACAACCCATTTCAACAAATCTAGACCAACTAAAAATAAACATTCATAATGCTTTTGATCATGTGCCTAAAGAATCTTGATCAATTATCCAAAAGTCTAGATGAATGGTTTGCTGTGAATTGTGTACACTTTGAATCAATTAGTTTCATTTTTATATTCCTTCTTTTCTTTCTATTCGTTTCCTTTTCGGACATTTCAGTTTATAAGAGTGTACGTAAGAGTGTATGCACACCTATTGGCGCATTCACATTCATTTTGAATGTACGATTACAAGAAGCGTACTGTATTATTAGTGAATCATTAATAAATCGGCACAGTCTACTATTTATTCACTTTGTTTAACCATAAGAAACTTAATTGAAAACGAACATATGTGAATGTAAGAGGAGCCCATATTGAATATTTGTTGTAATTTTTTAAACCGTTTTGACTTTTTTAATGTCGTTAATTACTTGGTTATTCGTTTTTTCTTATCTGTTGATGTAATGTAGTTCATTTTTCAGGGTTTTGTTGCTATTTTTACTTTTATTAAAGTAATGTTCGTTTTCAGTAAAGTTTTTTATGATTGAACAGAGTAAAATTTCATTTTTTATTTTATTTATTTATTTGCTTTTAAGAACTTGCTTATAGCAACGAGTGGCTACATATATACAATTACATTAATATTGTGATATAATATAATTAGGCTGCTGAGCTAAGAAAAAAATAAAAATAAAAAAACTTATTCATTCAATATGAAGCATCTTAATTTGAGTATAGGCTAATTACCATAGTATCCCCATTTGTAATATTTTGCAAAGCGTTAATTAAAGCATCTACATTCTGTAAACAAGGAATATTGCGCTTCATTACAGTATTTATGGGACACTCAAATACAACATGTAGAAGAGTTTCCTTTTCTCGATTGTTACATATAAAGCAAGCTAATTTCGGGTCAATATAATGAACAATACCGTTAAAGGTAAATTTAATCTTATAATTATTAGCCATACGTAGTTGGGCCAGAGTGCGTGTGACTTGGATAGGTAACTTTTTTTGTAAATACGGACTTGGTGCTTCAAAAACGTCAAAAACACTATATAAAGACATATGAGAATACCTAAACACAATATTAACATCCACCTTGTGCAAATGTGTGTAAAATTTAGCTAAAACATCTTTATTTAAAAAAGAAAAATTGAATGATGAAAAGTTATTCCAGTAATCTAATACATTCAAATCAATGAAAAACTGTCTCATTTGCCTTGACCAGTTGTACTTGATATCACATGAGAATTAGTTTTAATTGTTGGTTATAGCACAACTTTGGGTAACGATCATTTTCCATCTGAGACAGTTTATGGAGCCAGCTGAGTGAACATTTAAAAACATTGTAAGCCAATTTTACTCTTCCCGTTTCTAGTCGAACAATAGCATCAGGTGTATTAAAAGTATTCTCATTAAAAAATATAGTTGCACTCTTTCAAGAATTTCTAGATATTTAAGTCGCCGAACAGAAACACAATTGAACATGGTACTAAAAGCCAATGATTCAAACAGTTTAATTCTCGGGCACCAAGTATCGATTTTAGCCTTAGCCATTATGGGAAGAATGGCTGCTACAGCCTGTTTACCCTTTTCACAAATAACTGTGGCCATTTCATTGAATAGCCCACTCGAGGTAAATGTCACACCCAAGTAAACATACTTATTCGTCATAGACACTAATTCATTATTGAAAACAAAATTACATTTAGAGTGACGAAAACTTCCACGGCTAAACTGCATTATTTCAGTTTTCTTCAAATAAACAGTCAAGTTACTCAATGCAGTGTACTTTTGTAAGATATTCAATTTTTTCCTACATCAATTTCGGACTGTATCTCTTAAACAGTTGATGTTATCGAGATGTCACAAGAGAACTTGATATTTCTAAAAATGTTCACAAAAGCCAATTGTTGCATTTATAACTGGAAAAAGTTTTATTGTCCACCAAAAAAAATTGTGCATCCACCAAAGTGTACAATTATGGTGTTTATTAACTGTTGAAATATTGCTTATTTCTAATCAACCATTTAATTATTGTAAATAAAAAACCATTTTTCATTCCCAACTTCAGGGCCCTATAGTTCGTGAACGAAGGGTGTAAAGAAAAAATTTTATATGAAATACCATCATTATTTTTAGTCTTACTATCACCTCTCAAGCTTTTGGTACGAACTCCTGGGACACCCTGTATGATAATGTCGAAGCAATACTCATTCTTGGTGCAATCGGAAATAGCTGTACAAACTTGACATATAAGTTATTTAAATGTGCTCAGATTTGTATATTTAAAATAGAATCAAATGCAATTGGCCACTCGGTATTAATACTTCAGCTTTTTTATCACTTTCATGATGATTTTACAAGTGATTTTCAAATAATATTGTAAATATTTATTTCCAGGTAGGGCGTATTGCAGCTGATCATCCTCTTGTAGGTGGTCATAAAGGTCCCGTATTAGATATAGCTTGGTGCCCGCATAATGACAATGTTATAGCCAGCGGATCGGAGGATTGCGTCGTTAAAGTGTGGCACATACCAGATCATGGTCTCCATAAAACACTAACTGAACCAGTGGTGGATTTACTTTACCATCAGCGAAGAGTGGGGCTTGTATTGTGGCATCCTACGGCACTAAATGTACTTCTCACTGCTGGCAGTGACAACCACGTAGTTATATGGAATGTTGGTAAGTTGGGTAATCTTATTACCATTTTCATGTATACAGCTACATGCAATGAAAAACGGTACATAGATCTGAAGTGCTTTTGAACTATTCGACCAATATCAAGCTTCAACAGATTGAAACCACGATTATTACAATCGTTCATTCGGACACCTACAATATATCGTACAATTCTCACCACTCCGTAGTCTCAACTGTGGGCGGTTCTTAATTAGCGTGAAACATTCAGTAAACAGCAATCAGAGTATCCGAGTACTGGTCAAGCCTATAACTTTTCAAAATAAAAAATAAATCAGAATGTAAACCTTCCAGGAAAAAATTCAAATTTTATCGTGGTATTTTGGAGGTCACTCGATTAGGGAAATAGCAAATTTATTCGTTGTTTTTTTTGAAAACCGACCAGCGCCTTTACAGTCTACAGTTGATCGAATAATTGAAAAAATGTAATTCATCGGCACAATTTTGAACGGTGTCAAAATTTGATAGAATTAAGTGCGAAAATTGTCCAACATTGTGCAAACATTACACCGTGTCCGCTCAGAGATACAAGATTATTTTTGTTCAATAGATTCAGTTTTTGTTTAGCCCAAGAAGGAGGACTATTAGTTTTAGCATTTTCAGTTGTTTTCCGGAATAAAATATTGTCTTAAAATGAGACATAACATAAAACGTAAGAATATTGTTTCAATATGTAGCGACGGTTACCACTAGCGTCAAAAAACACTTGAATATTAAATCGCACGCACATAACGACATAACTATCAAATATTCAAAGGAGAAGAGGCGGGGTTTCTTACAGTGTCTTGGCTTTGAATCCAGCTGTTCAGCTAAATAATTGATATTTATTGAAGTAAATGTATAGAAAATTTTTGTTGGTGGACTATTTAAATCGGAGAATACATTAAATCCCCATGTTCCGTTACTATTTGTATATAAAGATTATTCATTGCACTATGTAATATTTATCATTAACTATGTACAACTAACTAGCATTTTTTTTTTCAGGAACCGGTGATGCCTTAGTAGAAATAAATTGCCATCCAGATATTGTATACAGTGCCTGTTTTAATTGGGATGGTTCTAAATTATTAACAACATGTAAAGACAAAAAAATCAGAATAATTAATCCGAGAAATGGAGAAATAGAAGCGGAAGCTATTGCACACGAAGGTATACACTCAATTTACTATATTTTTTGTCTGTGGAGAAATGTTGGGTTACAAAAAGTTACAAAAATAAATTTATCCTTAAAAGAAAAATCGAGTGTTTTTTGCCAAGATAAATTAACCACTGCTTATTATGGATGAACAAAAATAATAATTATTGATTGATACAATTGATATTGATGAAAATGATTGATATTGGTGAAAATGATTTGAATGAATAGTTATTGAATACACAATAGAATTGTTTGGTTTGCAGTACTGATTTCAAAATTTTCTCATGTGCCATTCACACATGAGGAATGTTGATTTCGAGGCTTGTAAGGTACTAATAAGATTCTCGTGATGCTTTGATTCAATGTGTAGGTATGGTTTAATAGAAAATCATGATGAGTGTCCCAATATCTTTATAAGTTGTTGGTTACTTACTCCTGCTTTGGCGAACTGGTAAACTATACTAGCATGGTTTGAATGATGAAACTCCACTCCTTTAGCCAAGAACTATCCCGGTCCCTTTGTCTACCGAATCATGTTTTAATGTAAACAAGACCCATTGTATATTGAACCAAATAATGACACCTGATTAGATTAGATTAAAAAGGAGTAGATTGGCCCTGCTGGCCTTACCACATTGTGATCAATATGATATTTCACATCTATATTATAGTCCAAGAGATCTAGGCTTCTGAGAAAGTTTATTATCCGTTTTGGAGGAAGGTCTATATAACCTGATTTCGTAGATCTGTTCAAGGTATTTAAGGCGCTGGCGGACAAAAATTCTGCAACTGCTCCGTCTCATCTGTATTATCGTAGAATCTGCATGTTCCACTGTCAAATTTATCTATCTGGCAGAAATTGCATTAGATTGAGTGGTGCCCAGTATTAATTTATGTGACTTTGAGATCAAATTTCTGAAGCTCCAAGAGTAATTGAGCGTAGTGAATGCATGGAAAATCGTATCAACCTGCCTGTCTTTGTTCAATTGCTCTTTTTTCCTTTTCGACTTTTTCAAAATGAGGCTTTTTGGGATACCACAAAATGGTTCGGTTCCGATGAAAGAAATAGAAGCTTAGTGACACAATCTGCATTATCATTTCCGATAACCCCTCTACGGCACCCACAAAATAATGTCTTAGTAGTGTCTAGCCAGATGCATAAGATTTAGACTTATAAGTTGTAGACTTTAAAGCAATAGACTGGCTAATAGATGGCGTTTTTCTGGGCACCATTGAATACAAATATACATTTGGTATCTAATGATTAGAATGTCCAGGATTATTGTGGTTTACATAGTTAAGAATGATTGAAGGCAGTACCAGACCAGACTAGATATTAAAGTAGGTCTTTATACAAATTGGCCCAAAAGTCTGGAAACGGCCAATTATCTCGTAAACTGCTAGTCCTAATTGTACAAAATTTGGGGTACACCTATTTTGGCATACGTAGATTCTAGATTTGATATTTGCAATGCTGCTATATTTGCTGTTTCTTTATATTGTTAGTAACCTTGGTTTTTTAAATTCATTACCCTGTAAATTCAATCATTATTGGAATCTCCTATTCAATACGAAAAGAAAGAAAGAACTTTGACGTCAGATAAATATGAACTTCTGCTTAGAAATTAAATTATACCTATATTGAGAAACTTGCTCAGAGCCAATTAAAATCAGATATGATTTCAGCAAACGGAGCTCCTGCTCATTTCGGTGTAAATGAACGGCGTTATTTAGATGAGATATTTCTTGGACAATGAATTGGTGGACGAGGTAGAAAGGAATGTTTTATGTCCATTCTTTTTTTAATTTCTTGGGAAATTAAACCACAATATTTTTAAATTCTTTATTTCCAACGTTTCGGTAGCGTTCCAGCTACCGTTGTCAAGAAAAATAAGTAAAAATTGATTTTTATCCCTAACTGACACAACGGAAAAAATTTGACAACTAGACAATCAAAAAAAAAAAATTTGAAGTTTAAGACTGCAAAATTTTGTTATCAAATTTTTATTAAGGCCCATTCATAGTAGATCATATCTCCGGTAAAATGTTAAATGAAATATTTCATTTTATGACATTCCAACGATATGATAGTCTACTAGAAATGGAATCCAGTGAAGTGCACGTTCCAGGAACGGTTTTTTTATTGGGATAGCGCGTTTTTTTTGCTTATATTGGAAATGTTAATAAAACGAGTTTCTTGATACTTTTTTTGTGTATGAATATTTAAGTTTTTAAAATATGTATATTCAGTTTTGTGATTTTGTGTATTGAAATGTGTATCGATTAACAACTATTCAAATTATAAATCATAAGAAAACCTGGATAAAAACTTATGATGCTATCCTGATAACGCAGGTAATTGATTATTGGAAATTTCTCTTTCTAACATTGTAACCAAATTTGACTACATTCGGCTGAAATTAAAAAAAAATGAATAATATACTACAAGGAACATACAGAAGAATGTTTTATGTATTCTAGACCTTCCAGATTGGAAATACAAGGTGATGAATTAGAAAAACCAAAGTTACTAATAAATAATATAAAATAAACGGCAAATCTGGCAACAATGCAAAGATTAAATAAGGAATCTCCGTATCCTAAAATATGTGTAGGTACCCCAAATTTTGTACAATTGGTACTAACAATTTACGAAAGAATTGGCCGTTTCAAGACTTTTGGGCCACTCTGTATAATGTTTTACTACTTGCTGCATTTTTTACCTTGATTTGTCGCTGCTAGGAAAAGTACCATCAAAATTATGTTTCTTCACATGATAAGAATAACAGATAAATCTAGACTCCTCTTTTAATTACATGTCCAAAATATAGTTTTTCTTCAAACGTCAGTAAATCTGTCATAGTGTAGGCGACCATTTTTCGTCCGCCGGAGCTTTAAATTTCACTTTTCCGCCAGCGGAGGGAAAAGTATTACAATAGCAACATAGATAGGAACAAAAAAACAAGCGTCAACAACTCAAAAACTAATGTTTCATCTCCCAGCTTGCACTACAATACTTTCAGCAGAACTCTACGCAATCTATCAAGCCCTCATATATATTAACAAAGACGACAGCAATAGTAATCAATTTATTATTTTAACGGACTCACTCAGCTCCATAACTTGTATACAGCAATTATACCCGAATCACCAAACTGTAATTGACATAAAATTCGAGTTGGCCAATGCTGGAAATTAAAATAAAACAGTAATTTCCATCTGGATTCCATCCCATATAGGTATCATCGGCAACGAAGAAGCAGATAAGTGTGCTCGCGACGCAATCTCCAACTGTATTGCTACGAGTGTAAATAGTGTAATTAGTGCGGATTTTAAGGTGTCTGTGAAAAACAAAATGATCGAATTTTGGCAATCGGAGTAGAATAACGATATATCTAAATTGCATGAAACTAAGCCGTTGTTTCACAAGTGGCAGTGCTCTTCCATCAGTCGGTCGTGTCAAGTCAAAATAACAAGAATGCGTTTAGGTCACACAAGATTTACGCACCACTACCTGATGAAAAAAGAAGAGAGCCCGATTTGTGATACATGTAATGTTATTATCACGGTAAAACACATATTGCCAGACTGTAAAAAATATGATATTCAGCGAAAAAATGCAAATTTACCACATGTACTATCGTCCATTTTTGATAGAAAATACGAAAATAACCTATGTCAATTTCTTAAGTCAACAAAGTTGTATAATATTCTGTAATTCATGCATCTCTATCTAATGTACATTAATTGGTTTCTGTCGCTAATAACCCCCAGTGGTTGATGCGACAATAAATCGGAAAAAAAAAAATTTATTAAACTAAAATAGTTATTTTCCTAACATATATACCTACAAAAAAGTATACCAACCCATTTTTCAAAAATTATTTCATTTCAACATACATATACAAAACTTTTACTAAAAACTAATAATTATTATAAATATTAATATTAAAACACAATTTTTTGCATTCTGTAAGTTACTTTAAATTGCCGGTCCAGTGGAGTTATTGCGGGAAAGTGACACTTTCAAAACTAAAATGCGTGCGGGAAAGTGGATTAAAACGCACGGTCGTAGAAAAACAAATAATCATTCAAATGAATATTGAATGTACGATGCGAAATTGTTGCACTCCGTTCGGCTGTTGAACACGAGCACTTTTCCTCCATATAAAATAATATACTACTTCTTGACTATTCTTTTCCAGTATCGTAATACCCTGATACCGTTTCATCTTCTGCAACACATTTCAAACAAATAATTATTTTACGATATCTTTTGGTATCACGCTTTATTAAATACGACAATATTACAGAAATACTTGAGTTAATATACACTATTTAAGACTGATAATTAATATGAACTAGAAAGTATGCACGTAAATGCAACAGTTGTTTAACACATCAAGTACACTTTATCTACATTCTTTAAATTTTATCAGTAATTTCTGGTAAGGTTTAAACAATGTGAATTATTTTAATGACGCTTTTATCTCATTCGATAGATAAATTTGTCGAACATGTCACAATATTTGCAAAGTTTTTAATGCATTTCGTTGAATACGATAAATCATTTGAATTATAAGACAAAACTGTAAATTAGTAATAGAGATATTTTACGACCAGTTACATTTTTATAGTAAAGAATGTACTTTTTGAAAAGTTTATTTAAATTTAGATGACGAACAAGTATTAAATATGAAGATAAAATAGTATTAAATATAAATAAAAATTATACAATTATAAAACAATACAAATATAAAAATGCTGAATATAATAACTTATCATTTATTCATGTTAACAGAATTCTATAATACCCGGTTTGATATATTTTTTCTTTTATTTTATCTCGTGGTTCCATATCTAAATGAACGTTTGTTAGTGGAATAATATCTTCTCTCTCAAGATTTTTCGGTTTTTTCTATTAATTGCCTTTGATAATGATTGTTAAAAAATTGAATGATTAATGGTAAATTTATTCATTAGTACCAATTAGGTTTAATATAATCGACCTATTCCACTACGACCTTTTCAGATCTATTCCTGTAAATAGTCTTTGAATAATGCCTGAATTAATTAGTCTTATTTTCATATTTCTTTCTTTTCTTCTTTCTATTTCTTTTTTTTTCAGCAATTTTAATTTATAAGGAATATTATGCAAAATATAAAGAAATGGAATTTGTCACAATTGTATGAAATCGATAAAGGAACAACTCTACCTTTTTGAAAAAAGGGTAGATAAAGGTTTATGAAATATGAAAAATAGACATATGAAATATGTTGCCATATATCTAAAAGAGGACATATTCATTTTCGGCGTAAACGGAAGTACCAGTACAAACTTGACATATGTAAAAAAAATCTATTAAGTATTTCGGTAGAAAACGGACCATAATTTCTGAAATACTTTTCAAAATACAAATATTTAAAATAAACTAAATGGCACTTGGTCGTCCAATAGTAGAATCGCAAAGCAGATGTGGTAAAATATCTTTATTTATCAATAATTTTTGATACATTTCAAAGTTTACAGGCACGAAAAACTATTTACATTATTTACATAATCAATAGTCGCGGCACATGCCACCCCGCCGATCTTCTGGTTCCGATTCCGTAAACTCCTTTTTTTATTTTGCACCCTATTACTGGCTCCTTGTCTGACGACATTATCCATCATTCTTTTGTCTTGATCCGACCGATTCTATCCAGTTGTCATTCACTTAGAGATTATGTTGTTCTATCTCTGAAAAGTAAGTGAAAAAACAGAGTCGCATATTAAAGGCTTTATACAAGATTAGATTATGTTGTTTAAGTTCAAAAGTTAAAATGATATGTACACTCATTTATTCTCCATTCATTCCTATGTACTCCCCATTCACTCACTCCCTTACTTTCTCTCTCTCGAAATAGTAAATAATATTAAAACTACCCGTAATTTCAGTTGTAGGTATTTATTATTTTTTACGGTGTATTTATTTTATTTTTTCTACTCCTGTTTTATAATATACTTATTAAAAAACTAAAATCTGTATCATAATGATATTCATTATGATACAGATTTTTAAGCCAATAGGAATGCGACATTCGCACAATATTTAATATATCCATGGATACCTGGTGGACATTTTTGAAATTAATTATATTAGGTGTGTTTCCTGCAATAATAGTGTAGCACTGAGCTACTGATTACATGTTGGTTGCATAAAATACTATTAAATATGTTTTCCCCGTTCCAACTTTCAAGAGTTAGCAGGAGTTTTTAAAGGATGTTATATTTTTTGGTATGTTTGCTATAAAGCATCATAATATTGAATTTTTATATTCTCACATTTATTAGGTAAAATCAATTTTAAAAGATATTTTTCAGTTATTTATAAACTGATCAATATTTTTAGGTTCAAAAGCTACAAGAGCAATATTTTTAAGACATGGCCTAGTATTTACAACAGGTTTTTCGAAAATGTCTGAAAGACAATATAGTTTACGCACACCTGATTGTTTGGAAGAACCAATTGTGATGGTAGAATTGGATTCGTCAAACGGTGTTATGTTCCCACTATACGATCCAGATACAAACTTAGTATTCCTCTGCGGTAAAGGTGACTCTGTAATTAGGTATGTTTATAATTAATATTTTAATTTTCTGCTGTAATAATTAGCTGTTTGTTTTTATTTTGTCCGACTGACATAGTCTCCAATAATACCTCACCGCATGGCTTATTGTATTTGCGCTCATGCTTTCCAGTCCGGGGAAGTGAAAATATACAAGGGAAAAGATTTCCACCAGAGATTTTACTTTTTTAAACGAAAGTATATGTAGCATAGACTACTTTCCTAGATTTATGAGAAGATTCCGCTCGAGCTTGCTATGCAGCTTGGAGCACGTGAAATGCAACAGTTTTTCGTCCATAACTTTTTTAGATTTGATTGTACAAAAAAATTGTAGGGAATTTTATACCCTATAAGATGACGTATTGCAATACAGGGTGTCCCAGCCGAGAGTGACCCATTTTAAATGCTTATAACTTTTATACCAGTTGTGTTAGCCACCTGCGGTTCACGCCATTCCTTTTCTCTTGGCCTAAAGTTTTTTCTAGTTGGTACCAAAGTTTGTCTACAATCATACAGTGGGAGTAAAAAAATTGCCTTTTTTCGACATTGAAATTTTCAACTATTTTTAATGGAACACCCTGTATATTGTAACGCCATAATTAGGAGTCGTGTCCAAGGTATCCATATACCAATAAACATCGGACTTGTACCTGGAAGTTTTAGCAGCAAAAAATTAAAATAGTAGTCTGGATATTTTAGCAAACGTATTTTTTATTAGCATATTTAGAACTATACATTAATATAGAAATAAATATAAATCTAAAAAAACTGCTGTATATGTTGACCGTTCTGTTCTACGCATTTATGGAATCGGACCATTAAATGGTTGAATGAATTGTGTAACATATCTTGGGGAATCGCCTCAATTAATGCACGAATATTCCTCTTAAGATCATCCAAATTATGTGGAAGGGGGTTATAGCACCTATCCTTGACATAACCCCAGAGAAAAATGTCTGGAACTGTCAAGTCAGGAGAGTACGGTGTCCATTCTATAGGGCCAGCTCTTCCTATCTATTTTTCCCCAAATGTCATATCTAGTGATGCTCTTGCTATTAAAGAATGAGGTGGAGCACCATCTTGCTGAAAGTAGACCTCATCCAAGATACCCACCTATATTAACAGTGGATAAAAGAAATTTATGTTTTTATGTTAACTTAATTTGATATTTTACTATGACAATTGTTTACTATGGATACCTAGTTACGTTTTTTTTATACGTTTGTTGAAATATCCAGACTACTATTTTAATTTTTTGCGGCTAAAACTTCAAGGTACAAGTCCGATGTTTATTGGTATATGGATACCTTGGACACGGCTCCTAATTATGGCGTTGCAATATACAGGGTGTTCCATTGAAAATAGTTGAAAATTTTAATGTCGAAAAAAGGCCATTTTTTTTTTCTCCCACTGTATAATTGTATACAAAATTTGGTACCAACTAGAAAAAACTTGAGGCCAAGAGAAAAGGAATGGCATAAGCCGCAGGTGGTTAACACAACTGGTATAAAAGTTATAAGCATTTAAAATGGGTCACTCTCGGCTGGGACACCCTGTATTTAAAAAAAAATCGATTTCTCATTTCCTTTTTAAAATATTAATGAATCCATGGATCATATTTTTCAACGTCAGATTGAAGAGAGACAGAAAAAAAAATTTCAGAGAAACGTAAAAAATAATGTTGGGTTAATAGGCTGAGGTTTTAAACTAGAGGGAGAAAAAGCAACAACCTTACCAGTATATGTAGAACCTGATGTTTTCCATCCGAAGTCTAGTATAAAGACGGGTCTATAATATAAGGAACTCTACAGGGTAGGAGGGCACATATAATAGATCTGCAAAGACATGCTCCTAGGAGCACATAATCCCCATATACGAGTATTATCTCAACCTCTATAATATCTCCTCGTATTCTTAGAGAAACTTTTTTTTTCCCTTCGGAGCCGTCCCTTCGCCGGTACCACCTCAGCCTCCTGGGCTTATTGTGGATACTCCTAGTGTTCTGACTACAACCTATTCAGCCAATCCGTTCCCTGTATTAGCTCATACAGGTTCTTTGCTGGTTGATTGTGGAAGTCTTCTGGAGTCATTTGGGTTCTGCCATACAGTTTCTGCCTTCTGTGGTCCAGCGACTCACAGTTGCATAGTATATGCAGGGCTGTTTCGGTATCCTTTTTGCATCTTCTGCATGTAAGGTCTCCGTTGTACAGCCCTATTTTGTTTAGGTGCTCCTTTGTGGAAAAGTGTCCCGTAAGTAGCCCCGTAGTGGTGCGCAGTTTGTTCCTGCTCATTGAGAGCAGTTCTTTCGCTGCTTTTTCTGATGGTTCTTTTATGAATTTCTTCCCATGTATTTGCCCAGTCGTATTCTTCCAGTGTTTCTTGTGTTGTTCTCTCAACCACCCTTTTAACCATGACCTCGTTAAGCATCTGGGGATGCCCACAGCCGGTTCGGGTCCGTTCATCAGAGTTGGCGATCCTACTTTTGCGAGTGGTACCCACTCCAGTGTTACACTGTTCCGAGTCGCCAGTCTTCTAAGTTCTTCGCCGCATTCCCATACTAGCCGAGATGTCACCTTATAGCTCTGAAGTGCTTTAAGGGCGGCTTGGCTGTCGCTGTAGATCCTGATCTGCCTGTTGTTGTAGGCTCTCATACTGTTGGCCCTTGCACACGCAAGTATTGCATAAACCTCTGCTTGGAATACAGAGGCGTATTTTCCTAGCGAGACGATTCCTTCATATTTGCTCGTCTTGCTGTATATGCCCGCTCCGGTGCCGAGTTCATTTTTTGATCCGTCTGTGTACCAGATCAGTTCATTCGCTCTACTAAGTGGTGGTGCGTTCTCTTCCTCAAGCTCCTTTCGATCTTTGATGACAATTTCGAAGTTCTTGCGAAAGATATATTTGGTAGTCATGTGGTCTGTTGGCATTTTGAAAATGTCATCACCCACATGCCTTATCTCTGTGTGTCCTCTCCCATGTGCCACATCATGGTCTAATGCTTTTTCCAGTCGGGTTAGTGCTGCCCTTGCTTCGCACATTATGACATAATGTAGTGGAGGAAGGTCTAGCATTGTTTCCAGCGCCGCTGTTGGAGTAGTCCTCATTGCCCCTGTAATGCCAGTGCATGCAAGTCTTTGGACCTTGCTTAGTTTTAGCATAGCAGAGGATTGTCTGGTCTTTGGCCACCATACCAAAGATGTATATGTGATCCTGGGAATGACAAACATTTTGTATAGCCAGTGTACCATGCTGGGTCTTAGTCCCCATTTAATGCCGTAAGTACGTCTGGCAACCATGAAGGTCACCTCCGCTTTCTTTATCACGTGCTGGAGGTGTCGGTTCCAAGTTAAGCCTGGGTCTAGGATAATCCCAAGATTCTCTTAGAGAAACTTAGAGAAACTAATCCCTTACCTCTTTTTTCCGGGTCGTTGTATTAGTACTAATATCTAATCCCTCCAGCCGCATCCATGCTTTTGCCAAGTATAGAGCCTCTGTATTTTATCTCTATGATATTGTATTATCCCTGCGCCATGATGTCATCTGCATACCCTAAGCTTCTTTGTTCATTATTTTTCAGAAATCCTAATAGGTAGATTAGATTAGATTAGATTAAAATTGGAGTGGCTCTTTGTCCTATCCCACTGCGACCTTTGCAGATCTATTGTGGTCCTCCCTATATTAGAGCTCGATATCCAGCTTTATTCTTTTTATTAGACTTAATAGCCTGGTTACCGCCTCCTTTGCGTAGCTCTCTGCCTTCGGTTTTTCTTCTCCGAATAAGTGAAACCGCAACCTTGCTAGGCCTTCACACTCACAAAGTACGTGCTCCGCGGTTTCTTCTTCTTCCTGGCAGAACCTGCATAGGCTGTCTTCTGCTAGTCCAATTGTATGCATATGTTTCCTCAGCCTACAGTGCCCTGTGAGCATTCCCACTATTATCCTCGTCGTTTCTCGACTTTGTCGTAGTAGGTCGTGTGACAGTTTGGCCGAAGGGCTTTTAAGGAATAATTTAGCGTGTCTTTGTCCTGGGGTTCCATACCACCAGTTCAACGCCTGGTTGTTTATTCATTTGTGGATGCTTCCTTTACTTAGGCATTTGGCAATTCCACAGGAAGGTTCTGGCCCTATCATGACCTCCGCTGCTCCCTGCTTGGCTAATTCATCGGCCTTTTCATTGCCTTTTATTCCTTGGTTTCCTGGTACCCAGGCTAGGGTTACTTTATTATGACTACCTAGTCTGTTGAGGGCCTTGCGACATTCCCACACCAGATTTGATGTTATCTTATATGAGCGTATCGCTTTTAGTGCTGCTTGGCTGTCAGAGTAGATGACGATTCTTTGGTTATTCACCTCCCGTCTTATCAACTCTTCTGCACAGCATTGCACCGCTATTACCTCTGCCTGAAAGACAGTAGCATGTTTCCCTAGGCTTAGAGAGATCGCTATCTTCTCCTGTACCCCATATATTCCGGCTCCTACTCCAGAGTCTGTTTTAGAGCCGTCAGTGTACCAGTTGAGATTCGCCATTATGGGAGGCCCTGCTTCCCAGTCCTTTCTCTCTGGAATGACGATTGTATATTCGTTTTTAAAACTATATTGTGGGGCAATCTGATCCTTTGGCATTCCCAGTATTGGATCTGCCTTTATTTCATCATATAGTTCTTTGTAGACCTTACCGTGTTCTTGGCTATCCTAATAGGTAATATAGATTCCACAATAAATTAGGTAGAACTGCCCTCTGTAGACAGTCTCGATTTACCTGAGCCATCGGAGTATCTTCCATACAGCACAATACATCCATTTTATGTCCATTCCAAATCTAATCATTATTGGCGTCTGATGTACGTTCATTGTACGTACAAATATGGATGCTTATTAGATGCACCGAATTGTTCGTCTAATGGACGTCCATTTTATATCCATTTCAAGTCTAAACATTCAATGGCGTTTGATAATAGTTAGGCAATCCACTTATAGATTTCGGTATCTACGCTATAATCATATAGTTATTTGTCTTAGTCATCGAAATCGTGGGTAAACCTAGTGGCAGGCAGTTCACGACAAACCACATCCCTTAATATCCAAGTGTCTTTCAATGTGCATTATTTACTGAGGAAAACCAAACTCTTTTGGTATGAAAACATCATACATTGTATGTCCGAAGATGGACATACGTCCATAGTGGTATCCGCAGGGCATTCAATGGACGTCCAATAATGTACGTCCATTGAATGTACATTGGACGTATATGTGCTGTGTGGATGGAGCCATTTTCCCCTAGCATTAGTCAATCAGGTTCCTATTGCAATGTCTATGAAGATTCATATCAGCACCTTCCCATATTCGATATTCTCTATAAGTTGTATAACGCTGTTTATGTAGAATACCCTGGTTTGTAGGCATACTATTCTTGGTGTAATAAGCAAATGACATCAGAGTAATCGGTGTTGTCGCTTTATCTTGTCCTTTGTTCGGTATGAATGTTAGTCCAATATTTGGTCATTGGTATATACCCAAAGTCGAAAAAGAAGGTTTTGGCAAGCATTGAATTTAATACTCATTCAAATATTATAAAAAAACCATTATCAAAGATTTAGTTCTATCCTTTGACAAAGTGCGCAAAATACCACAGGTTTGAGTAACAGTGACAGTAATAACATGCATTGGTTACCAACCACTCCCCTCTGGATGAAGTAAATACAACATTAAAGCCATTGGAGCATTAACGAAATATGGCGTGGGATCGTTGGAGAAGGAATTGTTTTGCTTTTGCTTGAAAACTAAACTTATCTTACACCAATAGGGTATTTGACAATTTTTTTTAAATACCATTAGAAGATTGTCTGACCTCAGTTTAGTACTTCAAGTTTTTTACAAAGCGGGAAAGTTGCCTAAACCAACTTTAAAAATTTTCTATTTAAATAGCGCACCAAAACACGCTGATTTTTTATGACGTGAGTGGTCTTGTCGCTCCGCCTACCACATCCCGAGCGACTTGCAAAAATAGCTGATCTACGGCAACCATCAGCTCGACTTGCGGCCGCCAACCTGAGCTGGCCTAAAAGAAACAAGCAAGCAACGAGACCTCTGACGTCACAATAAACTCACATATTTTCCCGCGCTGAGTAAATATTTGAAAATTACCATATTTGTTAAGTTAATAAAAAATCACTGGATTAATTTATTTGTGTGGAATATTGATTTCTGGCATAATAGTACCACAAAGTACCTGCTCCGACTCTTATTTAATTTTTTCCGCTCATAGGAAAATACCCTATTGATTGGAAAATATGTTTCCCATTTAATGAGCTATTGAGTTTTAAGTTCCGATATTGATTTATTCGTAATTTTTTTAATCGCCTCCATGGAGTTTACTTAGAAAATTGAGTTTCAATCATGAATCCGTAACATATCAATCATTATGAATTAATATTTTTTAATATTAATTTTAATTCCAGATATTTCGAGATAACTGCAGAACCACCTTTTGTACACTATATTAATACCTTCCAGACACCAGATCCTCAAAGAGGAATTGGGATGATGCCAAAGAGAGGATGTGATGTAACATCTTGTGAAATTTCACGTTTTTATCGATTGAATAACTCAGGATTATGTCAAGTTAGTATGTTATTTTTTAGATTTTTCATCAATTTGATAATAATACAACGGGTATAAAAATGTTTTTCCATTTTCAATGATAAAGTGTTCAAATACCAAAGTTATGGGAAATAATAAAACAGCTTTTCTTCTTCGTTGAGGTATATGGCTTAACCCCCACCTCCATCCAGGTATTGTCATTTACTAGTTATGTTTTCCTAAACTTGCCGCGTCTGATTTATTGTCCTCACTTCCTCTTCGTTCATCCGTTTGCGGGCTGTAAATATTGTAGTTTACAATAATTAATCTGCTTAGGATGTGCGTAAATTAGCGAGACACTACTAGCTGTTGGGTAACATATATATATACATTCTAAGCTTATAACAGAAATACTACTTTTTAGGCATTTTCAATAGCATGTTTGTTAAACCATCCTTTGTCGTTACGTCATAATCGGTGACGCATTATTCTGTTTTATGTTTGTCTTATAATTATTTTACACTTAACCTCAGAATTATAATCAATGACATATGTTAAGAGTAGTTTCCAAAATATGACAACTGAGTTGTCAAAATTTTCGTCGACATTAGCTGAGAAATACGTTAATGACGTCAAAATTCCGTCTCAACCATTTCATGAATGAGAGATCAAGATGGACAATGTATGAGGTAACAGCAAATGATGGTTGAACAAACTCTACCAATGTTATTGCACTTCTTTCTTGTACTCTGCACATCTTTCTCCATTATTCTTGCAAAAATCCCATTATGCTTTCTTTCAGATCTCTGTAATCCACCTTGTTAAAGATTGTCTCATGTGACTTTAAACCTTCTTCGACAATTTCATCAGCTTTTTTATTACCTTTAGTACCCCGGTGGCTGGCAATCCATTGGTAATAGTTGAATATTGTCTTTGGATGCCTTTAGACAGTCTAGACCAAAGGACCCCGCACTTTTTATAGGTAAAATGGTTCTCGGTGAAATTGTCTGAATTTTTAGTATATTGTAGTATTCGATGTACTGATTGAATGTGCAGAATCGCAAAGTCCGTTGATGGATAAATATTGAAATTATTCAAGTTAAAAATCAGTAAATTTTTTTTAATGATTTCCTTGGGATTTGAAAGTGGCAAATGAATTTTTTTATGCTCATATCATCAATGTACCTTCATATTAGTAAATATCATTCAATTGGTGCAGATTATATCATTATGTACAGAGTGAGAAATAAAAACATTTTAGTAATGTCTCAAAATTCTATGAAATAATGAAATATTGTAAAAATTATTCTGGTATGCAATAAACTATCTTCATTCCATCCTTAATCACAATTCATACATTTCGTACAGGGTGATTTGAAAAATTGGTAAAATATATGGCCGGTTCTTTCATTCACATCCTGTATATTTAAGTGAATTATCATCCTCCGAAGACAGCTGATACCGTATAAACATGATCTCGTTGGGATATACAGGGTGATCATGGAAATTTTCGATGATAAAAACTGCAAAATATCAAAGTTTCAGAAATCACCCTGTAATTCACGATTAACCCGGTGAATTTCATTTATTATCATTGAATATATTCATCATTCTCTCCTCAACACTTTCCCAAAAATTCAGTTTCCTACTACGATTAGTTTCATAGTTATTAATTATTTATGAGTTGAAGGAACTTCGTTCACGTGTACATAGTTCTACTAGTGGCCAAGATTTTTCACAAATATTGATACGTCTTTGGTACTCCAATGATCAGTTTCCAACTATAATAGGACCATAATCGATATTTCGAAAAATATAACATTGAAATAAGCTATGAAAATAGCTACTAATACTCATGTGTGATAATTGATATTTTTCTGATAAAGTAATTAAAATGGTTTACAGTAAGGTGAAAGATATTATTATTAATAATAAAATACAAGTTATTAAAGAAAGGATTCAACTTGAAATTAACAAACTAAATGAAAACAATGAAGTTATCTGTAATGGTATACATACAACAATAATGGTGGACATTCTGAATATTTTTTATGGGTTATTATTTATAAATTTTCTTAAATAAATCTTTGTTTTCTGTTATGTATGTATATTTTGACTGTTTCTTTCTTATTGCAAACCATTTTAATTACTTTATCAGAAAAATGTCAATTATCAAACATAAGTATTAGTTGTCATTTTCATAGCTTACTTTAATAATGTTATGCGTGTGTAATTTATCATAAATAACCCTGTAAAATAGAAAACAGAAAAATAAAGGAACAATTTTTGTTTAGTACCAAAACTGATAAGCAATGTACATTGCTAAATTGAATATAAAATGAGTATACGGTATAACACAAATAACAATCTGTACCTATGCATCACACATACCACGAAAATTGTGAAATTAAAAATATGGGTTTGTTTCATAGGTAATTACCATGACAGTGCCTAGAAAATCTGAACTCTTCCAAGAAGATTTATATCCTGATACTTTAGGTGACCAGTCGGCGCAAACGGCAGATGATTGGATATCCGGACAAGACGCAGAACCCGTTTTAATATCCTTAAAGGATGGCTATAAACCACCAGAATCAAAGTCTTCATTATCTGTAACAAGAAGAAGTAATCTTTTAGATAAAATACCACCAAAAGGGACAAAAGGAAGTAGCCAGAGTGCACCAGCATCCGTAAGTATTCGTTATATTAGAAAATATCCTAAAATACTGTATTTTTATTAGATGTGATCCACTTTAATTGATTAAAAGATACAAACTTTTAGACAAGCATCATGCGTCGAGTATTTAATATTGTCCCATCACTCTTAACTGTGTCTCACTCGAAATCTTCAATATCTTCATATCGTTGGAATGTCATAAAATGAAATATCTTATTTCACATTTTGCCAGAGATATGGTCTACTATGAATGGACCTTAATAAAAATTTGATAAACAAGTTTTGCAGTCTTAAACTTCAAAATATTTTTCATTGTCTAGTTGTCAGAATTTTTTCGTTGTGTCAGATAGGGATAAAAATTAATTTCTACTTAGTTTATCTTGACAACGGTAGCTGGAACGCTACCGAAACGTTGAAATAAATAATTTAAAAACATTGTGGTTTAATTTCCCAAGAAATAAGAAAGAAAAATCTTCCATAAAATACAAATAAAATTGAAATTTATCAGATCTAATATATTTAATTTGAAGCATTCTCCCTTAGTACGGACACAATACATATCCACAAACTTGCTGCTTTTACTCTACTTATTCTGTACATACGGCCCGCGTTTTGTAACAAACTGTACTCAGTGAGAGGTCGCTTCTGGCAGCACCCTTTTAATTTAAATTTACTTGCACTTTCAATACGTTTCTCTCCTTGATTAAATAACATAATGATTTAGAATTTTTAGAGTATATTATTGGTAAATAGTTTTGGAGACGATGCTTATTTAAGAGATTTTGATAAAATAACCAAATCTATATATGATTTCACAGCTTGCAATTTATTTCCAAAAAATATTATGCATCGGCTTTTCACTGTGATGGTTCATGGAAACCCTGAAATTTTCTATCTAGTGTCTAAAATAATAGAGGAGAAAAATGAATTTGAAGGAAAAATAACTTACTTTTGAAATTTAAACCTAATTTCAAAAAATCTCTATTCTATTTCTGTTTATACAATTTTATGTGCTGAGCAAACAACTATCAAGTTTCAATCAATTAAAAAAAAACGCATCATATAGTTTCTCTCAGTACATTAATTATTAAAACTCTTAATGTTGAACAGTTTTTAGGGGAGGAGGTACTGAGTAATGCAACTATCTTGAAGTAAACGATACAAACAGGTATTAAAAATGGCCTCTCAAGTATCCTACAATGCCACTTCCAATTTTGTTATAAGATTCCCGTTTAGTCTTGTTCCCCGTGCCTATGTTATATATTTCACCTTCTTTCCGTTGCCAGTTTTATGTGTTGTAAAGTCACTATGAATGGCACCTTAGCGTGAAATAGTCGACTGAAAAACGGAGAAAAAGTCGCTTCTTTCTCGATTTTTTTTAAGGTACAACCACATGTTGTCATTACAAAATGATAGAGTAGGTCCCTGGCCATCTGAAATCGAAAATTACAACATTTTTTAATAGAGACAACACTTTTTATTGCGAAATTTGTCAAAAATCTGTCAAAATTATGTTTTATTACTTTTTCACACATACCTCGCGATATCTCCGGAACTAAACAAGATATTTTAAATTTTTTTTTTTAATCAAAAGAAGAAACATGAGCGAAGATTAATTACTGTGTTAGTTTCATTTGTATAAAAAACCTAGTTTTTTTGTAAAATTGGAGAAAACTGTAATCTCTACTTTTTTTGCAGCACTATTTTCAGTAATCGAGAAACTTTTTTATTTTTCAAAATTTTACCGAACTATCTGCGTACCAAATAAAGCTAAAGCTTCAAGGAAGTTTTTAAAACAAGAATCACTATTCTAAGTATTATAGTTTTTGAGCAATAAATACGCAAACTTGAAAGTTTCTGCAGCCGCGCCTAATTATTGTGCTTTCTAACGAGCAGGCATATCTCGCATACGCATAATGCGGTCTATTCCTGACAAATTTGGCGGATAACTTGATTCAGCTGCTAACGTCTTTGTTTTAACTGCGATTAGGTAGATATTATTTTGGATGTGTGTATGTCTGTCTATTGAGATTTTTTGGAGATTGAAAGGATTAAATACAATTATAATATGTGCTACAGAAAAAAGGAGACACTTGTGCTCAAAAGATTTTGTATTAAAAGGAAGACACTCTAGGAGGGAAGGTTGAAGTAAAATGTCATAAAACTTGCAAACATTTATTAGTTCACAAAATACAGGGTGTCCCAAATAAGAGTGACTGATTTTAAACATAAATGTCCAGCTTATAAATTGCTCCAAAGAGATGGGATTTTCACTTGTTTTACTAGTTTATCAGAGAGATTTTTTAGGCTTGACTGGCATTTCATCTCATCAACACAGGGTGTTTTACTAATGTTGGTCAAATTCAAAGTGGAAAATATGTATTATTTTGAATGGAACACCTTATAATTCTTGATCTCATTCGAAACAGCAATCATTTTCCTTCCCAAAAATGTATAGTTTTCTATATTTTGTTTCATTAACAAAAAAGGAATTCGCGGTTTCATGTAGTAGTACATTTTGAATTAGTAGTTTTATATGAACGTAATTTGATGCCTAAAATCTCTTGAGCACACGTATTTTTCTTGTTTTCTGCAGCACATATAATTGTATTTAATCCTTTCAATCTCCAAAAAATCTCAATAGACATACACACATCCAAAATAATATCTACCTAATCGCAGTAAAACAAAGACGTTAGCAACTGAATCAAGTTATCTGCCAAATTTGTCAGGAATAGACCGCATTATGCGTATGCGAGAGATGCCTGCTCGTTAGAAAGCACAATAATTAGGCGCGGCTGCAGAAACTTTCAAGTTTGCGTATTTATTGCTCAAAAACTATAATACTTAGAATAGTGATTCTTGTTTTAAAAACTTCCTTGAAGCTTCAGCTTTATTTGGTACGCAGATAGTTTGGTAAAATTTTGAAAAATAAAAAAGTTTCTCGATTACTGAAAATAGTGCTGCAAAAAAGTAGAGATTACAGTTTTCTCCAATTTTACAAAAAAACTAGGTTTTTTTTACAAATGAAACTAACACAGTAATCTTCGCTCATGTTTCTTCTGTCGATTAAAAAAAAATTTTAAAATATCTTGTTTAGTTCCGGAGATATCGCGAGGTATGTGTGAAAAAGTAATAAAACATAATTTTGAGAGATTTTTGACAAATTTCGCAATAAAAAGTGTTGTCCCTATTAAAAAATGTTGTAATTTTCGATTTCAGATGGCCAGGGACCTACTCTATCATTTTGTAAAGACCACATGTGGTTGTACCTTCAAAAAAAAATTGAAACCTTTTTGCTCCTTTTTCAGTCCACTAAAAAATGTCCCTGTGTAATCCTGTTGTAATGTATGTATGTACGTATGTATGTATATTTGGGGTAACATTCACTGAGACCTAAAAGATCTATTGTGCCCCCTTACTACTACTTAGTTTCTGAGGAGAGTCTCTGAAACTAGTAGCTCCTTTAGTCCTATTTCCCGGAGGAATTTTAGGATATCTGCAGGCTTCAACTTAGGTAAACGTTCCTCTTCTATCCAGTAATCTCCCAGGTACTGTGCTCTAGGATTCTGGAGTGCTGTGCAGTTGGAAAGTATGTGGATGGAGGTTTCTTCTTCCATGCCACAGTATCTGCATTCTTCTTCCTCCACTAATTTGAGCTTTTTCAGGTGCCCATTCAGGCTACAATGTCCCGTTAGGATCCCTGTTAAAACTCTTAGCGCAGTCTTGCTTTGACTTATGCATTCATTTGATCTCCGTAGGTTGTAGTCACCCAGGAGAATCTTTGATTGTCTAAGCCCTACTAGATCTTTTCAACGGTCAGATCTTCTCTTTCTTTCGGCTTCACCTATTTATTCCAGTATAACATTGGAGCTGATTCCGCAAAAAGGTTCAGGCCCCCAGAAGGGTGTTTCAGACCCCCTCTTTGCTAGTTCATCTGCTATTTCATTTCCTTCTATTCCAGTGTGTCCTGGAACCTCGCCTAATTCATTTAGTCTGTCTAGGCATTCCCAAACCATTTTAGAACTGATTACGCAAGAGCTCAGTGCTTTGATGGCAGCTTGAATATCTGTCATTATGATAATCCTTTGTCCTCTGTATCCTTTATCAATATTGAACTGGGCGCACTTTCTTATGGCGTGGATTTCCGCTTGAAAGATACTTGGGGTTTTTCCCAAGCTTTCGGAGTGTTTGGTGCCTGGCCCGAACACTCCTATCCCAGTTCCTCCTATTGCTTTTGAGCCATCTGTGTACCATTGAATGGCATTCTTTCCAATTCTGGTAATGGTATTCGGAACCCATTCCTTCTTGTTGCTGAATTCTGTAACGAATTTCTTCGAAAAGTTGTATTTTCTCATCATACCGTCTTGTGGCATGTCCCAGGTTGTCTGATTTCTAAGAAGTGAAGAGGTGATTTTTCTTTCAATGATTCCCTCTCTACTTAGTCTGTATCTTGTTTTTTCTGCAACACTTTCCACCACTATATGTAGAGGGGTGAGGTTGAGAATTACTTCCATGGCTGCCGTTGGGCATGTTCTCATTGCTCCTGTAATGCATATACAAGCTAGTCTTTGAATTTTGGAGAGGTTTTCTCTCGTTGTCAATAGACTAGTTCTGCTGCTCCATGCAATGGCTCCATAAGTGATAATTGGTCTCACTATGGCAGTGTACATCCAGCTTAGGATTTTTGGGTTGCAACCCCAATTTCTCCCTGCCAGATTCCTACAGACCATTAGAGCCATTTTCGCCTTGTGAGTAATCTCCTTTTCGTGTTTGTTCCACAGGAGCTTACTATCTAAAATCAAACCTAGATACTTGACTTCTTGTCTCCATTCAATCTCGTTTCCATTAAGTTTTATGGTTTTGAGGTTGAGTTTTCTTTTCTTAGTGAAGGCTATCAAGATGGTTTTAGTGGGGTTGATGCTAAGTCCCACTTGCCTACACCAGCTATTTGTATAGTTCAGCCCGGTAAGCGTGCTGACATGTGTAAAAAGAAATAATGGAGAGCTTAACCAGCTTCTAATATTTCTATCGATATATGAAAATAAAAATGCAGCTTAAAGGTCCAAAGTGAAGTTTTATATATAAATTTGACAATCCTATTATTTTCTTTTCAACTAACTGACAAATCACAAAAATCAAATTAACATTAAAATTATACACATAGTGAACATAAATGGTAGGTATTTCTAACATCCTCCCACCGCATTTGTCATTTTCTTGACAGTCAAAATTTTCAAATTTCATTAAATCTGCTTGGTGGTTGAACTTTTCTTCCACTTCTTGTGAAAATCGGTCGAGTCTCATGTTCTGGTTCTTCTTTCAATCTATGCTCTTTAAGTTTACTATGTTCTGGTTTTTCTTTCAGTCTAGGTTCATTAAGTTTAACCTTCTCTCGTAAACCTGCAGTATCTTCTGCAGATGTCAATTCTAATGGGTACAATTTTTGTACTGGTCTAACAATGCTCCCAGTTGCAGTTCTCAGCTTCACAACACGTATCTTTTTGTCTTTTCCAGGATATGTTTCTAATACAAGACCTAGCGGCCAATGTAGTCTCTTCTGTTCGGATCCAATTAGTACAACTTCTCCCTTTTGTATCGATTGGATTTCTTTAGAATTTCGAATCATTATTAGCTGACTAAGATATTCTGATCTAAATCTTTTTTTTAAATCCTCTTTTAGTTTCAGTGTATACTTCAAGTGTCTATTCAGGGTATTGCTATCTACTTCATCCAAATCTTTTGTCTCCACTGTCTGAATGTCTTGTAGAAACATGGCCGGAGTAAGAGGTATCAAATCATTCTTGTCTTCGGACACATATGTGAGAGGTCTTGAATTTATTAGAGCTTCATATTCACATAAATTTGTCTGTAGCTCCTCATAGCTTAACGAAACTCTACCCAATGTTTCTTAATAATTGTTTAAGCAACCGTATCAAGCGCTCCCACCATGCTCCTGTAGGAGGATTAAATACCTTCAGATTATTTTTGATAAATAGAGGACCAGTCAAATCCACATCAGTTACTTCAAATATCGCTGTATCTGCAATTCGGTTTCTTGGTAGAGGTAAACTGGGCGTCTTATAATGTTTTATTTCATGTCTTCTGCAAATCACACACTTGTGAATCCCAGATTTAATTGTTTTTCTGCCTCGTACTATCCAAAACTTCTCTCTCAATACACATAGTAGACCTTGAGTACCAATATGATATAATTTCCTATGATGATGCTCAATCATTCTTTTGACCACAGGGTGATTAGATGGAAGGATCATTGGAAATCTGAAATAATTTGTATCTTCTCGCTCAGTAATTCTCGTTTTTAATCTTAGTATGTCTTCATCATCTGTAAATGTTTGAAGAGATTGTAAAATGGGATCTTCTTTTTTATTTGGAAAAGATTCTTGTTGAATCATTCGGATAATGAGCTTCTCAGCTTTTTCAATTTCATCTAATTTCAGAGTAGTTTGCTTTATTTTGGTGTTGACTTCATCCAAAATTAAAACCTCATTTATTTTTATTTTTCCATTATTCTTTTCTTTGCAGTTTGCAACAAATCCCAGTATCCATGCAACTAAATTTAAAATCTGTTGGTACTTTGAAAATCGTGAATAATACCAGTTTGAATTTTTCTTATTGTTAACTAAAGTTGAGGTGTTCTTTTTCTTTTCCTCAAAAACAATCTGTTCATTAACTTCAATTTTTTCTTTTGGCCAATCATCTTCACTTTTTCTCAACCATGTCGCACCTTTCCACCATTCTGACTCCAATAATTTCTTAGGTGAACACTCCAATAATTTCTTAGGTGAACAACTTCTGTATGGTAAATCTGCTAAATTCAACTCTCCAGGGACAAAATGCCAATTCTCAGTTTTTGTTAAAGTTTTTATCTCTTGAACCTTATTCGATACAAATGTTTTCCATTGATACTCTTGTATCCAAAACAAAACGGTGCTGGAATCAGACCAACAAAATACCGGAACATTTTGTAATTCAAGATTTTCTAAAACGCTAGAAAGTAGTCTTGCACCAATGGTAGCAGCCATAAGTTCTAAGCGAGGAATACTAATCTTTTTCAATGGAGCAACTCTGGATTTCGCTTAACACCGTATTTACACCTGATATAGGACTCCCTGATCGCAAAAATATGACAGCAGAATACGCATGTAAACTAGCATCAACAAACAAGTGAATTGTCCAAGTATCGTGGGTGGCTTCGGAGGAATTCAGTAACCATCTAGGAATCTTCAAGTTGATCAGTAGACTCAGTTCTTTTGCCCAATCCAGAAAAATCGCTTTTTGATCATTTGGTATCTCGGAGTCCCATGGAATTTTTATTGACCACATTTTTTTGTATCATGATCTTCGCAAACAAGGAACATGGTGATGTTACTCCGATTGGGTCAAAAATCTTATTCGCTAAAGATAAAATAGATCTTTTTGTTACTTTTTCAAAATTTACAGTTTCAAACCAATCAAACGAGGGTTTTAAAATGTCTTCAAATCGATTTTAGTCCCAAAACAGATGATACAAAATTTTCAGCAGGGATTTCTTCTTCTTTTAAAATCGTAGTTTCCCATCCACGTAGATCAAATTTTGCTTTGTCCATAACAGCTTTGGATTGAACTATAAATTCTAAACATTCTTCCGTATTGAGGCTAGTGACACAGTTGTCAACATGATTTCAAAATCGTCTCGTTCGAAAAACAAAATTTCCATCAGAAATAGCATCAATTTCTTTGTCCAAATGGTGTTGAATAACAGCTCCCAGATGAAACCGGCTACAAGTCAAACCAAAAACAACTCGTGCATGATGAAAATAGAATATACCTGATTCATCGTACCAAAGAAATCGAAGGAAATCTCGATCAGATTTTGATATACTTATTTGGAGAAATGCTTGCTTGATATCGGAAATAACACCAATTTTTCCCAATCTGAACTTTAGCAAAATAGAAGGAATTATTTCTATCAAATTTGTTCCTTTTTCCAAACATTGATTTAGAGAAGGTTGATTTTTTTCATGAGCCGATGCATCAAAAACTGGTCTGAACTTAGTAGTGCTCTGTTGCTTTATAACAAGTCTATGCGGTAAATAATGACCAAAATTTGTAATTTCGTTTTCCGGTATCCTTTCAATTATACCTTCTCTTAACCATTCTTGAAAAACTTGGTCGCAGTCACTATAGTGTCCATCTTTTTCGAATTTAAACATCAAGTTTTCGAGACGTTTCTTTGCTATGGTAAAATTGGTCGGTAAAGAAGGGTGATTTTCAACCCAAGGCAAAACAACTTCATATCGACCTTTATCATTGATCTGGACAGTATCGTTGAAATTTTTCATAACAGCTAACTCGGCTTCTTTTCTGGATTTTGTCTCAGTTGGATCAGTGATTCCTAACACATCTAAAGTCCATTGATTCGACACATTTTCATTTTGAGAGAAAAGCGAGGTTGTCAACATCGAGGCAGTGCAAATCAAGTCATTTGATCTAATATGTGCCTTTCCCATAAGAGACCATCCAAGCTGGCATTCAATTGCAACCAAACCACACTGTAGTGCATGCCTTCTTCCAGTAACCAGTTTGGCAGCTACATCCGCCCCAATCAAAACGTCAATGGGCCCAGGCTTTGTATCATTTATATAAATACCAACATTCCTCAATTCTGCCATCCATGGTCCGCTGGAAACGGATACAACGTTGCTGCATATAATGGATTGATCAAGAACTTGAAAAGTACAAGCAAATTTGTTGCTAAGGTTATGAAGCTCAATTCTGTATGATTTGTGCACTACAGTTTCAGATTCTGTTCCACCAAAAAGTGCATGAATCAAATTTTCTTCACCCAAAGGTTGTAGTTTCAGCTCTTCGGCAACAAATTTATTTATATAGGATCTCTGACTTCCAGTATCTATGATACATCTAATGTCTTTAGTTAATCCATCATTACCAATAATTTTTGCAACAAATGTCTGTAAAAATACTTCATTGTATGTCACATTAGAGTAGCTCTGTACTGTCGAATCAGTTTTAATTTCTTCAGTGACGGTTAGGCTAGTTTCAGCTTCATTTCTAGACCCGTGGATGCACAAAATTGTAGCATGCCGCTTCATGCATTTTTAGCATTTAATATTAACGTGACACTTCTGAGCTGAATGTCCATATCTAGTGCAGATGAAACAACGTCCATTTTCTGAAAGAATCTTTTTTCTTTTTTCGAAACTAATTTCCAACGCAGTCTTACAATTGTCAGATGTGTGGTCAATACTTTTACAAAACACACATTTGACAGGTCTCTGAAAACTCCTTTTATGGTTGATCAAACCGGTAGCTGTGGGTATCGTAGGTTCTGATATTTTTTCTCTCTTCTTCTGAATGTATTGGAAACCAGAAACAGCCAGACTGATCTTCTCTTCACTTTCAACTTCTCAGCGTAGAAACTCCATAAGTTTGTTCAGCTTGTTATCTTGAGATTTGATTGTAGCTTCAGTGTCAAGGCTGGACAAACTTCGTTGCCACACTCTCAGGATATCTTCTGGTAGAGAAGCTTCCACTAATGGGAATAGCATCGCCGCATATTCGTCTGACGTCACATTGAGGGTTTCAAGGGCTCTTAGCTGAGCTTCCAATTTATCATAAAAATTGGAAAGAGATGGTTTACAATCTAAATTTCCCAATACTAATTGAAGGAGTTCTCTCACTTAGAATTCGACAAGTAGCTCATCTTTACCGTAGCGAGACTTCAAACTTTCCAAAGCCTCCACTTTCCAAATTGGAATTTATCTTGAGGGTCTACGTTAACGTCTTCATCGATGCGCTTGAATTGATTCCAAAATGGTAACCAGTCTCTCAATTCACCACCAAATTTTTTGAATTCAATTTTGGGGTATTTGGGGTATTTCAGGCTACTCGGATTTACTGCTTAGGCTACCTAAGCGATCTGTAGCTAACAACTGATCAATTCTACAATTAATTGTATTAAACTTCGATAAATATGAATCGTCCAGTTCTATTTCACTATCAATGTCCTGAGGAGGACAATCTGAATCAATCATATAATCAAGCATTTTCTTATTCAGCTCATTTAACTTATCATTTTTCGAAAAATGTGTACTGAAATTACCTTGAATAATGTTGATATCTGAATTATTACTTTCCAAGTTTTTCACTATCTCGTTGAACAATTTGTCAAATGATACTCCATGTACCCCAAGCAGTTTCTGAACCTTTTCCATAGTCACGGTCGCCATAAAATGTAATAAGAAATAATGGAGAGCTTAACCAGCTTCTGATATTTCTATCGATATATGAAAATAAAAATGCAGCTTAGTCTCTCTAGGATTTCCGTTCGAATGTAGTTGTCAATTGCTTTTTCCATCGTTTTGAGTACAAACGATGTTAGACTAATTGGTCTAAGGGATTTGGGGTTTGTTGTGTTCCTTTTCCCAGTTTTTGGAAGGAAGGTTACTATTGCCCTTCTCCAAGCTTCTGGTATATAACCCAACTCTAAGCTACTTCGACTAATTCTAACCAGATGCGGTAGAATTTCGTCTTGAGCTTGCTGGAGCAATGCTGGGAAAATTCCATCTGCTCCCGGTGTCTTGTAAGGTGAAAAGGTGCTCATGGCCCATTTCAACCTATCGTTACTACAAATGTGTTTGGCCATTGTAATACTTGCCCTCGAAGGTCTATTATGAGCTTCGAGAGGATTGTCTCCCCTATTTGGGATGCTCCCAGGAAAATGAGTTTCTAGTAAGAGTCGAACTCTTTCCCCCTCAGGTGTTGCGTCTATATCTTCACAGAATTTATTGAAGCTATTTCTTTTAGCTTTTCTAATTTCCTTGTAGTAGGTATTTCTCACCTCGGTGTACCTCTGCCAGTCTCCGGTGAGTTTTGCTTTATTGAAAAGGTCCCGGGTTTGAGATCTTAGTTCTGACAGATGTTTGTTCCACCAGGGTGCATCTTTGCTGCTTTGTTGTTTTTGAAGAGGGCAGCTCGATTCAAACGCATCGATTATTGCCCTGTTCAGATCCTCTAGCTCATTTTCCAGGTCGAGATGGTGCTTAGCCCTTCCTTTCCTCTGGATTTGTGCTAGATTTCTTTTTAGATTGGTGTTATAAGTGTCCCAATCTGTTTTTCTTGGTATTCTCCTGAGGCTTGCCTCGGGTATGCCCAGTTCTAATTTGAATGTTATGATACTATGATCTGAGAGAGACGGTTCACACGATACTCTCCAATCTTTTACTATTTGTCTTAGATCCTGTGATGCCAGTGTGATATCTAAAACTTCTTGCCTTACCCTTGTTACAAATGTAGGGGTGTTCCCTATATTGTGGATATTAAGGTTATTATTATTAAGGATATATTCTAAAAGTTGCTCACCTCTTTTGTTGGTGTTGCTACTGCCCCAAACGGTGTTGTGTGCATTGGCATCACATGCTAGAAGTAGAGGTAGTCTCTTCTCTTCGCAATACTTCACCAGCTTTTGTACCTCTGTGGGTGGTGCAGGCCCATCTCCCTCAAAGTAGCATGATGCTATCACTATTTCTTTGCCCTCCTTCTTGTTTTCGAGGTATGCTCGAACTGGAACGAGGTCTCGAGTCATGTATTCTGAAAGACAAAAATAGTTAATATTGTTCCTTATCATAATACATGTTCTTGGTATATCACTACCAGTGTGATATACTATTTTAGCATCTTTACATGCTAATCCTCTTACCTGGTTATTATTAACCCAAGGTTCTTGGATTAAACATATACCCCATTGGTCCTTGGTGAACAGTCTTGTGATCACCGCCGATGCTCCTTTGGTATGGTGAGCATTAGCTTGAGCTAAGTTAATTCCCACTATCCTGCTGGTTTTCTTCTTGGGTGTTTCCCTCTTTCGTCAGGGTGATGTCCCCTTCTGAAAGAGTACTGTCCCCTTCCTCCGACGCAATCTCCATTTCCTCCTCGGTCAGCGGCGACTCCTCCCTAAGGAGTTTGGAGATGTGTAGGCTTTCTACACTACTCGAGTCGTTACTGGCCCTGGAGGAAACAGAAGCCTTTTCCGTTCTTCTCTCCTCTTCTTTTCTGAGGCCATGAACGGGTATTTTCCCAAACCGGTAGTGTATGGTGAACCCGTTATTCTTGATTTTTTGACAGGATAGATTATCTATTCCTGCCCTCAAGATTAGGCCATTGCCCTCTTCCTTTAGGTTGAGAACTTTCCACTGGTTTGTTTCCAAACCCTCGTTCTGCGCTTTAATCAAGCGAAGGAGTTTTCCTTCTTCCACGCCTCTGCTTCTTGGGAGGAAGATCGTGGCGGTATGCATGGCGGTATGCATTTCAACGTTTCGGTAGCGTTCCAGCTACCGTTTTCAAGAAAAAATAAGTAAAAATTGATTTTTATTCCTAACTGATACAACGGAAAAAATTTGACAACTAGACAATCAAAAATATTTTGAAGTTTAAGACTGCAAAATTTTGTTATCAAATTTTTATTAAGGTCCATTCATAGTAGATCATATCCCCGGTAAAATGTCAAATGAAATATTTCATTTTATGACATTCAAACGATATGATAGTCTACTAGAAATGGAATCCAGTGAAGTGCACGTTCCAGGAACGGTTTTTAAATTGGGATAGCGCGTTTTTTCGCTTATATTGGAAATGTTGTTAATAAAACGCGTTTCTTGATACTTTTTTTGTTTATGAATATTTAAGTTTTCAAAATATGTATGTATACTCAGTTTTGTGATTTTATGTATTGAATTGTGTATCGATTAACAACTATTCAAATTATAAATCATAAGAAAACCTGGATAAAAACTTATGATGCTATCCTGATAAAGCAGGTAATTGATTATTGGAAATTTCTCTTTCTAACATTGGTAACCAAATTTGACTACATTCGGCTGAAATACTAGCTACACATTTATCTGCATTTAGTTGTATTAAAGCACTTTCTTTGATTTTTCGTCTTTTATTATTGGGTTCTTTTAATATTATTTTTGATGAATCCCATTGAATTTGATGACCCTCTTCCCAAGCATGTTTACAAATAGCTGACTTAAAGAATTCCCTATCTTTAATATATTTTTTGTGTTCGTTTATTCTTACTTTCAATGGTCTAGATGTTTCACCTAAATAAAATTTGTCGCATTCGCATGATATTTGATATATGCAGTTTTTGGAAGATTGTTCTTCATTCTTTGGTTTCGTTTTTGTTAGTATTGATCTTAATGTATTATTCGATTTAAAACTAGTTCTAATATTGAATTGATTACCAATTTTTTTAATTCTTTCTGATAAACCCTTAACATACGGTATTGTCAAGTTTCTAAAAATTATGTTTGCTGAATTATTAATATTATTGTTATGGGGTATTAACAATGAGTCCCTCTCTATATGCTTAATCTCCTTATTTACAAATTCTGCAGGGTAATTATTGTTATTTAAAACATCTTTTAAAAAAGTTTTCTCCTTTGTAAATTGATCATCACTAGAACAAATGATTCTGGCCCTATCGTATAAAGATTTTACTATCCCTTTTTTAACGCTTATAGAATGATTAGAGTTAAAATTCAAATATCTATTAGTGTGTGTTGGTTTGCGGTATACACTTGTTTCATACCCTGTAGATGTTTTATTAATAAGAACATCTAAAAATGGCAAAAAATTGTTATTTTCAATTTCAATTTCAAATTTTATAGATTCCTCTCCTTCATTTATATTTTAAAAAAAAAATCATTAAGAGATATTAAATCATGGGGCCATATTGCGAAGATATCGTCTACATATCTCCACCAGACAATTGGTTTTAATTTTTGATTATTTACTATTTTTTCTTCAAAATTTTCCATGTAAATATTTGATAAAATTGGTGAGAGACAAGAGCCCATGGCAAGACCGAAATTCTGTTCATACAAATCATTATTGAATTGAAAATATGTTTTTGATATACATAATTTTAATAATTCTATTATTGCTGTTACGCTCAATTTGGTTCTTTCTGTAAGGGTCTGATCAATTTCTAATTTTGATTGGACAAGTTCTATTGTTTTTTGTACCGGTACATTCGTGAAGAGACTAACTACATCAAAACTGACCAAATAATGGTTTTTGTTAAAATTCAAATCTGATAGCTTTTCTATAAAATGATTGCTATTTCTGATGTATGAATTTGTCTGTCCCGCGAGGGGTTCAATAATTTTCAATATATGATTCGATAGTTTACTGCATGGGGAATTAATAGTGCTACAAATTGGTCTCAATGGTATTTTGTTTATGAATTTTTGGCAGACCATAAAAATGTGGTGGCTTACTGTATTTAGGTGTTAACATTGTTCTTTCACGACTAGCAAATTCGTTTTTGAATTTGAAAAGTGTTTTATAAATTTTGTTTTCAATAGATTTGGTAGGATCATTTGGTAGCTTAGTATAAGGACCATTTATTAATAAATCCATTACTTTTGAATCATAATCAACTTTGTTCATGATAACAGTAGAATTACCCTTATCAGCCGGTAAAATAATTATAGAATCATCTTCTTTGAGATTTTTAATTGATTTTTGTTCTGCTTTTGTAGTATTGTTTTTTAAATGAATAGATTTTTCTAATATGACTTTACATCGTACCCTATATTCTTCTCTTTCGTGTTCAGGTAATTCGTTACTTACTTGTTCTATTGAACTTATTATGTCTAATTTCGGTATTGATTTTGGAGTCAAAGCAAAATTTAAACCTTTTGAAAGAACTAATACGTCTGACGAATTTAAAGTTTTGTTTGCTAAATTAATGATTGTGTTTGGTACATTGTTTTGTTGATAATTATTCAGTTCTTTTTGGATTTTTTGTTCAAATAATATTTTAAACTTTCGAATTTGAATTAGTTTTTGTTTTTCATAAGTTGTAGTATATATTATATTTATATTTGATATTATTTTATCGAAGTCAATTTTAGTTACCGTATCAAAAAGAAAATCCTCAATACCTACGATATCTTGTTCGATATTGAATACTTTATATCTATGGTGTTGAAGGCGTTCTCGAACCATAGCAAAACTTGCTTTTTCCAATATTCTGGTTATTTTTCTCCCTCCGTAGGCAGGATGTAACCTTAGTCCTCTGGGTATGACTCCATTATTCCTGCATCGGCGAAGGAAATTAACCGAACATTCAGAATGTGCCAGCTTCTTGTATAAATCATCTAATTTTCTAAAATATTTTGGAACAGATGGCCCATACCTTGTGTCTAAATATCTTCTGTATGTTCCTTGTGGTATATTATTCATTCTTTTTTTAATTTCTTGGGAAATTAAACCACAATATTTTTGAATTTAAAAACCGTTCCTGGAACGTGCACTTCACTGGATTCCATTTCTAGTAGACTATCATATCGTTGGAATGTCATAAAATGAAATATTTCATTTGACATTTTACCGGGGATATGATCTACTATGAATGGACCTTAATAAAAATTTGATAACAAAATTTTGCAGTCTTAAACTTCAAAATATTTTTGATTGTCTAGTTGTCAAATTTTTTCCGTTGTGTCAGTTAGGAATAAAAATCAATTTTTACTTATTTTTTCTTGAAAACGGTAGCTGGAACGCTACCGAAACGTTGGAATAAAGAATTCAAAAATATTGTGGTTTAATTTCTTCTTTTTTGTCCAGTATTTCTCCTGGGGGTTTCTACCAGTTGAGGAGGTTGAGGGTATAGGTGCCCCTGCCTTTCTCCTCTCCTGCTTTTCTCTGACTTCCTCAACACGAGGTTTGCTCGCGTGTGAGGAAGATGCTTCTGTATTTTTGGGTACGGTGGATGCATTGCTCCGACTTGTGCCCGGTTGCGGTGCATGCCCGCTTGGTTTCTTTTTCTTTTCTTCATCCATGGTTGATCCCACGAGTAGCTAGGAAGAACAAAGGTCCACTCCTGCAGAGCCCCGCATGCAGGAGTAAGGGTATTTAAACTGGATGTCCCCAGGTATCCAGAGTCCGCATATTAGCGATCAAGCTTTCCCTTGACCACGCAGTCCTCGGCATATGCTGTTCCACCTTGACTTGGAGGATTTTTATTGTGGTCTCTTTCCACTTGGCCAGCTGTTTAAGGCAAGCCCCCACATCTAGTGAATATACCTCATCAACCACCTTCCACTAGATACGGTTTATATCAGGCAGGTTTCCACAAGCAGTCTGCTGCTCCGACGATCCCGCTGACTCCGGCTATCGACCGGCTATCAGCAGACTCGTCGGGACATCAGTCCACTCTCCACGCTGAAGATCCTGATATCGGATTTCTGCATTTCACCGGAATCCGTTGAGCTGTCCTTGGTTTCACGTATTCCTTCTGAGAAGGAATAGCTACTCGGCTCCCCCACCAACGACCAGGGGGTCAAGTTTTGAAATATTTCACAAGTGAATTAGCCAATATTTCGATCAACCCAAGTTTTGAACTAATTTCATGTGTGAAATAAATTCGAATTCGAAAATATTTCACAAATATAATTCGGATGCTGTCAAGCTGTCGAAATGCTCTTTTCACATGCGAATTATTCAGAGATTTTAGAATCGCCGGAATTTGTGTTGTGATTTTCTTTATATTTTACGTAAATTTTCTTGTTTTTAAACCTAGTTTGCAGTTATTAGTCTGCTATTTGGTATTTATTATAGTTAGGTGAGTAAGTGACAGTGACACGAGAACATTTTTTAAATGAAATGGTCAATTTGGAGGAACTGCAGTAAATAGTGGTAAAGAACGTAGTGGACTTAGTGGAGGATGATTTATTATCAACAAGAACAGTACTACATCTTTTTAGGCAAGATCCTTTCAACCTGAGTGATCGCCATTCCTTAAAATTTATAAATTACATAAGGATGGTGCTTGTGAACTAATACCATTATTTGAACCCCATTTGGCAGCACTTTCAAGAATATCAGCTATTGACCAAGCTACTAAGGAATAAAAATGTATATAACCAAAATTAGATTTTAGAACTATTCTCAAATTTCAATATTATTTGTAATAATGACATAAGGAGTTATTGTCAACAATATAAGCTAACCTCAGAATTGTGTGAATTTAACTTGAGTTGAGTGATTCCATGTTTGTAACTAGCTAAGTTCTTCTTCTTTTTATAACCTACTGATCTGTTCTTTATTAACAAACAGTCATTTTCTTCTTTTTCTAGATTTTGTAATATCTAAGCGATGTTGTCAAATTAAAAAAGTCTTTAAATTTGAAGTAGTGAATTCATTTCATTTCATTATAAATTTCATTTCACTTCTCTTGAAAACTAGGTATAGCATTTCACTGGTGAATTGATAATCGAAATATTTCGCATATGAATTGCTTTTCATCTTATTTCAAAACTTGACCCCCTGGTCTCACAGCTCCTGTTGTAATGTATTCATTACTAATTAACCATCATTAAAGTTGATTAGGGCCGTGAGTGGTGAGTACTTGCTTGGTCAATGTAGTATTTAGAATATTCTTGTACAATCTAAATACTATGCCTAACTTGATATGCTGACTATTGTAACAAACAGTACAATAAATTCGTAGCTGAGTGGATCAAGCTATCCAATCTAAAAAAAATATAAGATTTCCTGTTAAGTGCGGATACAGACACATCAATATGCTTAGTTTCAAATAACCTTTCAAGTTGATATTTTTAGGATAAAACGTTACAAGAATTTGCTGACGAAATTAGGAAATTGAAAGCCATGATAGTAAAACATGAAAACCGAATTAGAGCTCTTGAAGCAGAGGTGGCAATAAATAAAACGGTTGCTCCTGGCGATGATGACGGTCCCGGAGGCGGTGATGGATTAAACGCACAACCTACACCGTTGGCTTCTGACGAAGTGTAATGTCTTCCTTTCTGTTTATGTGCGCACAACGATTGTCAAACTGCTCAACTAATATTTTTAAAGGTATGTATGCAGGTTGTTTTATATAGACAAATAGTATAGTTTATCTCATCCCTACTGTATTATCAAAACGATAATATAATTTTTATAAGATTATTTTTTACGTATCACTTTCAGCCAATTAGAGCGATCAATTTACAAGTTACTTATTATACTATACTTATTTATAAACAAACTAACATCACCGTCAAATTATCACGATTATCAAAAATGCGTCGATTCGGATTGTAATTTTAATTGTACCAATTTGTATCTAAATGAATAAATTGCTTATATTTACTCAACAAATAATCGTATTAAATACAATACTATAGTCCATTTAATAACCAGGAGGAGTAATTTGAAAAGCCTTAATCACTTACTAAAAGTTACCAGATTGGTTACTAAAGGGTGTGTTTCGAAAAAGTAGTCAATAGTCGTGTTTCAAATCTATTAAATATGCCTTGATTGATGAAGAAATCAGCCACCCATAGCCATATATATTTATTGTAGATATAAGTTGAATGTATTTGATTTCTGAAGGTCCAAAATGACCTTACATTGTTTTACCGGACTAAGCGAAGAGCTGGTACTCGAAGTAGATAGATCCATAAATGCAGATGTTCAATACAATTACTTACTGAAGTAGTGAAAATCATAAGATAACAAGAGCGGATGTGATGACAAAATTAATTATATTTATCAGCCAGAAATATCAAAAATGGAAATTATCAGCTGATGTCAATACTAACAATTGTTGTGTGAAACTGGACGGAATCTGACCAATCAGATGTCTACAGAATTGCCAACTTAAATTCAAATTATCCTCCTGGTTTTTCAATGAGGTATAACAACAAAATAAATACGGTTATACATTTATACATCTCAAACTTGCTACATAATTACAAATCGTGTCAGTTCGTAATTATGCAACAAGTTATTGATGTAAAACCTGATTATTTTGAAGTACTTATAGTATTACTACTGAAAATATCTTGGAAACAAATGATATTCAAGTTTGCAAACTTACTATACCGACTGGATTTTAATTTGTATTTATTTGTGTGATGATTTGACAATATATGTTGTCACAGATTATCACAGGGACCTCCTCCGATAAGCCAAGAACACAGTAAGGTCTACAAAGAACTATATGAAGAAATAAAGGCAGATCCAATACTGGGAATGCCAAAGGATCGCATTTCCCCACAATATAGTTTTAAAAACGAATATACAATCTTCATTCCAGAGAGAAAGGACTGGGAAGCAGGGCTTCCTATAATGGCGAATCTCAACTGGTACACTGATGGCTCTAAAACAGACTCTGGAGTAGGAGCCGAAATATACGGGGTACAGGAGAAGATCGCGATCTCTCTAAGCCTAGGGAAACATGCTACTGTCTTCAGGCAGAGGTAATAGCGGTGCAATGCTGTGCAGAAGAGTTGATGATGGGAGGTGAATAGCCAAAGAATCGTCATCTACTGTGACTGCACGTACTTTGTGAGTGCGAAGGCCTAGCAAGGTTGCGGTTTCACCTATTCGGAGAAGAAAAACCGAAGGCAGAGAGCTACGCAAAAGAGGCGGTAACCAGGCTATTAAGTCTCATAAAAGGAATAAAGCTGGATATCGAGCTCTAATATAGGGAGGACCACAATAGATATGCAAAGGTCGCAGTGGGATAGGACAAAGAGCCACTCCAATTCTAATCTAATCTAATATTATCTGGGTTTACAAAGAGATGTTAAACACATGACCCTTATATGAATACTGTCTTTCCCTTTTTTGTATATCGGTTCAAAAAATTTTGGCACTTTGAAAGGGACAGGAACCACAATGGCCCAGACCACAGGTCGACCAAACAAATAAATGCATTTCACGCCTTAAAATGCCCCCGGCCTTGAAGTGTCTAATTTCAACACGCAAAAAAGATAAAAAAAATGAAATATATATAGTAATACTAAATTTAAATGTCTTGTTCAGGCAATGGATAGATTTTTGTAAAGTCTCGAGTGATTGTTCCGTTTGAAGTGTAGAGTTCAAAAACACGAGTTACACCATCAGTACCTGGGAATGTCTTTGTCGCTCGGCCTAACCGCCAATTTAAGGGAGGTAGCTTATTGTCCTTAATTATCACTAGACTACCCACTTTCACATAACCTTACTTGGTTCGTTGTTGAAGCTCAGAAATAAACTCCTTGTGCCATCATTTCCACCAATGTTGTCTCAGCTGCTCCAGTCTTTGATATCTACCCAAGCGATTTTCTTGGAGATAGGATAGCTCGGCTTCCAGTACCGAGCTCATTGTTCTTCCAACGAGAAAATGTGAGGGGGTTAAAGGGACAAGATCTAAGGGATCATTAGATAAAGGTGACAGTGGACGCGAATTTAGTATAGCTTCTATTTGGCAAAGTAAAGTAATGAATTCTTCACTAGTGCAATGAGAATTTCCCAGGATGCGTCTTAAATGATGCTTCACCGCCTTGACCCCGGCTTCCCAGAGCCCACCAAAATGTGGTGAATACGCCGGGCTAAAATGCCAACGTATTCCTTCATTATTCACAAAATCATTGAGCGCCTTTTCATTTTTATCAAAAAATTGTTTAACTTCATTCAATTGTCGATTTGCGCATACGAAATTTGAGCCATTATCTGAAAACAATTGGGTAGGTTTACCCCTACGACTAATGAAACGTTTCAATGCTAACAAAAATGTATCGGTTGAAAGATCACTTACTAACTCTAAATGAATTGCCTTAGTGGCAACGCAGACAAATAAACAAACGTAACTCCTTATGAGCTTAGCACCGCGCCCTCTTTTGTTTAGAACTTGAAATGGACCTGCATAATCAATACCAGTGATTAAAAATGGAAAACCAGCGATTTTTTTTTTTTTTTTTTTTTCCCGGAGCCGTCCTTTCGCCGGTACCACCTCAGCCTCCTGGGCTTATTGTGGATACTCCTAGTGTTCTGACTACAACCTATTCAGCCAGTCCGTTCCCTGTATTAGCTCATACAGGTTCTTTGCTGGTTGATTGTAGAAGTCTTCTGGAGTCATTTGGGTTCTGCCATACAGTTTCTGCCTTCTGTGGTCCAGCGACTCACAGTTGCATAGTATATGCAGAGCTGTTTCGGTATCCTTTTTGCATCTTCTGCATGTAAGGTCTCCGTTGTACAGCCCTATTTTGTTTAGGTGCTCTTTTGTGGGAAAGTGTCCCGTAAGTAGCCCCGTAATGGTGCGCAGCTTGTTCCTGCTCATTAAGAGCAGTTCTTTCGCTACTTTTTCTGATGGTTCTTTTATGAATTTCTTCCCATGTATTTGCCCAGTCGTGTTCTTCCAGTGTTTCTTGTGTTGTTCTTTCAACCACCCTTTCAACCATGACCTCGTTAAGCATCTGGGGATGCCCACAGCAGGTTCGGGTCCGTTCATCAGAGTTGACGATCCTACTCTCGCGAGTTCGTCAGCTTTTTCATTGCCTGCGATTCCTTTATGACCTGGTACCCACTCCAGTGTTACACTGTTCCGAGTCGCCAGTCTTCTAAGTTCTTCGCCGCATTCCCATACTAGCCGAGATGTCACCCTATAGCTCTGAAGTGCTTTAAGGGCGGCTTGGCTGTCGCTGTAGATCCTGATCTGCCTGTTGTGGTAGGCTCTCATGCTGTTAGCCCTTGCACACCTTGGAATACAGAGGCGTATTTTCCTAGCGAGACGATTCCTTCATATTTGCTCGTCTTGCTGTATATCCCCGCTCCGGTGCCGAGTTCATTTTTTTGATCCGTCTGTATACCAGATCAGTTCATTCGCCCTACTAAGTGGTGGTGCGTTCTCTTCCTCAAGCTCTTTTCGATCTTTGATGACAATCTCGAAGTTCTTGCGAAAGATATATTTGGTAGTCATTTGGTCTGTTGGCATTTTGAAAACCAGCGATAATTCTTTCCTTAGGAAAATTTCCCATCCTAGGCTGAAAAGGTTTCGATATGAATCGGTAGCATTTAACACACTGATGAACTACCGCTTTCGCGAGATTTCTACCGGATATCACCCAAAACCTTTCTCTAGTTCCAAATATAGTTTGCTGAGGTGCAGCATGCATCAATCGAACATGTTCCGCTTTCCTTATTAATTTAGTTAAACGGTGTTTTGGTGACACAATCATTGGATGCCTTTTATCATAGGAAAATTCTTAATTTTTCAAACGATTCCCTACTCTTAAATTTTCGAATTCGTCCATAAACGGTGTTAAATTCAAAATATTACTCTTTCTATCTAATTCACCCTTAGCAACTAACATCACATATTCATCACGAAAAGAATTGCTTTGCGCTATTTTTAATAAAATCTCAAATGCATTGTCTAATTCTTTCGACTTCAAAACTCCGAATAATATATTCGCTTTATTACTTAAACAATTATTTTTAAAACGTAAAATAAATGCCATACATCTAATCATTCTGGATAAATTAGAAAATCTGTCATGAGGAAAATTTAAATTATTCTGACGAGCCATCAAAGAAACAGACTTCAGTTCAGGCAACTCAACCGCCTCACCTGTACTTATTTTTTCACGATTCAGCCAATGGCTTCCATCCTTTATTAACCAGACAGGACCGTGCCACCAAAATTTGAGACTTATATCCTGGGGGTTTTCAGATGAAGGCACATACTGCCAGTTTGACACTTCGGTAAGTTTTTGAATTTCGGCCACTCTGTTTCTAACAAAAGGCGTTAACAAATTAGTTGATGTATTAATCCAACCTAAAATGATTTGTGAATCGGTCCAAAAGAAAACTTTGTCAAAATTTACAGTCAATGATGTGCGCACTTTATTTGCCAGTTTAGACAAAACATGAGCAGCACATAACTCCAATCTAGGTATTGTTAATGATTTCAAAGGTGCAACTTTAGCCTTTTAGCACAAAAGATGACTTATTATTTCCCCATTGTACGATATAGACCGGATATAGACGCATGCGCCATATGCGGTCTCACTTGTATCCGAAAATGCATGCAGCTCAGTTCGTAGTGGATTTATACTAACAGCATGTCGCGAAATTTTCAAATTGTTTAAAAATACAAGCTGATTCATAAATTGAATCCACAAAATTTGCAAATTCTTTGGTACAACTGTGTCCCACATTAAATTCTTGCCAACGCTTTTGCAATAATACCTGCAATAATACCTTAGCTAGAATCACACAAGGAGAGAGGATTCCAAGCGGGTCATACAATCTCGAAATGGAGGACAAAATTACACGTTTAGTTATGTACCTTTCTTGAGCAACATGTATCTTATAAGTCAAAATATCCGAATTGCTAGACCAGACCAGCCCAATAGTTTTAGACACGTCATCATTGTCAAACGATAACTCTTCGGATTGGTTTGCGCTTTATAAAATTTTCAAGTTCTCAAATACCTCTGGCTCATTCGTTCGCCATTTTCGTAATGGAAAACACCCCTATTTAAGTTCGTTTTCTATTTCGACGCAACTACCTTTGCCAATTCGATATCATCAAAGCCTGTAAGCAAGTCATCAACATAGAAATCGCGTGCTATGATCTCCGAAATTTTCGGTTTGCTGCTTTGACAATCCTTTGATAGCTGCAATAAACAACGAGTCGCTAAAAACGGTGAACTAGTCATTCCAAATGTAACAGTGAGCAATTCAAAAGCCGCCAACTCTTCATTGGAGTTATTCATCCAAAGTATATTTTGTGAATTACATTGATCCGGTGACACCATTATTTGGCGATACATTTTTTCTATGTCTGCCGTGAGAACGTACCGATGTTGTCGAAATCGCAACAGGATTGATAATAAATCCTATTGTACCACAGGTCCTTTCATCTGCAAATCATTTAATGATGTTCCATTAGAGGTTTGAGCCGAGGCGTCAAATACCACGCGTAGCTTCGTACTTGTACTATGTTCCTTGAAGACCCCATGATGAGGCAAATAGTTAACGGATTCATTGAACAAAGTACTTCGTTTCATGTGACCTAATTCCTCGTACTGTCTTAGAAAATCTACATACTTTTAAATGCTTCGTTTCTTTTTAGCTTACGTTCAATCGCGAAAAACCAATTTTTTGCCTGTTCCAACGAAAACCCCAAACTACTTGGTTTTTCTTTTAGTGGAATAGAGACCTGAAAACGACCACTCGGCAGTCGTTTAGTGTTTTCCATGAAATGTGCCTCACATTGTATTTCTTCTGCAGACCATTTACCTTTAGTAGGGACCTGTTCAACTTCAAAAAACTTGGCCAATTGATCTTGCAACTCGATGTTCTCCATATTCTTACTAAACGTGCAATACGTTTTGTTATAATTCTTTATACCACTGATATTTCCCGTTACTATCCACCCAAACAGTGTCTCTTGCACTATGGGCTTACTCACACCTAAGCTATATTGCCCGCTACTCAATATGTTCCAAAAAAGATCCGCGCCGATAAAAACGTCTACGGGACCCGGTTTATAAAAATGTTCGTCAGCTAATTGCACATTGGGTATGGTTAAAAACTTTAGATTAATAGGTGCAATTGGCAAGTCTCCCGTAATTTCAGGTACCACAAAACACGCTAATTACTTTTAAAATTACTATATCGAGATGAAATATCAAGTGTACATTTATGCTTTACTAATGATACCGAATTGTTTATACCTGCTACCATCATTTCAACCCTTTGCTTGTCTAGCTGGAGTTTGTCACAGAGAGCTTTTGCCGCATATGATGACTGCGATCCAGAATCAAGACCTGCGCGTACTGGGAATTCAATACCGTTTTTACTTGAAACTGTGATAACCGCAGTGGACAGCAAAGTTTGATTATAATTAATAGAACTACAACAAATTGTTGCTCCCACCCCCGCATGATTTACTTCGGATGTAGAGGAGTCATTTGTACCGCTTGTCTCATTATTGTGAAGCAGAGCATTGTGCCTTTTAGACTTACATATTTTACAAGAACCGAATAGCTCACAACCTTCCATAAAATGTCCTGTTCGAAGGCATTTTGTACATAATTTGAGTTTTCTTGCTTGTTCGCATCGTTTTACTACCGGCAAACTCTGAAATTTAGCATACTCATAAACTAAATGTTCTCCTGAACAAACTGCACATTTCTTAGAATATTCCCCTTGTCCCTGACCCTCAGTAGCCGCAAACAAACTTCTATCTTTAATCTTTTGATTCGATAAATGACCCTTTTTAAATTTATTAAGTTCTAAGCGCTCTAATAAATCCGCCCTGTTCTTCAAAAAGTTGAACATGTCTTCTAATGAAGGAACATCTTTATTAAACTTATACTCCTCCCACTTGGCAACTGAGCCGTCATCTGAACTTTTGGTTATCAAGTGGATAACAAGTATATCCCAATGATTCGTGTGCAACTCAAGCGATTCAAGTGCCCTCAAGCGCCTCAACGTGATTGTGAACTAATTGTTTTTTATTTTCATAACGTTTGCACACTAAATCCCAAGCTGTCTTATAATTATTTGCCGAGAACTCCAACGATTTTATAATTTGCGCCGCATTTCCTTCGAGCGACGCCCTCAAATAATGAAACTTTTGAATATCATTGATATCAGCATTTGCATTTATTAGTGAGGTAAATAAATCCCGAAACTCTAACCAACCTTATTACTAGTATTACTAATACCTGAACTTGAGTTTGCAACAGATCCCTCAACCGAAACATGTGACATATTATCCCCGGAATCAATAATTCCTAGTTTGTTAATTAACAATTTAGCCTTTGCCATAACGTCATAAAAATTGTTTCCAAATAAACTTCTCTTAATTAATTGTTGCGTTTCTCAGTTTCCGCGATCAACAACTCTATTTGAATTTGTATAGGTTCAAATGTGTCTTCTAACAAATTTTGTAATTTTAAAAATCTATGTTTCAACTGAATTTTTTCAAAATCTTGAATTTCATTTCCAGATGTATGATCAGCCTGGATTTTTAGCATAAAATTGGTGAAATTTGTTAATCTAGCTTTAATAGAACCTCGTCGTTTTACGAGTTGCTTAATTTCGTTTTCAGACATTTTATTTTAAACTACGTTACCTATTGGCCAAATTAAACGAAATAAGCGATAAATTATCATTTTATGAAATTAAGATGCACTCTAGCCAGATGCCCAAAACTTATATCAAGTTTACAAATCACCTTCAATTTGTCAAATAAAAAACAGTAAAACGGATACTAATAGGATATTTGCGCAAATGATAAAAAGAAAATGGATAATGGAACGAACTCACAGTATTCTAGATGACCAGCGCTGTCCAATACAGAACCATATAAAGAGTCTTGCACTCTTGTAGTGGTCCACTGCATTCGCTGAAAAAATCACTGGTTTTGACTTCCAACAGGTGTACCAATTTTCACTGGCTTTTCTCATCTGGCTCGAAGGACAAAAGGTTGAGTAATCATACAAATTATGCGCACTTAAAATATATTTAACTTGAACAAACTTTGTAGAATTTTTACATTCAAATTTATAATTAATATTATCTGGGTTTACAAAGAGATGTTAAACACATGACCCTTATATGAATACTGTCTTTCCCTTTTTTGTATATCGGTTCAAGAAATTTTGGCACTTTGAAAGGGACAGGAACCACAGTGGCCCAGACCACAGTCGGCCAAACAAATAAATGCATTTCACGCACGCCTTAACAACGCCCACATCATTTAAAAAGTACTGTACACAGCGGGCGACGTGTGGGCGCGCATTATCTTGCATTAGAACGAAATTGTCTCCAATATATGGGGCAAAAGGTACCACGTGATCTTGAAGAATATCTATGATATACCCATCTGCAGTCAGTGCTCCAACATCAATCACCACTAACTCTGTTCGTGCCCCCAAACATATGCCGCCCCACACCACTAAGTATTGCATTAATTGAGGAATGGGATAATTTGCATCAACAACTGATCGATAACCTCATCAGAACAATGGGAAGACGAATGACTGCAGTTGTAAGGGCTCGTGGTGGAAACATCCGCTATTGAAGAAAAAGAAAAAATGCATTTTTTTAGTGAAAAAACCTCAAAATGTACAATAAAGTTATTCTGTTTAAAACCAGTTATTTGCTTGACTTCTTCGACTTGTTTTCTTCTTCAACAGGTAGCACGTGGTAGAAATTGTAATACCTCTTCCAACTAACTCACCTCACTTTGTTTTCAAAGATTTTTTGTGAAATCCTAAAAATATGTGCATTATGGAGAAAATCATTAGATTTTGTATTTGTTCCTTTAAATATGCCGGTGTGTGTAGTTATTTATGCAACAAGTGCAAAAAGTGAGTGTTTTTTGCACGCGACGTAAAATTGTCTAACGATGCCTTTAGACCGATTTTTATATGTATTAATAAAATTCCAATTTAAGAGAGTATTAATTTATCAATAATAACTTATCAACAAAGCACATACTGTCAAAATATCAAATTTTAAATTTTTAAAAACTTTCCATCGGAGTATCATGTCATAGGTAACTAGGTACATGTCAGAAAATAATTGACTATTAAAAAACAAATTTAAAATTTCTCGAAAACTATCAGAGTTAGATATAGGGAACCCTAATACCAACTGGAAGGTAATAAATTCCCACGCTTAACAGACCCAACAGATACAGGGTGTTCCATTTGAATTAACCCAGAAATTTATGTATTAAATGGTTGGTGCTATACTATCATATTAAAAACACCCTGTATACTAGAGCATACCAATAAATATTGGAAACAGAAGGTTGAAAGCTTCTAGTGAGATAGTGTGTAGTTATTCGTTTTTATTTGAAGTTATTGTATTTTTTCGGAGGGTTTACAAATTATGTAAAATCGATTTATCCTGGAAACTGAACTAGATAGGTATAGGGAAATGTTAATGTTACAATTCAAAAATGAGATAAAATACAGGGTGTTCCATTTAAAGGATCCTAGCTTTGATACGGCACGCTTTTTTGGAGCACCCTGCATATTCCTAATTATAGTCCTAAGTAATCTACTTAATTCTACGTCTAATTTTTTCTAATTTTATTTCCCGTCAAGACGCCAGAGAATAGTTCGTTCATAGTGCCCCACCCTGTATAAGTAAAATTGTTCACTTCCAAAAAGGTGAATAAAAATGTCTATTCGCTAAGTAATTTTGTCAGATCACATGGTATTATTTATCATAAATATAGTTTCGTAAGAATACATCTTAGGTTTTGGATCTAACTTATTGATATTTTTAAGACTTGTTTTTCCACAAATGTTCCTACATAAAAAAACAGTTGGACCATAATACCAATAATACCGTTTAGCCTTCAATACAAAGATTTAATAAAATCATCGTGCGCTCCTTGTTAAAATTGATCCTTCTAATATCTAGGTGATAACAAGAACATACTGGCTAATAATGGCTAATATCATATCCTAAGTTAATTTTACCCACATTCTACAAATAATTATAGTCTTAACATTATTGGACTGAGGGATGATATTATTGTTTCTTTTTTGATTTCAGGTGTTGCACATGTTTTGGTTTTGCAATTGCTCTGCTTTTTTACATATAATATTATAATTTAAGTCCCATCATTTTATTTATTTTTTTATCATTCAGATATATTTTATTAACTCCATATCATCAACGTCATGAAGTGCTCTTATACTATTACTATTTTAATAGTTGTTGATTCGTTCAATTGAATGAACTGTTACAAATCTTATTTTAAGAATGCCTTAAGCCAAATATAAAGAAAAGTTATTGATTTATCACAATTTCAATTTATATAATGCCATTGTCATGTACGAAGAATAAGACAAATTCTTCTTAAAATTTATCTAATGCTTAAACAATTTTTCTTTGTTGCCTTTCTCGAGATTCTTGTTTGAACAATAACTTACCGTTCTGGTGTTGGTAGAATATGGAAAGAAAAATCTTTTGGAGGCGTAACAGTTGTATTATTCACTATTTCAGATGCCTTAAAACTTTAATATTTCTTGTTATGATTACTTAAAATTAAAATGTCACATTTTTGTTGGTTTTCAAATTTAGAAAGTATTATTATATAAGGAACATTATAGATTTTGCTATCCTTACATTGCAAAGAGTAATCAAATTTACAACCAAGTCGAAATGATCGAAGTCGACAGAACTGATCCTATAGAAATTTTAATACAATGTTCTAAATTTTATGTCTATTGAAAGAAAAATTTACTGCACACCGTATACGTGTTAAACGTGAAACTTCTTGCGTCGCTTTCATTTGCTCCATTATTTTTATTTTTAACCAGCGCACCTGCAAGGCAAGCACAATACGACTAATCAAGACGTGACGCTTCCTTGAAATTTACTCCCACTTCTCGTTTATTTATCGAATATAATGTCGCTTCAAAAATACTTTTATTATAAATATATAAATTCCATTTAGACCCAAGTAATAGGAACAACTTTAGACCTCTTTTAAGCACGCTCCAAACTACTTATACAAGATGCAATGCAGTTGTCTGTCAAATCATGGCTTCGAAGCGGACCACAAACACCCGTTACAAATTTTGAAATCACATACCTTTTTTATGCAGACAATTTAGTATAGTTTTAGATTTATGTATCTAATATTTACATACCTTTTTTTATGCAGACGATATAGTTTAGATATACGTATCTAATAAATTTTATAAATATTATAGTGAAGTGAAGTCCAAATGGAAGGAATAAATTCATTATTTCGTAAACTGGTTATTCCAAACTCCTAAAACTTGTCGATTTTTATTGTAAAATGATCACTTATTTTTAATGTCATCTAAGTGAGCGAGATAAAGTCAACATTTTTAAATAGAAAAGTGGGTCTTACAATACAACAATTCAAAGATCTTTTAAATCTTTATTCAACCATTACAATATATCTAAGTAATGAATTTTTGTATTAAATGCTACTTTATATTGCTATACACCTATGTACCAATTAAGTAAGACATTGTTGAAGTAGTTTATCACCAAGACAGCATAGTGTTGCAGCCACAAGTGATTTCTGTTTGGTTTCAATTCGGAGAGCAAAAAGTTCCGCAGAAATCTCATTAGTTCCTGTACTAAGTTTAATTCTCCACTTTTCCTTTTTTTATTGTTGTAGAACTGTTTGATGACCTCATTAGTAACTGTGCAGCAAGAGTTCAAGCTCATTTTCGCGATTTTAACATGGTATTCTCCATAAGAAAATCTAAGGTCCGAAATCTCCGAAATTGGCTTCTAAGGTGGGTTCACACCGGCAACCGGACAGCAACCGGACGGCAACTAATCGCGGCGACCAACGTCGCGTTGGAAAGGCCTTAACGTCTAGTGTCTTTGAAAAATAATAGAAAAATTCTAACTACCCCCGTTCATCCCCCACGCAGCACCCCTCTTACTAAAAGTTAACCAATCATAGCAAACGACATCTCGTTGGAAAGGCCTTAACGTCTAGTGTCTTTGAAAAATAATAGAAAAATTCTAACTACCCCCGTTCATCCCCCAAGCAGCACCCCTCTTACTAAAAGTTAACCAATCATAGCAAACGACATCTCGTTGAAAAGGCCTTAACGTCTAGTATATTTAAAAAATAATAGAAAAATTGATATGATGAAATTCTATCCCTTTGTCTCGGAAGGCCTTAACGTATATACGACTCAATTCCAATAACCAATTGTTTGAGACCCCATAGGAACACCCAAAATTCCCTACTGTTTAGTACCCCATAGGACCACTGATCCTCCCCAAATTCCCTTGGGACCCCATAGGACCACTGATCCCCAATTTCCTTCATGACCCATTGGACCATATCTTGTGACCCCATTGGACCACCCCTCATGACCCCATTGGACCATCTCTCATGACCCATTGGACCACCCAAAATTCCCTTATGACCCCATTGGACCACCCAAATATTGACCCCCAAATTACTGTTTAGGTCCCTCAAATTTCAATACATCCTATCATCATCAGCCGGGCGCGAACCATCAACTTTTTCGTATGTCCACCCAAATATTAATCCCAAAATTTCTGTTTAGGACCCTCAAATTTCAATACCTCATCAGCCGGGCGCGAACCATCAACCTTTGCGTCTGTAACAATTCGTCTAACGCATATAGCTATTAGCACTCATAAGTGTTAGATGCAAGGAGAGGTTTAATCGATGCAGTCATACGTATGTAATTATTATTGAGGTCATTAGATAGTTTATTAATATATTATTTATCTAGTTTTTATCGACATATTAGTATCTCTCTCTTTGTCTTAAAGATTGTAAAACAAATATTTTTATGGAAAAGTTGATAAATATACAGAATGTTCAAAACGACGTATCGTTTGAAAAACCGTTCAGTATAACATTCTCTTATCGGAGCGCAAAAAACGTGTTATTATTGTAGACAAGGTGTTTTATTAAAAACCAATTTCATAACATTTTTTTAATAAATCTTAAATAAAAAATATAATAATGGTTAGTGCCCTTCTTCAACACTCAGTGGTGAATCATTATATTTTGGTATAATAAAATGTATTTTATTTTCAAAATGTATGATATTTTGCTATAACCATCCTGTTAAAGTTGAAAGTCTTATACAATAGTGCATGCAATTATTATTGAGGTCATTAGATAGTTTCTCTTGAAGGTAATTATTAAAATTTTTAAAAAATTCAATTTGTATTTAAGCTTAGGATTTTCCTATGAAATTCATTCGTTTCTTGTTTTTTGATCTAATCATTAACCTTTAATAAACAACAGGTAAGACATTTATTTTAATTTTACTTGGAATTAAAATTAGTAATATATTATTATACCGTTTTATCAAGAACAAACAGAATTTGAAATGATTTAATCTATTATTATTTTTTAGTAAAAATGGATCTTAAAGCAATAAATTTTTCATCACTTCTAGAAAAAAACCCGAAACCAACCATAAAATTAATAGATTTTAAATTGGGTGAACCTAAGAAAATAATTTCAGGAAAATTGGTACAGAGTAAATTTGGGGAAACGGTGCTGCTGGAACTGGAAAAAGAAGTGACATTTCTTCCGCAGAGGGTAACAGAAACGTATAAACCTTTTATAAAATATTTTGAAGAAGGGAAGTACTCATTAATATTTAAAGGAGCGGTGGACATTGGAAAACCGAATCCAGCGGCATCTTTTGAAATTGTTGAAATCTAATTGGTGAGTTATATTTTTTTAAATAGTTATGATATCATGGGTAAATATCACAGTATTTAAAATTGATGAATCTATTAAGTTAATTAGAGCGAACTCTGCTGAAAACAAATCAATAAAATTAATTAATGAACATAATTATATCAAACAGATTTTATTTACATCAAACATGTATTTGTTTAATAGCTAAATTACATGAATGACATCTTGACTGTGATGTAGGTGGTCCATCGATGTGAGTTTGCCAGTCTGGACGATTGTAATGTATAAAACAAGGCAGTTGGATTTGTAAATCAAAATTGTCTCGATATGCTCTTGGTAATTTATACCATGCATATAATAACTCAAGTGGTTGCGCCTTGTGAATTAAATAATCCACTGGAAACTTCTCAAGTTCTTCTTCATTAAACTGATATAATTGTCGCTTGTATAGCCAATGATCCTTCATTGGACAAATACAATTTTCTAAATGATAATGCTGTTGGATATTCATCTTTTTATTTTTTGTATTCACTTTTGAAGTTATCAATATACTGTTTAGATTCATTGATTTTTCAACGTTTATATTTTTGATTTTGGAGTGGGGTGATACAATTTTTCCTTGAGAGCATGATGTAATTTTAGAAATAAATGAGATTTTTTTTTCAGATATATTACGACTAGAAAATATCTTTGAATTATTCTAATAGCGATAGTAGTAGAATCATAAAAATGGTTCATATGAATTTTTATCAAGATAATGACATATTTTTGGGAGAACGTCAATTATCTCTGAATACATATAAAACAAAATACGTAAAGGTCGGTTTATCACCTTATTTAAATTATGATCCATGTGTTGGGATATTTGGAACCAAAAATACTCATTTTATATTCAGTCCGCAAGATTGGAACATTTTTTTATCATGTAGAAATGATATTGACGACTTTTTATTTAGATCAACAAACAACAAGAATATAGAACCGTTAGATATGGGTAAATTTGATTTGATATTTAAACGATTATCATTCGGGAATGTGGTAAAAATTTATAGGGGTGATTCTTGTATTTATCTAAGAGCTGATACTACTTCAATGTTATGGAAAATGCTACCACTCATTGAAAATAGATTAACAGACTTGAAAAATTTACAATTTGCTAGTTCATTGAAAATTTTACAAATGGGAATAAAAGATTCCACCAATCCAGTAACTACAGCTTTGAATATAATTGAACCCTTAAAACATTTAAATAACGAGACATACGCTATCGCATTAGAAATAATATATAGATATCCTCAGTTACTTAAAGAGGAAGATTTACAGCTATGAAGAATAATAGACAGCATACAATAGAAGCAAAGAAAACTATTCACTTTGATGAAACAAGAAACAAAATTCATTTATTAATAACTTGGAAATATGCATATCAACAAGCGAGACAAGGATCATCATGGATCATTGCCGCATGTGACAGACTACGGTTTATGCAACGAATTATTAAAATTTCCCAAATTATAGATCCAATATTGGATATAAAACATAGATGTAAGGTTTATGATAAAATGTGTAAATAAATTGTCAATCAGTTTATATAATTTTATTAAAACATTAAAAACAATTAAACAATGCTATTTTTATTTATCCATGATTTAGAATCCATCCCAAGCCATTTTACTAATAACCGATCACCTTTTCGTTTCAAGACCCTCTCTATTAGAAACACATCAGGATATTTAACTTTTTGCAATTCCTCCCTGTAAAATCCACCTTGTATTTCTTCGTTCTTATCATCTTCTAATATGTAAGTTGTTGGATTGGTTAGTTTCACTTTCTTTATTTTGAAAACTTCGGCAGTCCAATTTGGAGTATATCCCTTCTTAAAGACATGTCGATACTTGCTAATTCGAACAAAATCTCCTTTTTTAAAATTTGATGATCTTGGATCAATAGTTTTTAGGTGATTATATGCAGTAATAGACTTTGCATTTTTATTATTTATTTCACTAGGAATGGCACCTGTAGTAGAATGTCTTGTATTATTATATTTTGCTACAATATTAGGTAGAATCGTCAACCATTTATAGGATCCTTGCATGCTAAACTGTTTCCATAGCATAGTTTTTAGAGTACGAATTACTCGTTCTGCTATACTTGCTTTTAAATTGGAGAAGGTACTGTAATGGTTAATACCATACTTTTTCATGAGCTCTTGAAAATTCCTATTATAAAATTCAGTTCCGTTGTCGGTTTGAAGATTTTTAGGTGGAACGTTCATTTGGTCTAAGATATGCTTCATAGCTAATGTGATTTCTTTACCAGTTTTTTTCTTAATAGCCTCAGCCCACACATATTTACTGAAAGCATTAATTACAACGAGGATGTAATTGTATCCTCTATTAGTTTTCGAAAAAGGAGTAAGAATGGCTAGATCAGCCTGAATCAGATCATTAAGTCCTTTAATTACAACATGTCTTCTTCTATAATTGATTCTTGCCGGTTTATGAAGTTCATGCACAACTTGTGCTTTACTCATTTTTCACTACTGGACACTGCACTATGAATTCAATGCAAATAGAAGAAGGTGTACCTAATTTAAATAGGATTTTATCACCTTTCTTATAACTTTTACCACCAATTTCATTGAATTTCAACGATTTTTCGTTAACTAAAACCTCCCCGTCTGCAGTGTAATGTCGAACATGTTCAATTTTAGCATCGTAGGGGAAAAGAAAAGTTGTACCTGCATTGTCCAACACATAATAATTCTTATTTAAGTTAGTTTTTTTTTCACCTTTCAATCTAATAATGTTTTTAACGTGATAATCAAATGAGTCACAAATATAAAATTGCGCATTTAGTTTTGGAACTGACTTGGACGACGATGATGATGATGATTGTAAATAGTGTTGATTAAATCTATTAAGAGGCATTGTTTGAATGATGTATGTAATATGAAAAGTATTATATTTATAATAACGTAGAGCCAGAGCTCGTCACCCACCTTGAAGAGGACATTCTATTACAAATTCAATATATGGATATTTCTCATCTCCTATGAAAATAGAAATCTTTTCACCCTTCGTTATAGATTGCTGGTTGAGAACGCTTAAATTTTGAATCTTATTTTGATAAAGTATTTTTGCTTCAATTTTCGGTGGTGGTTGTGGTGGTGGTGGTGATATGTTGCTATTAATATTTACAACTTTTCCACTTAGTGGAAAAGTATATTCAACATTATTATTATTATTTAATACATAGTTTAATTTACTAACTTTTTTGTCTATATGTCCGCTAATATTAATAATTACTAAACTTCGAATGTCTGCAGGTTGACAAATATAAAATGGTGGTGGTGGTTGTAGTACCTCATCATCATCATCCTTATTATTTGAACGTGTAGGAGTGAGATAATGTTGGTTAAACTTGTTTAACGGCATTATAACTACTACTATTGTGAATTCAAGTGACGTTATCTATTTTATGCTATTATACCACCTTCCCTTAGTTCTTCAACAATAGACACTATTTCATTTTGGTGAGCATTATTACCAGCTTGTTTTGAAGCTACAAGTAAGCGTAATCTATCAATCAATTCATTGAAATCGTCAAAATATTTATAATCGATGGGATTTTGGGAATATTGCATCATTGTTAAACCTTTCCCACCCCTCAGTTTTGCTGCTATTTGTCTTGTAGTCATAGTGGGAACTGAAAAGGCTCGTTCTCTTGGTGCAACAAGAGGAATTCCTAGGAAAGGTTGAATAGCGTTAGTAAATTTATTTCTTAATTTTGCAGGAATTCTCCGTTTTGGTAATTTTCTATTATTTTTTGTGTATAGGGCATTCGTTCTCTGTAAAATGTCAACATATTCCTTTGCATCATTTTGAGTGAAAATGTGTGGGTCTGTTTTGAATAACAGTTCATACAGACCTGGAGTACCCTTGTAGGTAATACCTTGTATTTTTAAATCAGGTCCGATAAAGTCAATTGGAGAATCACCAATAGAGAATTTTTCTAGCTGCAAATCATGATAGACTCCAAGAGTATTATCAAATTGTCCTTCAGTGTCAGCAATACCTTCCCTTATGTACACTCTAGGTAAGGGATTTTCAAACTGTTCGTAATATTGTTGAATACCTTGGTCGGTGGTCATTCGACCGAGGTCACGGATACTTTCATCTATAAATCTACTAATATTTTCATCACTACTGTACCCTAAAGTTTCATTTGGCTCAAACGCATCATCATCATTTGTATTAGAACTGAAAACATCCTCTTTGGGAGGGGAATTGAAAGCAAGTGCATAATCGGAAGGCTTTGGTTGATATTTCGAACTTGATAGATTCAGGTGGGATTCTTCTTCTTTTGGTGATGATGATGATGGTTCTTGTTTAATCAATTCTTGTTTCTCGATAGTTGATATTAGTTGTTTTAGCGGTTGGGTAATGGGCTCATAGGTTTGTTCCAGTCGTGTTTGAGATTGGTTTGTGTATCGCTTCAAACTTTTATACTTTTTTCGAAGCGCCTGCCTAGCTTTGACCAGTCGTTGAGTTAGTTTAGGATTCATGTTGGGTTTTAAATTGCAGACCATATTGACTTTTCTCCTTATATATGAATGTATCCATCAAATCCTTTTCTATAACGACCACCAGATGCTATTTCAGAATCTTTATCGATAGTGAGAAATCCATACTTTTCCCCCCAACAGTATGAACAAATGTCTTTAAATTTTTGGAATGACATGTCAATATGAACATGATCATCATAGATGTGTTTTAAATTGGTGAAATCTTGTTGAAAAATTATCAGGAGATTGGCATTATCTCGAATTAATTGTTTTGGAATAGCCGAATAAGTTTGACTTAAGTAAAAACAATCTGTAGATTTATGTCGACCGAAACAAAAGTAACTTTGAATGGGTTTTTGATCGCAGGAAGCCACTACATCATCAAATATAATAATTGAATTGGTTTTTATGGCATCTGGAGTAATTATATCATCAGAATTGTTAAATTCCTCATATCCAATCTCTTTCATGGGTTGAATTAAATTACGTAAATAAGCATATTTTGGTTGATGTAAACTCTTGGAATATATGTATAAATTTTCAAATCTTAAGCCATTAGGATGATCTATTAAGGATAACATAGCATTAGTTTTACCACAACCACTGGGACCGATGATTAATGCTCGTTTAGAGTCTCCACCAAATAAATATCCATGTTTACCTGCAGTACGTTGTTGTTGTTCACAACTTAAATCATAATTTTCAACAGGTAAAGCTATAAATTGTTTTGCAATCTTCATCTTATATAAATAGTTAACAACACTGAGAGTATTTATAGGGTGATCAGAGTATATAAAGAGAATTATGGTTAAACGTAAACAGTTACAATCACATCGTCGTCATCACAAAGGTGGAGATTTAGTTTCGTTAATTAATAAACTACCATTCGAACTTCATTTACCTGGTGGATACGAATATTGTGGACCAAACACAAAACTAGAACAAAGACTACAACGAAATGATAAGGGAATTAATATTTTAGATCAAGCTTGTAAGGAACACGATATAGCATACGCAAAAAATAATAATCTACAGGAAAGACATAAAGCAGATCAGGTATTGGAGGATAAAGCTTGGGAACGAGTTAAATCCAAGGACGCTACATTAGGTGAAAAAGTAGCTTCATTGTTTGTCACTGCAGTCATGAAAGGAAAACGTAAACTTGGTTTGGGTGTAGGAATTAAAAAAAGTCGTTGTCGTGCTGGTGGTGGTGGTAATTCACTTCAGAAAAAACCAAAAAAACGTATAATTCAAACACCGACGAGGAAAATAGGTGGATTTTTACCATTAATATTACCACTGTTAGGTGCATTAGGAGCTCTAGGAGGTGGAGCAGCTGGAATTGCAAAGGCAGTAAATGATGCAAAGTATAACAATCAACAATTAACTGAACAAAAACGACATGATATGGCTATGGAATTGAAACAGGGGAAAGGTTTGAAAGAAAAAAAACGTCAAAAAAAGCCAAGAAGACAACTAAAACATAAAGGAAAAGGTCTTTATCTAAGACCATACAAAGGAGAAGGAACAACAAAAAACTGAAATTGCCCCATCGTGGGCTTACCGATAAAGATCTGTGGAAATATGTTAAAATATTGAAAATACCTTTTTTTAGGGGAGTTTTCATGAGAGATAATTTACCAAAGAAAATTCATAAACATGAATGTGGTATTTTGAATATGGATACAGTTAGAGGAGACGGAACACATTGGACATCATACGTAAAATCAGACAAGGAAATTATTTACTTTGATAGTTATGGAAATTTACCTCCACCAATGGAACTGATCGAGTATTTTCATAGTAACGGACCAGTATATATAACATACAATTATGATAGACTACAGAACAATTCGTATAGTTGTGGTCATCACTCACTTCAATTCATTCATAAATATTTCAATCGTAATATTTAAACTTTTTATTAAGTTGAAATGTCATTTTCCGTTACACTTAGTGGTGCATCATCTATTCTTAATTATAATTTCAATCCTCCCATTTACTTGGATGATAAATATGACTATGAAGTTGGTTTAGTTAATTTCAATAGTTTCAATACAATACCAAATATTGATGAAACTAATAATAGATTTATTTTCGGAGGTCCTACTATATATCATACAATAATTATACCTAAAGGTGCTTATGAACTTAATGAAATAATTCAATATATTAAACAACACATGCTTACAGTAGCATCAGATTCAACAATTGACATAGTCCCAAATCTAAACACATCTCACGTATCAATTTCTAGTAATAAGACAATTTCATTCTTAACTGATGACTCAATTGGTAAAGTATTTGGATTTGGAAAAGTTGTATTAAATCCCAATGTGACATACACCTCTACAAAACCTATAAATATTTTACAAGTTAATTCTATTGGAATAGATTGTGACATTGCTGTTGGATCATATCTCAATGGACATCCTGTTCACATTATCCATCAATTTTTTCCTACTGTTCCTAGTGGCTATAAAATAGTTGAATCTCCTCAAAATATCTTGTATTATCCTGTAAGTGTTAAAACAATTAACAACATAACAGTAAAAATTATTGATCAAAGTGGTAACGTTATAAATTTTCAAGACGAGGAGATTACTATTACTTTACATATTCGACAACAAAAATGGTCTTGAAATTCTCCCATCCATATGCTGAAAAAAACTATAAAAGATTGTTGAATAAACCGTCTACAATTAGTTTGTGCGAGAGAATAGCCGTCATAACGCCTAAAAATAAACGTTTTTTAAAATCACTCGGTTTTAAGTTATTAATATAAATGGATATATTACAAGTCACTCATGAGCCCTTCAATGACATGGCTGTGGAGGAATATGAATATCACACATACCAACCATATATTACCGGAAAGTTGAATTATAATGATGAGATTCGTATTGTAGTGCAAGATTTAGATTGTATTACATATCCGGCTGACAGTTATCTTGAGATTACGGGGAAAATTTTAACTGAAACCAACACAGTACCTACAAAATTGAAATTCATTAATAATGCAATAGCTTTTTTATTTCGTGAAATTCGATATGAACTGAACGGAGTTGTAGTTGATTCAGTAAGAGATATTGGTCTTGTTTCAACAATGAAAAATTATTTATCTTATAATTCAAATGAAACAATTTTTCTAAATAATTCTGGATGGTTTCCTAAGGAAGACGTCAAGTTGTCAGACAAAAATGGAAATTTTAACGTGTGTATACCCTTGAAATTATGGTCAGGATTCTTTGAAGATTTCAATAAAATAATCTTAAACATGAAACAAGAGCTAATATTGGTGAGATCTAGTGATGATAGAGACTCAGTCACTCATACAGATGAATCGGAAAAACCTAAAATTGAATTAACTCACATCAGTTGGAGAATTCCTCACGTGAAACCCAACATAAAACATGAATTACATCTAAACAAAATTATTCAAAGTAACAAGGAACTACCAATAAAATTCAGATCTTGGCAATTGATTGAGTATCCCAGCTTACCGAAAACGTCTCGCCACACTTGGGCTGTAAAAACTAGTACAAAAGTAGAGACACCTAGACACATTGTAATTGGATTTCAAAATAATGCTAGGGGTCACATAAAAGAAAATATGAGTCAATTTAAACATCTGAATTTGAAGAATATTAAGGTATTTCTCAATTCTGAGAAGTATCCATACAATGATTTACTTTTAGATTTTACAAACAATAGTTTTGCTACGTTATATAAAATGTTTGCTGATTTCCAAACTTCTTATTATAGCCGTTCGAACAGTGAACCTATTTTCACACCTGACGAATTTAGAGATACAGCTCCCTTAATTCATATAGATTGCTCAAGGCAGAAGGAACTAATACAGTCTGGATCTGTAGTTCTTCGTATAGAATTTGAGTTAAATGCTCCCATTACGAGTGATATTTCTGCATATTGTTTAATCTTTCATGAAAAACAATTTTCTTATAATCCATTAACTAAAATTGTTAAGCAATACTGATGTGGAAAAAACATAGCGCGCATGATTGACATGCAATATAAAAGAAGGGGTTACTACATATTCTTCATTAAATATGAATACCCGTGAGTATCAAATTGCTCTTAGTCAGTTTCTTTTCAAATTAACACGTCTCAAACGTGACATAAAATATTATGAACAATATAAAGGTGCGGTAACTAAATTGCAACAATTACAAATATGAAAGTCGTTTTAGATGTTCAAGGTTTTAAGATTGAAAATAATAAGTTCATCGTTAAAGAATTTGCAGCTTATGATGGTCATCAGGTATGTCACTATATTTTCAAATCACCATTTCCTCTACATATGTTACCTCCAGACTTACATAGACAAGCAACTTGGTTAATGAAAAATCATCATGGAATCGATTGGAATATTGGTTATACACATTTACACAAATTCAAAAATATCGTAAAAGACATTACTGAAAATGCTGACATGGTTTTCGTGAAAGGAAAAGAAAAAACCAATTTCATTCAAAAATATTCCACCGCACCTGTATATGAATTAGATGAAAATCCACCATTAGCAGCCTCGACACCAAAATGTTTTTATCATAAGATTAATCCATCTATTTGCGCATTAAAAAATGCTTATACATTATATGAACATTTTATAATGGATGAAAAATAAAAGAATACTATTTAATTAACTTGTGTTTTATTTACTACAAACTGTTGAGTAAACCTTATTTTGTATAAATACTCTTGCCATTTTAAGTAAGTAATATATAACAATAATAATTAATAAAATCAATACTATATATGTTAAAATGTACAATTTATCAACTTTTTCACTTATGTTTGTTTTCTCCATAGAAATATCATCAATAATCGCATGCTGCCATTGGGTTTGATCACCTTCGGAATTGTCATCAAATATTATTTTTAATTTATAACTAAAATATAATAAATTCGTTTCTGGAATTTCAATATGGTATACAGAAAGGTGACCATTATTTATTTTGGTAACACTCAACAAACTCCATTCTGATCGATTGCATTCTTCTCTTATATTTTTCATATCAAAACATATTGCAACATGTTTTGCATTCTCTGGTACATTTGTGTACAGTATATTATTTGAAACGGCCACCAAAATAATGAAGTTTAAATTTAAGGAAGTCATTCTTTTTAGATTTATGCTACCTTCTTCTTCTTCTTGTTCTGAGGATGTTGAAAGACTGACAGTCTTTTGATTATTTTCTTCTAATATTCTAATCTCGTTGTCGTGGAGGTAAAAGATATCCGCAATATATCTCTTTTTCATCTAATGGGTCTAATTCATGAAACCAACTATTATCTATATATTCAGGAAATTTTCTGGTCTTGTTTGATTACATTCAGCCGTACACAAACCAATTATTAATTTTTGTTTACAACTCCAAATTTTTTCAAGTTTAAAAGTTTTACATAACACTTTTCTACAAACTAAACAAACTATTGTTTCAAAAATTCTACACTTAGGTGGATCAAATAGATTATTCATTATGCAAACTATTATACTAACATTTTTTCAACAGTATGTTTACAATTTTAATGATTTCCTTCACTACTTACATATACTTAGAGATAACGTAAATTACTAAATCACTCTACAACCAATACAATATTAATTATATGAATTCAAGATGAAGATCCAAAACCATTTTCTCCTCTCTCTGTAAAACTTAAATTATCCACCTCTTCAATAATCGGAATAGAACATTTTTCACAAATAAGTTGAGCGACTTTGTCTCCTCTCTCAAATTTAACTATGTTTGTTGACGAATTATATAATAAGATTTTAATTGTACCTCTATAATCAGCATCAATTACACCTGCAAACACTTCTATTCCATTTTTAAGCGCTATACCAGATCGTGGTGCTATTCTTCCATAAACTCCCTGTGGTAGTTCTAATTTTAACCCACTATCTACGAGGAATCTTTCTCTTGAACCTATAGTAAAATTTATAGGTGTTTGTAAATCACATCCCGCAGATTGCGATGTAGCTCTTGTTGGAATAAAAGCGTTTGGACTTGTTCTCAACACTTTTAAAACCTTAAAGATTTCAAAATTATTAATAAAAAATAAAACGAAATTTAAAACTTACCACATTTTCTGGTTTTTTCCTATTCATGTTCTTTTTCTTCTTACGTATTCAGGTAGTGATACTTTATTAGAAACGGCCTTCTATCGGTATACATATATACACAGATTTAAGATTTTTTTTCAAATAATAAACTATCTAAAATGACCTTAATTGCATGCACTATTGCGTAAGACTGCATTAGTTGATCAACTTTTCCATGAAAATATTTGTTTTACAATCTTTAAGACAAAGAGAGAGATACTAATATGTCGATAAAAACTAGATAAATAATATATTAATAAACTATCTAATGACCTCAATAATAATTGCATACATAATTCGTAAGACTTTCAACTGCATCGATTAAACCTCTCCTTGCATCTAACACTTATGAGTGCTAATAGCTATATGCGTTAGACGAATTGTTACAGACGCAAAGGTTGATGGTTCGCGCCCGGCTGATGAGGTATTGAAATTTGAGGGTCCTAAACAGAAATTTTGGGATCAATATTTGGGTGAACATATGAAAAAGTTGATGGTTCGCGCTGATGAGGTATTGAAATTTGAGGGTCCTAAACAGAAATTTTTGGGCCAATATTTGGGTGGTCCTATGGGGTCATAAGGGAATTTTGGGTGGTCCAATGGGTCATGAGAGATGGTCCAATGGGGTCATGAGGGGTGGTCCAATGGGGTCACAAGATATGGTCCAATGGGTCATGAAGGAAATTGGGGATCAGTGGTCCTATGGGGTCCCAAGGGAATTTGGGGAGGATCAGTGGTCCTATGGGGTACTAAACAGTAGGGAATTTTGGGTGTTCCTATGGGGTCTCAAACAATTGGTTATTGGAATTGAGTCGTATATACGTTAAGGCCTTCCGAGACAAAGGGATAGAATTTCATCATATCAATTTTTCTATTATTTTTTAAATATACTAGACGTTAAGGCCTTTTCAACGAGATGTCGTTTGCTATGATTGGTTAACTTTTAGTAAGAGGGGTGCTGCTTGGGGGATGAACGGGGGTAGTTAGAATTTTTCTATTATTTTTCAAAGACACTAGACGTTAAGGCCTTTCCAACGAGATGTCGTTTGCTATGATTGGTTAACTTTTAGTAAGAGGGGTGCTGCGTGGGGGATGAACGGGGGTAGTTAGAATTTTTCTATTATTTTTCAAAGACACTAGACGTTAAGGCCTTTCCAACGCGACGTTGGTCGCCGCGATTAGTTGCCGTCCGGTTGCTGTCCGGTTGCCGGTGTGAACCCACCTTAGAAGCCAATTTCGGAGATTTCGGACCTTAGATTTTCTTATGGAGAATACCATGTTAAAATCGCGAAAATGAGCTTGAACTCTTGCTGCACAGTTACTCTCATTGTCTAACACAGAACATCTAGTTTCTTGTTTTCAGATGTTGCTTTTCTACCACCTTTATATATGTTTTTCACATGACCTGTTTCTCTGATTTTTTTCCCAACTTTGCTAACAGCAATTATTGGTTCTCGGTAGGGTATTATTTATTTTTAACAAACATACATACTTTTTTCTTCGTATTCGTTTTATCTCCACAACCAATCAATATCAGAATTTCAATTTTTTCTGTTTCCGTTGATAAAAAAGTTAAAAAGTTTTTGATTTTCTCTACTAGAATGTCATGAACCTAACAATGACAATATCACTTGTTGAAACGAAATTTTATGTTGGGCACCAATGAAACAAAAATTTTTATGATTGGCGTTTAAAAAAAGTAATGGTAAATATACCGCAGGTTCTTGCCTAACTAACCGATTAAATTTTGTAGTAACTAAGCCAGTTCACAGGGCTTTGTTTCCTTATTGATCTAGGAAAAAAATCAATTTCAGCAAAACTAAAAAAAAGAAAAATAGAAAGCAATTTTAGGACAATTTTCTTTTAGTATAGAAAATTAGAAAAATTAGAAAGAAAATCAAATTCAAAGGTTAACTAAATTATGATGTGTTAATTCACAAAAAAATTAAAAAGAACGTTTCTGTGTAGTACATAAAACTATCAAAGTAAAAAATGTATATAATAGCTTGCAATTACAAAAAAAGGTTAGTAAACCAAAAAATACTTAATAGTTGAACATTGTTGTGACGATAAAGCCAAACTTCGTACTAAAGCTGTTGAAAAGGAAGGCGAGTTCTAGGGAATGTTTTTCATACAAAGGACTGATTTCTCATTCCAAGGGATTATTTGTCGCCTAGGAACTTCTAGGGACTATTTTTCTGCTAAGAACTATTAGTCTAACAGGGACTGTAAGTTTCCCAGGAACTGTGCTATAAGAATATACCGGTATGAGAAAAAAAATGTGAAAAAAAAAAATTGAAGATATCTGGCCAGCTCAATAAATACAATATACTAATTGAACTTAAGGATTCATCCTGGACAAATATCAGATTTATATAAAAAAGAAAAGAAAAAATCATTTATAACTAAATATATCTAATATCAAATAACCTTGGCTAGATAGGAGAGGAAAGGTATACCCATGTGGCTCCCAAAATGGGTAACCATTTTGTCAAAAAAACCTATTGAATATGAATTTAACAGTGTGAAATATTGAAATATAAAAGTAACTATAATATGAAAAAACATACCAGTAATCCAGATTCTATAAGGAACACGGCAGTTACTAGTTTTTTACAACTGGAGCTGAGATTATAACTTAGTTAAATGGATTACTGCTCAGATTTAGTGTTGCCGACAGACGATGAGAGAAGACCTGCCACATTCCGGCCAGGAACCTTCCTCGTTCGTATTTAAAATACTCTTCAAAATTTTGAATTTCGCGGTTGAATACATTGAGAATATTGATTTCTGCTCTACTAGTTTACTCCACCACGAATCACAAAAGTGAAATAATTTATTAATTATTTGAAGGAAATATTTTTATATACTATTCTACCAAAAATCAAACTTCGATATTCTTCGATAAAAATTTAAACTGAAAGGTTAAATGCAAAGTTCACGTTTCATTGTCAATAAAATAATTTTGATAAGGTGAAAAGTAGTCTAAACCTATTTTCATTGTCAGTGACGGCCTTTACCAGATTTATTGTTGGATATCAATAAACACATCATAACAACAGTACTGAATAAATTATGAAATGTTTTCATATGTTAATATATTTTTTGACAATATAAACTAGTGTGTGTTAGGAGTGATGTCTCGCTAATATAAACAAATACTCAACCCATTATTGAAATAATTAATGTATTCCTTTTACTTATATCTTTGCAATGTTATATCAAAAACAGCGGATGTAGGCGAATAAATAGCAAAATCTATAACATTTTTCTGGTATTGATTTTAATATCAAAACATCTTAATGTTTGTACAATAAAGGATGATACCCTTAAAATATGTATTTTACATTTTGCAGTTGATAGATACAGACATGGCATTTATGTTTATATTTTTAAATGTGTCAATGTGGTTTGTATATAACATTTTAATAAGACATCTAACATGTTAGATATATTTATATAGTTTATGAAATTGATATGGAATTTTTTATAATTATTTACAAATGATCTTGTGCAGTATTTTTTATAACTCTCAAGTAATATGTATGTACAATTTGAAATAGACTGATGCCTGATTGGGCGATTTGTTGAATGATTAAAATAAGACTACTTTTAAGCATAAAAAAGTAAGACTGTTTACCAAAAAGTAATTCTTTTGAAAAGTTAATTGTCACCAAAGCTTTTGAGAGATCTGAAAACTTTTATAACAATTGTCATGTTATTCATTCATAGAAGTAGAAATATTAACGGTCATAACAAAACTACATGAATTTTTTGTAAGAAACCAAATAAGTCATTGAGATAACTAGGCCAAGTGATTAGACTGCAGGCAACCTAAAAAATCCGGGATAGAATTGGGCTCAACAAGAACAATAAGAAAAACATATATACAAATGGTGAAAGAAACTGTGGAAAAGTAAGTTAACATGGGCTCGTTCTAATCAATTTGTAGACAGGAAATATTGAAGATTGAATTTTTTCTATTATGTAAGTGTCATTTGGGCCAATTCTGTGAGCAACTGTTAAATTTTAAACCATAAACGGAACGTAAAAACATATTTTTCCTACAACCACTATGCAAAACACGCTTTTCTACACAAATTTTTATACGCAAAGCAGGCCTTTTTTCAATTCTTTTGATAACCGTTGTAAAAGTAATGCAAAAAGTACACGCTATGGCACTTTTCCGCACCGAAATGTCAAACAAAGCTACCTATGACCTGTCAACTTTTTTTGACAATTCAACTTGATTGTATTTTTTATTCTTAAATTTAAACTAAAAGTAAGTAAATTATCTATTCCATTATTTATTTTAATTTATTAATTATTAAAACATTAACCTAGTAAGCATTATTTTAGGAATCATGAGCCAAGGTGAAAATAATTTATCTTTTGAGTTGTCCAACTCGGACATTGAAAATACTCCTCCAGAATTCATGAAAACGTATCTAAAAAAGATACACCAGGCATAACAATACAAAATTGTTCAAATTTTACAATGTATTATATATTAAAATGATTTTTCTATTTATTTTCATATTTTAAGTTCTTTCTGTTCAAAGTTTAATTGAAATAACCATATAAATTACTGTGTATGTTTCATTAATAAATGTGGTTGTAGAAAAAATATTGTGTACAACTTGTACCCAAATCACTGTGACGCTCGACGATCAAAAGTGACGCTTTGCGCACTAGTTGTACAAACTACTATTTCAGCTTGCTTTCAATTTTCGACCATTTCTTATAGAACTGACTCCACTATCTACTAATTCTACTAGGGGAAGGGTGTACAAAATGACATACATTTAAAAAAAAATAGAATTTTCTTATTAAAACAAAACATTTTTTCAACTAAATTATGGACAAAACATAAGCTTACGTATTTGCAACACTTCAATAAGGTTTCAACAAATTAGGACAAAATATAGACTTGGGGCAAAACATTTAAAAATTAACAAGAAAAGTTCATTTTACCCCACCTAGAGGAGCAAAATGACACATCAATACTGTTTAATGATTTTTAGTTGGTACAAAGCTCACAAACAAAAATTTTTGTTTTCTTGTCTACCCCAGCACACTCAGCATGTGCCCACTTTTGACACGAACAGCAGCATAGCCAAAGCTCACCGTTTTTAGAAAATTTGTACAGTTCTGTACAATAAATGCATGCAACATCATCATCTTCTTCATTAGCAGAAAAAGGGTGTGGCAAATCCATAAGTAGCATTTTGAACACACATAGGCTTTATTTAACAGACCAACAATTTGAAACTGTGTCACAACTCGACCAGGATGAGTTTTAAGCCATTTGGTTATTTCTTGGTCATAATAGGTTTTGAGTGGACCGAAGAATGCAACATCAAGAGGTTGCATGCGATGTGTGCAGTGAGGTGGCAAACATAAAAGCACAATGCCATTTTCTTTGGCGTATAGAAGAGCATCAAGATATTTGTGGCTTGAATGTCCATCCACGATTAAAAAAACCTTTTCTGTGCGAGATGTCTTGGCATAATTTTGAAAATGCTGCAACCATTGTAAAAATACTTGACCAGTCATCCAGCCAGACTCCTGGGGAATGCATAGAGTTCCTGCAGGTGTAAGGTCAGTTAACTCTTTTTTCATATTTTTTCGCGGGAAAATTAGGGCAGGCGGAATATAGCTCCCGTTAGTACACATGCAACAAACAACCGTGACGTGCAAACCTCTTTCGGCGCTCGTAATTGCACCTACTTGTTTCCTACCAGTTGTAGCAAACACTTTCTGCGGGCGCTGTACGGTAGATAATGCAGATTCGTCTGCATTATATATCTTCATGGGATCAATCCTTTCCTTTTGTAAGGTGTCCTGTAGCACCTTAAAAAACTGAGCCACTTGAGGTTTATTAAATGCCTGCGCTCTTGCTGCAGATGTGGCTTCGGGTTTACGCAGTGTTATATCTGGATTTCTTCTGCGAAACTCTCTTAACCAGTCCTTTCCAGCGGCATTTTTATGGTTATTGAAAGAATGTTCAAACCCATTTTTTACTGCCAAACTATAGGCTAACTCTAAAACGTCCCGTCTTGTTAGTCCAAAGAACCTCGACTCTAGCAATTTTAAATGTTCAACCAACTGCCTTTCTATTTATATGGGTAATGTTGGTTCAAATCTGCCCAGTCGTTTTTCCCCTTTCTGTAAGTTTTTATTTTTTTGCAAAGCATGTCTTCTTAGGGTAGCTTGAGGTAAATTGTAGAGTTTTGATGCCTTGAGCCACCCCATTTCACCCTTATTAATAGCTTCTATTGCCTTTAGCATGGAATCAGCATCCCATGATTGCCTATTGGTCTTTCTTGCATAATTTCGCGGCATTTTTATCCATTTGTGAGGCACATTCTCTTTTATTGTGTATGGTCGGGCAAAATGACATAGCATGTCATTTTGCCCTCTTTACACCTATGTCATTTTACCCCACGCAAACCTAATTCAAACAAATACAATTTTTGACAAAACAATAACTTATTAACTTAATTTGAAATATGCAAACATAAAAGCAATAATTCTCATATTTTAACTTACCAATTTATCATACTAAAAATGTTGTGCAGATTTTAATATAGCGCGCCAAAAACTTTTTTATGTAAAATATTGGAAAATCGAACGTGCTTCCTCTATGACCAATGGAGCGGAACAAAATGGGAACTGGCATGACTGAAACCCACGCTACAATAAGATATTCGTTTCCGAACACTTCCGAATGATGAGTTCAGTATATACAAGCACTGTGTCATTTTACCCGACTATGTCATTTTGTACACCCTTCCCCTATCACTACGCCATACTTAACATTTTTTTAAATATCAGAATGATATGAAGATGAAATTGAGTTTTTAAAACGAGTAAGCTCTAAAACAGCAAGAAACTCATTTCAAACTTTGTTATAAACATCAATAGAAGTTTTACAATTCCATATATTAATTCATGAATTTGATACCACCCGCTATCGAAAATATTGATAGAGTGGGTGGATGGATCCTATTTATGCAAACAATAATGAATTTATTTGATACGGACATCATTAGTAGTAGAACGCATTATGTGTACAAACCGAAAATTGAAAAATAATCATACATTTGATATGTATGTTAGCATATTCTGGTTACATTCACTGAGACCTGGAAGATTCCCCTTTGTTCTACTTCGATCCAAGGAAAGTCTTAGAGACTAGTAGTTCCTTTAGACTAATTCCCAAAAGGAATTTCAGAATATGCGCAGGCTCTATTTCTGGTAAGTGTTCTATCCAATAGTCTCGTAGCTGTTGCTATGCAAGTACCTATGTGGATGAAGATTTCTCCCATTCTATGGAATCTACACTCTTCTTGTCCACTTTTTTGTGCTTTTCAAGGTATCCATTCAGACGACAGTGTCCTTTTTACTCTGACTTAAACATTCATTTGTTCCCACCTTTTTTATTGGTGGAGGTAGGAATGCAATACGCATTCCGAGAGGGACTCCAGGATAATAAATGTAATTCCCGTTTACCCACTAAACGCGCCTCCACGTCTGCACTCTTTTGCTCTGGAACTGTCTTCACTATACTTCAGAGTTAAAAGCAGTATCCCTCCATCTTTCCACTTTTTCCTATTTTTCTATCGTCTCTATGACTCCTCTAATTACTTCATATGCATTTTCCCAGCTTTCTTTTGTTTCTAGTCGACTACTCAACATGTAGTCCAGGGTCGATAATTTTTAAAACAAAAAAAAATCATAATAGGATGAAACCCATTAGAAAAGGAGGGGAATATGATAAAAATGAAAGGAAAAATAATTTACGGGCGATCTGAGGTTGGGAAGGGGATGGGGTGAGTTTTTAAGGGTAAAAAACGGTTTTTCTCGATTTTAAGCAAAACTAAAAGTCCTATCGAAAAAAGTCAAATGGAAAAGTTGTAGATAATAAAAAGATCTAAAACTTTTGTATTTACACTTTTTTCACATAACCTCAAAATTTATGTGAAAAATTCAAAAAACCAAGTTTTTGGTTTTTTATTTTTATCTTTTACAAAAATTTTTTTTTTTTAACGAAATTTTGTGAAAACTTACCTTTTTATGTCCCAAATACGCTGTAATTTATTTAATTGAAAATATTTATTTTTTCACCTTATTTTGAATTAATATCGAAAAAACACCCTAATTTTCAATCGAAAATTCACCCGTCAAAATATCAGCTTTTTTCAAAAAGTTGGTGTGGTTTCTGTTCGTTGAAATCTCTACTTTCCGATGGTGAAAAAAAAAAATATATGTTACTATGGTAAATCTTCTCAGAAAACGCAAAAATTAAGAAAACTCGAATCCGTTTTTTGAATCATTATGTAAAATTTTGAGCAATTTATTAAAATTTACACTTTAATTACTAGAAAAACGTAAGATTATAACATGAAATATTACATTTTCCTAGATTATAACATGAAATCTTACATTTTCCTAGTAATTAATGTGAAAATTTTGATAAATTGCTCAAAATTTTACATAATGATTCAAAAAACGGATTCGAGTTTTCTTAATTTTTGCGTTTTCTGAGAAGATTTACCATAGTAACATATATTTTTTTTTCACCATCGGAAAGTAGAGATTTCAACGAACAGAAACCACTCCAACTTTTTGAAAAAAGCTGATATTTTGACGGGTGAATTTTCGATTGAAAATTAGGGTGTTTTTTCGATATTAATTCAAAATAAGGTGAAAAAATAAATATTTTTAATTAAATAAATTACATCGTATTTGGGACATAAAAAGGTAAGTTTTCACAAAATTTCGTTAAAAAAAAAAATTTTTTGTAAAAGATAAAAATAAAAAACCAAAAACTTGGTTTTTTGAATTTTTCACATAAATTTTGAGGTTATGTGAAAAAAGTGTGAATACAAAAGTTTTAGATCTTTTTATTATCTACAACTTTTCCATTTGACTTTTTTCGATAGGACTTTTAGTTTTGCTGGAAATCGAGAAAAACCGTTTTTTACCCTTAAAAACTCACCCCCATCCACTTCCCAACCTCAGATCGCCCGTAAATTATTTTTCCTTTCATTTTTATCATATTTCCCTCCTTTTCTAATGGGTTTCATTCTATTATAATTTTTTTTCACTTTTCATTATTTTTAAAGGCTTCTACCCTGGACCAATGTTGTGTGCATTGAATCTTCTACCGGTAACTCTTCTGTACTTATCTCTTAGTTTTGTCCATCTATGGTGTATGCTCCGTATCGTCACTGTCACAACAATAAATGCAACAACTTGTTTGCACTCTCCTAAGTTTAAACAGATACTTCTTGAAGCAGCAGTGTCCTGAGATTGGCTTCTTTCTTGTCTACTTCTACTTCCATGATCAGCAGTTCTATCGGTGGAACGCCCGAAATGACTCACACCCCCATTGTTGATACAGTTTGGTACTCCACATATTCCACAGCCTGCGGAACTATTTATTGAAGTGTCCTTTGATATATGTTCTGCCTCTAGGATGATCTCTCTCAGTTAAGTTTAACGAGATCAAACTCTCCTGTATAAATTGAGACACAGGGTCGTCTCAATTCATCTAAGATTATTTGCCAACTGATGTTATGACTACGCAGATCCTGAGACGTTCCACGGAAAAGGCTACCGCTTGATCTGCAATTTTCATTACTTTATTGATGGAATCCATGGTTTGCCTTCCTACTCTGAAGCAAAACTCGCCATAGATGCGGCCCCAGCCAATCCGGCTGACGATGTAAGAGCCCCATCGGAAGCTACATCAGTGCGCATAACCGAAAACGTTAGCGGTTGAACAGGTGGAAAGTCTTTTCGGCGCTTTGCTAAGCAGAGAGTCTCCTCGTGATGACAAGAGAGTTGTGCCCTCTGGTCCGCCGGTTAGTTATTTATGTTACCCGTTTTCAAAGGATGACATTGCGGGCGCTAAAGCCAATTGAGGAAACTCGGTAACTGGTGCCGTAAGTTCGTAAGTGTGGGTAGGAATCATTTTACAAGCATTCTCTTTCTTACAATCTCATGCGGAACGTCCGCATACGTCGTTTTGTGAAGTCCCATACAACTTTAGTTTATAAAAACGGTGATCTGATGAATGCAACTAAATACGGCTCGGCATTGGAGCACCTGATGCATCGAATCACTCATGTAATCTTTTTGAACTGAAACCAAAGAGAATTTACGGATGTGGACGGTATGCTTGGCATTTTGACAATAGTAGATTCCTCTGTTCGAAAAGACGGCTGCAACAAAAATCGTTTGCCATCGCTACGTTGGACGTACGCAAGGCTTTCGACTCGGCATCCCATCATTCTCTGTGTGAATTTTACCGAGTCGGTGTCGACAAACGCACAATTAAATACGTGGAGACCCTTTATTAGATGCGTGTATATGTGACTTAAGTTTTTGCATAATAAGTTATGCCTGTCAGCCAATATTCGCAATATATTATTGCAATAATTTTTTCACATGTAAATAAATCACTTCATTTATGAAATTAAAATAATCATGAAATTTGAGAAATTTACATATTTTGTCATTCTACGATTAAGTCAATTGTAAATAAATTAAATTGTTAGAGTATATTATATTGTAATGTTTATAATACGTCTTTGAAAATATTATAAAAAATTCCATAGAGTTTATTGCATGCTGCTGTGTTAACAACGAATGATAATGTATATAATTGTAAAATTGGTTTATAATGCATTTTTTCCAGTTAACTAATAAAAATTAATGATTCTGTTGTTAGTTTTTTTGGAAATACAATAAAATTGTGAAACATTGTGTTTTATTGGTTGTAAAGTAAGGAGAAAATTCAATATTTCCCATATTGAACACATTTGAGAGACATTCCTCCCATTTTATTTTCAACTTATTTCGAATATTAACCGTCAAATCAGAACATCTGTCAAAACTGCAGTCTTACACTAGTTTTGGCGTTCATTTGTTCTCACCTAGTTGTAGTTTTTGTTGATTGTCTAATCCCTATTAGATATTTCCTATGGTCACATCTTTTTGGTGTTGCCTAATTCTTACAATATTACATTGCAACTGATACTGCAAAAGGATATTGTTCCCCAAAACGGTTTATCATCACCTCTGCTAGTTTATCTACGGCCTAACTGACGGAAAGGAAAATTATGGAGGGGGTCTTAGGGACAAAATAGATCCAGATTGAAGAGCATAGAGAACATATGTATACTACTAAGAAATGAATATTACAATATGGGTTTGTTCTTTTTGACTGAGATCTAAAACACTTCAGTAAAAGTGATCAGAGATAAAGTGACGTGAGTAAGCACCAAAAAGAGTGACCTACTCAATTGAAACGAGCGATTTGCCAACGCATGCGTGCATAGGAGACATAAAACATATGACCTATGTGGAATTGGAATATCTCCGATAACCACGCTTCAACCCCTTGTCATAATATTACCCTTTTAAGTATATTCATGACATTGTCAGTTGTTACAAAGTTGTCAATTAATTTTATGTATGATATTTTCTGTTGAATAAAGCCTTATTCTAAATGTTATCCTTTGTATCCACTACAATTTATTCAACAAAAAATTTATTGAATGGATAAGCAGGACAACTTTGGAATCATTGGTACAGGTCGTTCGTGAACTTTCTCTGTACAGCTACCCCAATATAGTCAAAGCCAACGCATCAAATTCAAGAGATTTGACGAATTCTCTTACTAAGGAGCTAGAGTGTTTAAATAACTTAGGTATTAGTGAAAAAGTGCTTACTGAAGCACTCATAGTTTTCATGTTTGAAAGAAAATTGGACCCTCTATCTCGTAAAATATTTGAGGAAGAGAGAATTAATAACGATATCCCTACTCTTGAAGATTTTATCACCTTCACAGAACGAAGAAGCATTATTTTGGAAAACTCAAGTTTGGATGCGCTGCAGGATCGCAAACCTGCTTTTCAGGATAAGAAAAATAATGTTGTTCCCCATATTCGTGTGAATTTGCTTGCCAATACTGAGTTGGGTTTCTCCTCCAGGCTCACCAAACCTGAGGAATAGTTGTGCTTATTGTAAGCAAAATTTATTCTTGTTCTTCATTCGGAACTCTCTCTCCGCACGAGAGACACAGATTTATGTTGTGCTTATTGTAAGCAAAATTTATTCTTGTTCTTCATTCGGAACTCTCTCTCCGCACGAGAGACACAGATTTATAAAAAGTAAATCCTTTTGCTTCAATTGTTTAGGAAAAAATCACGTAGTAATTGATTGCCCTTCTGCGCATCGTTGTAGCGCATGTCAAGGTAAACATGATAATTTGTTGCATTTAGATTCGCGACCTAACAATAATCGGCCGGTTTCGCAAACCAATGCAAATTCTAATAGAGTCATTAGTTAATTCAAAATAGATACTGGTCAACAAAATCGGTATTCGAATTTCTCTAGAACTAGGAACGCTCCGAATCCTCAACACAATCTGTCATCCCCTAGTCCTTCCCGTCCTCACTCCTCAAATCATGATTCTCCCACTGCGCATGCGTCAAGTTCACAAACTCAGAGCTTGAACGCCCTTTCGAACAACAGCTCGTATACGTTATTAGCAACTGCTCAAGATGTAATCTACGACTCTGAGGGCAACCCTTGTATAGCTAAAGCCATTTTGGATTCTGGCTCCCAAAGCAGCTTCATTTCTCGCGATTGTGTTCAACGTTTAAATTTGGCTACCAAGAAACAAAACTTGCACATCTCAGGCATATCAGTGCAAGATTCAGTTATTTCAAAGGAATATACAAATTTGATTGTTCACTCGAAAGTAAACCCCAATAAATGTTTTTCTCTTTTATGTTCTGTGTTGGAAAATATAACAAAACAAATTCCTCAGATTCCTATTAATCCCAGTATGTTAAAAATACCCCATGAAATTTTGAATTAGCTCGCAGATCCGTCCTTCTCCACTCCTCTACCGGAGATTTGAGTGGGGGCAGATTTATTTAATGCGTTACTTACGGATGATTCCTTGCATCTAGGAAAAGGTCTCCCTGTTCTCTTTAATAGTCATTTGGGATGGGTAATTGCAGGTCAAATACCGTCGTATGCTCAAAAAAATGAAAAACCAACCATTGCACAATCACACTGTTTTTGCTCCACAGAGTCTTGTAGCGGCTCTGCAGACGGTTTATGACTAAATAAACCACAAACTTTAGACTCGCTTCTAATCAAATTTTGGAATCAGGAGGAAATTTCTGATTCAGAGCACTCTTCACGCTCACCCGAAGACGATTACGTCGAAAATCTCTTCTTATCTACCACCAAAATTTTGAAAAACGGTACTAATCAGGTAGACATGCCTCTGCGCACTCCACATGAATTTACAAAGTTAGGCGATTCTTTTATCACTGCGCAACGCAGATTTCTCTCACTGGAAAAAAGGCTTCACAGCAGCCCTGAATTGTTTGAAGAATATAATTTCTTTAGGTCATGCCCAATTGACACCCCTAGCTCTTACGCATAACCCCTCTCCAAGTCCTGCCCAAGGGACAACACCGTCAAGTAAGCAAGGTTTCAATAAATATTTTGTTCCACATCTCTGCGTTGTCCGCCCTGACAGCGCAGCTCTAAATTGTATATCGTGCAAAGGCTACACGGTACAGCCTGTTCTATATGATATTTTGTATCGTTTTCGAGTCCCTCGATATGTTTTAACTGCAGACATCAGACAAATGTTTCGCCAGATCAAAAAGAACCCTAATCAAAATTTCTTGCAGTATGTGTTGTGGAGAAATTCTCCACAAGAGTCTCTTCACTGCATCGAATTGCAAACTGTTTCCTTCGTGCAAACTTTCTTCCCTTTTTTAGCTTGTCGGGTGATCAAGGATATTGCCGACAAAAACACTGATCTCTCTTTGGCCTCTGACGCCTTACTATCTCAAACTTAAATTGACGATATTCTTTCGGGTACACAAACCCTTTCCGACTTGAAAACTCTCTACTTACAGCTTAACTCAGTTTTAAATAATTCTGTCTTAGAATTGCACAAATGGCAATCCAACTCTACAGAATTTTTACAAGATATAACCTATACCAATGCATCGGAAAAAGATTTAAATTTAAATGAATCCGCATGTAAAATTTTAGGTCTTAAGTGGAACCCCTCGCTTGATGAGTTTAGAATCTCAGTACCCTCACAATTAGATATACACCCCCTTACGAAAACAAAGGTTCTATCAGTAATTAGCTCATGTTTCGACCCATTAGGTTTGGTCAACCCTATCATTGTAGCAGGTAAGGTTTTGATGCAGAAAATTTGGATGTCTCACCTTGACTGGGATATGCAAATACTGGATGTAACTCTTCTGCAACTGTAGCAAGAATTTGTAAACAATTTATTGCAATTGAAAAATTTGTCAATATCGAGGAATTTGTTCTTAAACAAAGAAATCTCCAACATTGAGTTGCACGATTTCGCGGACCCCGTCATTTGAATGTTAGTTTTTACGTAATCGGCTGTTTGGTCCTCTTCTTTTAGAGTATCAATTAGATCACCAATATAACTGTATGAGTCAGGCAGAGTATTTAGGATATAGTTCAGTTTTTCCTTTTCCGACACTTTTGCACCAGCACTTTTTAATTCGTTAACACATTTTTCAAAGTCTCCAAAAAAAGTCGCTGAATCTCTATTGGGCGAAGTAAAATTCAATGAGACCTCTGGCGGAAAAAATTGTAATTGTCGCAACGAGTACTTAAAACAATTCGTTTTGCATTATATGCAAGTCAACGTAATTACCGTAAATTCGCACTTTATTTAATTTTGTGTCAGTGACAAGCTTAAAACTGTTCAACTCAACTGTCATCATTTCTGAGGTTTTATTCTTATATAATCAGAGATATTATGGGAGAGGTTATGTTATTCTATTTTTTGTTTTCATTGCACTTTTATGAAAGTGTCACTTATTTCCTCTATAGGTACCATGCAAAAATATATGGCCAGCATTTAAACCTGCCTATCCCTCATTTATGCACCTAGAAGAGGGCTCAGCATTTACAAATTAAAATAAACTTTGAATAGTCAGTGTATACCTAATCTTTAGTTACAAAAACAAAGAGAAAATAAGTCGGTATCAAAAATAAAATAAAAACACGAAATCATACCTAAACTTGTTTTATTTTTGACAAATATCAACCATACCTATTACTCCAAAAATAAGAATATTAGGAGTCAAAATTTAGTTTAACAACACAAAATACTAAAGCACAATCAAAGAAAAAGCAAAAGTTTCACAAAACACACACTGAAATTAACTAAAACAGCAAAATAAAACCACTTCAATATCAAAGGGCTTATACGGCAGCTGATTTGTTTTACTCGTTGCTAGGATGACATTGACATTTTGGAGCGCCATCTATCGAATTCTACTTTTCCCAATAGTTTTTCAATCTTATTCTCTCCAATTTATTTCGGCAAATAATTTGCAGAGCCGATGATTCTTTCAGGTATAGATTTTCAAATTTCTTTATACGCCGTAGGCGGAGTGCTCAATCGTTCGAGTGCGATATGGACAATCCACACGAGTTGAACAGTATACTTTTTCTACGACCCACTAAAAAAATCTAGAAAATAAACATTTTATTAAACTGTAATATAACTTCAATTTTAAAATTTTCAACAATTTTCATAATTTTACCAATCAATATCAAGCAGAATAATTATTTAGAATTGAAATCAACAATAAAAAAATTCTTCATTGGGAATCGAACCCTGGACCTAGCGCGCGAGAGTCTGGTACGCTTACCACTCGACCACCGAGAAAGGTCCAAAATGCCCGAAATGTCTATCTATAACGTGACTTCCATTACATAATTTTATAAAAAGTGACGTCTATCAAGAGTCCTCTTAAATACCCATTTTATTCTGTGTTTAGTATTTGTTGTTAATTTACACGGATTATTTTATTTATGTTTAGTAATAGTTATTTATGATATAAGTGTTAAAAGTACATTTTTAAGGCACGCATGTGAAGGAATTTACATGAGTGCTTTAAAAGGTACTCTTAACACGTATATCATACAATATTTTTTCTACAAACGTTCAAAAAATGCAACAATACAGTTTGGATTAAATTTTAAAAACCTTTATTAATACATCCAAAGGAGATAATTTTAAATTGCATCGTATATTACGTACCTTAGCAACCATTGTTTACGAATGTTTTGATGCATCTGTCAGACGTTAGTTTTATTTAAAACGTAGTTTTATCCACGGAAAATGGTAAAACAGCAGTGCAGGAAATTAATTTGTCAAATTGCACAAATTGTACTATTAATATTAATGTTAATAAATAAAATCTAAATATTTTGATGTTTGCTTTCAAAATTTGACAATTCACTTTTACCAGCAGTGCCATAAACATTTTAAGACACTCAGGGCGAGTTGTACCAAACGCCTAAACTCGGTTTAATGTTAACTGATGATTAGACTGATGTAATTGTTGAAAATAAATACATCAATCAGACACAGTCTAAACATCAGTTATCATTAAACCGAGTTTAGGTGTTTGGTACAACCCGTCCTCAGTGTCTTAAAGTGACATTTTCAAGGCTTCTATGGAGTGCTAAAAATGGCATTTTTAACACGTTTGTAGAAAAATGAATATTCATGATCCAGTGCTTATAGGAGAGACTTTGTTTGAAAAGTTATACACATGTGGGTGTAGAAAAAAATAATTTTTATCCCTATCTGACACAACGGAAAAAATTTGACAACTAGACAATCAAATATATTTTGAAGTTTAAGTCTGCAAAATTTTTTCAACAAATTTTTATTAAGGTCCATTCATAGTAGATCATATCTCTGGCAAAATGTGAAATGAAATATTTCATAAGACATTCCAACGATATGATAGTCTACTAGAAATGGAATCCATTGAAGTGCACGAATAAACGAACACAAAGAATATATCAAAGATAGGGAATTCTTTAAGTCAGCTATTTGCAAACATGCTTGTGAAGAGGGTCATCAAATTCAATGGGATTCATCAAAAATAATATTGAAAAAACCCAATAATAAAAAACGAAAATTCAAAGGAAGTGCTTTAATACAACTAAATGCAGATAAATGTGTAGCTAGTATTTCAGCCGAATGTAGTCAAATTTGGTTACCAATGTTAGAAAGAGAAATTTCCAATAATCAATTACCTGCGTTATCAGGATAGCATCATAAGTTTTTATCCAGGTTTTCTTATGATTTATAATTTAAATAGTTGTTAATCGATACACATTTCAATACACAAAATCACAAAACTGAGTATACATATTTTGAAAACAAAAATATTCATACACAAAAAAAGTATCAAGAAACGCGTTTTATTAACATTTCCAATATAAGCGAAAAAACGCGCTATCCCAATAAAAACCGTTCCTGGAACGTGCACTTCACTGGATTCCATTTGTAGTAGACTATCATATCGTTGGAATGTCATAAAATGAAATATTTCATTTCACATTTTGCCAGAGATATGATCTACTATGAATGGACCTTAATAAAAATTTGATAATAAAATTTTGCAGTCTAAACTTCAAAATATTTTTGATTGTGAAATTTCTTCCGTTGTGTCAGATAGGGATAAAAATTAATTTCTACTCATTTTATCTTGACAACGGTAGCTGGAACGCTACCGAAACGTTGAAATAAATAATTTAAAAATATTGTGGTTTAATTTCCCAAGAAATTAAAAAGAAAACAATGAATAATATACCACAAGGAACATACAGACATAAACGGTACTTACAAGCAAGAGCGCAAAAAGCTCAGATAAATACATACAGTAGTAATACTCTGAGGCAAAAAGCCTAAAGGCTGAGGACTCTAAATGGTAGATCTGAACTAATCACTTAACCTCCACTCTTTTCGTTGAATCGTCAATGTGTCTTCTCTACTCGTCTTAGTTGAGAGATCAAGTTGATTGAGTACAGTTTTCATGTGTGAATGTAATAATGTGGTGCTGAAGCCAGAGAAAATACGAATGGTGAATATTATGAATTAGGATACGTAAAAATCGACTATTATAAAAAATTATCGGGGTTTTGTTCCTTCATTGCAACGATAAAATAATGTGTGGTCAATAAATAAAAGTTATAATAAAACATGTATAACGATGTATTTTTTTCATATAAAAATAAGGTCCAATTAATTAGAATATAACTTAATTGTGCTATCGGCTCCTGATGAAAAGACCCACGGTTGAAGTGGATGGAATTGTACGCCAAATATTCCAAAGTCATTAAAAGCCTCATGATCTTGTAACCTTTTTAATGGAACTATCAATGGATTCTGCAGCAAGTCATTATAAACCATTCCGTGAGAAACAATCAAACTTCTGTCGTCTGAACCGGAGGCAAAAAGAGGATAGTGCTTATGGAATGCAACGCCTCTAACAGCCGTCCCATGTAATCGTAACGTCTGATATGGTTTTGTGCTTAAATCTAAATCAAACCATAACATTTTTCTGTCATATGTCCCTACCAATAGATTGTCCCCTAATGGATGTATAGCCATACAAGAAATCCATTTGGAGTTTGTTAATAGTTTTTTAAGTAGGGTTTGTTTGACCAAATCGTAAATTCTTACGTGTCGTTGAGTAGCTACAAAAAGAAAAGGTTTTGTTGGGTGAAACAAAACGCATTGTACCAATCCTTTGGATTTGGTAAATGGCAGTTGAGATCTTCTTTTTGATATTTGGGATATAAGTACTGAACGATTTTGTCCATCAGGCATAACTGTAGCGAAATAATCTCCTTTTCCATGCCATGTAACTTGCGAAACGTCTTTATAGTGTTTTAAAATGATGCGAATACCTCGTTTATACTGGGTGTCATCTGCTTCAGACCATTGAATGGTAGTACGTACCCGTTCTGGAATTACTACATCGGATTGTGGAACCTCTTGTAGTATTGTATCTGTTTTGCTATTGACCACAAAGTCTCCTAAAATCAAATCAATCATTTAAATAAAAGAGGAACATAATTCAAGTAAGAAAAAAAGAGTTTCTTGATAATTACTTACCCACATGAGGATTTATAAGAATGACTTCTTGCCCAGACGCTATTAAGATAAGTGCTAGTGCAGAATTTGGACACCATTCCACAGATCGAACGATATTGTCTGTCTTAATAGTTTTTAAACATCTGCCAGTGTTTACTTCCCAAATTTTCACTGTACAATCATCTGAACCACTCAGTAAGTATTGACCGGTCTTGTCTAAACTTATTGATCTTACCATATCACTGTGACCTTTAAAATATATAAACACTTAGTATAGCATTATAAAGTGTCGGTTGAGTGCAGAGAAGCATGGTGTAAGGTCTATCCTTACATCATGGTTTCAGCTGACGACATACTGTGGTGGATCGTATTGTAGTGCTATCTAGCGACACTTATCGAAAATAGAACTGAAGTAGAAAAATAGGTAGCTACTAATGGTAATTAATGTGGCGCCATCTACATTTTATTCACTTAAAAATATCAATGTTGCCAAAATTTAATTATAAACGAACTTGTATTTCAGTGTTCCTGTGGAAGCCTGAGACACACCTTAAATATATTTGATATTAATAAAAGTGAAAAAGATGTGTATTCTGTTTTTAATAAATTGAAAACATTATCTATTTATTGTTCGCCAATCGCCACACTTCTATTATGGAGAAAGATAAATAAGTGTCACAATACCAGCAATACCATGGTAAGATACAACAACTTTATTGTTTCAGTTTTCTAAAAGGGCCACTCACAAAAAGTAGTGGCTGGATATGTTGTGTTGATGATTGTCACTAGTAATACCACTAGAGGTAAAATTATTTCCGGAAATTTTTTCGAGCTCATGAATTAATATTTTGAAAATTATATATTTTCAAAAAATATTAATGAGCGAAAAAAACTTTCCGAATTTAATTTGACCTCGTGTGGAATTCGGTGAAAAAATTCTACACCAAATGTGTTTATTTACAACAACATCAATTTTCGTCTCCATCAAGTAGGTACTTGCAAAACATAGTACATATACAGGGTGAATCACGACTAACGGGACGGAGGTTTATGGCGAAACGGTAAAAAATTTGAAATGTTTGTCACCTTAGTAGTTTGCACATCCATATAGGCTACATTTTAAAATTATTTTGGAATATACAGGATGTCCCAATAAAGTGTGGCATATCAAAGTTATATTTTTTCTTATGGAACACCCTATATTTCATTGCATTTTCTGATTGAACCCAAAAAATAAAGTAGTGTTTCATAATGGTTCCCTATACCTAAATACAGAGGGTTCCGAGTTATGCTGACTTTCTTAAAAATGTGAACATTTCGAAAAAAATTAATAACTCATTGATATAATAAATTCTATCGAATTTCCGCTCACAGCTCAATAGTCGGACATTCGTTGAATGTATTCCACGATTGAGTACTAAACATCTCTTCACAGGGTGTTCAGAATTATCAGTTGAATTATTAGATCATTAAATGTGTTATAACAGGCTTATTTCAAATGAAACACCCTGTATTTCAATAATTCATCATATTCAAAAAAATGTCCTCTTTCGAATGATATGAGGGTGTCCTATACCTAGGTACTATACTTTTCGCGTAATTTACAATTTTCTCAAATTGTATGATAAATTGATTTTAAAACATCTGCAATTCTCTTTGAATTTTATACTAATTATATTGACAAAGCTATTGTGAAGAAAAACAGTGAAACTGCTAATAAATATGCACACTTATTGTTCCTAACTCTTTTTTTACCGAGAAATATTTGAGTACATAATAAAACAAAAACTCATTATCAATAAAGCAAATACATAAATACTACAAAACGAACAACAAATTATTAAAAGCAAAAATTGGAAAATAACTATAATGGATGCTCGAAATGCTTGTCATCTTATGCAATGCAGCACGTGATTCTGGCTTCAAATTATGTACTTACATTATTCATACCGGGTGTTATAGACGCGAAAGCGTCCGAAATTATTAATTTCATATTGTAGGATATTTTTATTCGAAGAAATCCATCTTGGTCACCTATCCATTTATGTCTTAATTTTCTATTGAGGTAATTCCTAACAGCACGAGAAAAGTGATCTGAAGCTACGTCTAATTGAAACTACATTTTCTTTCTAATGCTAAGTGGTAGGTTTTCGAAAAGGATCTAGAAGATATTTTCCAAAAAACTCAAAAATTTTCTTCTGTCCAGGTATCCGTCAAAAACATACGGGCCGATAACATTAGCCCACAATCCCTCCCCAAACGTTTACACTCATCCGTGTTAGGGCTATTATAGTAATTTTTCATTTATTGCTTTTAATAATTTGTTGTTCGTTTCGTAGTATCTATGTATTCGCTTTATGAGTTTTGGTTTTATTATGCACTCAAATACTTATCGGTAACAAAAGAGTTAGTGTATCACAGGAACTACAAGTGTTCATATTTACTAGCAGTTTCACTGTTTTTCTTCACAATAGCTTTGTCAAGATAATTAGTATAAAATTTAGAGAGAATTGCAGAAGATGTTTTAAAATCAATTTACCATAAAATTTTAAGAAAATTGTAAATTGCGCGAAAAGTATAGTACCTAGGTATAGGACACCCTTATATCATTCGAAAGAGGACATTTTTTTGAATATGATAAATTATTGAAATACAGGGTGTTCCATTTGAAATAAGCCCGTTATAACACATTTAATGATCTAATAATTCAACTGATAATTCTGAACACCCTGTGAAGAGATGTTTAGTACTCAATCGTGGAATACATTCAACGAATGTCCGACTATTGAGCTGTGAGCGGAAATTCGCTAGAATTTATTATATCAATGAGTTATTAATTTTTTTCGAAATGTTAACATTTTTAAGAAAGTCAGCATAACTCGGAACCTTCTGTATTTAGGTATAGGGAACCATTATGAAACAGTACTTTATTTTTTGGGTTCAATCAGAAAATGCAATGAAATATAGGGTGTTCCATAAGAAAAAATATAACTTTGATACGCCACACTTTATTGGGACATCCTGTATATTTCAAAATAATTTTAAAATGTAGCCTATATGGATGTACAAACTACTAAGGTGACAAACATTTCAAATTTTTTACCGTTTCGCCATAAACCTCCGTCCCGTTAGTCGTGATTCACCCTGTATAATAATTGCGTTTTGGTCCAAAGAATTTAGAAAAAATCCAAACTTGTAGTTGAGATGATTCAAAATTATCATGTGAAAAAATAAAAATTAGATTGTCAAAGAAATATTCTGTCATAATAAACGTCAAAAAAATTTCCAGTATAATTCGCTGTTGGGTACCCACCAGGAAAAAAATTCCACTAAAATTCATCAGTTGCGATGGCGATCTGTCGGAAATGCACGTTCTGATTGGTAAAAATGACATGTGCGGAAATTTCATAATAATTCGAATTACTGTCCCTTCAATATTTTCAAAAATATTTGAGTATAGCTACCTGAAGAGACTTAATACCTACTTACAGTGTCATAATATTATTATAAGCAGCCAGCATGGTTTTCAAGAACGTAAGTCAACTATGGGATTTTTACGATAAAAAGACGATGACGTTGCAAAACAAAATATTGTGATGTTGCCAAGCTGTAGTTTTTTTCTTTAGGTACTTAACGAAAACTAGTGAAGTCGATCTGATATGTTAGATTGACATTTACATTTATGTAATAATAATAATATTAATAGTAATGGATACACTATTACTTACGTCTCTCACCAGTAAGCGGGGAAAGCGGGCCCCCATTTCGGCAATCTAGTTCAAAATACCTTAAGAAAGATGTTACTATCTCTTGACATTTACTGTTCAGCTGCTTCGGCATTTTATTAACTACACACTGCAGATTTGCGTAAATAATTATTTGTGAAAATAACTGTTTCTTTAATCTCAAAGAAACAATGAATTTAAAATTTAAAAGCACCAAAAAAACTTTTGAATATTAGACGATGATCGAATGTCAATAAACGTCAAAACAGACTGGGGAATTTCACCAGTTTATCTGACAACGTATTGAAGTTTTGCCAACCCATTAGCTGTAAATTGCACTGGCTATTAAGGATAAATTGTATTTACGGTTGGTAAATTATTATTTATTCTGATAAGCAGGAAAGTAACTAAATGTGACGTCATCGTCTTTTTATCGTAAAAATCCCATAGTAGCGCTATTCATTCATTTTATGAATGTTTAACTAATCTATTGGAAGCAGGGGAATGTCCTGTTGGTATATTATGTGATCTCAGTAGAGCATTCGACTGTGTTGATCATAACATTTTATTGGAAAAGCTAGAAAATATTGGTATCAGAGGGATATCTTTGAAGTGGATTGAGTCTTATTTGTATAACCACTTTCAATGTGTTAGTATACCTAATTTAACGGATAATTGTATTGGTAAGAGTGATACGAGTTATGTGTGCAATGGTATTGGTGTTCCACAAGGGTCTGTTTTGGGACCTATCTTGTTTTTGCTTTACATAAATGACATTGTAGATATTAGCTCGACCACTCACTTTACTTTGTATGCAGATGATACGTCGGTCCTTATTTCGGATAAATCCAATGTCGCTTTAGAAAGTAAATGTAATAATCTTTTTTCCAGCTTATACAGTTGGTTTTGTAAAAATTCACTTCACCTCAATGCGGAAAAAACTCAAATGGTTCATTTTCACTATAGGCAAAAGCAAGTACAAAAAATGAATATAAAACTTAATAATGAACAAATAGAACACGCTTCTTCAGTGAAATTCTTAGGTTTATTTATTGATGAATTCCTAAATTGGAATAACACTGCGATACTGTGATCTCAAAACTAAACTCAGTTAATTATCAGTTTAGAAACCTTCGATCGGTTCTAACAATTAAACAGCTGGTAATGCTGTACTATGCTCAAGCGGAATCTCGCCTACGGTATGGTTTATGTTTTTGGGGAATTAGTACTAGCTTTAATGATGTCTTCATAGCTCAAAAGAAGATCATTCGTTGTATTGCTGGTATTTATTGGAGTACTAGCTGCCATGGTTATTTTAAAAAGTTTGAAATTTTAACATTGTCGTGTTTGTATATTTTTGAGTTGTGTGTGTTTGTTTATACTAAAATAAAATATCCTAAGACCAATGAACAAGTCCATAGATTTAATACAAGACATTGTAATGATCTACATGTACCTTTATCTAAGGGAAATATTCATTTTAAATCTCCGGCTATACAAGGTCAACGGTTTTATAATAAATTACCCTTAACCATCAGAAACTGTACTACACTAATAGAAATTAAAAAAGTGTTATTTGAACGTTGTTTTTACTCCACAGAAGAATTTTTCAACTCGTAAATAATGTATGAATAATTATAATTTATTTGTTTGTTCGTATTATGATTGAAATTTTATCAGATATTGTTTAGTATAATTTGCATGCAATTTTAGATTAGGATTAAGTTTTCATTGTGACTAATTCTATACAAACTTTGTTGTTTGCCAAAAAGAAAATAAAGAATTATTATTATTAAGATGATGTCTTTTCACGTTTTTCCGAACTCTGAAATATCTAGTAAGTTTATAATTGAAATATGGCAGCATTGACATTATTAAGTGAGTTAAAAGTAGATAGTTGTACACTAATTACAGTTTCTGATTTCTCAGTTTTCTACCTTGTACCTACTTTCAACACGTGCCGCTAGATAGCACTACAATCGATCCACCGCAAAATAGCGTCATATAAAACCATTAGGTAATTACGGGAGAAGTTAACAACTTTTGACTATGAAAGAATCTGGAACTGCAAATAAAATCTGAAGTAACTGGCTAGACACAACAATAGCTATTTATGCAACCAGTTATGTAAGGCGTTATTTTGTGTATCGAGAGGACTGTTTGCAACTTGACATGAGTTAACACAATAAAGAATTTCATAGCATGTTTCATACAAGATTGTATCTAATTTTAACAAAAACACATATTATAACAAGTTTTCTTATAAACGCCGACATGACAACATATAGGAGTTCTTTCAATTCGACAGACAGATTCCATGATAATTATACTAATTTTATTCATTCGTCTGGACAGTTCGTTTGTTTATTTCAATTGTTGCTACTTTAAATACTGATACTCAGATATTTTGCAAAACTATTCGAGCCTACTTCCATGAATTCTATGTCTACGTCTTCGGAAATTAACCTAACCACCTGTTAAGCCGGGAACACATTGTTCAGATGGTACACCACGCCACGCCATTCGACATAATACGTCAGAGATGTACTTTGTGCACACTGTTCGCACGTAATCCAATACGACTCGACGCTACGTTACATAATGATAGAAAATGAGACCAAGTCCAGACACTATGGCAAGTAGTAGTGCCTCAGATTAGTTGCAAGAAGAACTAGAATGTGCAGCATACTATTATTAGAACGGAACAAAGGAGAACATGTTGGGTACATCCCATAAATTGTTATATATCATATTATAAAGACACTAGTGCTTCCGAACCAACTCAATTAAAAAAACTTCATCGACTTTTGCCGCCATTCTATACATACAATACCACCTTCGCGTTCACAATGTTACTATCATACACCTTAATACAACGCGACGTGATATCATATGATGAAAATCAGGCAAGAGGGAATTCGTACCATGTCGGATGGCGTCGAGTCGCGTGGGATGAAATTGCATCAGAACAGTGTTTACACAATATATAAATATGAATTGAAATCCACAGTGTCAAATCGTTCTGACGTTGCATGGTGTAGCTAGAACAATGTGTTACCTGCTTTAACAAAGTGTTATCGGCTTTAACAATGTGCCATACAAGTTGATAATTCATTAAATATAATCTATAAAATTCTAGATGGACCTTATCAGTTCTAGTTGTCCCTAATTTTAAATGATGACTTTCTTCTTTCTATTAACTGGTGATGAAATGAATCTCTCGTCACCATTGCATAATATTTTCCATTATGTAACCAGTTACGTAAAATGTGCCATTTGATAGTAAGTTTTGAAAAATGTCACTTTATATGTCAAAATTAGATAAAGTAGCTTTGTTGTACCAGAGAATAACGGAAATGAGATTGCAGATTGTATAGAGAAGAAATGAACTTATATAACTTTTATCGGACCCGAACCATTTTGTGGTATCCTAAAAAGCTGTATCGTGGAAAAAGTCGAAAAATGGGAAAGGAGCTCAGTGCAGTCTACCGAAAAAATTTCCAAGGCATAGTGCGAATATATACACTTAGTTATTTATAAAATGCGACATGGAGATTACTGTACAAAACAGTCAAAAGCGACTTTTTTACCAAACACCGTTCGTAGAAAATAATGACAGATTTGGAAAGGTCGTTGATAAATAAGTTCAAAAACACTTTTAATTTTCTTAAATTCGCTCTGATTTAATGAAAAAATGGATAGATCTGTTTAAAAAAAGTCCAACTCCATTTTCATACCTCTTTCAAATATTTCAAACTAAGTACTAGATAGTAATACGGGTAGAAGAAAAAGCACGGGGAACTTAAAAGCGGAAATTATTTCTTTTTGTTCTTCGTTCTTTTTTCATAATTTTTGAAACAAATAACTTTGCTCTATTTTTATACCAAAATTGTGAAAAAGAACTGAAAAAAATGTACCACAGTAGCGAGTGTTTCCCGTGCTTCTATTCGTATCGCTATCTCGTACTCGTTATGTCGCATCTTATAAATAACAGTATATAACGTTATCCCTGTACTCAATTGAAACTTTTTTGTAATCCAGACTATTTTGATATATTTCAAAACATGATGTTTTTCTTCTCTTACCTTTATATTCCAAAGCCAAAACGGTAGGGAATGGTAGCAAATCCTTTGGACTGGGTAATTTGGGTACAAGTGATTCTGGTTCAATATTCAATTTCATTTTTATAGCTCTGGGACACAAATAGAGATCCAAACATCGTAGGAATCGCTCTTTAATAAAACGAGGATAAGCAGGCACGTTTCTTAAACATTCGAACTTTTGAGGAATAAAATGAGATTTTCGTTTCCATGGGGCGTTCTTAAGTTTGTTCCATTGTTTGATTTCTTTTTCATCAAAAAGATATTCTGGTGGAGGATTATAACTCTCTGCATGACCTGTAAACACCATAAGTAAGTATGTAATAAACGCCTTTTAAAAAAACTTTTAGTTTTTGAATTGTACCTGGCAATAATCGTTTCGGAGCTGAAATATGTTTATAAATTCTTCTCATTTCTTCTGCTTGATCATCGGCTTGCCATAACATATAGAACTGTGGTTCTTTTTTCGCTCTGAGTTTTTCTTGTTCTGCCCTTGTTTTAATCCAACCCATCTTCAAGGCATGTACCAATTTTGACACTTGTTTAGCTTCATGCTTGCTTGGTAAAAATGATTTCTTGTGATCTGGAAATTTTCTTATAGGCATCTGCTCAACTTCACTTGTGAACCATTCAATCCAGGGCTAAGATGAATAAACACAATTTAAAAATTTAAAGTAACAAATAAAATTAAGTCGATAGTATTGCGAGTTTGGCGTGATTGCTGGGAGTTATTGCAAATTTTACTTTTTCTGTAAGCTTTTCCAATGATCTATTAAATAGAATAGGGTATTTTTGTGCAAGGTCTCCAAGAAGGGGTTTACAGTTGTTTATGCACGTTTATTTAAATTATAGAAAATAATTATTATCACATCGAAAAAAACATATTAGCATCGACAAAAGAAGATCAATAAAACTTACCGCATATTCATCAAATGTTACATCAGGTATCTTCTGTGCTTTTATTCTTTTGATCAAATTAATATCTTCTTCACTTAATACAACATCCTGTCCTGTCTGAGGGTCTTTTACAGTTTTCCAAAAATCAGGATCTTCCATTTTTTTCAAAAATGCATCTAATTGATCTCCAGTTTCAGGTTTCAATATCTTATTACCATCCCAGTCATACCCTATAATGATAAATAATTGAATAAATGTAAAATTCTAATTTTTTTTAAATATTAAACGTCGCCGACAGAAAACGCAAAAAGAACATAGTTATATGAAATATAAAAAAAATGAACAGTACAAAATACTTAAGGTCATATAAAACAAGAAATAACCAATATAGCAACAATATTCCATATTAAACTTCTTTCCAGTAGACATTATGACGAACACCACAATAAAGATCTGTAAAAAAATACAGGGCTATATTGAAAACACTTAAAATTATATAGAGAGCTTGATAATTAAAGTTTGATAATGAAATAGCTACTCCAACCTAACTTAAAATATGTTATGTTAACCAACAATTTACATATCAGATTCTCATCGATAATTTTTAATTAGCTGCATTCTCGAAAAAGTATAATGCAATTAGCTGCATTCTCGAAAAAGTATAATGCAGAGCATTTCAAAGGCGTCACTTTTATAAAAAAACAAGTCAAAAATTGTAAAGGAGGACATCTTTTTGCTCATATGTAGATGTTATTATAACGTTAACCCCCCTCACCCCCAATTTTTTAAATGGAACTTTATACATCTTTGCATTATTGGATTCTCCTCAAGAGTGTTACAAAAAATGTATAATACATAAGTGATGAGTCAATTAGTTGGGAGTTACAGATAATTCCCATGTAAACTATGCCTTACTGTGGAATTAACTCCACTCAATTAAGTAGCGATTTTCTTGGGTACAAAATCATTAGCAACCGAAAAGGTGGTATTTGACGTTTTTTGAAGAAAGTGTCTAGTTTTCATGAAAATGATGTATACTCTGAAAAATATTACTGGAATTGTAGGATTATACCAGGTTAGGGAATCTCTGAAGGCGCGTGGGTGCTGCCACATAAAAAGTCCCGTCAGTACTAAAATTTGTAATTTAATGAAAACTGTAACGCCGTTAGTAGTAGCTGCACATTCTTCCACATATACAGTGTGTCTACTTAAGTTGGACTCATATGGGAAACTTTTTTATTATTGGTTTTAGGAAAAAAAGTTATTCTTCATAAAAAGTTCTGCATTATCTAAAACCTAAAATGCAATCATTAGATAAATCTTATTTTGAGCCGTATACGAGGTTTGTCAAAAAATATTAATCTTACTCAGGAGTAAAGTACCTTTATTTTTCACAATACAGAAAAATTGTAAGAAGTAAAGTTATTTAAAATTAAAAGATATATCCAAATATGCAATTACAGCTATTTAGCATGAAAATTAAGATTTGATGATTATTTACGTTTTACATTATGAAGTATTTGTAATAGTAAATAATCTTAATTTTTATGATAAATAGCTGTAATTGCATATTTGCATATATCTTTTAATTTTAAACAACTTTACTTCTCACAATTTTTCTGTATTGTAAAAAATAAAGGTACTTTACTCTTGAGTAAGATTAATATTTTTTGACAAACCTCGTATACGGCTCAAAATAAGATTTATCTAATGATTCCATTTTAGGTTTTAGATAATGCAGAACTTTTTATGAAGAATAACTTTTTTTCCTAAAACCAATAATAAAAAAGTTGCCCATATGAGTCCAACTTAAGTAGACACACTGTATATTAGCGCTGACATCCTAGCCTGACAACTGCTTATTTGTGTGTGTGTTGAGTATTCGTATTTGGTTTTTATTGTTTATAGTGGGACTTTTACTTCAAGAGACAATGTCAAGAATATGTTTTGTTAAAGACTGTAATGTGAGGTGCATATGGTAAGCTTTATCTTCATTTAACAACATGTTCCATTGAATAGAAAGTGACAGAAGTAGTAGTTATTCTTCCATACAACTTTGAACTTCCCAGTATTACTGTTGACTTTCTAACATTTATTTTTTCCATGTTTGTCATTGAAATATGTAAAAAAAACTTTGTCATTTATTGTATACTTTTTCAATCAATAAAATATATGAACTTGTTGATTATTGCTTTATTTTCCCCAATTCAGGCATTATATGATCCAATTTTTGACATTTTATTTAATTTTACTTGACTTTTCATTGTTATTATTGTAATATCAATCTAATGTTGAGTAATTTTAAATGAAATATCAAAAAATAGATCGTAAATGTCAGTTTGCAATAAACGTAAAATTACAATAATTTTGAATATACCGCAAAAACTATAAAATTACAGGAATCTTCTTTTTCGGCTGTTCACAACCTGATTTGTGCCAGAGGTACTGACGGAACTCTCAAGGTAGCGCCACCCGTATGAATAGAGGGCGCCACGGGTCAGTTTCCCATCTATAAGTATTTTTTTATCTATGGATTATACGACGAAAATAATTCAATTTTATATACCGGGTGGCCAACTAAGAACGGCCGTCGGCCATATCTCAGGAATGGATTATAGCACAGGCTCGGGAAAAAAAATTTTATGACAAAAGTGGCCTCGAGAAAAGCCTGGAAATTATTTTCAGAATTGTAGGTCCACCGCTAGAGGGCGTATTTGACAGTTAAAATTTTGAAATAAGAATTTTTTCAAAATTCACTCCATTAATGAGCATATTAAACATTATAATCAGATTCCTCGACAAATTCTGCATACTTTTGATGTGACAAGTCTAAGTCTATCTCTTCAAATAAGGAGTGGGGGAGAGTGGGAACCTTGTTACGAAAAAACACCTGTAATTTCGGTTCTGCTTGACCGATTTTAATAAACGTGATGTTGTTTAAAAGAGCTTTTGTTGATCAATCGGAAATTTGTAAATATGAAGCAATCTGATTGATAACATGAATGCTAGAGGGCGCTGTTTTATATTTTTCAAATAATGTGTTTTTTCGAAACAATTTCAAATGGGAGCATACAAATTGAAGTGGGTCATTGGAAAGTAGACTAAATTTGTAATAAAACACCGCAAACCGCAAGGCGATATCTCTTTCCTATCTTGAGATATCGTAAGAAACAGGTAAATGGCAAGAATTGTTCTTCCAACGTCTAGAAGGCTGGTTCGCGTTAACAGAAATTCTTAAACTTAGACTGAATGAAAAGACCTTACATCGGTCTACAGTGATTTTAAAGTAATTTAAACTGTTATCATGGTTGCCACTACCACTAGATCACCTGATTGTAATGCTACTAATAATAAGTACGAATTTTGAAATAATGTGATAAGTCGAAAAATTTAAACTTTTAAGAAATAGCTAGGTACGCAATTAGTGCCGCCCTAGATGTTCGAAATTTCGTCCATCATTTTCAATGCATGGAATCAATCGCGGACGGGTAGAGAAACCAGCAATCGTGCATTTTTTTAATGAGACTGTTAATGGAGGAAGATATTAAGATTTTTCAAGCAAAGAATTGTCACTTTTATTAGAGGACATATCTTTGGCCATTCGTCGTGACATGATTTTGCAACATGATGGATGACGAGCACATTATTCTATAGGAATTCGGAATTTCTTAGATTAATTATACTCTAGAAGGTGGATAGGACATGGAAGTTCATTTATTTGGCCACCAAAGTCTCCAGACCTCACTTGTATAGATTTTAATTTGTGGGGGCGAGTGAAAAATCTTGTTTATGCCGATAGACCCGTAACAAGAGCTGATATAATTGGAAAGATACAACAGGCAATACGAAGTATTTTGAGGGCAAAAATTGAAGCTGCTGTTTTCTCCACCCTTTAGCGATTGATTTCATGCATTGAAAATGATGGACGAATTTTCGAACATCTAGGGCGGCACTAGCTATTTGTTAAAAGTTTAAATTTTTCGACTTATCACATTATTTCAAAATTCGTACTTATAATTATTAGTAGCATTACAATCAGGTGATCTAGTGGTAGTGGCAACCATGATAACAGTTTAAATTACTTTAAAATTACTGTAGACCGATGTAAGGTCTTTTCATTCAGGCTAAATTTAATAATTTCTGTTAACGCGAACCAGCCTTCTAGATGTTGGAAGAACAATTCTTGCCATTTACCTGTTTCTTACGATATCTCAAGATAGTTCTTGCCATTTACCTGTTTCTTACGATATCTCAAGATAGGAAAGAGATATCGCCTTACGGTTTGCGGTGTTTTATTACAAATTTAGTCTACTTCTTAATGACCCACTTCAATTTGTATGCTCCCATTTAAAATTGTTACGAGAAAACACATTATTTGAAAAATATAAAACAGCGCCCTCTAGCATTCATGTTATCAATTAGATTGCTTCATATTCACAAATTTCCGATTGATGAACAAAAGCCCTTTTGAACAATATCAAGTTTATTGAAATCGGTCAAGCAGAACCGAAATTACAGGTGTTTTTTCGTAACAAGGTTCCCACTCTCCCCCACTCCTTATTTGAAGAGATAGACTTGAACTTGTCCTATCAAAAGTGTGCAGAATTTGTCGAGGAATCTGATTATAATGTTTAATATGCTCATTAATGGGGTGAATTTTGAAAAAATTCCTATTTTAAAATTTTAACTGTCAAATACGCCCTCTAGCGGTGGACCTACAATTCTGAAAATAATTTCCAGGCTTTTCTCGAGGCCACTTTTGTCATAAAATTTTTTTCCCCGAGCCTGTGCTATAATCCACTCCTGAGATATGGCCGACGGCCGTTCTTAGTTGGCCACCCGGTACAGATGTTTTCCCTATAACAAAAACTACTACTAAGTCATTAGAGACATTGGGATTTGTACTTATGAGCAATCGGGAGGGATGTATAAGGTTCTAGAAGCTCGTAGGTTGAATAGAAAAGTACAAGACAAGGTCACTCAAGAGATAACATATATTCCTACAGGATCCTATATTTTTACATTCGTTGGTAAAAGTTTCCCACGGGATATTTGATATTTTTGCTGAGGATTTTAATTCAAAAAATTTTGTGTTTGGTAACCATACTAATAATAGAAATGGTAATATTTTGGTAGAGGTACTATTGGAATCGGGGTTTATGTGTTTGAATGACGGTAGCGCAACGAGAATTGGACTACCGGGACAAAATAAAAGTGTTACAGAACTTATTTTTTGTTCTAGCAGGCTAGGGTTAGTAGGAAGATGGTTGGTTTATCCTCAAGACAAAGGAGACAGCGATCATTTTCCTATTAAAATTGATTTAAAATGTATGCAAATGGGAAATCAAATGGAAAGTAAGGGATATAGTGGGCTTAATAGATCAAGCGTACAGTATGATCAAACCAAAGAAAATATATAAGGATAGTAATAGGAATAAAGATAAAAATGAAAGGACAATTAATGAATGGTGGGACAGAGAGTGTGATATAATCTTAGGAGAAAGAAGGAAGGTGATACAATTATATTTAAAGGATAGTAGTACATGTAGCTATATTGTTATGACAAAGAAGGTGCGGAGGCTAAGAAATGTTTAAAAATAAAAACAGTTTTATAGAATTTTGCTCTACTCTCAATCAGGATAGCAACATGTCTTACATTATCGAAAGTGGTTAAGGGTGAGATGTAATAATTATAATAGGAATGCAGATGAAGAATAATTTAGATAACTTCTTGGATTTAGTCACCACTCCTGAAGTCTTGAATGAAGGAGTGGAGGTCATATATAATGTCAAAAGATGGGAGGCGTTTAGTGTGAATGAGCTAAATGTAGTGTTAAGTGCTAGGAAAAAAGATAAGATGCCGGGGGTGGATGATTTAGTGTACTCACTGTTTAGAGAATTACCGTACAGTATCAAAGTGGATTTGATTAGAACGTTTGATGGATTCATTTCAGGGGACAATATACCGGCGGAATGGAAAATACAGATCATTAGCCCTATTCTGAAACCCTTAAAAGACCCCTTGTTAGTGGATAGTTTATTGCTTTGCAATCATGTGCTGTGAAGATCGTAGAAAATTTTATCAAAAATAGAATTGAATATAAATTGGAGGCAGAGTAGCTAATTAATAAGAAACAATCTGGTTTTAGGAAGGGAAAGGGAATTATGGATAATTTAGTCTATTTGCAGTCAACTGTAGTCGGAGCGTTTCAAAATGATAATAAGGTAATTGCGGTTTTTTGGATATCAAAGCAGCGTATGATAATGTTAGGATAAATATATTAATGAATAAACTAGCTAAACTGAATTTCCCACAGTCTTATATTGAGTTCAGCAGTATATAGTAATAGAAAGGTAATGGTGAAGGAAAATTTCGCAGGTGCAGCTTCAAGAGAAGGATGTGTAAGCAAAGGTATTCCACAAAGTTCAGTTCTTAGTTATTATTTGCGGTATACTCAAACGATATATGAGCAAATGGATGATGGAGTTGATATGTTTTCGGATATGATGATCATTGCGCGTGAGAAGGATATGGAGGCTTTATGTAGGAGAATAAACGATTCATTGGGGAATATTAGCGAATGGATAGGGAAGCATGGTTTTGAAATGTCGACACAAAAATCTGAAGTAATAATTATTCGAAAAAATGAAGGTAGGGGAAATATTCCTAGTATTGTATTTAATCATGAGGTGATATAATATGTCAAAGAGGTAAGGTATTTTGGAGTTTTATTGGATGAGAAATGGAAGCTTAGTGTTCATATTGATAGGGTGGTGGTGGTGCAAAAGGGTATTGATGTTATGAAAGCAGTTACAAATTATTGGTGGGGGCTGATTCAAAAATTATATCTATGATATACAAGGGTATTGTTAGATCTCATTTGGATTTTGGATCCTTTCTTGTATTTAACACGCCAAAACAGCACATAAATAAATTAGACAAAGTACAATTTGAAGCTTTAAGAGTGCTTTGCTTTTGTGCAATTTTTTCAAAAATTAACAGAACTATATAATTTTATTTTAGATACAGGAAGAAGTGGTGTCTCAGAGGCAGATGCATGAAAGGTTTCTTTCTAGTTAATTAGAAGTTATAAATAGTACTGGGTAGATACTTCGATGGAGTTAAGCCTATAGAAACAAAAAAGAAGAAGATTTGTTATGATAAATCCATCTCGGATGAATCACCCATTAAAAATGAAAGATCGCTACTCTACAAAAATTCTCAAAATTCTGCAAAATGTATATTTACTTAAAAAATCACAAGGATTGAAACGATTGTATCGAATAATTGGTTCATATTCAAGATTCCTTAAATTTGAAATATATGGCAAATCAACCAATTCCCAAAAAAATGTATCAGTGATTTTGATACCTGAATATAACCAATAAACTCTGTAAAACGCATTCGCATTTCCTACATGCGGCCTTGCATTTTTGAGCATTAAAATAAAGTCATTTCCAACAAATACATCATATTAGGAACTACAGCTTCCTGAAGAATGTTTTAAACCACAGTTTTAAATAAATAATAATTTGGAAAGTGCTGCTATTGATCCCAGGTTTTTTTTTTTGAATACATATATATTCAAAATAAATCAAGATATGAAGGTGAAATAAAAACTGAAAGATGGCGATAATGATGGTATTTGAAATTAATTGAGTCCGCATATTTCCTGAACTGTTTCAATGGGTGTTAAGAAACTGGAATACAAATACATAATTTTGTTTCACCCTGTATAAATAAGCTATCAACATTTTTGTAAAACTTTTCTGGAGTTTGCTTTAATGGGTGCGTGTATATACATTGTGTTATTTATCAGATGCGACATAGAGATTTCTGTACAAAACTATCAAACGCGAGCTAACTTTCTTACCAAATAGCGTTCATGAAAAATAATAACAGATTTGAAAAGGTCGTTGAAAAATAAGTTCAAATACGCTCTGGTTCGAAAAAGTTGAACTCCATTTTCATACCTACCACTTTCGGATAATCTTAAATTGATTAGGAGATGGCTAGCAGGGTAGTGCACGGGGAATTTGAAAGTTAAACTTGAAGTATGGCGGTCCGATTCGCCGCTAAGTTGAAATTTTTTCTTCTTTTTTCACAATTTTTGTCTAAAAAATATTAAATTTGAAAGGAAGCAAAGTTATTTATTTAAATAGCAAAATCTGGTAGGTAGTCTTCCAATTAATGTCGTTTTCATTCTTGATTATTTGTAATTTTCGAAGCTAGTAAGTATTTCTGAAGCAATTAGACTTTAATTTTAGTGTAGTAGTGAGTAAATTCTTGGTTATGAACGCTTTTTGGTGAAGAGTTAATTCGCATTTGTCAGTTTTGTACAGGAATCCCTATATCGCATCTTATAAATAACACAGTGTATATCAATTATCTTGTTAACATGAACTCTTGAATGAATGAACATTCTTTTAGAAAAATGGTAAAACCGCGAATAAAAAAAAAGTAACAATCTTTAAAGACAATCTTGTATCAAAAGGGCATATACCCTTGAATCAAAACCTACAAAGCACATTGATGCTAGACATTACTTTGTGCACAATTGTATTTCTATAAATAAAATTATTGTATATTGAAACTGCTAATCAGACCTATTGACAAATCCTTTGTCAAATAAAAAATTAGTTTATTTTAATAATCTCTAAATATTGAGTATTAGGTTGAAGCAAAGTTGTACCTGTCGTACTGTGCTCATGATTTCAGACATATTTTGAAATGGAAGTGTCCATATGGAACACCTTATACAGGGTGATTCATTAGTGCGATAAAGTCCTATATCTTGTGAATGGTTAAAGATATTTGAATGCAATTTTGACTGATTGTAGCCAGCTTAGAGGGTCATATTTCAAAATTAGTTGCAATTGTACAGCGTGTTTCAGAACGCCGTGCTAGATAAAAGCTATATTTTTTAAATAGAACTCCCTGTATTATACTTCGAATTTGAATTCTGCTATACTTTGCTTTTACAATGATATAATATTGTTATGAGTTATACAGCGTATTTGAAAAGTTCTAACCACCTGTTCCTGTAATTCGTAATGACTTCAACGCCCTATATACTTTAAGTCAAGAAAACAATTTTTTTTATTTAAATTGCAAAGTGCTTTCGGCTGTTAAGCCATCTTCAGTGCCTCACCTGCAAGTAAGCAATAGTTGTTTTAAATTAAAGTTAGGAAATTTTTAAAAAGAATTACTTACTCGTCAGGCGATTACAAAAAACCCCTTCCATTAAAAAGTTCACAACACATTTTTCATAAATTTTTTTTTTTTAATTTCCAATTAAAAAATTAAAAATACATGTATCACAAAAACTAATCAGTTTGGGTATAGGGTATACTCAATAAATTTTGAAGTATAGTTAAATAACAACGATATAAAATACAGGGTGATCCATAAAAAAAAATTGTGAAACCAATATATTCGACTTTGGGTTCGCCCTGTATACGGTTTCTTAGATATCGAATCAGTTCGATTGAATTGTAGTACTAGACGTGTGAGGTGTGGCTGTAACAGATTATTTTTTTAAATTGTGTACATGTATTTTTAATTTTTTAATTGGAAATTTTATAAAAAAAAAAATTTTATGAAAAATGTGTTGTGAACTTTTTAATGGAAGGTTTTTTTTGTAATCGCCCGACGAGTAAGTAATTCTTTTTAAAAATTTCCTAACTTAAATTTAAAACAACTATTGATTACTTGCAGGTGAGGCACTGAAAATGGCTTAACAGCCGAAAGCGCTTTGCAATTTAAAGAAAAAAATTTTTTTACACAGAATACAAAAAAATTGTTTTCTTGACTTTTTGTCATGTGTACTCAGCTATAAAGATATTCACTATATACCTTAAACTGCACAATTTAAAATTAATCTTTTATAGCCACACCTTTGTGATAGTCGTCTAGTTCTACAATTCAATTGAACTGATTCAATATCTAAGAAACCATATACAGAGCGAACCCAAACTCGAATATATTGGTTTCACAATTTTTTTAAATGGATCACCCTGTAGTTTATATCGGTAAATGATAGTTACTTAACTATACTTCAAAATTTATTGAGTATTCCCTATACCCAAACTGAATATTTTTGTGATATTTCTATTTTGTTAATAAAAAATTTTATTTCCAATAAAAATCAAATAGAAAGCAGATAATAAAATTAATTCACAACAAGTAACATGTTCGAAAAGTGTGTTAACTTAGAAAAAGGTCTTGAAAGGTTGATAACAGTACCACCACACATGCAGAGGGATCAGGTTTCTTAGGTAGCTCTTCTAAATAGTTAAATTAGAACCACTTCATCATTAGCGTTCTTAGTAATAAGAAATGTAAGTCAATCTTTTCAAGACCATCTCCAGGCCTGTATAAATGTAAAGGGTGGTCACTTTGAGCATCTTTTCTAACTTCGTTGTTATTTTTTTATAAATTTTAGTATGGCTGTTAATAAATAAGTATGAGTAAATTTATTATTGTTGGCTTTCTACCATAAAATAAAACTATCACAAAAACTAATCAGTTTGGGTATAGGATATACTCAATAAATTTTGAAGTATAGTTAAATAACGATATAAAATACAGGGTGATCCATTAAAAAAAATTGTGAAACCAATATATTCGACTTTGGGTTCGCCCTGTATACGGTTTCTTAGATATTGAATCAGTTCGATTGAATTGTAGTACTAGACGACTATCACAGAGGTGTGGCTGTAACAGATTATTTTTTTAAATTGTGCAGTTTAAAGCTCGGGTTAAAGGATATAGGTCGTTGAAGTTATTACGATTCACAGGAACAAGTGGTCAGAACTTTTTAAATACTCTGTATAACCCATTACAATGTTATATCATTGCAATAGAGAACTCAAGCAGAATTTAAATACAGAGAACCCTATTTAAAAAAAATATAACTTTTATCTGGCATGGCGTTCTGGAACACGCTGTACAATTGCGACTAATTCAATAATACAATCAGTCAAAATTTCATTCAAATATCTTCAACTATTCACAAGATATAGGACTTTACCACACTAATGAATCACCCTGTATATTAGATTGGAGAAAAGTTTTAAAATGTAAATATTCACTTCATCTACGTATATATGTAAATGGGGTGACATTCACTGAGAATTAAAATATCTATTGTACCCCACTTCCAAATTAATAGTATTACAAGAGTAGAAAACGGATAAATATAACAAAAAACATTTGATTTATGCTGACATTTAAGGCAAGTTTAGATAAAACATCAAAGTACCTACTCATTCCAGTGACAAATAATGGAAAATTACAAAATTGTGGTAAATTTTCTGTCGTTGGGCTGCTATTTTCTAACTCATGCGAATGACTTCCATATACGGAATCATGCTGTTTTCGTATAAAATTAAACAAACCGTATTTTCGAGCAATCGAAAAATATCCGTACGCGAGTTTTCTGTGCGGAAATACATCGCATGGTGAAAGGGATGCGAATTAATGAATTCGTATATACTAAATGCTTTGAATCTGTAATGTTCATCCACAGCATCTGTGAACTCTTAAAAGTAAATGTTTTTGTAAATTTTCCAGATCGGAGTTATGGATTTTTTTCCATAAAATTTATTAATTCCCTCTTTTTACTGGATGATATTATACAGGGTGTTCCAAATAAGAGTGACTGATTTTAAACATAAATGCCCAGCTTATTAATTGCTCCAAAGAGATGGGGATTTAACTAGTTTCACTAGTTTATCAAAGAGACTTTTTTAGGCTTGGCTGGCATTTCATCTCATCAACACAGGTTGTTTTAGTAATGTTGGTCAAATTCAAAGGGAAAAATATGTATTATTTTAAATGGATCACCCTATAATTTTTGATCTCATTCGAAAGAGTAATCATTCTCCTTACCAAAAATGTATAGTTTTCTATATTTTGTATCACTAACAACAAAAGATATTCGAGGTTTCATGTAGTAGTACATTTTTAATCAGTAGTTTTTGATGAACATATTTTGGTGCCTAAAATCAAATCATATTATGCATTTTTGATTACGTAAATAATTGACAACAAATCTGACAAACAGTTTATTTAGCTAGAAAACATAATAACATTATTCAATACATATAGAGAATGAATAACAAAAAGTTACAATACATGCTGCATATGCCTACCCTCTTCGTTTATGCATAACTGCAAGCAAAATTTAAAATTTTTTAACATTTCCTGCAGAATGTTTTCAATAATGTTCCTGACATTATTTTTTAGTTCTGCTAAGTTGTTAGGATTAGCATGAGTTGATTTTAGGCTTCAGAATACGTTCATATAAGACTAATACTAATTGAAAATGTACTACTACATGAAACCTCAAATATCTTTGTTGTTAATGAAACAAAAGATAGAAAACTACATTTTTTGAGAGAAGAATGATTGCTCTTTCGAATGAGATCAAAAATTATAGGGTGATCCATTTAAAATAATACATATTTTTCCCTTTGAATTCGACCAACATTACTGAAACACCCTGTGTTGATGAGATGAAATGCCAGCCAAGCCTAAAAAAATCTCTTTGATAAACTAGTGAAAACCCCATCTCTTTGGAGCAATTAATAAGCTGGGCATTTATGTTTAAAATCAGTCACTCTTATTTGGGACACCCTGTATTTCCCGTTCTTTTTTTCATTCATAGTTATTAAAATATTTCTGCAAACTGACAGCAAATACTTTATACCTATACAACAAATCTTTGAGAAAAAAAAAACAAACTTGTAGATTATATCATTTTTAGAAGTATTATTAACCTGACAAAAAGATAATTTGATATAAATAATCTTAGCTAACCTAGTCGCTTTCTTGTTGGAGTTGTGGTAGATATGCGTTCACACAGCGTTGCCGGCTCAAGTCATGCGAAGACAGCTGTGCGAGATGAATTGCTTTTCGCATAGATTCCAAAATACCAAAAGCTCTTGCCATACGAAAAAAATCCGTATACGAGCATTCGTATACGAAAATTTTCGCAGAAGTTAGAAAATAGCAGCCCTGACCTATTTTAGTTCATATGATTGGTTTTTTTGTAAGGTATCCCTTGAGGGTATCAAGATCTGGGGACTGTTTATCACCCTTTATCAACACATATCACTAGCTAGATTATGACAATTCTTAAATAAGAATTTACACCCCCTCTAAATCTAATACAATTTATTAAGGCTATAATGTTTGCTAGGAGACAATATTTTGAATAATAACTGGTTTAAATCTGTGAGATGCAAAATTTTAATCTTACCTAAGTGTTTATACTCATCATACCAATTCATTGGTATATTTCCTACAGTATTTCTGATATCTTCTTCATCTGATGTATCATGACCATTATATTCATCAATGGATTTACTTTTCAATTCATTGATACTTGTTGAAATATTAAGTTCCTTTTTACGTTTTTCTTCCTTCAAGTTATTATTCTCAGAAATATTGTTTTTCGGTGCAATCTCATTATTTACACCTTCATCTTCCTCCAATGAATCACTATCATCAGTAACACTCTGATTGTCTACTGATTGATCATTACTATCATCTGAATGTTCATCACTATCACTAGTATTGCTATACAATCCTCCATCATTGTATTCTTCTGAATCAGTATCTGACTCACCTTCGCTAAAATCTTCAGTATCAGAATTAATGTCATCATCTGAACTATCATCACCTCCATTTATAACATTTAATAATTCCTGTGGTATAAAAATAAATATTAGCTATAGCGAAGCTTTAAATCTCTTAAAAACATATATGAATTCAGATTTCAAGACTAATGATGGTTGTATGAGTTTTGTGATGAAGTAATAAAAATTTTAAATATAAATCTTACAATGTGGAAAAATATAAACCCAGTCGTGGGTATATTATAAATAAGTGAAATATTGTGAAATGAATCTCATCATTAATGGAAGTGAAAATATTAAAACAGGTTCATACAGTGTAGATAGGAGACTACAGGAGTTAACCAGATTAAAGGAAAATTTAAAAGTATAAGTATAAGTAATTTTTAATAATAACCTCATCACTAGATTCAGCATGGTCTTCTTGAGTTTCAATAATTTTTCTTTTTGTTTTTTGTTTCATATCTTTATTATTTCCCATTTTATCAGTTTTCATCTTTTGGTGCCATGTGTAGAGAAAGTAGGAGTGTGGAGTAGAAACACAGAGTACTGTCACAGTACTGTGCAGAACTGCAGAGTACACCATCGGTGGTGTACTCTGTGGTGATACCTCTTTGTCTTCTTCTTTGGTCCTCTTTCTAAATTATTCTTCTTTTTTATCTTTACTTTACAAAGTACGCAGTAAAAATGTTTGGGTTTGCACAAGGCCACCTCTTGGTTGGCAGCTTGGACCGAAGTCGAAAGATGACAATTGACAATGATGTCATGTCATTGTCATATAAATGTTTATATATATGTCATATAAACTATTTTTAATTTGTGCTGTGAAGAATATGATTACTTTTTGAGTTCACAGAATGGGAGTATAGCTGAAACAACAGCTTATCCAAAGGTAAGAACTTACTTATTGAGTATTAATCTACATTCTATATCTACTAGTATTTAAATATGAAAAATCAGGTTTAAATATTTCAATTACACCAATGCGGATTTATGCACACAATTAGCATTTAACAATTATCAATTATAAGTTGAACTACTCATTTCACTATGTGTGGATTTATGCAGACACAATTAACAATTATCAATTAGCAATGAACAATTATCATTTAACAATTAGTAAAACTACCATAGTTTATGCACACAATTATAAATTAGGAGAAAATGGTAAGCACGCGCACAAGCCCGAGATTCTGGTTATTTACATTTACAATAACCCTACATTTTCATGTCTATTGGAACAATTTTGAAGATGTATATAGTGTAATTGAAAAAGATGAGACTTTTTGCTTTTAATAATGATGCTGACACACAACATAACCCTAAATCAACCACTTTTTATGAAAAAAGTGAGATAAATTTCAGGATCTGCGTACTAGTTGCGCACTAGATGAAAATTCGGTACAATTAATTTAAGAAGTTAAAAGTTGGCCAACTTCGCAATTGTTAATTGATAAATGATAATTGTTAATTGTGTGCATAAATGGAGTCATAGTGAAATGAGTAGTTCAACTTATAATTGATAATTGTTAATTGTTAAATGCTAATTGATAATTGTTAATTGTGTCTGCATAAATCCACACTTACATTTACAATAACCCTACATTTTCATGTCTATTGGAACAATTTTGAAGATATGAGACTTTTTTGCTTTTAATAATGATGCTGACACACAACATAACCCTAAATCAACCACTTTTTTATGAAAAACTTTGAATATAAAACAGACAGGAAGGAGCATTGCGCTGTGTGTATGAAACCGAATGTGCGACGGAAGCGGCCATCTTGATCAACCAAGTATGACTCATTGTTTTGGTTGTTCTTTGCGGGTGTAGTATTTGACATGGATGTTTCTCTGTTTTTGGCAGTTTTAAATGCAACTAAATCGTTCAAGTAAATATTAATATTGACAATACCGACTAAGTTTCTGTGTAAAATTTAAAAGACTAAAGAAAATGGTTAGTTGTGTAAACAATAACAAACACATCGTGTCCATTGACGTAGAGTAGGGAATAGGATCGCATTAGGACTTGTTATTTTAGATTTTATATGATACATATTAATCAAATGTATAATGTAACTGTTATCTTACCTACTACTAGAATAAATTATATTTGTAAAAATTTCATAAAAGAAGGAAACATTAGAAATATATATACAAAATTAATTTTATTTAAATGGCAATAAATAAATGTCTTTCTATGTTTTTGTTTACTATTTACCTTATTCCCAACCGTTCAACCTATTTTAATTTGTAATTAATAAAAAATATGCGAATGTTTAAAATTTAGCAATTATATATTGTACATATTTAAATGGTTATATTTTTTTGAAAATTATGAAATTAAAATAGTATCCATATTAAAATAGACTATTTTCTGTTCTCTCAAACCCTTCGCCACTGTAAAACCGGAAACATTGGTCCGCCATATGCAACAACCATTATGGTCCCTTATTATTTATTGTAATGCTCCTTCCTGTCTGTTTTATATTCAAAGATGAAAAAAGTGAGATAAATTTCAGGATCTGCGTACTAGTTGCGCACTAGATGAAAATTCGGTACAATTAATTTAAGAAGTTAAAAGTTGGCCTACTTCGGAATAGGCCCCTTGCAGATAATTTTTTTATTGCATTAAAATGATCAATTATACGTAAATATCATCCCACAGGAATATTTTGAAATTTTGTTTGATATTAAAGTCGTAATAAATAATTGAAATTCAAACGACTAAAATGCCGCCAAAAACACATTTCATGCAACAGTGACGTCACAAGGTACTTATGCCAAGTTTTGACGTCTATCAAAGTTAATTTTGACGTTGTTTTTGGTGATTTTTTGAGAAAAAATGGTTTATCGGTATTGTATCGTGCCAGGTTGTGGAAGTACAATAATCTCCACTCTTGGAAAAACATTCATTAAGCTACCCATTGAAGAAAAACTCCGAAAAAGGACCCAGAGGTAAATTATCAGATTGTGCCTTTAAAAATCCTTCAGACATCTTAATATTTAAAATTAACGATAAACAAAGAAACACAACAGTAAACACTATTAAACAATAAATTGATGCTAACATATTTCAAGTAAAAATGCTTTTAAAATGGATAAACGGGAAACCAGATTCGAAGTTTACATTTAGCGGACGACAGGTGTACCTTGTGACGTCACGACCAATTTCATTGTGTTTTCGTGTGACGTCAAATTTAAAGGGCTTCGTGAAACTTTCTTAGGGAATTCATGAGATAATTTTGAGTACTTCTTGGAAAAAAAAATGTGGAAGGATATTTATTATACTTTAAGAGGTTTTCAGAATACTTTAAGGTAAAAATACAAATCTATGCAAGAGGCCTATTGTTAATTGATAAATGATAATTGTTAATTGTGTGCATAAATGGAGTCATAGTGAAATGAGTAGTTCAACTTATAAATGATAATTGTTAATTGTTAAATGCTAATTGATAATTGTTAATTGTGTCTGCATAAATCCACACTATGACTCCATTTATGAATACAATAAAGTGTGGATTTATGCAGACACAATTAACAATTATCAATTAGCATTTAACAATTAACAATTATCAATTATAAGTTGAACTACTCATTTCACTATGACTCCATTTATGCACACAATTAACAATAATCATTTATCAATTGAAATTTGCGAAGTTGACCAACTTTTAACTTCTTAAATTAATTGTACTGAATTTTCATCTAGTGCGCAACTAGTACGCAGATCCTGGAATTCATCTCACTTTTTTCATAAAAAAGTGGTTGATTTAGGGTTATGTTGTGTGTCAGCATCATTATTAAAAGCAAAAAAGTCTCATCTTTTTCAATTATACTATATACATCTTCAAAATTGTTCCAATAGACATGAAAATGTAGGGTTCTCGGTAGGGTTATTGTAAATGTGAATAACCAGAATCTCGGGCTTGTGCGCGTGCGTACTATTTTCTCCTAATTTATAATTGTGTCTGCATAAACGATGGCAGTTTTACTAATTGTTAATTGATAATTGTTAATTGTTCATTGCTAATTGATAATTGTTAATTGTGTCTGCATAAATCCACACTAAGAAGATAAAAGTTGGCCAACTTCGCAATTGTTAATTGATAAATGATAATTGTTAATTGTGTGCATAAATGGAGTCATAGTGGAATGAGACGAATGAGTAGAATAGAATAGAATATTCGGTACAATTAATTTAAGAAGTTAAAAGTTGGTCAACTTCGCAATTGTTAATTGATAAATGATAATTGTTAATTGTGTGCATAAATGGAGTCATAGTGAAATGAGTAGTTCAACTTATAATTGATAATTGTTAATTGTTAAATGCTAATTGATAATTGTTAATTGTGTCTGCATAAATCCACACTTATTGTAAATGTAAATAACCAGAATCTTGGGCTTGTGCGCGTGCTTACTATTTTCTTCTAATTTATAATTGTGTTTGCATAAACGATGGCAGTTTTACTAATTGTTAATTGATAATTGTTAATTGTTCATTGCTAATTGATAATTGTTAATTGTGTCTGCATAAATCCACACTTGACTCCATTTATGCACACAATTAACAATTATCATTTATCAATTAACAATTGCGAAGTTGGCCAACTTCCATCTTCTTAAATTAATTGTACCGAATTTTCATCTAGTGCGCAACTAGTACGCAGATCATGAAATTTATCTCACTTTTTTCATAAAAAAGTGGTTGATTTAGGGTAATGTTGTGTGTCAGCATCATTATTAAAAGCAAAAAGTCTCATCTTTTTCAATTACACTATATACATCTTCAAAATTGTTCCAATAGACATGAAAATGTAGGGTTATTGTAAATGTAAATAACCAGAATCTCGGGCTTGTGCGCGTGCTTACTATTTTCTCCTAATTTATAATTGTGTCTGCATAAACGATGGCAGTTTTACTAATTATTAATTGATAACTGTTCATTGCTAATTGATATTTGTTAATTGTGTCTGCATAAATCTATATTTCAATATGAACATGGAGAAACTTATCTAAACTTACTTGATTACATTTTGAGTGGAATATTATTCAATTAATTTTTCAAATGTAAATCAACGATCGAAGAAAAAATAGTATGTATAATTCTCCCTGTGTTACCAGACTCGTCGCTACGCTCCTCATCTGGTAATCATCACAGTCGTTTGGGAATATGATGCTTTTCCCACTAATTATACAATATACTATTTTTGTACACTGACGGCCGTACAAAAAAGTAGAATTTTTTAACAGGGAAAATAATTATTAGTTGAACTTTTAAACTTTATTAACGTAGTTTTACCTTTGACTTTTTGGGAGTATACCCTTCATTCTGCTTACCCTTCATTCTGCTTCTTCAGATAAGCACGTAGTTTCATATATTTGCTAATATCTAATCCATGTTTAATATTCAGTAATGATTTTATCATGGAATACTGAGACCACATTGTTGAACTCTTCATTTTTTATTTAGTTGTCATTTCAAAAAAATAAGCTAGTACCACATTTTCCGAATAGTTTGAAATGTTTTTATCATTGCACCATGTGAGAAATCTTTCGTAAGCATGATTATAAACTCTACTTGACTTAGTTGGAATTAAATCATTCGTAGTTGCCTTAGCAATGTCAACAACGTCGGGAGGTGTACAGTTGGGTTCTAAATCCGACATAATATATAATCTAAAAGAAAATTTCAGTACACTTTACTACAACAAACGAAATTTTGATGCTCAAGTACTTACCAAAAATGCACAGTCCAATTGTTGCTTTAAATCACTTACAATATTTCTGACATTATAAAATATTATTGAACTGTCAAATTTGTTTTTGACTTGGCAATCACAAAACCAGTAACCACGGAAATGTAGTGTGCAGTTTTATAATTATTATTCTCTGAATTTATCAACTTCGTTGCAATCGTTTTGAATTTTTATTTAAATATTAATTAGTTCTATAGTCTGGATACCGTTTGCGGAAAAAATAGCATGTTTCATTCGGAGCAAAAGCACTTTTTTGGCTCGTCTGAAATTGTCGGCTCACTAACGTTCGGTCATCAAACATTCAGACTCGCCACAGAAAGTTATACTTTTACTCCTAATAAAACAATATACTATTTCATTGATTGGTTTATCTTTAGAACCGATTAATTAACAAATTTGAGTATATGCACTTTTCGATAGAAATACGACCTTGGTGACGTGCACGCAACTTTGTTTGGTTTTTACTATAAGTAGGTATTATAAGTTAACAAAATTGACATTCAAAATCTTTATCAACGATATCCTCAAATTGTTGGCCACGGAAATCAGTGCATTTCAAGTGGAACCATCTGCTACAAGTATCACAACCTATATTTTTTAAATTATTATCCTCAGTGTCACTTTCCAACTCAATATCACAGTCATTACATTTTTCTTTGGTATTTCTCAATAAATTACTGTCTTCTATTCTATCAGTCTTATCTATCATTTTTAATACTTTCAGCATCATTAACCTTAACTTTTTTATTCCTATTACATCTCGTATTACATATTCTGTTTTCACTTGTCCGTTTCTTTAATATTTTCCTCTCTTCTTTATTAGCTTGTTCGTTTTGTTTCTTTTCTTCCTTTTTTCTTCAGTAGTCTCTAAAAGTATCTGAAGAAATAGCAACAGGTCTTTGAATATTTTCATTTTTCTAGTTTTTTCTAATGGTTTAGGGTTAGGCCAAAACAAATGATCTTTGAATAAATCATTCCTCTGTAGACATATATTTTGTAAAACTTTTATATTTCCTTTGTTATTTTCAGTTTTATTACTCTCGCGAATCATATTATTTTCATTCTCCTTTACATTTTCATTTTCTTTTCGTCATTTCCTTGTATTTCGTTATGTTCTAGTCCTAGTGGGTCGTTACTCATTTCATCACTTTCTGCTTTCAGTATGGCACTCTCATTGTTGTTTTCAGTTATTTTATTTTTTGTGTCATCATTTTCAAAATTTACTTGAAGTACTGATATATCATTAATTTTACAATCCTCATTCTGTTCAGCAGCTTTATCTTCTGCATTGTTTTCTTCGTTGTTCTGATTCTCTTCTGGTGCGTTTTCTATGGAATTTTCACTAGATACAAGTATTGAATGGGTTTTGATTTGGTTTTCAAAATCATCGTAATTTTTTTCCATCACTTCAGCGTTATTGGTTTCAGTTTCATTTTGTATGTTTGTTTCCTCTTTATCTTCTTGGAATTCCCATGCCATGTCATTCGCCAATGCTAAATTGTCTGCTCCTTCAAAAGAATAATTGTCGTTATCTTGATGTAGACTTGTATGTATATCTCGCCAAAAAGTGTGCAATTATGGTATTGATTAACTGTTGAAATATTATAATTTCCAATCAGCCATTTAATAATTGTTAATAAACCATTTTTCATTCTCAACTTTAGAGCCCTATAGTTTGTTAACGAAGGGCGTAAAGAGAATACCATCATTATTTTTAGTCTTTCTATCACCTCCCAAGATTTTGGTACGAACTCCTGAGACACCCTGTATAATAATAATTATATCGATATCCCACCATGAAAATTCAATACATTATTTTTATTACTGTAATGCCATATAACGATGCCTCGCGTTTAAATTTTACAAAAAGTCTTATACTATATAATAATCGTTCGTATTCCATATTTAAAATTCGCTTACAAACGATAAGAGGGTCGAAAAAATTGAAAATGGAAATTTTAACTAGTAATACCACTAGAGGTCAAATTATTTCTGAAAATTTTTTCTAGCTCATGAATATTTTAAAAATTATCCCCTGTACCCGAGTCGAGGACGAGGGATAATTGTCCAAAAATATTCATGAGCGGCAAAAAATTTCCGGATTTAACTCGTCTGCTGGACGTCTATTCTTGAACAATGAGCGGCATAGATTTATGACAAATGATCACATAAGGCGATCGTCGTTATATTCTTGGCCCGTGATCCGGTATTATTAATCGCATGAAAGTCATACGTTCCGGATCGCATGGTCCGAAATAGGGGAGCAAGGGGTCAAGTTTTGAAATATTTCACAAGTGAATTAGCTAATATTTCGATCAAATCAAGTTTTGAACTAATTTCATGTGTGAAATAAATTCGAATTCGAAAATATTTCACTAATATAATTCGGATGCTGTCAAGCTGTCGAAATGCTTTTTTCACATGCGAATTATTCAGAGATTTTAGAATCGCCGGAATTTGTGTTGTTATTTTCTATACAGTGTGTAAAAGCCAAATGGAATAAATTCATTATTTCGGTTACTGTACATATTTATAAAAAATCCCGAAACACGTCAAATTTAAATTATAACTTGACATTCTTTAACGTGAAAATGCAACCCCTACCTTCAACCCCCTTAGAATGACAGGTACAACCCCCAATTTTTTAAATGGGAAGCTCTTTACGGCCCAAATGTCAATTCATTCCAGTCTGGGGGTCAAGTTTTGAAATAAGGTGAAAATCAATTCATATGCGAAATATTTCGATTATCAATTCACCAGTGAATTGCAATACCTAGTTTTCAAAAGAAGTGAAATGAAATTTATAATGAAATGAAATAAATTCACTGCTTCGAATTTAATTGACTTTTTTAATTTGGCAGCATCGCTTAGATATCACAAAATCTAGAAAAAGAAGAAAATGACTGTTTGTTTATAAAGACCAGATCAGTAGGTTTTAAAAAGAAGAAGAACTTAGCTAGTCACAAACTTGGAATCACTTCAACTCAAGCTAAATTCACACAATTCTAAGGTTAGCTTATATTGTTGACAATAACTCCTAATGTCATTGTTACAAATAATATTGAAATTTAAGAATAGTTCTAGAATTTAAATTTGGTTATATACATTTTTATTCCTTAGTAGCTTTGTCAATAGCTGATATTCTTGTAGGAGCTACCAAAGTCCAAATGAGGTTGTAAAAAATTTATTAGTTCACGAGCACCTTCCTTATGTAATTTATAAATTATAAGGAACTGGCGATCATTCAGATTGGAAGGATCTTGTCTAAAAAGATGTAGTACTGTTCTTGTTGATAATAAATCATGCTCCACTAGGTCCACTACGTTGTTTACCACTATTTGCTGCAGTTCCTCCAAATTGGCCATTTTATTCAAAAAACGTTCTCGCGCGTGTCACTCACTCACTCACTTAACTATTATAATAAATACCAAATAGCAGACTAATAACTGCAAATTAGGCTTGAAAACGAGAAAATTCACGTAAAATATACAGTGTGTAAAAGCCAAATGGAATAAATTCATTATTTCGGTTACTGTACATATTTATAAAAAATCCCGAAACACGTCAAATTTAAATTATAACTTGACATTCTTTAACGTGAAAATGCAACCCCTACCTTCAACCCCCTTAGAATGACAGGTACAACCCCCAATTTTTTAAACGGGAAGTATAGGCTTGTGATATATCATTTGAAAGGTCTCTTCATTCTCTATTCAAAAATGTTATTGTTTTTAAATTTAATGCAAAAATTAACATAAAAAAAATTAATATCATGTTGTTACCGAAATTCGCTAAAATATACTCGGAACTTATTACAATATTACTTAAAACTTATTTCCCGTTTAGGTCTTGATAATGAGAAAGTTAACAAATACCGTAGCAATGTGGTTTTTAGATGGTAACCATTAAAAAACTTTAAAGAATTTCCGTGGCAACGCTATTTTAACAAGCAGTAGTAAATTGTTTTATTTAAGTTGTCATTGTTGTAATTTAAGTATAAAGTTTGTTCAATTCAATTCTGAAAAATGGTTAGATTAACGGAAATGCATAAAATAACAGTTTTACAAATGATTGGTTACGGAGATAACATCCGAACACAACAGGAAGTAACTCGCCTATTTCATGAGAAATTTCCTAATTTACCGCCTATATCCCAAGGAACAATAAGTAAAATAGAAAAGCAGTTTCGCGAGTTTGGTCATGTAAGGCAGATAAAAAAAGCAGCTGCTAATGCACTGAGTGATGAACTCAAATTAGATGTGTTGCTTGAGTTTCAGGAAAACCCACATACATCGAGTAGACAGGCATCCACTACATTCAATGCTAGCCATACATCGATAGCAAACATATTAAAAGAAAATAAATTGCATCCGTATAAGATGATACCTACTCAGGAGCTCATGGAAGACGATTTTGATAGGATAACTTTTTTTTGTGAGCAAATGATGGACATGTTGGATAACAATATTATCCAATTAGAAGACGTTATGTTTTCTGATGAGTGTACTTTTTTACTTAACGGTCATGCTAATCGGCAAAATTGCCGCTACTGGTCCACGGAAAATCCTCACTGGATGAGAGAAGAACACACTCAATACCCTCAAAAGGTTAATGTTTGGGCAGGAGCGCTATTCTGTACGCGGCATTGACAGTCGTCGGTATCGATATGTTAACAACAGCCATCGGTTGCGCGACCGACGGTACTAGTATAACGCTATTCTGTAGCGCTATTCTGTAACACGTTTCCGAGAGAAATCGGTATCGGTAAGACTCAGTTATCGGTAAGTCGCATGTGCGGCATTCTGTATACTTTTTCACCGACCGATATCGCGAATTCGAGTCGATGAGGATCGGTATGTCTACCGTGATCTCATGAACACCACGGTAACCGTTATCGATTTTCGTTGGAAAGAAAATTTTTACTATTTGTTGATGTTTGGTTGAAATTGCGGATTATTTAAGTGAATTTTCAATATTTGAAGAGTAACTATATGCCTAATCTAGTGTTTTGAGGTAAACATTGGTGTATTTATCTCTTAAGCGATTACATTAAAAAGGCATTTTCATATACTAGAAAAAGATAAATGTGACAAAATAGTTATATTAGAACCTTTCCAACCTCTCACCTTTCTCAGAATTATGCTATTGTAAGATAATAATAGTTATTTTTATTAATTCTTGACAGAATGGCTGCTCATCTTGGTTATCTATGGACTTGAGTTAAAAGAAGAGCATGGAGAAAGGAAGACAATCCTTATGACTTAAATGACGATGTTTAAGTTCTTAATGTTAATAAACATGAATTGTGCCGTTCATGCTAACAGATAAAATATAAATGTCACTGTCACTATCAAAAATATAACCTCTTATCTTGTTTGTTTACAAATTTGAGTTTCCCTCATCGCTCATTGGCTAAATGTACCGAATCGAGTGACGTTACTTTTATGCCGATAATTTTTGGTTGCAATTCCGAGCGTTGGAAACCGTGGCATACAGAATAGCGTTATATTAGTACCGTCGGTCGCGCAACCGATGGCTACCGATACCGACGACTGTCAATTCCGGTATAAAAGTAACGTCACTCCATTCGGTACATTTGGCCAATGAGCGATGAGGGAAATTCAAATTTGTAAACAAACAAAAATGAACGTTGAAGATAAGAGGTTATATTTTTGATAGTGACAGTGACATATATTTTATCTGTTAGCATGAACGACACAGTTTATGTTTATTAACATTAAGAACTTAAAAATCGTCATCCAAGTCATAAGGATTGTCTTCCTTTCTCCATGCTCTTCTTTCAACTCAAGTCCATAGATAACCAAGATGAGCAGCCATTCTGTTAAGAATTAATAAAAATTATTATCTTACAATAGCCTAATTCTGAGAAAGGTGAGAAGTTGGGAAGGTTCTAATATAAATTTTTTGTCACATTTATATTTTTCTAGTATATGAAAATGCCTTCGACAACGCTTACCGAGGTGTTCATGAGATCACGGTAGACATACCGATCCTTATCGACTCAAATTCGCGATATCGGTCGGTGAAAAGGTACACAGAATGCCGCACTTGCGACTTACCGACGGCTGTCGATAACTGAGTCTTACCGATACCGATTTCTCTCGGAAACGTGTCACAGAATAGCGCTCCAGGGATTGTAGGGAACAATATAATTGGTCCCTTTTTTATTAAGGGCAACTTGAATGGCAACAATTATTTGGCACTACTTCAAAATGATGTCATTCCAACGTTGGCAAATTTATATCCTGATCCAGGTAATCCTCAAGTTCCAGCGAATACGATATGGTTTCAGCAGGATGGAGCACCACCACATTACCAACTTAATGCCCGGCAGTACCTCGATACAATATTTCCCAATCGGTGGATAGGGAGGCGAGGATCGATTGAATGGCCAGCGCGATCACCTGATCTTACATTATTAGATTTCTTTTTATGGGGATATGTGAAGAGCCATGTGTACAAAACTAAACCTTCTGATTTAAATGACTTAAAAGAACGAATAACGCTTGCGATTAGGTCGATCACGCCTGATATGTTAAATAATGTTAGAAGACAGTTTTATTTGAGATTAGGATGTTGCCAAGACGTTCGCGGAGGACATTTTGAACATCTACTTCATTAACATTCATAGTTCTTTTTCGTGTTCTACATTTTATTATGTTTTGCATTACATTTTAGTTTTTGATTGTATTGTAGCGAATTTCGGTAACAACATGATATTAATTTTTTTTATGTTAATTTTTGCATTAAATTTAAAAACAATAACATTTTTGAATAGAGAATGAAGAGACCTTTCAAATGATATATCACAAGCCTATACTTCCCGTTTAAAAAATTGGGGGTTGTACCTGTCATTCTAAGGGGGTTGAAGGTAGGGGTTGCATTTTCACGTTAAAGAATGTCAAGTTATAATTTAAATTTGACGTGTTTCGGGATTTTTTATAAATATGTACAGTAACCGAAATAATGAATTTATTCCATTTGGCTTTTACACACTGTATATTTTACGTGAATTTTCTCGTTTTCAAGCCTAATTTGCAGTTATTAGTCTGCTATTTGGTATTTATTATAATAGTTAAGTGAGTGAGTGAGTGACACGCGCGAGAACGTTTTTTGAATAAAATGGCCAATTTGGAGGAACTGCAGCAAATAGTGGTAAACAACGTAGTGGACCTAGTGGAGCATGATTTATTATCAACAAGAACAGTACTACATCTTTTTAGACAAGATCCTTCCAATCTGAATGATCGCCAGTTCCTTATAATTTATAAATTACATAAGGAAGGTGCTCGTGAACTAATAAATTTTTTACAACCTCATTTGGACTTTGGTAGCTCCTACAAGAATATCAGCTATTGACAAAGCTACTAAGGAATAAAAATGTATATAACCAAATTTAAATTCTAGAACTATTCTTAAATTTCAATATTATTTGTAACAATGACATTAGGAGTTATTGTCAACAATATAAGCTAACCTTAGAATTGTGTGAATTTAGCTTGAGTTGAAGTGATTCCAAGTTTGTGACTAGCTAAGTTCTTCTTCTTTTTAAAACCTACTGATCTGGTCTTTATAAACAAACAGTCATTTTCTTCTTTTTCTAGATTTTGTGATATCTAAGCGATGCTGCCAAATTAAAAAAGTCAATTAAATTCGAAGCAGTGAATTTATTTCATTTCATTATAAATTTCATTTCACTTCTTTTGAAAACTAGGTATTGCAATTCACTGGTGAATTGATAATCGAAATATTTCGCATATGAATTGATTTTCACCTTATTTCAAAACTTGACCCCCAGACTGGAATGAATTGACATTTGGGCCGTAAAGAGGTTATTTTATGGAAATTTGTTTTCATTCTGTTATAGAGAAATTATTAGAAAAAAAGTACTATATAATTACTACTTCTCCATGCATTCCGTAATTATTCTGTTAGTTCTCTGCCTTTTTGAAACATTAAATTCATGCGCAAAGACTTGGAAAAATACTTTGTCGTGAGTTTGAGTGGTTTTACTGGTTTTCAGTCTTTTCAATCGGTGTTTAATCATGGACATAGAGAACCATTATTTTTAGTACGTAATGAGAATTTACGGTCAGAGGAGGAAGTAGGAATTGACGAAGATAGGGGCTCCAGGTTTTTATTATGATCATCGCTTGGAAGTGTGCCGTTTGTAGGGGTATTTCTTTTGTGGGGATTGAAGCTCGACTGACTCATTCTCATGCAATTTTAATACCAACTGATTTACTAAACAGACTTTTTATTATTGGTTATAAGTATATCATAACAAATATAAGAAATAATTAATGACAGAAAATTATGACAGCCGTATAAAAAAAGAGGCCAAGAGGCCAGAAATAGCTAAAAGTAGATCTTTTGTATCGAATAATGCTGGCAACCACGCAATAATTTTGAATGTGTTCACATGAAGGTTCAAGAATTAGTCGATTTCGACCGTGGGATTCGATATATCGCACGGGATAGATCCCATCGATCGAGAGAAACATCGGATCGTATGATTTTCAAGAATAGCCACCCTGGTATTCGATAAGAAAATTCCACACCAAATGTGTTTATTTCCAACAACATCAATTTTCGTCTCCATCAAGTACTTGCAAAACGTAGTATATAATAATTGCGTTTTTAATAGAAATGCACTTTCTGATTGGTTAAAAATCACATGTATGAAATTAAAAAAAAAACTACATTCTTTTTATTACCGTAATGCCATATAATGATGTCTCGCATTTAAATTTCACGCAAAGGTTGATAGTATATAGGCGAGCGGCATACCCCCAAAAAGTCGTTTAGAAAACGAAAAAGTGACCAGATCACTTCTAATCGCTAAAAACCATGTTACTTTATGTTTTCGAGGGTGCTGAATACGAATATGACGTTTATTTTTCTCTAAAATTGGGGGAACATTGTTAAAATCTAAAATTAAGTGAAAAATGAGAAAAACTTTTTTTCGCGAATATCGAACTTCAACTCGCTGCCATTCACGGAATAATCAATATTTTTCCATAAAAATTTTATCACACATTTTTGAACTCATTTGCAAGGCAGTAAAACATACCCGAAATTTCTAAAGCAATTTCCCACCGCTCGGGAAATTTTGGAAAATTTTTTACTACTCTTTCTTACTTTGTACATACTTTTGCAAAAGTTGAGTGACGAAGTTTTTAATTTTAAATTTCTACATATGTAGTCTCCAAGTGCAATAGACAAGAAAGTTTTTCAGAAAATTTCAAATTTTTATTTGCAAAAATAAAAATTATACAGCGTCTTAAACCTAGCGTTCTAGTCGGTCGACGCTCGCACTGGGCGCGTTTCTCTTGAATTTCATGCAGTGAGTGAATAATGAATCTAAAATTTTCTAATATTAATTTTTTTTTATAAACAATGATACAAAGAATAATAGTAGAAAACCATGTATAAATATAAAAATGTATTCACTATGTACATTCATCATCAACTACATTTACAATATTAGTACATGAATCTCGGCAACTACATAAATCACAGCATTCCAAACTAGATTTTTTACAAGGGCACACGTCGGTAGAACAAGAAGATTTTTGAGCACAAGAACAGAAGAAATTTTGTAAATATTCCATTGCTGATAATCCATTGTAAAATTCAGGTAACACATTCCCCTCGTCGATCAACCATCCATATTCTTCCAAGTTTTCTGTCAAAATCGCGGAAAATGTCGGCTGATTCCATTCATTGATTTCCAAATGCATCTGAATACGTGTTTTTCCAATGCAGGCTTAGAAGGTGGTAACTTATCAATACATGAATTTTTCATTAAAGCCAAATTATATCTCAATAAGTTAATATCTGTGCGAATAGCTTTAAACTTGTTACGTGAATCGTACAACACAGATAAAAAATTACTAACAATCTCGATGGCCTTTCCAACTGGAACGTTGCATAGATTGGCAAGATCACTCAATTCTTCATCTGACATCTTTTTTAACGCTACGTATGCAGTCTTCTTACCGATAAAAAATATTGATTATTCCGTGAAAGGCAGCAAGTTGAAGTTCGAATATTCGAAAAAAAAAAAATTTCTATTTTTCGACGTAATTGTAGATTTTAACAATGTTCCCCCAATTTTAGAGGAAAACAGATATTAACTTACTAAGATATAATTTGACTTTATTGAAAAATTCATGTATTGATAAGTTACCACCTTCTAAGCCTGCATTGGAAAAACACGTATTGAGATGCATTTGGCAAACCAATGAATGGAATCAGGCGACATTTTCCACGATTTTGACAAAAAACTTGGAAGAATATGGATGGTTGATCGACGAGGGGAATGTGTTACCTGATTTTTACAATGGATTATCGGCAATGGAATATTTACAAAATTTTTTCTGTTCTTGTGCTCAAAAATCTTCTTGTTCTACCGACGTGTGCCCTTGTAAAAAATCTAGTTTGGAATGCTGTGATTTATGTAGTTGCCGAGATTCATGTACTAATACTGTAAATGTAGTTGATGATGAATGTACATAGTGAATACATTTTTATATTTATACATGGTTTTTACTATTATTCTTTGTATCATTGATTATAAAAAAAATTATTATTAGAAAATTTTAGATTCATTATTCACTCACTGCATGAAATTCAAGAGAAACGCGCCCAGTGCAAGCGTCGAGCGACTAGAACGCTGAAGTTTAAGATGCTGTATAATTTTTATTTCTGCAAATAAAAATTTGAAATTTCCTGAAAAACTTCTTTGTCTATTGCACTTGGAGACTACATATGTAGAAATTTAAAATTAAAAACTTCGTCACTCAACTTTTGCAAAAGTATGTACAAAGTAAGAAAGAGTAGTAAAAAATTTTCCAAAATTTCCCGAGCGGTGGGAAATTGCTTTAGAAATTTCGGGTATGTTTTACTGCCTTGCAAATGAGTTCAAAAATGTGTGATGAAATTTTTATGGAAAAATATTGATTATTCCGTGAATGGCAGCGAGTTGAAGTTCGATATTCGCGAAAAAAAATTTTTCTCATTTTTCACTTAATTTTAGATTTTAACAATGTTCCCCCAATTTTAGAGAAAAACAAACGTCATATTCGTATTCAGCACCCTCGAAAACATAAAGTAACATGGTTTTTAGCGATTAGAAGTGATCTGGTCACTACCATGTCATTTTAGGGGTGGTTGCCGCTCGCCTAATAATAGTCTTTCGTATTCCGTATTCAAAATTCGCAGACAAACGATACGAGGGTAAAAAAAAGGAAAAAAAGGATTTTCAAAAAAACTGCAACACTTTTTTTATTACTGTAATGACATACAGTGTGTAAAAGCCAAATGGAATAAATTCATTATTTCGGTTACTGTACATATTTATAAAAAATCCCGAAACACGTCAAATTTAAATTATAACTTGACATTCTTTAACGTGAAAATGCAACCCCTACCTTCAACCCCCTTAGAATGACAGGTACAACCCCCAATTTTTTAAATGGGAAGTATAGGCTTGTGATATATCATTTGAAAGGTCTCTTCATTCTCTATTCAAAAATGTTATTGTTTTTAAATTTAATGCAAAAATTAACATAAAAAAAATTAATATCATGTTGTTAGCGAAATTCGCTACAATAAAATCAAAAACTAAAATGTAATGCAAAACGTAATAAAATGTAGAACACGAAAAAGAACTATGAATGTTAATGAAGTAGATGTTCAAAATGTTCTCCGCGAACGTCTTGGCAACATCCTAATCTCAAATAAAACTGTCTTCTAACATTATTTAACATATCAGGCGTGATCGACCTAATCGCAAGCGTTATTCGTTCTTTTAAGTCATTTAAATCAGAAGGTTTAGTTTTGTACACATGGCTCTTCACATATCCCCATAAAAAGAAATCTAATAATGTAAGATCAGGTGATCGCGCTGGCCATTCAATCGATCCTCGCCTCCCTATCCACCGATTGGGAAATATTGTATCGAGGTACTGCCGGACATTAAGTTGGTAATGTGGTGGTACTCCATCCTGCTGAAACCATATCGTATTCGCTGGAACTTGAGGATTACCTGGATCAGGATATAAATTTGCCAACGTTGGAATGACATCATTTTGAAGTAGTGCCAAATAATTGTTGCCATTCAAGTTGCCCTCAATAAAAAAGGGACCAATTATATTGTTCCCTACAATCCCTGCCCAAACATTAACCTTTTGAGGGTATTGAGTGTGTTCTTCTCTCATCCAGTGAGGATTTTCCGTGGACCAGTAGCGGCAATTTTGCCGATTAGCATGACCGTTAAGTAAAAAAGTACACTCATCAGAAAACATAACGTCTTCTAATTGGATAATATTGTTATCCAACATGTCCATCATTTGCTCACAAAAAAAAGTTCTCCTATCAAAATCGTCTTCCATGAGCTCCTGAGTAGGTATCATCTTATACGGATGCAATTTATTTTCTTTTAATATGTTTGCTATCGATGTATGGCTAGCATTGAATGTAGTGGATGCCTGTCTACTCGATGTATGTGGGTTTTCCTGAAACTCAAGCAACACATCTAATTTGAGTTCATCGCTCAGTGCATTAGCAGCTGCTTTTTTTATCTGCCTTACATGACCAAACTCGCGAAACTGCTTTTCTATTTTACTTATTGTTCCTTGGGATATAGGCGGTAAATTAGGAAATTTCTCATGAAATAGGCGAGTTACTTCCTGTTGTGTTCGGATGTTATCTCCGTAACCAATCATTTGTAAAACTGTTATTTTATGCATTTCCGTTAATCTAACCATTTTTCAGAATTGAATTGAACAAACTTTATACTTAAATTACAACAATGACAACTTAAATAAAACAATTTACTACTGCTTGTTAAAATAGCGTTGCCACGGAAATTCTTTAAAGTTTTTTAATGGTTACCATCTAAAAACCACATTGCTACGGTTTTTGTTCACTTTCTCATTATCAAGACCTAAACGGGAAATAAGTTTTAAGTAATATTGTAATAAGTTCCGGGTATATTTTAGCGAATTTCGGTAACAACATGATATTAATTTTTTTTATGTTAATTTTTGCATTAAATTTAAAAACAATAACATTTTTGAATAGAGAATGAAGAGACCTTTCAAATGATATATCACAAGCCTATACTTCCCATTTAAAAAATTGGGGGTTGTACCTGTCATTCTAAGGGGGTTGAAGGTAGGGGTTGCATTTTCACGTTAAAGAATGTCAAGTTATAATTTAAATTTGACGTGTTTCGGGACTTTTTATAAATATGTACAGTAACCGAAATAATGAATTTATTCCATTTGGCTTTTACACACTGTATATCGATGTCTCGCGTTTACATTTCACACAACGGTTGATAATATAATAGTCTTACGTATTAATACTGCATCAATTATACAATATTGAATGCGGTAAGGGTAATGGTATAATATGAGCAACTCCTATATTGCGCATAACCGACATTTCAAACTATCTAACTATCACCTATCTTGTCTTCATGTTATCCCCTATCAATATAAGAAAAACTAGTCAGGATTACACAATATTTGCTGTTGCTATGTAATGAATATTTTTTCTGGGGAAATATCTTGGTGAATATCTTTATAGCTGAATACACATGACTAAAAAGTCAAGAAATAGTTCTGTATCTGTAGAGTAGGGAGGGTGAGTGTAGGCTCACAGCACTTAGGCCACATATGACCCATTGTACATCTTCCCGAGGAGTTGCTCTCCTAGGTCATCGTCCATCCTGTCCTTCTCAGGAAGGTGAGCAGGTCACCAGGAGACATCTCCTTTATATCGGCAGGGGTAGGCCAAGACTCACCGAACACACACTCTCTTATTGACGATAACTCCTGACACTCGCATAGGACATGTCTAACAGTCTCATCTTCCTGTTCACACATCCTGCATAGAGGTGTGTCCACTAGCCCCATAGTATGGAGGTGTTTCCTTAGTTGACAGTGGCCAGTCAGAAATAGTTATTTTTCGCAAATCGCTAGTAAATTTTGACATTCCTGTCAAAATTTCTTGAAGAAAAAGTCAGGACTTCCTTACTGTAAGGAAATGATATTTCCGTACAGTTGTTAGTGTTCTACATAATCCATAAAACGTCTGTATGCATTTTCGTACTTTTCTCTTGATTTCTTTGGCAATAATTCTAATGAAGCAGTATTCACTGCCCCAACCAGCTCTGGAGGAGTCCCAGGAATGGAAATTTCATCATCACTTATCATTTTACTTTCGAGAACACCAGCAATTAAATTTATAAGCGTCAAGTTTTACTGACAATTCAACCAGGGTAGGGGATCTCTGAAGGCGCACGGGTGCTGCCACATAAAAAGTCCCGTCAGTACTAAAATTTGTAATTTGATGAAAACTGTAACGCCATTAGTGGTAGTTGCAGATTCTTCCACATACATATTAGCGCTGACATCCTAACCTGACAACTGCCTGACAACCACTAACAACTGCTTATTTGTGTGTGAGTATTCGTATTTAGATTTTATTGTTCATAGTGGGACTTTTACTTGAAGAGACAATTTCAAGAATATGTTTTGTGAAAGACTGTAATGTGAGGTGCATACGGTAAGCTTTATCTCCATTTCAAAACATGTTCCATCAAATAGAAAGTAACAGAAGTAGCAGTTATTCTTCCACACATTATTCCCAGCATTATTGTTGAATTCCTAACATTTTTTTTTACTGTTTGTCATTGAGATATGTTTCATTTATTGTATACTTTTTTAATTCAATAAAATATGTAAACTTTATGATTATTGCTTTATTTTTCGCAATTCAGGCATTATATGATTCATTTTTTGACATTTCATTTAATTTTACTTGACTTTTCATTATTATTATTGTAATATTAATCTAATGTTGAGTAATTTTAAATGAAATATCAAAAAATGGATCGTGAATGTCATTTTGGAATGAAAGTAAAGTTACAGTAATTTTGAATATACCGCAAAAAACTGTAAAATTACAGGAATCTTCTTTTTCGGCTGTTAGCGAAGTTCACAACCTGATTTGTGCCAGGGGTACTGACGGGACTCTCAAGGTAGCGCCACCCGTATGAATAGAGGGCGCCACGGGTCAGTTTCCCATCTATACCTCAATACGTTTCCATAGTAACCCAAGTAATTTTATTAGGAATTTCAAAGCACCATTTATTTGGGAATAAAATTATCGCGTTTTTTTTAAATCAATCAATATCTGTCGAATTTTAAACGATTTGCGGAAAAATAGTATGTTTACCTCGTAGGAAAAGCCACATTCCTGGACTCTGTGTTGCTAAGTCTCGGCTTGCGCCTCGACTTAGCAATCTTCACAGTCGTCCAGGAATGTTAAGCTTTTCCTACCCGGTAAACAATGTACTATTGTTTAACTAGGCAGCAAAGTAGTAGATTGACTGCCGAGGAATTCAGCTAAGTATTGAGTATAATCACTTGGCTGCCTAGGCAAGAAAAGTAATACTTTGCTGATTGATATGTGTCAGCAAAATTAATATTTGCTGCCAATCGGAGAAAAACAATTTTTTTGTATTCTGTGTAAAAAATTTTAATTTTAAAATTGCAAAGCGCTTTCGGCTGTTACGCCATCATCAGTACATTACTCGTCAGGTAACTACAAAAAACCCATATCCAGTAAAAAATTCACAACAAATTGATGAAACAATTGAAACTTTTTCAAATCAAAATCACTCGTCAGGTAACTACAAAAAAACCCATATCCAGTAATAAATTCACAACACATTGATAAAACAATAAAAACTTTTGTCCACGACCACCTAATAATAAGTCAATATTTTACCTCCTAACAAAAGGTATATGGTACCCATATATCAACTGTCGTGAATTATGGTTCATAATACACTGTAGTGTATTATGAACTAGAGATGGGGGTACCTACAATGTGAAATAAACTATTAAATCTGTGTATTTTGTTCAGGAAATTTGTTTCTGACATATATCGTATCGATAAAATATTGTAATTTTTAGTATTGATACTTTTCATAACGACATTTTCTAATATTAAGTATTTTAAAACAATATATTTATAACGGTACGTTGTATTGATACTTTCTACAGTATCGCCCATCTCTATATATGTCAAATTATTTGATGTAGCTGCCACAACATTTTGAGGTTAGTAATATGCCAAATCGTTACCGACTTTTATTTAATAAAGAAATTAAGTGTCGTGGACAAAGTATAGTATTCTACTCGCAATTTATGGCCATAATTCACTCGGGTGACTTGCGCCCCTCGCCTGCGGCTCGTGACGCAAACGTCAACCATCGTGAATTATGACTATCATATATTGCTCGTTTAATAATATACTATTCCAAATTAAAATAACATGAAATATTTTTTTTATAAAATTTTCCCCTATTTGGGATACTGTCATAATTAGCCTCCAATAAAAGGTTATTCTTCTTTTTTGCACATTTTGTGTTAACTCAACTTCATGTCACTTCAAATTCGCGTTCGCGCTACCTTTAAAATTCGGAATGAGTCTGTAGGCACGCTTGCGCATTCAAGAAATCCAGTATGTACTCGGTTTGTGCTCTGGATGTGTTCAGGATTTGCTCAGCGAAAATAGCTAATACATAATACACAATATAAAATACAGTACAATGTTAAAAATGCAATACAATTATAAAACAACATTTAACTAAAATCGTAAAACAAAAAAATGTTTTTGGTTGGAATTAATAGAAAGCATAGTTAGATTTAATTAATTAAATAAAAGGGACATCGAATGCTCTTGCTTGCCTAGATCGGCTTGTTTTCATATTTTTGCCAAATAAACAAGTTTTCGTGGAAAAGAAAAAATTATCGATAAAATTTGAAGCACTCGTGGTATTACCTTTGATTATTTTTTTCACTTGTCAAAATCTGACATTTTGGTGGTTTTAACCAATAGCAATACATTATTCTAGCCAATCATTCGGTATTATACTGATAATTATGCTTCCTCATCGATAAAACCTTGTTTACATCGAAACGTCAAAATTTTACTTTGAATTTGTCATTATTGACAACTAAAAGCGCTTTCAAAAATCCTTTTAAATTGTTGAAAAAAATAATCTTCCCAAATACAACTCGCTCTTCAAATTTTATCACATAATTTTTTATTTTCATCACTCAAACTTGTTTATTTGAGGCAAAAACATTCAAACAAACCGAATTTAGATAAAATCACTCCTCCTAACGGAGTCGTGATTTTATCAAATCGGTTTGTTTTCATATTTTTGCCAAATAAACAAGTTTTCGTGGAAAAGAAAAAATTATCGATAAAATTTGAAGCACTCGTGGTATTACCACAGATTATAGAAGAGAACAGATACGAATGCCGGCAAAACATCAAAGGATTTTCAAATCCGATTTCAATGACCTTGGACCTTTAACTCGGTATGGCCGCGATGTTGCCAGTTTGAAATATTTTCAGAATTTCTTACCGAATTGCAATGTTGACTTGGAGACAATGACAATTTCCAGTGCCGGTTCTCTATTTTTCTTTCCGAATGAAATTTATTTGGACAGTCTATGTATGAGCAATACACTCCCCCGTGACGTTTATTCATTTTATTAAGATAATATACTAATATACACTATTTCCAGTTAATATTACCACAACCTACAATCGATTAGTCAAATAACACAAATAATATCGCAGATTGACAACTTCAAACTGAAGTGTCAAAACTGACGTTTTGTATTTTAATTTTTGAGCCAAACCGTCACGGTTATTGTTCATGGTTGCCAAAGATGGTTTGTGAAAAAAGTATATATTTATGGTAGGATTTTTATACATTATAATCTTTTAAATTGTAGAATTCTTTTAATGTTAATGAAATTGATTTAAAACAAGTAGTTGTCGAGTACCTATTTGTATCTGTATAACTATCACACTAAAAATAATGCTTATAAAATATTCGACGCATAATCGTGAATTGAGGGAAATATGATGCAAATTGATAACCCTGTTGAAAAGTTTCGCGAGGAGGCCCGAACGGAGTCGACAAACGACGATGGACCTTTAAATGGGTATGTCCACCCATCTCTCTCTTTTTTAATGTTCTCTGTCAAGCTTTCGCATCTGTTCTCTTTATAATCTGTGGTATTACCTTTGATAAAATTTATTGGTTCCATAACTGTTAATGGTATTCCCATTGCTCATTTATGGAGTCGATAACTATTGGTCGATTTATAGAATCTATATCTATGGACTTCATAAAATCTAGGGAAATTTAAAAATTTTCGATGTGTAACAATGGAAATCAACCATTGCGCTTGCGCTTTTAACGATATACAATTTGTCATTTTGACATTTCCATTCGATTGTTCAGTCTGTTAATTTAATTGTGCAATGGAAGAAAAAAACAAGAAGAGGAAGCGTTCTCGTAATTACACGGAAGACGAAAGGGCTGAGTTATATGCCATAGTGAAGAGACACGAAAGTGTGATAGAAAATAAAAAAACCGACGGTGCCTCGGTGAAAGCTAAGAAAGCCGCGTGGGACGCCGTGGTGAACACGTATAATTCACTGCAGAAGACGGGAGTTAGAAATGTGGGGCAACTCCAAGCATTATATGATGAGATGAAGCGGAAAGCAAAAAAAAGGGTAGCTGATGATAAGGTATATTTTTCAATTCGCAAAGGAATATTAAAGTAAACTTCCATTTCATAGGTGCAGTTGTATAAAACTCGAGGAGGAAACTATTTGAAAACCGCAACCGCTCTTGATGAATTAATTATTTCATCAAATCCAATGCGATTTCAAGGCCTCGTTAACCCTGCCGATGAGCTAGATATGAGATATTGTTAAGGCATCTGAAACATAAAACACTGCAGAGTAGAAAATATTTTACAAGGATAAATTCGTTTAATTGATAATACAACCGTACTTAATAGCTACCAGATTCTAGAGTTTTTTTTTTGTAGGTTGACAACAGTTTCAGCCCCCAATTATATTCAAACTCCTTATCAGCAGCGTCAGGTTTGTGTGAACCATCAGCCTCTTCTGCTCCTGTATTGGTAATTGCTTCGACTTCACGGGCAACCCTTTCCGATCTGGAAGAAATAGCACAAGAAGAAGAAGAAGTAGTAGAGGAAGAAGAAAAAGTACCTGAAGCAATTCCAGCACAGCAAGCACATAAAAAGATACATAAAAAAAAACAAAAAAAAATTGGAGGAGGAAGCGCTCGAGATAATAGCTTCAAAAGAAAAGGTCTACTTAAACATTGCCAATGTTTTACTTGAAAAACATAAAGTAGATTTAGAGAGGGCTAAAGTAGATCTTACGCTGAAAAAGAAGCAAGTTGAAGAAACTAACCTCTCAATAGAGAACAAAAAATTAGAACAGCAACTGTTCTTGAAAAAATTAGAAAAAAATATATAATAAAATTAAATTAAGTAAGAAATGTGTCTTTTTTTTCAATAGTTGTACGTAACAATTTATTTAACCGTTTGGATGCTAACTTAAATTATTGGTCTTATGCGTTTCTTGTTGATGTAGCAGCACCGCAAATTTGGAGTCATTCATCTTCGTCGCTATTTCAACTAGTCGCACTTTATTAAAAACTCTATTTTTCATGAATATTTTTGGCTAAATAATAATTCCCAGGAATCATCGATAAACTGAAGTTCTTAATTGAAGTTGAATGGCAACTATCTCAGGATGAAAGATTCTTAATAAAGAAAAAACCTACAGTGCATTATATTTCATAGAATACTTTATTCGCTGAACAAAGTGTTTATTAAAGAAGTTCTCACTGCACCATCAACATTATTCCTATCTGGAGTATTTTCTTCGTCACCATTATTTGGATCTTGTTCAAATTCTTTTTCTTCTTCGTCTTCAAAAAAATCATTTTCACCTAGGCAGATATTGTGGAGAACAGCAGTGGCAGTAATAACAGTTAATGCTGTTTCCACATTGATGGCCATCCCCACAGATAGACAAGGAAATCTTCTTTAAAATGCCGAAACACCTTTCTATTGTGTTTCTAGTAGAGCAATGTGCCTTGTTGTATTTCTGTTCTGCTGGTGTGGTTGGGTTCAACAACGGAGTTAACAAATACCTGGAACATTAAATAACGCTGCACTCTACTATTTCCTCAAAAGAAATATGTAGTATTTTTTCTATACGCTTGTTTATTATACTGTTACCTTTTACAAGCATATGCACTATCCCCAAGGAGATATTGCTGTCCAAATTCTTCATTTTCTAACTGTGCACGTAGATGACAGTCATTAAAAATGGTGGAATCATGTGTTGAGCTTTGCAACAACATTCCAGATGTATAATTTTGCATCGCAAATCATTTGGACGTTAATACTGAAATATCCTTTTCGATTCCTGAATACTTCTCCATTTTCGCCACCAGGTGAGGTTATTTTGACATGTGTACAATCTATTGCACCTATGACACGAGGAAACCCTTTAATGTTAAAAAAATCTTCTGCTGCTACATTAAGGTCTTCAGGAGTGGTAATAAAATGTCTCTGTAATTGTCCAATAGCAAGAGACACCTTTTTCACTATCCTTGACACTGTTGGCTGGGACACACTAAAGAAGTCTCCAGTTACCAATTGAAAACACCCTGTTGCATAAAACCGTAGTGCAATTAGCATTTGCATCATGGGGCTGATAGCACCATTTCTCTCCGTAGGTTTTTCCAACTTGCGTCCAATAACATCAACTATCCGACTAGCAGACTGCTTCGAAATTCGGAAGCGCCTTTTGAAATCGGCTTCATTTAATTGGGTGAAATAATCTGGCCGCTTGTACTTTCTTGCCCTAGGCTCAACCTCATCTTCTGAAGATGACGAACCCTCTAATAAGCGGGTAGCAAATCTTGGTAACAGATAATCCATCTATTACAAAAAAATATTAGTTAAGTTGAAACTGTATATGAATATCCATTGATAATTTCAAAGCATCATGGTAATATGAAATATATTGTTTCTCACTCAGTATAATGGTATAATATTTGCAAACACAGAAATTTCAGTATTTATGCACATATTTTTTAAGTTATGATTACAATAAGTAGCGATCAAGATCAAATAGTACATTACAACCATCTGTCAATTTACTTTCCTTTGATAATTAATTTATTCGATTGATTTCAGTACAGTACCGTGAAAAAAAACATCAAAATTGTTGCTTCATTTACTCCAACATTACCGCTAATTGTCATTCGATCTATAGCTTATGGGTCGATTTATGGAACCAATAACGCCTATTGAACGTTTAGGAATACGAAAACACACGATTTTATTGAACCAATAGCGGTTTTATGGAACCAATAACTCTTATTGGGCGTTTAGGAATACGGGCATTATTTAGAGTAATTTGACAGTTTCATGTTACTGACCATTAATGTGATAATTAAGTGCTAGTGAATGATGTGTGCAATGGAAGCTAATCACATGACATTTTCTGGTATTGAAATCCATGCCATTACATGAGCACTAATTAGTCAGGTTACCTAGTTCTACTTGTAACAATGAGGCAACATTTATTATTAATTTTGAAACATTTCAAATAACACTCGAAATAGCATGAAAACAGTTGGTAATATTGTTAATAAACAGAATACAAAGTAATGGACCCGAGTGAGACCTTTGGGGGTACTGGGGAAAATGCATAAGAATATAAATTATTGTTTTGTATCTATTGAGTGCTGATATTTAAGAAGCTATATAACCAATGCACAAAACCATATTTGCCATATGTATTAAGTTTACTAACAAACGCCAATTAAACTGAGGTGAAACCAAATTACTAGGATTATAGGATCTCAGAACAATAATAAGCAAGAAATATTTTCAAAAGATGATTTGTGAGCAAGATATCTCCTAAATCTGATTCTAGCCAGCCCGAGATACCATAATATTTTAAAAATGTATGCCACAAATTTTTTTAAACATATATTTAATAATAAAATCTAAACTCTCTTTGGCATAGGTATAAATAAGTTAATTTTTTTGTTACATTATTTCATTTTTTAACACTCGCTTATCAACTTAAGAAGTTGTTGTGTAATGTTGTCATTTTATTGTCTTCTGTAAATATTAATCCAATTGCACGTTATAAAAGTAGAATATTTACCTCTTTGATTTTAATTAATATTAAAATTTTATGAATCATAGAACTATAATTCATTATTTCTGTAAAAATTATTTCCACTAGAAAATTCAAACCCAAAAATAAATATCTTCCGTATGTTCCTTGTGGTATATTATTCATTCTTTTATTTTTTGGTGAATTAAACCACAATGTTTTGAAAGTATTTATTTCAACGTTTCGGTAGCGTTCCAGCTGAAACGCTGGAACCAAAAATAAATAAATCAATTGGTCCAACCATTACTTCAAATTATTAAATAATATCAATAAATGACAAATGCCATTACTGAAATATATTACTTGACTGGTAATATTATTATTGTTATTATTATTAAAAAGTGAGAATGGGCTAAGGCTATGCCGTAACTAGGAATTTAGCGCCCGCGGTCAGTGTTAGGGCGGCGCCCCTATTATACAAATTTTTCACGACATCTTATAACCAGTTGAAAACAACCTTTTTTAAATAATTTCCCTTTTTTTGGTCTCTTTAGGTACGAAAAGATTGAAGTCGACATTAAAACAAAATAATAAAATATAATAACTTAAAATACAAAAAAAAACAACTCTGATATTGATAGGTATTATACCAACTAAAATACGAAATTACCGAAAAACTAGGTAAAATATTAAAAAACAAAAATTAAAGATAAACTGACATCTGCAGAAAACATCTTAAGTGATTTATCAGTTAGAAAATAAGAATAATCTGAAATTTCGCTTTCTTCTCATTGTAAAATTTGGTTCCATATCTACGTACTCAGAAGTGTGATTAGCTTTCTACACGACATTTCTAAGCAAACCTCCCATAATGGATTGAATTAAAGCTTTTATTAAATACCGTTACAGATGTTCCCTGCAGAAGTACACTAATTTATAAATTTTACTTAAAATAGCGTTCCAGAAAACAAGAAGACATAATCTTATAGTGCAAAAGCAACATAAAAAAATAACTTAGTTAGAATCGGTAGTATCAGAATCTGAACTAGTTTGGCCTAGTAGTGCCCCTAGCGGAACTAACCATGCAATTTGCCTAATTCGACAGACAATATGCGGCATTGCCTCGATTACATTTTTTTTTTCATAATCTGTAAAATAGTTATTTTCCTAACTAGTGCGGAAAGTGATACTTTCCCGCACGCGACTGCAGTTGACCCGAACGACGCGGAGCGGAGTTCCGGCAAGCGGTCAAGTGCGGGAAAGACACTTTACGCATGAGTTAGGAACATTATTTTTTCTACGACCGTATATACCTACAAAAAAGTATACCAACCCATTTTTCAAAAATTATTTCCTTTCAACATACATTTACAAAACTTTTACTAAAAACTACTAATTATTATAAATATTAAGTAATATTAAAACACAATTTTTTGCATTCTGCAAATTACTTAAATTTGCCGGTCCAGTGGAGTTATTTGGTGTTAGGGTTATATAAAAATATCTTCATTATTTTATACATATTTCCAAAAAATAAAAAATGCAACAAAAAGTTAGAAAAGATTTTTTTTGATGGACTATTTTGTGAATATTTATTCACCTGTAGTCACAATAGTTATAACTTTCGAAGTAAAAAACTATCTAATAAGGTCAAAATTTGTATAATTTTACTTTCCCGCACTCATTTAGTGCGGGAAAGTGACACTTTCAAAACTAAAATGCGTGCGGGAAAGTGGGTTAAAACGCACGGTCGTAGAAAAAATATGGATTGATTGATAGTGCTGTTTTTTTTAAACAGTAATTTAAACTACATAAGCCTAATTAAAATGATTATTGTAATTATTGTATAAATGAATCTGGCTCTTTTCTTTCTTGTTAGGGAAAACCTTTTTTCTATCGAAGGATTTGGCGCCCTCCAAAATCTCGCGCCCGCGGCAAGTGCCGCCCTAGTTACGGCACTGGGCCCGCTAAGGTATGTATGTTTGTATGTAGCTTGTTCAATTGAAACCCATCTTTGGTCCAGGAAAAATTTATTGACAAGTACAGTTACAAATAACTACCACTACAATTGAGGCACATATCCCACTGTTTCACCAACCGATGTATACCCTGCTTATAGAATTCTTGTGGCTGCTGCTGGAAGAATTCTTTCACAGCGTTTTGTACTTCTGCGTCCGACTGAAAACGGTTACCTTTTAACGCCTTTTTTAGTGGCCCAAAGATGAAACTTTGCTGTAACCTAGTTTGTGTACGATACTATGGACAGATCCTATACTCACATCAACATTTTCTGAAATTGCTCTCATTGAAATTCGACGATTTTCTCTAATCAGGCCTTCCACACATTCCACATTCCTGTCTGTTGATGCAGTAATCAATGCACCTGGTCGTGGCTTATCATTCGTTCTCTCTTCTCCATTCTTAAATTTTCGACACCATTCCTTCACAGTTGGATATGCAAAACATGCGTTTCCATACACTGCTTGCATTCGCGTATAAATTTGCAACAGCTGCACACCTTCAGCACACAAAAATTGAATGACCGCACGCTTATCACATTTGGACGGATTGTTAACAACAAACGCCATTTCAAAGTCACAATACTTAAAATTTCTCCCTGCAGACTCCTGCACACCATTTATGCTTTGTATATAATCTCAATTTCGCTTTGACTATCTAGAGTCAAACCTAGGTACTTGTCTCCATTCAACGTTTTATTTTATTATGAAGGCTATTGAGATTGGTTTGGTGGGGTGGATGTTAAGTCCCACTTGCCTACAACAGATATTTGTATAGTTCAGATCTTTTTGTATGTCACAAAGGGTGTATTCGAATTTTCCCCTGGCTGTTATTATTGCCCTTGGGTGGTTATTCCGAAGTCAGTCAAACCACACAGAAGTGCTACTCTTCCCTGGTGACATCATCTGATTGTACTGCTACTCTGGTGGTGAGCAGCTTCGACATCTATTTGGAGGATGTGCTGTCTACACCTCTTCTTTTTATTGTTTTTTTGACAGCCTTATAAGGAGTATTTTCAAAAGCTCCTATAACCAAAAATGCACATACTCCGGTTTCTTGGATGTTTAGCACTTCGGATATCTTCAGTCAGTTGTACTAGCCCAGTCTCATTACATCTGCTTGCCCGGTAAGTATGCTGATGCGGGTGGAGAGATAGTATATCTAGAATTTCTCTAGGATTTCCGTTCTAATATAATTTCCAATAGATTTTTCTATCGTTTTGAGCACAAACGATGCTAGACTAATTACTCTGAAGGATTTTGGGTTTATTTTGTCCCTTGTCCCTCCCAGATTTAGGAATTAAGGTTTACTATCGCAATGCTTCTTGTATATAAACCAGTTCTCCTTTGGCATGGTGAGCATTAACCTGGCCAAGTTAATCCCCGCCCTCCTATTTTTTGTCAGTTTGGGTATATTGTCTCCTTTCGTCAAAGATTCCTTCACAAGAGTGCTGTCCCCTTCCTCCGACCCAAACTCCAACTCCTCCTCGGAAAGTGGCGACACCTCCTTAAGGAGTTTGGAGATGTACAGACTTTCTACACTATCAGAATCTTCGCTTTTTCCAGGTTTCTTCCCTTTCATTTTCTGAAGCCAAGAACGGGGATTTTCCCAAATAGGTAGTGAATGGTGAATCCCTTATTGATTTTTTGACAGAATATAGTCACCATTTCTGCTCTCAAAACCACAAAACAGACTAACCTATAGAAGTGAAAGTTTATAGGATGACCTTGAAAACAAACCCATCCACCTGAAGCGCTAGTTGCAATTGAGTTGTCTAAACAGGCCTGGCAGCTAAGGCCTTCAGCACAAAAAGGAAAGATTTTAAAATTAATCATTACTGTCATATAGTTGTCACCATTTTTTATTTACATCAGTTTTTTCTCAAGAAATTTTCTACTAATCATAGTATTGTATTATTGAAAAATGTGAAAACAAATTATAACAAAAATAGCATGAAAAAGTGTTATCTAACTTTAGGTTAGTGGAATCAGGCATCAGTAATTCAAATGAACAAACTTCCATTGAAGAAAATCGCTATGAAATAGTTCTGAACCCATCCACTGCGAACGCTGAAATTCTTCTTCCCTTAGTATGTTTCTTGGCCTCAGCTGCCTTGCCTATTTCGACGACTCAATTGCGACTAGCGCTTCAGGTGGATGAGTTTGACATCTCATTTTTTCATTCTAGATAATTCTATTAGACTTTCACTTCTATAGGCTAGACTGTTTTGTGCTCAAGACTACGCCATTGACCTCTTCCTTCATAAGGACCTTCCATTGGTTTGTTGTCATACCTTCGTTCTGCGCTCCTATCAAGTGTAGAAGGTTCTTCTCTTCTCTTCTACACATTTGTTTCTTGGTAGGAAAAGCGGTGTGCATTTTACCCCCTTAGCACACCATAAGTTCTGCCCCCTTCCAGCTTTCTAGCATCGGTACTGTCATCTGGAAACATTCTTCAGACTAGTGGTTCACAGTCGATTAGAACGACTTCTGGTCTGAAATGTATACCGCCAAACTGGAGTTTATGCTCCCATCCAGCATATATTTCTCTTACTATTGCCTATAGGGATTGATCGTCCTCAGAGGGTAGTCTCAGGGTACGCCTTTGGGAGAACCGACATTCTCGTTGTTTTTGCTACAGCTGAAGAAAGGTTGGCAATTTTCTCCCGGAAATTCACCAGTTGACAGTATGGGTGCCCCAGCCATCCTCCTCTCCTATTTTTCTCTGGTTTTGATGTTCATGTTGATAATGTAGATTTCCGTCTGTAGTACAGATGCAAACTTGGCACTTGGGCTCCATCTTTAGATACATCATTGAATTGTCACAGAGTTAAAATTAAATTAAAATCATTAGAAATTAAATGAAAACTTATATTCAGTTCATTCTTGAAAATACAGATTCTTCATTATTAAATTGTCTTCTAGATTGCACATAAATGTATAGTCAAAGGCACTCTTAACGTGCGGGTTCAAAGGTCACTAACCATATGTATCAAATCAGAAAACTCAGAGGTTACCAAAATGTAAGATTACACTGATTGACGAATTTCTACTTCTTCTTTCATTCTCGAAATAATCCATCAAACTAAGTACCATTTTTTTGCTTGAGACCACAAAAAAAACGGAAACCTGCTGCTTATTATTCATATTGTCATTTTTTATTGTCGAAGTGACAAAACTGACCTATTTAAATAAAAACTCTGTTGGTGAAAGACTTTTTAGAATCGCTGAAAACTAAATACATATCTTTCTTTTTACCGTCAAAATTGCATAAGTCTGTCTTATTTATCTAACGGATTTCATTTGGAAGTTATAATTAAACGCAATAAAAGAAAACAAAAACTGTGAGTATGTCTTTGTTGAATCGTATGACCCGCACGATAAGAGTGCATCTGACTATATACTTTCTAAAAGTGACTCGCATCATGATATATCCTGAGTCACATATTATAAAAGAGAACAGATACGAATCCCGGAAAAACATCAAAGGATTTTCAACTCCGATTTCAATGACCTTGGACCTTTAACTCGGTATGGCCGCGATGTCGCCAGTTTAAATTTTTTTTAGAATTTCTTACCAAATTGCAATGTTGACTTGGGAACAATAACAGTTTCCAGTGCCGGTTCTTCACTTTTCTTTCTGAATAAAATTTATTTGGACAGTCTCTGTATGAACAATACACTCCCCCGTGATGTTTATTCATTTTATAAAAATAATATACTAATGTACACTATTTTCAGTTAATATTACCACAACCTACAATCGATTAGTCAAATAACACAAATAATATCGCGGATTGACAACCTTCAAACTGAAGTGTCAAAATGACGTTTTGTATTTTGATTTTTGAGCCAAGCCGTCACGGTAGGTAATTGTGCATGGTTGTCAAAGATGGTTTGTAAAAATAGTATATATTTATGGTATGATTTTTATACATTATAATCTTTTAAATTGTAGAATTCCTTGAATGTTAATGAAATTGATTTGAAACAAGTAATTGTCGAATATTTGTATGTGTATAACTATCACACTAAAAATAATGCTTATAACATATTCGACCTATGATCGTGAATTAAGGGAAATATTATGCAAATTGATAACCCTGTTGGAAAGTCTCGCGAAGCAGCCCGAACGGAGTCGACATACGACGATGGACCTTTAAATGGGTATGTCCACCCATCTCTCTCTTCTTTACTGTTCTTTGTCAAGCTTTCGCATCTGTTCTCTTTTATAATCTGTGCCTGAGTTGTATATCAAAATGATGTTTATTTATTTCAATTCCTTAAATTAACTCCTGACGATAAATATGTTGTCGAGTAATATATGATGGTATATATTTCTGTTATGAAATTAGTTATATATTGCTTCAATTTAATAATCCAGAAATAATTATTTTTCAGATGGAAAAATTGAAGCAAAGGGGAAAACATCGCATTCGCGCAGAAAATGAAATAATTCGTAGACGCGAACAGGAAACTCGTTATAATGTACTGTGGAATGGCACTGTAAAGTATTTTGACAATTGGAATAAAACTTGCACTAAGTTCCAAGAATGGACTTCTCCCAGATATTATAATGAAAATAACAAATTATTATCCGACATAAAGAACAAAAAAGAAAAGGAAGATCAGTTGATGAAGAGAAAGGAGAAACTAAGAAAATTATTAGAAGACGAAAGAAGATCTTATGAAATTGAAATAATGGTACATAAAAATAGGTATGTGGTTGACAAACCTAAGAGGGATAACTTGCAGATATCCACAAATGTTTTAAAGGGAATTAATGATAATTTTAAGATAGAAGAAGAAAATAAAAGAAAACGAGAGGCTGAATTGAAATTGTACCAACAATGGAGACGAAATAATCCAATTGTCAGACAGTACGAATCAAAATATAATTGTAAAGATTTGAGATTGAGTTGGTTAGATCAACAAATAGAAAAACAAATGGCAATTGAAAAAGAAGAAGAAGAAAATCGAAGGATCTTGAAAGAACATGAAGAAAAATTGAAATATGAATGGGAAAAAGAAGAGTATGAGAAAAAACAGCTCGATGAGAAAAGAGCACAACTCAAGGCAGATTTGGAAAGACAAATGTCAGAATTGCAAGAGAAACAATTAATTTGTAATAATTTAAAATACAAAGAGGATGCTGAAGTGCGACAGCAAATATTGTTGGCAGACCTTGAGGAAAAATATAAACTAGAAGAACAACGGCGGCGTAACCAAGAATGCGTATTATTTAATATTCGTCAACATAGAAGAAAGCTACAACAGAAAACCCAAGATATACAAGAAAACCTTGCACAAGATAGACGTTTGGTTTCAAAATTAAAAGACTTAGAGTTAGAAGATATTATTGAAGATGAAATGAAGAGAAAGGAGATACAAGAAGGCATAAAAGAGTTTTTAGATATTTTACATCAACAACAAAAATTAGAAATACTTCGGAAAAAACGTATGGAATTCTTATTTGATTCTGAAGCAAAAGCAATGTACGAGATGCAAGAAGAATTATGGAAACAAGAAGAAATGAACCGAAAAAAATTGATTGAGGAAGTTATGGACTCGGTGAAGAAGCAAATAGAATACAATTTGGAAAAAAATAAAATTCATCAAATAGAAATTTTAAGGGAACGCGAAGAAATTACTGGAAACATAGAACAATATCATCAAGAATTGAATACCTTGACAGAAATTGAACAAAAAAAGAAACGCGAAGCCAGATTGTCAAGACAAGATGAGAAAAAAGTTAAAATTGCAAAAGAAAAATCTGTGGAAAACCTCAGAAGGAAGGAACTCTACCAAGAATTGGAATCAATTCGCAAGGAAGAAGAAAAATTACAAAAAGAAATTTTGAGAATTCAGCAAAGACAAGGTCCAATTAGACCACCTAGAAGTAGATTGTTTCTTTAAATTCATACTTATATATCTGTTGGCTATTTTTAAATTGTGATAGTTTGTTCTAACTTTATATTCAAATATATTTTCAATGCAAATGTAGATCTAGAATTCACGAACCAAATAAATTTGGCAATATAATAATACTGCACAATATTGATTATTATTAAACGAGCAATTTATGATACCTATTATTCATGATGGGTGAAGTCACCCGAATTGGCCATAAATTGCGAGTAGAATACTATACTTTCTCCACGACACTTAATTTCTTCATTAAATAAAAGTCAGTAACCATTTGGTATTACTAACCTCAAAATGTTGTGGTAGCTACATGAAATAATTTGACATTATATAGAGATGGGCGATACTGTGTAAAGTATAAATACAACGTACCGTTGTAAATATATTGTTTTAAAATACTTAATATTTGAAAATATTGTTATGAAAAGTATCAATACTAAAAATCACAATATTTTATCGATACGATATATTTCCTGAACAAAATACACAGATTTAATAGTTTATTTCATATTGTACCCTCATGTCTAGTCAGTGTATTATGAACCATAATTCACGACAGTAGATATATAGGTACCATATACTTTTAAATTAATTTGGTAAATTATGGATCTTTCTAGTAATTTTTTCTATTTTCCGCAATCTCATTTAATGCTTCTCGTTTCTTCACTCTATCTTTGTAACACTTGCTTTTAACATCCCATAGTTCTGGTTTATTGTGGTACATAGCAATTAATACATCTGTTTCATTTTTCTAACATTCCTTCTTATCACCGATTTCATGGTTATACGATGCGAATCTATAGAAAACTACTCAAAAATTGCTCGACACTTCTTCAAAAGTAGATGACTGGTTAACTAATGCAATTTATTACATGCGAGTCGGAACTTGCAGGACTTGTAGTGTTTACATTAAACGTATAGATATGTAGACACATTACCTGACACTGATACATATATCTCGGACATAAATTGTATGGGTGTTTACATTTACAAAAATCACTCTCTGACATAAATATCATGCAATGAATGTCAGATGTAAACTTTTCTTACAAATACACTCAAAAATGACTTAATCGTGGAAACCACTAAAATTCATTTCTGTTAAATAATATTTCTGCACATTTTCAGTGGAAACTTAATGTGTGGTCGTAAGAAAATGATGTTTTTATGGTTGATTCCTAGACATATAGGTACATAACCTCAAACTATTTAGGAAAAATTACCAACATAGAAGTGGGTACTTGCAATAAAATGGTCTTCACAAGCATAAGCAGTAGTATTTGTTGAAATACCGTCTTATAGCTTGCAACCATAATGACCTTCTCTTAAGAGCATTTTGCTTGCGCCACCAGGTAAAGTAAGAGATATTTTGTATGCATTTTTAATAGACGTCTATTTACACTTTGGAACATTGCAATACTTGGAATGTAGAGTTTTTTTTTTGGCTTTATCTATTTTTTAAGCTCACAGAAACAAATTATGTCACAAAAACTCAGAGCGTGATACACGAATAAGAACGTAAACAAGGAGTGACGTTAACGCGCTTTGGCGGAATTTCAAATTTTATTATTTTTAAAGTCGTTTTAAAAGTTAATATTTTTTTGAAAAAATAAGCATGCAAGGTGTTAGGAGATCTGATAAAGCGTCAATTCCCACCAAATAGGAAAATTTATGGCATTTGAAGATATCTAATTTGTACTGATCATGCGCAAATACGCCGAAACCGGTCTACAATAGTTATTTATATAGTCCAAGGGTATACACATAAAACCTTAATATCCACAATATAGGGAACACCCCTACATTTGTAACGAGGGTAAGACAAGAAGTTTTAGATATCACACTGGCATCACAGGATCTAAGACATATAGTAAAAGATTGGAGAGTATCGGGTGAACCGTCTCTCTCCGCTCCGATCATAGTATCATAACATTCAAATTAGAACTGGGCATACCCGAGGCAAGCCTCAGGAGAATACCAAGAAAAACAGATTGGGACACTTATAACACCAATCTTAAAAGAAATCTAGCACAAATCCAGAGGAAAGGAAGGGCTAAGCACCATCTCGACCTGGAAAATGAGCTAGAGGATCTGAACAGGGCAATAATCGATGCGTTTGAATCGAGCTGCCCTCTTCAAAAACAACAAAGCAGCAAAGATGCGCCCTGGTGGAACAAACATCTGTCAGAACTAAGATCTCAAACCCGGGACCTTTTCAATATAGCAAAACTCACCGGAGACTGGCAGAGGTACAACGAGGTGAGAAATACCTCTTACCAGGAAATTAGAAAAGCTAAAAGAAATAGCTTCAGGAAATTCTGTGAAGATATAGACGCAACACCTGCTGCGGCCAGACTTTACAAAGTTATGGCGAAAAGTAGGGTCAACACAGATATGGCTTTGAGGAAGCCAGACGGCAATTATACCGAAAAATGAGGGGGAAAGAGTTCGACTCTTACTAGAAACTCATTTTCCTGGGAGCATCCCAAATAGTGGAGACAATCCTCTCGAAGCTCATAATAGACCTTCGAGGGCAAGTATTACAATGACCAAACACATTTGTAGTAACGATAGGTTGAAATGGGCCATGAACACCTTTTCACCCTTCAAGACACCGGGAGCGAATGGAATTTTCCCAGCATTGCTCCAGCAAGCTCAAGACGAAACTCTACCGCGTCTGGCTAGAATTAGTCGAGGTAGCTTAGAACTGGGTTATATACCAGAAGCATGGAGAAGGGCAATAGTAACCTTCCTTCCAAGAACTGGGAAAAGGGACACAACAAACCCCAAATCCTTTAGATCAATTAGCCTAACATCGTTTGTACTCAAAACGATGGAAAAAGCAATTGACAACTACATTTTTTTCTAATGAAATGATTATAATTAATAAACAATTTAATTCAGGACACATTATTTAGATCAATGAGAAATCAACACAAATTTAAATTTTTTATTAAACAGCACATAATAACATGACAAATAATTCTATATTATCAATTTATCAAACATTTATATATTATTAATCTACTACTCACATTAATATATTTAGGAAAGTAAATCCAATATCACATCAAATTGCACATTATTTCAAAGTTATTCACAAAAACTGCAAAAATTTCAATAAAAAGAAGTTAGAAAGTAGATTCTCCAAACAGGAACAGGTCTGAAACAAAAAGAATAAAATGCAGTACCTACGGTTACAAATAAAAAAGAATTATTTTTGTCCTAAATCCTAAAATTATGAACCACTGTTTAGTTTGATTAATATCAGATGGAAGTTTGAAAAAAATTTTATTTTTAATACGAAGTGGCCAAAAATATTTACTATCGCAATTTTTTGCAATACATTTATAATGAGTTATATCTGGTGATGATATTTTGAAGGTTCACTTACTGTTATTTCCTTTATTATAACTAAAATCCTGAATAAATCTATGAGTAAAATAATACCACTCGCCATTTTGTTTTGTTGACACTTTCTTCATGGAGACTAGATACAAGGATATTAGATGAGAATGACTCCATGACTTTCTTGTAACTTGTTTGACAAGCAAAAGCTAGATTCACACCAGCCAATGTATGATCGATTTTGTATATTCTCATTTCTAATAACTTAAAAGTTGATATACTAGGATATTTGATAATATTTATCGACATTGAAGGATAAATATTGCAGTGTAATGTAATTTATAATATTTTGAACCAATTTATTCCATTTCCTTTATGTAAAAAGTCTTGTAGTTCTCGCGACCGCAGCGACTCGGTGCGCGGGTGGTGGCACAGAAACGTTATACCGTATACCACCTATGCTTCAATCCGTCTCTTTTTTATTTTGTCTATGGAGTGAACCTAGATTTGTCAACTCGAACGGGAGAAAAGACCTAGCAACAATCATAAAAACAAATGTAAAATACTATTTTAAAAATTTAAAACTAAACGACAAAAACAACAATAAAGTATTCTAAGTTAGTAATAATAAACTTGCATATCAGAAAAAGATCATATATAATTAAATATTCAAGTAAAGTAATAAAAAAAATTGTCTAATGAATTTGATTGCTCAGCCAATATAAAAAAAAAACTTAAAACTAAGAGACACATGGTTGTTGATTTTAGAAAAAATTGAAACACGTAGTTATTGATAGAGAGCTAATTCATAGACGAGAGTAGCGAGGCTAGGAATTCAGCCAAGGCAGTCAATCTACTTTGCTGCCAAGCAGGGCCGTGTCTGGGTATATGGCCGCCTGCGTGCCAGTCTGTATGGCCGCCCCCAGGATTACATTAAAAAAACTACTTTAATTTTTAATGTTTATTATTATACACAGGGCATCAAACCGGGAAAAAAATCAGTTTTTGGTTAACCGAAATCGAGAACGAAAAAAAATATTGGTTTTGTTCCCAAAACCGGTTTCTGAAAAGAAAAACCGGATAAAACCCGGTTTTATGAAATTTAAGAAAAAAAAATGCACAAAATAAACATTTTTTTTATTTAAAATTTAAACAAAAATAATAACATGAAAAAAATTATGGTATTGGTTTTATAATCACAGACAAAATTATCAAACATAAAGAACATAGGAATACGATAATTTAAAATCCTAGGTGTCGCTCAGTGACAATTTAAAATTATTTGATTTTAAAAAATCAAATCTTACGTATTATTTATTGATATTGAAAATAGTAAAGGTTTTTGGTTAATTAACCGGTTTCATAAAATTATTTCAGTTAGGTTACCGGTTAATTAGGGAAATCTTTCAATCTTTCAATTATCGCGATTGAAAGTGAAATTGCTGAATCTTCACGAAGCAATTATTAAATAAAGTACATATTAAAAGTTAATCCCACGGGATTTTTTACTGGCAAAATCGTCAATTGCTTCGTGAATATTTAAAGATTCAGCAATTTCACTTTCAATCACGATAATTGAAAGATTGCTCATACGTTCTTGCGTCATGGAAGTACGTAGGTAATTTTTTATGATTTTCAATTTAGAAAAACTACGTTCTCCAGACGCAACTGATACAGGCATGGTCAATAATAGTTTTAAGCTTGTAGATACATTTGGAAATGAATTTTGTAAATTGTGTTTGTACAAATACTTTAGGAGTTCTTCGGGTTGTTTCCTATCTTTTATAATTATTTTCAATGAAATTAACTCTTCGTATAATTCTGCTCCGTTTATGTCGCACGATTCGCCATCCTTGAATTTATTATGAAAGTCGAAGCAACTTTTTTTTATGTCGTCCTCTCCTATTTCAACAAATTTATATAAAAGTCCGAAAGACTGTTCGAAATTGGATAATGTTTCAAATCGAGTAGTAACAGATGAAATGGCTGTATCCAATATTACATAGAAAAAATTAATTTTGAAATTTTCTTTAGCAGTTAACTGAATATCCTCATCTCCTTCATAGTCAAATTGTTTTCGCTTATGGCGTCGACGTAGATTAATTTCAACAGGAAATTCCGGTTGTATTTCAAGTGATTCACATAATTCATCAGCAATTTTCAAATACTTTTCGAAATTTTCATCATTTCTAATACTTTGGAAAAATCGGATCACACACAGGACACAAAAAACGATTTATCCTCGCTAGTCTATAGACTAATACGACTAATAAGACGAATAAGACCGCTTACGCGACGCCGGTCAATTGAAAAAACTATTTCGGCTCTTCGCTCGTGCAATGTTCGAAAAAATTCGGATTCGCTGCATGACTAGGTATATAAATACTACAACGACATAATCAGTTTTTATACATTTCTTATTTCCGAGAAACTCTTTTTAGATAGATTAGATTAGAGAAACTGTTTTTACTTCGTATCTTAATGAAAACAAACCGATTGTATTTTTGCCCAGTAAACAACTTGTAACGATTTGGCCGCCTCTTAATTTCGGCCGCCTGCGTGCGGTGCACGCAATGAACGCCCGTCAGGCACGGCCCTGCTGCCAAGTTGAACATATAATTTTTTCTCCGATTGTTCATAATGATATAGGAATATATTGTATTTGCAAATTATTACAATTCCCACAATCTCTTTATTTTGGCTGGTTGCTATGGAAATGTATAATCACAGGCAGCAAAGTAATCACTTTGCTACCTAGGCAGGAAAGTAACCACTTTGCTGCCTAGGCAGAGAAAGTAATACTTTGCTGATTGATATCAGTCAGCAAAAGTAATATTTGCTGTCAATCGGAGAAAATAGTATATTGTTTTATTAGGAGTAAAAGTATAACTTTTTGTGGCGAGTCTGAATGTTTGATGGCCGAACGTTAGTGAGGCCGACAATTTCAGACGAGCCACAAAAAGTGCTTTTGCTCCGAATGAAACATGCTATTTTTTCCGCAAACGGCATCCAGACTATAGAACTAATTAATATTTAAATAAAAATTCAAAACGATTGCAACGAAGTTGATAAATTCAGAGAATAATAATTATAAAACTGCGCACTACATTTCCGTGGTTACTGGTTTTGTGATTGCCAAGTCAAAAACAAATTTGACAGTTCAATAATATTTTATAATGTCAGAAATATTGTAAGTGATTTAAAGCAACAATTGGACTGTGCATTTTTGGTAAGTACTTGAGCATCATAATTTCGTTTGTTGTAGTAAAGTGTACTGAAATTTTCTTTTAGATTATATTATGTCGGATTCAGAACCCAACTGTACACCGCCCGACGTTGTTGACATTTCTACTTTTTTGTACGGCCGTCAGCGTACAAAAAAGTACTTTTTTGTCCGCTCACGGCCGTACAAAAAAGTGGCGTCTGTGAAATCATACTTCAACATCATGAATTGACGTTAATAATGTCTACTTTTTTTAACGTTTGCGGAAAAACAATATTTTCATTCATGTCATCATCTTTATTAAAAATATAATCTAATGGACCTTGAAAATTTCACTACTATTTAAGAACTCAATTTTTCTTGATAACGGTAGCTGGAAAGCAAATCTTTGAAAGTGAAAATATAAAAAAATTGTGGTTTTATTTCCCAAAAAAATAACGACAAGAATAATGAATATACGACAAAGACCATACTACATTTCTATTTAAACCTGCCCCAAAACAGAAAAGTTAATAATATTTTTTATAGTCATTCATCTTGTATTTGAAATTCAATAGTTCCTAGAAATCTAATTAGCTTATTTCCTTCTTCTGTCTATCATAAGCTTTGATTTCATGTTTTCAATTAACATATTTCAAATTATCGATATGTCCTTGTAAAACACTTTACTCCTCCTGTTATGTATTCCTTATTCATTTTGTCCGCTACTTGCTTAGCTGTTTTCATCATCATTTATTGGAAATTGATAATAAATTTCATTTATTGTATTCAATTCATTTCTATTTATCTAGGTATAGCTGTCCTCATAGAGAATCCTTTACACTTCCTCCTTTATATTATACATACACTATAAATAACAATGTATATTTCTGCTGCTTAATCCGATTTCAACCCAAACGAGATTAAAAATATAATGTCAAATGAATGTTCATTCCATCTTCAAGTCAGATTGGGTTCTCCCTACATGCGCACAATAATTATGCACAAAGCAGCGAATGTTATATTTAATTCACATTAATATTTCAGATAAAATGAAACCAATATCTTTTAACAATAAAATTCAAGTCTACTAGGTATCATGCATAATATAAACTGTTGTTAGGTATGAATAGAAAAGATTTGGAGATACCTAAAACAAGATAATGGGAATAAACCAATTTTATTCCCACAATATGAATAGCACACAATACTGACAACACCCTTTGTTTGTAACCCACATCTCGATGATTAGAACTTGTTTACCAGTGAAACAATGTTTTGTAAACACTAATTTTGTATGCTCTTTTGACATTTCACAGTAAATCACCATTTTCTAAATACAATTTAAATAAATAAACAAAGTATCCTCATATTAAAATTACGTCACAAAATTCACAATAGTCAAATAAAAGATCCATATCAGCATAAAGCAGAATAACCAGATAGGGTTATTTTCTGTCCATATAATGTCTGTATATTGAAAAACATCTGTCATCTGTAAATTGATGTGAGGAGTCGATATGAGGGGTGTTGGCACATTTATTGGAAAATACCGATACCTTCACATGTTACTTGTTTAATAGATTTTTTATACATTCATCTCTAAATTATGTAATAATAATTGAAGGATATATACAAGAACCACAAAAAAATAGCGTTTGCTTTGGTTTTATAACAAATATATTGTTTGGGTCTCAGAATATGTAATTTTCCTGAAGCAATTTGAAACAAATCAATTAAGTAGATTCTGATTATTCCTTCAAATTATGTTTAGAAAAAGGTGATTCGCTGTGAATTGCCGTAAACACAAATTGGTATTTACAATCCATTGTTTCACAGGTGAACAAGCTCTGAATACCTAGTTCTAAATTCCAGGATGTTTACTTTAAGACGAAAGAGTTGTTATACCAGAGATAAAGTGTTGGTAGTCCTCTTATTTTTTTTTAATCAAACCACAATAATGTTTTTTTATTTTTTTTATTTCGACGATTCGGTAGCGTTCTAGCTACCGTTGCCAAGATTGCTCACTGATCGAAGAGCAGAATCATGGCCCAAAATAGTATATTATTAAACGAGCAATTTATGATAGCCATAATTCACGATGGGTGACGTTTGCGTCACGAGCCGCAGGCGAGGGGCGCAAATCACCCAATTGAATTATGGCCATAAATTGCGAGTAGAATACTATACTTTGTCCACGACCATTAATTTATTTTATTAAATAAAAGATTGAAACGATTTGGTATTACTAACCTCAAAATGTTCTGACAGCTACATAAAAATATAATTTGACATATATAGAGATGGGTGATACTGTAAAGTATCAATACAACGTACCGTTATAAATATATTGTTTTGAAATACTTAATATTAGAAAATATCGTTATGAAAAGTATTAATACTAAAAATTATAATATTTTATCGATACGATATATGTCAGAAACAAATTTCCTGAACAAAATACAAAGATTTAATGGTTTATTTCATATTGTAGGTACCCCCATCTCTAGTCCATAATTCACTACAGTGTAGGTATTATGAACCATAATTCACGACAGTTGGTATATGGGTACCATATACCTTTTGTTAGGAGGTAAAATATGGACTTATTAGGGGGTCGTGGACAAAAATAGTTTATCAACCATACGGACTAATTATTTAACAGTTTTTTGTAGTTCTGTACGGAACTCTAGATGACTCTGGGTATATTATATGCCGAATTTATAACTACCCAAATGAAAACTAAAAAAAAAAACAAAGGAAATCAATATTATACATTTTTATATTTGTTTAGTCCTGATGTGATTTGTCCATTTTTTTTTAATTCTAATGTAAATATATGAATGTTTGTTATTAATAATTTTATTATTTCAATTATCATTATTATAAATCAACTATTCACCTCATGGATTCTCCAACCTCTTCTACAGAAGCTCTCTAAAAAAATTGTCTGGACATGTATCCAGCATTAACCCAGATCTCGACGACGCAATACATTTTTCGGTTTTCATTTCCAAAATTATTCACTATTTCCCTTGAATATTCTCTCTATATCACGATTTTATTTATTTTTCATTTTTGAATTTTTATTAAACCTGCTCACTAAATCAATAACGTTTCCACGATTTTCATTTGTGATAGGTTTCACAAATTCATGTTTGTTCTTGATTATTCTGTAAATAGTGCAATAAAATTTGTATCCACTTAATACTTTTGTAAGAACTTTATAGATTGGCGAAATCAGATCATCTTTAATTTAATGTTTTATGAGTATGCTGCAAAATATTGATACGGGACTATTCACCTGTCCTTGCAAGACCTTTTACTCTTACTCCTACATAAATATTTTTATTAAAAATTGAAACAGATACGCTAATGCAAAATTTTCTATTTGAAATTCAATGTTTGGTTGGTGTGTCGGTATTGAACTAAACCAATACCATCCCTCCTAGAAACAATTATTTTCCAATTTTTTTTCGCGGAAATGCATAACTTCCATTTTTCCCGACTTTAGAATAGCTGAAACCAGTGTCAAGAAAATACGTTTCTGTCTTACATTTTAGACAATTTTCTAAACAAAAACACGAAAAAAACTTGACGTATAGACGTAGTAAAACAGGGAGTGGTTCAAGTAAAAAACTTACTTATAACTGAGCAGTCTACCTAAAACTAGACAGGAAGCTTATAAGTTTGCAAAAAATGAAGGTTTAATAATGCCTCGACTACTTCACTGTCGGACAAAATTTAGAGGACGTACAAGTAATTTGGATATATTTTCGCAATGTTATTTTTTTGAAACAGATTTGGGCACGTATAGGTGTTCTGAATGACAACAATGGCGACCTTCGTTTTTTGTTGCAAAAGAAACCTGGTGTGAAAATAGCTATAAAAAGAGTACCTATAGGAAGGTAGGACTCAGTTCTTAAATACCTATTCTATATGGAGGGTTCTTTTTGGATTAGCTCACGATAATCGTATGAACGAATTTGTGTTGGTGTAGGTATTGTCATGGGATGGTTACCAATGTTTTTACTTTAATGCTATGCAGCCATCTCTGTCTAAAATTTGGGAGACAGCATGGTACAGGTCTGTCTTAAGATTTTTGAAGCGATATTGAGTTGATAAGAATATATATTATCCATTGATCTGTGTTAAAGGTCGGGAAGAGGATTAAACTCAACTTTGGCATTGTTTATATTCTAAGGTTTCTATATTAATAAAACGTCAACAAATTGAATAAGAAAAATTATTATTTTTCTTTTTTTTTCATTAATTATATATTCCCACAGGAGTTTTTTGTGTGTTTATGTTTAAGAAAGTGTTTAAAATATGAAGCTTAAAAACGTTTTCGTGTAGCTGGTTTCAGTTATTGTCAAGTCGGGAAAGTGGTGTATTTCCGCAGACATTTTTTTGTGATTTCGTTTTTGGGGAAGCATCTACAGGGTGTCCACGACGATTGAGACAAGTAATATTTCAGAATTGGGCAGTAGTAGATAATTATAATTTTGGGGGTGTGAACATAATAGGTGATAATGCTACTCTTAGTGCCTTAAAATGTTCACTGAGGGAACGGGAGAGAATCAAGATAGATTTTACACTGCGGGTAGGCGTTTTAAATATTTGAAGGCCAATTAGCCGCTCTAGAATCTTATGATGCCATCCCGTACAAACAAGGAAAAGCAAAGTGTTATATGGGGACTGGTGAATGTTTTACCACCCTTCACCTCCAAAATCTCACTTTGCAATGGTGCAACATCACCAAGTGGCCAATAGAGTGTTCTTTAAATCTTACTATTTGTATGGAGGATGGGGAGGCTAGACATGTAGGTATATTTTCCTTGTGAATGTTATTTTTAAATTTTGCAAAAACATTGCAATGATAAACGTAATTGGTAGGATATCGAAGTGGTGGGAAGGGTGGGCATGAATATATGTATAGTAAGTTTTTATTTTATTTATCAAAACATTTTTAGAACGGCAAAGGTTTTTGAATGGATTGGAAAAAGTAAGGTGAAGTTTTGAAGTCAAGCTTCGAGTTCAAAGTGGACAGAGGTCGATTTACTTCTGACGATGCAAATGTTATTTGTGAAACCGATAGAGTAAAATGTTATATGTTTGTTGTGGGATTTCTGATTTAATGGTTTTATTTGATTTTCATGAAAATATTTCACGTAGTAAGGGTTGGAACAATTTATTATTCTTTTGGAATCGGAGGAGAATACAACTGTTTAAAAGTGTACCAGGCTCCTTATAACCTCTTGCTCATCCTTGTTTATATATGCTCGCATTGTTGGCACAAGGATCACTCAATTTCAACCCGATATTGAATTTCCATTCATTTATTTCGTATTTATATATTCAATTTCTTTCTTCAAGTAAAGCCAATTTTTGGGTATACAAAATTCTGAAGAAGAGATAAAAAATCTAAATATGACAATAGAATTTGGATAACTTTTATAGTTATTGGGTTATATTTTTTTCAATGTTCAGTCGTTTTTAGAGAAAAAGCAATGACTTACAAAAGGTCATAATTTTTAAATCACTGTTGTCAGGTTACTAGGGCAGCATTGAAGAACTTGGTAGTTATTTTAAGATCAAAGCTTATGTTTCACTGCTCCCAAACCATGAAGATTTTCTATTTTCCCTTGTCGTGTTTCTCACACCTGAATATCATTTGAAACCAAACTTCGTCCACTTTTAAATCGAAACTTGTCCTCAAAACCTAACCTAGCATTCCCAAATCCTATCAAAATCCTTTGCCGTCCTAAAAATGTATTAGAGAATAAAAAAAAACCACCAGAAATATATTCATATCAACCCTTCCTGCCCCTTCGTTATCCCACCATTTACGTTTGTCATTGCAATGCTTTTGCAAAATAAAATAAACACTAACTAGAAAAATATTGCCGAACTTCCATATCTCAATACATTAAAAGCCGAAAGCTGTCCCTACAATGAGATTGAAAGAACAGTATTGGATACTTGGTAACGTTGCACCATTGCAGCAAGTGGGATTTTGGAGGTGAAAGGTGGTAACAAATTCACCAGTACTCAGACTTTGCTCTTCCTTGTTTGTACGGGTTTGCAACGTAAGATTCCTGAACAGCTTATTGGCCTTAGAATATTTGAAGCGCCTACCATGCAGTGTAGTTAAATATCTTCCATTCGCTGTGAAACCGGTAGAGTAATATATGTTTTGTTTATGTCGTGGAATTTGTTATTTTATTGATTTCATTCGATTTGTATGCTACTACTACTACTACTAAGTTGCAGACGAACCTTGTCCTGGACAAACTCAAGCCAAGGTTCCGGCACTGAGGCCACTGGCGGGCCCATTGTGCCATTCCTGCTACCTAGACATCCATAAAGCCGAGCCCTTCAATAAAGGCCACAACCTTTTTCAATGGATGCCTGCTTGTGTCTCCAGGGGCCAACACAGGGACTCCGAAGACTCGCCTGCGTAGTACAGCCCAGTGTGGACACTCTAGGAGAACATGGACTGACGTTTCGATTTGTATGACTGCAAATGATGGGATCTTCAGCTAAGTACCTATAGTTTGTGCTGAGAGTGGACTGTCCAAGGTGGGGTGTAGACAAAATAACTTTCTGAAAAACAAATCTAACAAAGAAACACACAAAATTTAATAAAAACGAAATCAATTTAATCAAAATGATGAAGTTTGTATTTCAAATTAATTTTACAAGCAAAATAGTTATTCAGGCAACTTGTGTAAAACCTTTTTAGACGAATGAGAATATTGTTGTACGAGTCGTTGGCGAATGCGACAATCACATGAATAATCAGGTAATCAGAAACTGTAGTTCCAATCATAAACTGGATATTTTATTGTACCTGTGGAAAATCAAGACATACCTTGAATATACAAAAAGATTCAAAATGAGCTTACGCTACTTATATATAAATTGGAGACTACTTATACGATTTCTATAAAAACTAGCATAGATGGGGAACAACATTTCGAAAATTCACTATCCTTAAATATTGCTTCTTTATAACCATTTTATGATTCCAGTAAGTAAACTGTTCCTACCATGTTTTCAATAACTTAATTATTTCAACGATTGATTTAGTTTATAACAAGTATTAATATTTTAAATAAAACTAACTGCTTCTAATCAATTCTGAGGATGATATTTTAAATATCGAAATAATTATCAATAATTTAGAATTTCCGTATACTTTTTTCATTAAAGTGGAATTAATTAGAAACAGTTTGTTTCATTTGGAATAGTACCTAATATGAGTAGATTCCACAAAGTAAGGGTCCACAGTAAATTCTTTGAAAATTACGCAAACCAAGACTAGCACGTTTTTAAGCATCCTCCCACTCATAAACATGTCAACTTATTGAATTTTCATTGAATTTGATCACTAAAGCAACAAAATTTTTACGAGTTTGATTTGTTTAAGGTTCCACAAATCTATGTTAGTCCTTGAGCATGTTGTAAATTTGGCAACCATAAAATTTGTATTAATTTGATACTTTTGAAACAACGTTTTGGATTGGCGAAATCAGATCCTTTTCAATATTATGTTTCAAGGGAGTGCACTAGGATACTGATACGGGACTATTTACCTGTCCCTGCAAGACCCTTTACTCTTACTCCTTTATATACGTTTTTATTAAAACAACCACGCTCGTTCAAAATTTTCTGTTTAAAGTTCTCTGTTCGGTTGGTAAGTGAGTATTGAACCAAACCAATACCAGCCCTTGATTAATTCTCGTATAAATATGTAAAATTCCAATTGGTTTCAGGAAATTCATAAGTAAATTTGTTACGCATTTCTCGGTGTGCTGAATATTATTCGAACAAGCTCGTAATTTATAAGGACACCCCCTTGAAACTCGGGCTTACAATGTTGTACCCATCAAGGTTGAGAATATCGTTCGGTCTTCCAGCATGCAGTCTATCCATCTGCAGCTTGTTTCGTCAATTTGAATTTGACGAATTGCCCTAGTGATTACTTTGTGAGAGGTGTTGTCAAAGGCACCCTCTATATCAAGGAAGACTGCTAATAATACTTCCTTATTTTCGAGAGCGTACTCTATTCCTTGTACTAGGTGATGGAGTGCTGTCTCTGTGGATACTCCTGGTCTGTATGCATATTAATCCAGGTTGATCGGTCTTTCTACCAACGATCCTCCTCTAATGTGCATGTCTACCATTTTTTCCAATGTCTTCAGTACAAATGACATCAGACTTATGAGTCTCAGGGATTTCGCTTTATTGTCACCCGTTTTACCAGGCTTAGGAATAAAGAACACCCTAACATTTCTCCAGACCTTTGGTACGTACCCTAGTCCCATACTTGCTCTAAGGATCGTACGAGATATGTGGTACCTACTAATTTGTAGAATCGACAACCGGAAAAAACAGCATGGTGGACTAAAGAAATAAAAGAACTTAAAAAAAGAAGAGAGCATGGAAAAAGTACCTAATAAAAATCGACAGAACAATACGACCGACATATAAGTACAAAAGCAAAGAAAAAAAGTTAGAGACTAGTATATCAGCTGAAAAAGAAAAGTCATGGACAGACAAAAAGCTCAAATAGCCAGAAACTATTTTACAAAGTATTAAAATCATCCAAAATACACAAAACAAAAATTGAATTCTACATCAAAAACAAGAATCAAGAAATATTAATAAATGAGACAGAAATAATGGCCAAGTGAAAAGAATATTTCCAAGACTTACTGGGACAAGAAACGCAAAGAAATGAGGAAAACACAGCAGTACCTAATAAAATAATTACCAAGAATTTGAAATTGATGAAATTAAAATTGAAGGACCAAAGAGCGTAATAAGACAACTAAAAAATGCAAAAGCGCCAGGATATTATAAGATTACGGCTGAAATGATCAAAAACTTGGGAGAAATAGGATTTCAAAGAATACTCACTATACTACATAAATCCTGGAAAAATAAAAAACTACCAGACAAACGGGGAATAGCATTAATAACACCGATATACAAGAAAAGAGGTCCAAAAAATATTGTAATAACTATAGAGAAATTGAACACTATTATGAAAATATTTGAACAAATTATAAACAATATACTCAAACCGATACTAGAACCACATTTATCAAAAGCGAAAAGCAGGCTTAGACCTGGAAAGAGACAATAAAACTATATCATGCCATGATTCGAAAATTAAGAGATTTCAAATCAAACAAAAATCAAAGTATTTGAAACCATATATAAACCAGTACTTACTAACATATGGATGCGAATTGTGGAATCTCCCAAATGCACAGAAAAGTAAGATACAAGCTGTTGAAATAAAATATTTGAGACGTATAAAAGGAAAGACAGAATTAGAAACACACACATATGAGAAGATTTAGGGATATAGTACAATTGATAGAACAGAGGCAATTAAGTTGGTGGGGACATATACGACAAATAACAGACAAGTGAAACGTGTATACGAAGCGAAATCGCAGATTAAAAGGAAGGGAGGCAGGCCAAGACAGACATGGAATACATATTACAACATATAGGCAAGACATGGAGAGAAGCATCAACTTTAGCAAAAGATAGAAAAGCATGAGAAAAAATCCGATACCTATACGGTATAAGGATATAATGATTATACAGGGTGTTTTCAAATGACAATTACAACATTTGCATGTGGATACCTCTTGTAAAATTGGACAAAATTATATAAGGATTGAGGGGTCCAGCTCATTTACTTTTCGAAAAACGATCGAGCTAAGGCAGTCAATCTACTTTGCTGCCGAGATGAACATATAATTTTTTCTCCGATTGTTCATAATGATATAGGAGGATATTGTATTTGCAAATTATTACAATTTCCACAATCCATTTATTTTTCCTGTAGTGTTCAATTAAAATAAAATTTGATAGAAATCGCAGTTGTTGGAATGGTTGGTTGCTATGGAAATGTCCATAATAATTATAGTTTGACAATTCATGAAATTTCTGACAGTTGTGCGAAAAAATATCGGTATGTTTAAATTATTATATAATGGACAGGGTAGTAATTTTACCATAAATGTAAACATGATTATGCTTTTCCCACGAATTATACATACTATTTTTTCTTCGATCCTTGATTCACATTAAAAAATTAATTAAAAAATATTCCATCCAAGATGTAATCAAGTAAGTTTAAATATGTTTCTTCATATTTATATTGGAATAAAGAAGTGGTAACGAGATAAACCAAACAATTAGCCATGCAGCTTTAATGTCTATGAATTTTCGTTGCCCTCCAGTACAATTAACAAATGAATGTAAATAATAACAACAATTAATTGGTGTTCAAGGATATCGTTGTAAATTAGATGTTCCTTTTATTTCTTTCATACCAACTTAATCAATATAAAAATTTAAACCATACTTTCTTTCATTTTATTGTAATAATCCATTTGTGACATTACCGCACTGTTATTTTCTAGTTGGTTAGCAACTGACCACTATTCTGGAATGTTGAGCTTTGCGCCTAGAAAACAGGTCAAAATAGTGTAACTTTTCCAACGATCGGAGAAAAAAATATTTGTTGCAAACTTCATGAAAATATTAAATAGCTTGAAATTTACAAATTTTTTGATATGTAAAGGTTATGTGTTTTTGACGTGAAAAACATTGGGGAATACAAAATTAGTTAAAAATAGCTACAAATGCCAGTGGCGTGAAAAATGGGAGGAGAAAAGTGACATATTTTTCCAAATGTACACCACTGGATAAAGAATTGACAAATATTTTTTTTAAATATGCCTTTTTACATTTAAAAACAACCTGCCAAATGTCAAATCAATTTATTCATCCCTTTTAAAGTTATCAAATTGAAACATTTGAATTTTTATAACTATTTCGAAAAGTGAATGAGCTGGATCCCTCATTCCTTATATCATTTTGTCCAATTTTACGAGAGGTATCTACATGCAAACGTTTTAAGTTTCATCTGAAAACACCCTATATATATTCTTAATTATTTATTTACCCGTAACTCCGCTAGTGCCGTTCGGTCATCTGTAATAGCGTGCGAAAAAGTATCACTTTCCGCACTAGTTGGGTAAACTGGTATACACCCTACATCATTAAATGATAATGGGGATTTCGATTATATATATATATATATATACAGGGTGAATCACGACTAACGGGACGGAGGTTTATGGCAAAACGGTAAAAAATTTGAAATGTTTTTCACCTTAGTAGTTTGTACATCCATATAGGCTACATTTTAAAATTATTTTGAAATATACAGGATGTTCCAATAAAGTGTGGCGTATCAAAGTTATATTTTTTCTTATGGAACACCCTATATTTGATTGCATTTTCTGATTGCACACAAAAAATAAAGTACTGTTTCATGATGATTACCTATACCTAAATACAGAGGGTTGCGAGTTATGCTGACTTTATTAAAAATGTAAACGTTTCGAAAAAAATTAATAACTCATTGATATAATAAATTCTAGACAATTTCCTCTCACAGCTCAAAAGTCGGACATTCGTTGAATGTATTCCACGATTGAGTACTAAACATCTCTTTACAGGGTGTTCAGAATTATCAGTTGAATTATTAGATCATTAAATGTGTTATAACGGGCTTATTTCAAATGGAACACCCTGTATTTCAATAATTCATCATATTCAAAAAAATGTCCTCTTTCGAATGATATAAGGGTGTCTTATACCTAGGTACTATACTTTTCGCGCAATTTACAATTTTCCTAAATTGTATGGTAAATCGATTTTAAAACATCTGCAGTTCTATCCAAATTTTATACTAATTATCTTGACAAAGTTTTTGTGAAATAAAACAGTAAAGCTGCTAATAAATATGCACATTTATTGTTCCTGAGTTATACTAACTCTTTTTTACCGATAAGTATTTGAGTACATAATAAAACAAAAACTCATAAAGCGAATACATAAATACTATGAAACGAACAACAAATTAATAAAAGCAATAAATGAAATATTACTATAATAGCCCTAACACGGATGCGTGTAAACGTTTGGGGAGGGATTATGGGCTAATAATATGTTATCGGCCCGTATGTTTTTGACGGATACCTGGGCAGTAGAAAATTTTTGAGTTTTTTGGAAAATATCTTCTAGATGCTTTTCGAAAACCTACCACTTAGCATCAGAAAGAAAATGTGGTTACAATTAGACGTAGCTTCAGATCACTTTTATCGTGCTGTTAGGAATTACCTTAATAGAAAATTAAGACATAAATGGATAGGTAGGGGAAGTACTTGTAATTGGCCAGCTAGGTCACCAGAACTGACCAAGATGGATTTCTTCGAATGGGGTTATAATAAAAATATCCTACAATATGAAACTTATAATTTTGGACGCTTTCGCATCTATAACACCCGGTATGTATGAATAATGTAAGTACATAGCTCGAATCCAGAATCACGTGCTGCATTGCATAAGATGACAAGCATTTCGAGCTTCCATTATAGTTATTTTCCAATTTTTGCTTTTAATAATTTGTTCGTTTCCTAGTATTTATGTATTCGTTTTATGAGTTTTTGTTTTATTATGTACTCAAATACTTATCGGTAAAAAAAAGAGTTAGTGTAACTCAGGAACAATAAGTGTGCATATTTATTAGCAGCTTTAATGTTTTATTTTACAAAAACTTTGTCAAGATAATTAGTATAAAATTTGGATAGAACTGCAGATGTTTTAAAATCGATTTACCATACAATTTAAGGAAATTATAAATTGCGCGAAAAGTATAGTACCTAGGTATAGGACACCCTTATATCATTCGAAAGAGGACATTTTTTTGAATATGATGAATTATTGAAATACAGGGTGTTCTATTGGAAATAAGCCCGTTATAACACATTTAATGATCTAATAATTCAACTGATAATTCTGAACACCCTGTAAAGAGATGTTTAGTACTCAATCGTGGAATACATTCAACGAATGTCCGACTATTGAGCTGTGAGAGGAAATCCGCTAGAATTTATTATATCAATGAGTTATTAATTTTTTTCGAAATGTTCACATTTTTAAAAAAGTCAGCATAACTCGCAACCCTCTGTATTTAGGTATAGGTAATCATCATGAAACAGTACTTTATTTTTTGTGTGCAATCAGAAAATGCAATCAAATATAGGGTGTTCCATAAGAAAAACTATAACTTTGATACGCCACACTTTATTGGAACATCCTGTATATTTCAAAATAATTTTAAAATGTAGCCTATATGGATGTACAAACTACTAAGGTGAAAAACATTTCAAATTTTTTACCGTTTTGCCATAAACCTCCGTCCCGTTAGTCGTGATTCACCCTGTATATATATATATATATATAATCGAAATCCCCATTATCATTTAATGATGTAGGGTGTATACCAGTTTACCCAACTAGTGCGGAAAGTGATACTTTTTCGCACGCTATTACAGATGACCGAACGGCACTAGCGGAGTTCGGCAGGGAATCGCGTGCGGAAAAGTCACTCCACGCACGTGCTTATAGGTACACTTTTTTTCTACTAGCATCCGGAGAAAACCCAAAAGTTAACATAAAGAAACATTTATTATTAAATATAGTCAAAGGCACTCTTAACGTGCGGGTTCAAAGGTCACTAACCATATGTATCAAATCAGAAAACACAGAGGTTACCAAAATGTGAGATTACACTGCAGATTGACGAATTTCCACTTCTTCTTTCATTCTCGAAATAATCCATCGAACTAAGTACAAAAAACTGAAAATTGCTACTTATTATTCATATTGTCACTTTGAATTGTGAAAGTGACAAAACTGACAAATTTAAATAAAAACTCTGCTGGTGAAAGACTTTTTAGAATCGCTGAAAACTAAATACACATCCTTCTTTTTCCCGTCAAAATTGCATAAGTCTGTCTTATTTATCTAACGGATTTCATTTGGAAGTTATAATTAAACGCAATAAAAGAAAACAAAAACTGTGAATATGTCTTTGTTGAATCGTATGACCCGCACGTTAAGAGTGCCTTTGACTATACATATCAACAACTCAATTATTATTATTTGACATCCATTTGTTAAGGCTTTTACCAGGGGTATAAAAAATTATTGGAAAAAATGTTTCTTCAATAAAAAAATATAGCAAAATTATAATAATAATAAGTTCTCAATTTTTCAGTCATTTGGTAAACTACAACCACACAAATACATATTTTGAATATTCAAATGTCAGTATACTCCCCAAAACTCACTAGTGCGGAAAAGTGGTTCTTTCCACACGCTAGTAGAAAATAGCTATTTACCTAACTAGTGCGGATAATGAATTTTTCCGCACGAGTCTGCCGTTCATCGAACTACGCGTAGCGGAGTTCGGTGAAGCAGCCGAGTGCGGAAAAACATTTTCCGCACTAGTTAGGTGAATAGCTATTTTAGGTACAATAGTTTTTCTACGAGCGTGAGGATTCACATATTCACGAGCAAAATATTTTACAAATGCTCTGACAGTTTTCTGACGATAAACAAACAAAAATGAAAGTAAATAGCTGGTTAGTTACACATATGGTAACTAAAGCTTCCCGACCCACCATAATGTACCGGCTTATTATTAATTTGACATTTTTTTACTTTCTTATTTTTTGGGGAATTAAACCACAATATTTTTTTAAATGAAATTTGACAATTGTCAAATTTTTTTCGTTGTGTCAGATAGGAATAAAAAATTAATTTCTACTTATTAGTTTATCTTGACAACGGTAGCTGGAACGCTACCTAAACGTTGAAATAAATACTTCAAAAAATATTGTGGTTTAATTCACCAAAATATAAGAAAGTAAAAATATGAATAATATACCACAAGGAACATACAGAAGATATTAATTTGACATATTGGTGCGGAAAATATTCTTCAGACGGTGCGGAAAAATTTTTCCTCACGGTGCGGGAAAATAAATTTTCCATACTAAAATGTGTGTGGAAAATTCAATTTTCCGCTCGCGCGTAGGAAAAATATATTTTACTCTGTAAACGAATTTTGCTCATGTTTTTTTGTTTTACTAGTGGTGGCAGCTAACTATGTTATCTCTCGTTTCTTCAATATTTCTTCTATGCCCATCCCATGTTTGCTTCGGTCTTCCTAGCTTTTTGTACTTTGGATTCCCACACTGGTTTGACAGGCCTCTTTACTTCCCTATTGCTTCCACATAATGTAGGTATATCATTTTTGTTTTGTCCTTATTTATGTTCATCCCATGTTTTCAAGAGTTTTATTCCACATTCGTAAATTCTGTCCCCATCATTATAATCAAAACATCTGCGAAGGCTCCTTCAGCGATGTTTATTCTTTGTAAATTTCTGTAGCCTTCATGTAGCTTTTTCATCTTTGGTGAACATTGTTTTACAATTTTATTCATAAAGGTAATAAATAATAGTGGACTGAATATCCCACCCTGCCTTACTCCTTTTTGTGTTATGAAATTTTCTGAAATTTTATTTTCGCGAATTACACAGCATAAGCTTTTTCCAAATCAATAAAACCAACATAGGCTTCTTTATCTTGTTGTAGTAATTTATCAAACCACTTTTCCTCTAATGTACTTTCTAAATGTGGTCTTAGTTTCTTGTCTATTAGTTTCTCATATATTTTCAAAGCCCTGCTAAGTAGACTTATTCCTCTGTAATTGTTGCAATTGTTGTTTGTTTCCCGATTTGTGGATTGGTACGATCAGTGCCATTTTCCAATCATCAGGTATCTGCTCTTCATACCATGCCGTATTGATTATTTCGAGTAAATGAACCATTCCTATTTGACCTAAATTTTCAAACATCTCTGTTGTAATTTTGTCATACTCTGGAGCTTTACCGTTTTTAAGTGATCTTATAACTTCTGTTAGATCTTCCATATTTATACCTCCACTCTTTTCTTCATCTATGAGGTAATCGTTAGTTGTTTTTTCTTTTTTCATTTGTTGTTGTCCATCCAGTTTGGTGGTATTCTCTCCATCTATTCAGTATTTCCGTTTCTTCAGTTAGTAATTCTCCATCTTTGTCTTGAATAGTTGTCGTGTCTGGTTGTTTATCTTTCCCTAAGGCTTCCAATGTATTGTAAAATAATTTTTGGTTCCTTTTGCAGTCGCTCTACATTTTCTTTCCAAATTCTTTCCATGTTTCTTTTTTAGCCGGCAATACTAGTTCTTTACATACAATACATAAATACTACTAAACGAACCACTAATTATTAAAAGCAAAAATTGGAAAATAATTATAATGGATGCTCGAAATGCTTGTCATCTTATGCAATGAAACACGTGATTTTGGCTTCAAACTATCTACTCACATTATTCATACATATCGGGTGTTATAGACGCAAAAGCGTCCGAAATTATCAATTTCATATTGTAGGATATTTTTATTATAACCTCATTCGAAGAAATCCATATTGGTCAGTTCTGGTGACCTAGCTGGCCAATAAGACTGACTGCCCCTACCTATCTATTTATGTCTTAATTTTTTATTAAGGTAATTCCTTACAACACGGGAAAAGTGTTTGAGAAAAGTGATCTGAAGCTACGTCTAATTGTAACCACATTTTTTCTGATGCGGTGGTAGGTTTTAGAAAAGGATCTAGAAGATATTTTCCAAAAAACTCAAAATAACATATCCACCCACAATCCCTCCCCAAACGTTTACACTCATCCGTGCTAGGGCTATTATAGTAATTTTTCATTTATTGCTTTTAATAATTTGTTGTTCGTTCCGTAGTATTTATGTATTCGCTTTATGAGTTTTTGTTTTATTATGTACTCAAATACTTTTCGTTAACAAAAGAGTTAGTGTACCATAGGAGCTACAAGTGTGCATATTTATTAGCAGCTTCACTGTCTCGTTTCACAAAAACGTTGTCAAGATAATTAGTATAAAATTTAGATAGAACTGCAGATGTTTTAAAATCGATTTAGCATACAATTTTAAGAAAATTGTAAATTGCGCGAAAGGTACAATACCTAGGTATAGGACACCCTTATACCATTCGGAAGAGGAGATTTTTTTTGAACATGGTGAGTTATTAGAATACAGGGTGTTCCATTTAAAATAAGCCCGATATTACACATTGAATGATTTGATAGTTTAATTGAAAATTCTAAACACCCTGTAAAGAGATGTTTAGTACCGTGGAATACATTAAACGAATGTCCGACTATTGAGCAGTGAGAGAAAATTCGCTAGAATTTGTTATATCAATGAGTTATTAATTTTCACATTCTAAAAGAAGTCAGCATAACTCGGAACCCTCTGTATTTAGGTATAGGGAACCATTATGAAACAGTATTTTATTTTTTGGGGGCAATCAGGAAATGCAATCAAATATAGGGTGTTTCATAAGAAAAAATATAACTTTAATACGCCACTTTTTATTGGAACATCCTGTAGATTTCAAAATAATTTTAAAATTTAGCCTATTTGAATGTACAAACTACTGAAGTGACAATCATACCAAAATTTCTACCGTTTCGCCATAAACCTCCGTCCCGTTAGTCGTGATTCACCCTGTATAAAGAAAGCATAGTTCTGGCCAGGCCTGCGAAATGATGTGGAAAGTTTCGTGAAAAAATGTGATGTTTGTTAACGACACAAGCATTCACAGCGAAACATTGGGCCACTGAAAATCACTACCACTGCTAAATCATCTCCACAAAAAATATATCTCGATTTGGTTGGTCCTTTAGAGCAGGATATCGATAATAACGAATATATTTTAACTTTAAATGCGAATTGAGTAAATTTGTTGAATGCTACGCTATTAAAAATAAGGAATTTTCTACAGTAGCAAAAACATTTGTTGAACATTATATTTTGCGATATAGGGTTCCTAATGAAATTGTAACAGAAAGGGCACAGAATTTTTGTAGTCAAGTTTAGAAGAAACGTGTTATCTTTCAAATATCAAACATTTAAACTTTAGAAAACTCACCTCAAAATTTGGGAGCTTATTTACGTATGCTGGTAGCTAAACAACCAAATTCATGGAGTTCATGTGTGCCTTATTGGAGTTTCTCTTACAATAATACTGTTCGTACTGAAACCAAATATACACCACACGAACTTGCCTAGTATTTCAAGGGACTGTATACAGTTATATACCATCTTAGATTTTATCCTGTTTGATTTCAGTGCTTTAAGAGCAGCCTGGCTATCTGCTGTCAGACCACAAACCAAAGAAAATAAATGGAATTAACAAAACATTTATATATGATGATATCATAACATTGTATATTTGGAGAAGGGGAAGGAACTATAATAATTGCATCCACACTTCCTCTTAAAATAAAATGAAATAATGGTAAGCCAAATTGCGGACGGAAGTTTAATTCACCGTAGAACGCATTTTAATAAAAAAATATGTGTTGTCCGCCGTTTGGCCGCGGAAAGCAAATATTATTAGTGAATAACTTCGCTGTGCTTGCGTGAATTATGAAAATTTTGGTGGCGGATTCCTAGATATGTCATACCTATTAACTTTTAGTCTTAAGTACTAATGAACATTAATGGAACAATAATTATACATCTGAGACACTAGACAAATAAGAAGGGAATTTTCATTACAAAGATTTCTGTAATTTTTTAACATATTTATGATAGAAATTCAATACTAATTGTATATCACAACGCAATTGTTATTTCATCCAATTGTTTTTTAATATCCTCTAATTTTTCCATATCACTATTAGAACTTTTACATTTATGAACAACTAAAGAGTGATAAAAATGTACTGCAAACAGGACAAATGATATTAGAACAGGAATCACTATAACTGTGGCAGCAACGGCAGCGGTGAAGGAATAGTCCCAAAATTTCACCCAGCAGAGTATTGCAATTTCCAACAAAAATAAGAACAGACCTGAAACACACAAATGAATGTTAATTTGTCATCCTTTTAAGATAAAATTATATACGTGCTTCAAGAAGATTGTTGATTGGCAAATGTTGGCAAATACAGGAATGAATGTCTCGTCAATGCGCGTTACTATATGATGGTAGTAGGGACTAGTACGGTCCCTCAAGCAGGTATACTTGACTACTATTGTCAGTTCTATTGTATCCGTGGTTATTGATGCAAAATAAAGATATTATTATTCTTACAGTGATATAAAATGGAATTCAAATCAAAAGTGAAATAGTTATTTATGTACCAAGGCAGTAAAGTGATTCTTTATAGGCCGAGTCTGAAATTATGAGACGAGCGAAGCGAGGCGAATAACAGGCGAGTCCGATAAAGACACTTTTCTGGCGTGGTGCATACTGAATTTTATCGCCAACTGTTCAGAATTCGGAATATAAGAAACTGAGGTATATTTCATAATAGGGAGAAGCGTGACACTGACAGATAATAATTTTCGAGTAATGTCAAAGTGAAAATACTTTACCTGACCCATATGTCACTTCACCTGACTCATATGCCACTTTACCTGACTCATATATCATTATACTTGCTGCAAGGCAGATAAAGTACACTATTGGTATAGGATAAGGTAAACTGTTTGTTTACTTCCGGATATCAATCTGATAATTGACGGCTTTACTGACGGTTGGCGATAAAAAAGTTTTTCTACACCCACATGTATATTATCCGTTTTTCGCACAGTTTACAGAATGGAAATGTGGGCCATATCTGTGAACTGAACGTATATATTCATATACATCCTAGAACGTATATGAAATCCACCAATCAGCATTCGCGTTTAGTATTCGTCAACTCCCCTTCTTTGAATTTCAAAGAAACGTCAAAATAACTTATCGAAAAAAAGGCTTCCCTAGAAGCACTGGATCAAGAATATTTATTATCAATAATAAACATAAATAAAATAATCCGTATAAATTAACAACAAATACTGAAAACAGAATAAAATGGGTATTTAAGAGGACTTTTGATAGACGTCAGCTTTTATAAAATTTTGTAATTCATGTGACGTTATAGATATCAATATAAACATTCCTAGATGGTCGAGTTGTTAGCATATTAGGTTTTTGCGCGCTAGGTACAGGGTTCGATTCCCAATAAAGAAATTTTTTTTTCAATTCTATTTTTAAATAATTATCTCGCTTGATATTGATTGGTAAAATTATGAAAATTGTTAAAAATTTTGAGATTGAAGTTATATTACAGACGAGATTACAGTTTATTAAAATTTTTATTTTCTAGATTTTTCAAGTGGGTCGTAGAAAAAATATACTGTTCGACTCGTGTGGATTGTCCATATCGCACTCGAACGATTGAGCACTCCGCCTACGGCGTCGTGCTCAAACTTCGTCCTCGTGCGATATGGCCATCATATCCACACTAGTTGCACAAACTACTATTTAACTGGACAGAGACGAGAAATTTTGGCAAATATAATTTATATTATGCGCCGGAAAGCATCAGAAAATAAATCTATAAAGGACATTCAAAAAGTTCAAGAACGTGCTGCTATTGCCACAGGTGTCAGTGTGCATACAATTTCAAATATTGGAAAGGAGATGAGGCAAATAGACTACTCCAAAAAAAAAGAAAATTAACAGACTTGGATAATTGTGATAAAGTTGTTATAAGAAGATATATTTTGAATTATCAAGTCACCCATAAGAGAGTTCCAGCCGTGCGCAGTATACATAAAATATTTCACTATGATTATGGCTAAACAGGTTCAAGGAAAAGTCTAAGAAAAACCTTGCATAGGTTGGGATTTTGGTGTAGGAAAACTGAAACAAATAGAATACTTTTAATGGAGAAACCTGATATCAGATAATAAAATATTAAATTTAAAAAAAAAAGAAAAAATTAAGATTAAGTTTAAAATATTGGAATTCCCACTAGCCGTTTCTTTAAGTAAATATATTCATTCTTATTTTTCATAAATTTTATTTTGTTCTAACAGATATTGTTAAACATTAATAAATACTATCAATACCTTCATTCACGTTTCCTAAATAATTTAAGAAAGTTACTTAATAGGTATATATTTCATTCTGTGGCACAGAATTAAGTTCTTTGGTTATTCACCGTACTGATTCACCAAACGCATATTACTTTCTTTGTCATCCAAATACTTTCTTATTTTAACTTTGTGCCTCTCGTACGTTTCTCGACATTCACTCCTGTATTTGCCAAACTGTATCTCTATGTGTTCCTTGTAGTATATCAATAATAATTATTTTTTTTGTTACTCATTGAGAAACCACAAATGAAATGGAAATTTGATACCTAACACAACGTATACATATAATTTTTTGTTGACCACAAACTGTGGAGTGATAGGATGAAATGTTTAATGTACTGATGTTACTACTGTTAATTTTCATTTATTTTCACAACTTTATGAGAGCTTCGCATCATTACAAACCAATCAAAGAAAATTGCACGATCATCAATTTTTAAATTTGTTAATGTTTTATCAAAAAGCTGTTATATATTTTTCACTTTAACAGGTTTTTTTTCATATAATCATATATAATTCAAAAGGTTATTGGAATAGATTACTTGAAATTGTGAAGAAATATTAACTGTAGCGAATATCATTATTTATTTTGATTAAGATTTTTTGTGATCAAAAAAAAACTGGAAAGCAATTTTTTCCATCAAAATTAATGGAAATACTGCTGCAATTGCGCGATCCAAAAAATTCCATGGTAATTTTGAAGATTAATTAATGTCACTACCGTTCTAGTTTAATCATTTTCATAGTGCATGGGAATCTTCAAACTTTCGAAAATTTGTGAAAAGAACTTGGCTTGGAGTCACAGGGTCAAGCTGAAGGAGTAGAGTCGCTAATGGCTAAGGACATTTCCTCGAAGAGACAAATAATAAACAAATTACAAAAAAATATGATTCGTCGAAAAGTAATGAAGTGACTAATAACAATGACAAACCGAAGGCAAATGCTTTAAATCGGGGAATAAGGGCCAATTATAGAGGGAATGATCAGAAACGAAGACAAGGAAAGAAAGAAGAAAATTCGAATCATGCTTCTATTTATTTCAAAACAGCATATGGATATCAGGATACTGATATTTTGGACTACTAGTAACATAAGTCATCGGCAAAAATGAATTCCCGCAAACGAATCTGGCCTGACCCTATAAAAGTTCCAATAATTCTCTATTTAAAAAATTCACCGTTTATTCGGAGATTTTCGTAGCTCTTTAAAATGATAAACAGTTTGATATATTCACTTAATACAGTGCTTAATTAATTTATATTGATTTTTTGCTGGTTCTCTATAAATTTTATTTTTTTCTCCGCAGGTAGTTTATATACAATTAATACTCATAAGGATTGGGATATTTCAATTTTATTCTAATATATTTTTCACTCCAAAGGGTTTCTCGAAGTAGGAAGTGGTTTAGTTACAACTTTCTTGTTTACCTGGTAGATTTAAAATTTTTCTCCGTTTCGTGAACTAATATATTTTTTCCATTGGGTTTGTGGATCTTAAAAGTCTTTCTTTGAATCCAAAATGCCTTGGAAGTGGCTCAGTTACAACTCGTTCGATTGCACTTTTCTAGTCCCGTAAAACCGTATTTCTTTCAATTTCGTAGTTTTGGTTGGCTGTAGTTTTCCGATCTCATTTAAATCCAAAGGGCTCCTCGATCGGGAAGTGGCTTGGTTACGTTTTGTTGAATGGCCCAGCAGATTTAGACCATCCGTTAACTAATATACTTATCTATTCTGCAATATTGGTTGGATATAGTTTTCGGATTTCCGTTGAGTCCAAAGGGTTTCTAGAACTTGAAAGCGGCTTAGTTACAACTTGTTTGATTACCCAACAGACCTTCAAACCTTCCATTTCCTACTTCGATAACTAATATCTCTTTTAAATTTCACGTCGGCTAAAGTACCAAGTATATGTTATGAATACCTTCTTTCATTTTCACCGTTCTTGTTACTATAGAATAGAACTCTTGTCGTTAAGTGTCAAGTGGCCGTGGAGCAGACCGCGTTAAAAATCTGGGGACTGAGATTTGAACCGAATTATTTAGCATCAATGATAGTGACATGTTAGTATGTAGGAACCACGTGTAGGAAGAAGGCACGTTAGAAAATGGCTCATGAACAGGGACCTGCTTGTTGATTCAAATAGGAACCGTATAACATTTTTTTCCGTATTGCTGAGAGTATCTGTTTTAATTAGAAAGGAATCGTTTTGTCTGTGCTAGATTTTTTTTTGTCTATCAAAGAAGAAGAGAAAATTTGAGGTGATATGATTATCAGAAGAAACTGCTGGGCCTAAACCAAAAGGCTAATGTCAAGAAGATCTTGACTTAACTGTTAGCATGGCTGTACCGTAACTAACCTTACCTAACTTGTTGCCGGAATACCGTCTCCAAATCCGAAAAGGGGACTTTTCACTTTTTGTCGAGTGGGAATATTATCTCCTTAGGAAGCAATATTAGAATGTACTTAACACCAGTGGACCGAACTATCGGTGTCCGATAGGTACTCCAAGTTATGGAACGTCCACATCTCGACACCTGGTCTATCCAGAGAACCCATCGCTGGTCCAAGCTGATCGTCATAGACAATACTTCTTGCTGCCTGTCGCCTGATACTTCTTGCTGCCTGTCGCTTGATACTACTTATCACTCGTCTAAATCATCTTCCCGTCTACCGACCTTTTTCCGTTGTGGTGAGTCTGGACACTACCGATATAACAGTCAAAGCTCCTCCAAGTACATTCTTTTCTTGTAACCGCAAGGAAGGAGTATTTTTCAGATACTGCCCCACATCATTCCACATTTCAAAAAGTGTCTTGCTAGGCGCTTTAATCGGGGATCTTCTTGACTCCATCTTTTGCATCTCGGCATGGATGTTGACTACGTTCAACAAATATGTGTCGTGCTACTACCATCGGTCATGACAGCAATACTATCATCTTGACAGTGTAGAATGCTGCTACTAGTTTTTACTTTTCTTTAACTGTTTTTTATTATTAGAACGGCCAGGGGGTATATCGGGGTGCTGCTGTTTTTGTCTCTACTCAATAGCAGTTTCCCAAAATTGTCCTTTTCGCAAAATTTACAGACGTTCGCCTCTCCACATTTTATGGTAAAATAATAATAGTTTTAAATGTTAACGAGAATGTGCAAATTGTTTTTCATCAAGGAAACGAGACTTTCTTGCAAGGGAGGGTGATGCACGTGTTTCTATCGGACCAGAACCTACAATTGGCATCGCAATAAGATTTGCCAAACAAACACTAAATACCTGGACAGCAAGAAGAGCTTTAGACTTCTGGCATAATTTACCAGGATTGGTTCATTCAAAGGCTTTTATACATCCTTCGAAGTATGTCTCCAAACAAATGTTAGTCGATAGCAGGCATGACCTACGTTGTCTAACAGGCCTTTCAACAGGCCACTGTCATCTGAATCATCATATGCTAAAACTTGGACTGTCGGAAGATCCGACTTGCCGTCTTTGTTTGGAAAATGATGAAACAGCAGAGCATATAATTTGTGCCTGCCCCGCCGCTGCTCGAATCAGGTATCTGATGTTTGGCAGGGTCTCTCTCTCGCCCTCGGACCTGAAATATCATGAAATAATCGGCTTTGTTAAGAAGCTGAATTTGTTTGGTGGAATCTGAATAGGTGTGACCCACAATAGGCTCTTGTGAGTCGCAGTGGAGGGACTTATTGACCCACTCGCCACAAACCTAACCTAACCTAACCTGATAATATGTATAGGTATTATATGATCTGTGTTATTTTTAAAATGCGACATTAGGATTCCTCTACAAAACTGTCAAACGCAAGCTAAATCTTCTACCAAATAGCGTTAATAAAAAATAATAACAGATTTGGAAAGGTCGTTAAAAAATAGTGCACTTTTAATTTTTTAAATTTGCTTTTGTTTAATAAAAAAATGGATAGTCCATTTTCAAAACACTTCCGAATACTTCCAATCGATTTAAAAGTTTAAACTGAAGTATGGCGGTTCGATTCAAAAATTGTGAAAAAGAACTAAAACCAGAAAGAATAAATTCAACCACAGCAGTGAATCGAACCGTAATACTTCAGCTTAAACTCTTAAATCTCCCGTGCTTCTAGCCGTATGGCTACAAATTTCTAGATCTGAACAGAGCGACAAGTTTTATACAGGTCATTTTTTGCTATCTTTCACGAGAAAAAAGAAAATAGCGAAAAATAATTTTCTCTCCCCAAATTTATGGTTTGTTTGATCTTATATCTCGATATCGATACGCGAAATATATAGGACCTTTATTGTAGGTCGTACAAAGAACAACTAAAAAGTATTCAATAAAAATCTTCGTATTTCAACGGGGAATGGAGTTATGACGAAAAAACTGAATTTAACCATTTTTTCAAGACGGCGGAAAACCCACAAGGCTATTTCGGTCGACAATTTGAACTTGCAATATCCAAAATTTGGCTTTCTCGATTCATTCGCATTTCTAACCCGATTTTTCCTATGTAATGACTGGATTCTAGATATATTGATATGGCTGAATAAATAGCTAAAATACCTTTCAATTGTATTGCGAGACCCAGTTTTCAATTTGAAAATTTTATTAATGAAGCTATTACGCTTCCCATAAATAATGCCATAAATAAAAAGGTGATCTAGCAAAGCGCCAAATTACGAAACGTCGACCCGGCGCGTCACTGGTCTGCCTGGCGAAACGAGTAACCAAATGTCACATTGTTGTGAAAAAAAAAATGGTTAAAATGAGTATGTAGTTTATGTGACAGCTGTAATTCAAGGGTTATTAAATATGTAGGAAATGCAATTGTATGTGAAAATTATTCTCTACAATCCTTTGAGGCTTAGGTATAGACAAACTCAAAGTACATAAATTATTGTAGGGTAATTATGTAGTAATTGATCTTTACTTAAAAACACATACCCATAATTAACAAGGAAAAACAAGCATAGACTATAGATTCTAAATTATGGAATCAAACAATTTTAATTTGTTAAATCTACATTATATTCAAACTTAAAGTGACGCGTTTCGCTAACACAGTAGCTTTGTCAAACGAAATCAGTAGATTTAACAAATTAAAATTGTTTAATTTCATAATTTAGTATGGATCTACATCAAGTAAAAGCCTCATCTATTCAATTTTCAACTATAGATTCATTTATTTATTAATTTGGTTGTATTATCATACTTGAAAATAAGACAATAAAAAACAAAGAAAAAAAGGGGTAATTGAGTTGCTTCAAAATGTGAAACCTGCGGCAATATGACTAATCACTAAGCAGCAGAAATGCCAACTTAATTTCAAATCACTACTCTTACTTTGAAAAAAAGGTACTTATCATGATTTTTAATAATAAATTGCATCAGTTTTCTCCATAAATTTTATCATAAAAAATGGATACTTCAGTGAAAGAGACTTGTTATACTGAATTTTTACGGTAAAAAGACGATGATGTCATTTTTAGTTTCTTTCCTGCATATCAAAATAAATATTAATTTACCAAACGTAAATACAATGTATCCTTAACAGCCAGAGCAATTTACAGCTAACGGGTTGGCAGAACTTTAAGATGTTGTCAGATCAACTGGTGAAATTCTCCAGTTTATTGACATTCGATCACCGTCTAATATTTACAAGTTTTTTTAGTGCTTTTGAATTCATTGTTTCTTCAAATTAGAAAACAGTTATTTTCATAACAAATATTTAGGCAAATCTGCAGTGTGTAGTTAATGAAATGCCGAAGCAGCTGAACAGTAAATGTCAAGAGATGGTAATATTTTTGTTAAGCTGTTTTGAACGAGAATACCGCCGAAATGAGAGGCCGATTCTCCCGCTTACTGCTGTGAGAGACGTTAGTAATATTATTCGCTATTGGTATTCGTTATATCTAATATAATTATTACATATTCAAATGTTAATGTTAATCTAACATCAGATTGACTTTTCTAGTTTCGTTAAGTGGAGGAAAAAACTACAGTTTGGCAATATCACAATATTTTGTTTTGCAGCGTCATCGTCTTTTTATCGTAAATAAACTCTATATATCTGGGTTCTGAACCAGATTAACCCAAAATGAATGAGCACTCACCAAGGATGGTAGAAAATGCCCAAGCAATTTCTATAAATCCCTTCATTCTTTCGTGAGGACTCTCTGTTACCATTTCCCAAATTTCTAGCTTAGCTATAGCTTCTATGTTTGGAAGTATGTATGTGGAAATCATGAGAGCAAATATATGAACTGCTACTAGTACTGTCGTACATACAGCAAATAATACAAACAACCATTCAGGAACATTAGTGGGTGTGTTTATTTGAAGTTCTACCTAAAAATAAGGAGTATTATAATTTAAATACATTTTTGTAGACCATATGTCCAAACTTCCAAGAAACCAAATTATTTGCATCAATTAACTATATATTTTGCCTTTATATGGTAAATATAAAGCGGAAAAATTAGTTGTTTTGTCCACCTACCATTGCTATCATTGCAAAACCAGAGAGAAGCTCGGAAGTCGTGGCTGTTGCTTTGAGTTTGGCTCTAGACATGTGTAATCTTTTCCACGAAAGACCGTTGGAAGTATTCGTCAATTGTAATTTCTCGTTATTCACATTAGCTTCAATATCGTAACATTTACAGAATGGTTTTGGACCGCTAGCAATGCTTTCGTCGTCTCGTATTTTCACCTATAAAAATGTAAATAATAAGTTTTTCTTGGATCCCTTCACGAAAAGACGTTATTTTGTTTGTTTCTCTTGTGGCGAGAATTAAATTTATACTCCCAATCATTTCCTGTTCTTGTATTTAATGTTTTCTGGTTTCGTTAGTTTGGCATTCCTCGTCAATTGTTTAGAGCATTTTTTGAGTTATTATGTTTTTTGAGCTGGAAATGATTTAGATCTTCTAAATAGACCAACAATAATAGTAAATCAAGCTAAGAAATATTCTTTAAATTTATTACCAGTAAAATCTTGAAGGATAGAAACAGAAATCTAATTTTTTTTATGCAATATACACTGATTCAAAGATTACACCCGACACCTGATACTTAGTGATTAAGTTATTAAGTGGTGGAATAAAACAATTTAATTTGTTAAAATCTACATCATATTAAATTTGAAATTGTGACGCACTTCCCTAACACAGTAACTTTATAAACGTTCAATATTAGTAAATTTTAACAAATTCAATTGTTTCATTTAATCATTCAGTATGGATCTAGTAAAAGTAAAGTAAAATCCTCATCTATTCAATTATGAAGTAATCCCTTTATTATAGGAACAAATTCCCAATGATATAAATTTGAACATTCGTTTTTTGAATTTCGGGGGCTTGTCGTTGACATAAGTTAAAATATTTGATAGTAAATGATGTAAAAGATACCAATAATATTCGCTCAGTTACAGCAACTAGTTCCTTCGACATTTCTTCTTGTACGAGAATTTTTAAAATATACACTGTGTTATTTATAAGATGCGACATAGGATTTCTGTACAAAACTGTCAAACGCTGAGGTCAAATATTTTCTTTCTCATTCTTGCTCTTTTTCACAATTTTTGTCTAAAAAACATCAAATTTAAAATAAAGTTAATTTATTTGTTTTAAAAATTGCGAACAAAAAACTGAAAACAACAATGAACAAATTTCACCACAGCAGCAAATCAAACCGAAACTTCAGGTTTAATTTCCAAATTTTTTGTGCACCTAGGTACCCGTGTAGTTATGTGCCACAAGAGTATAATTCGAAAGTGGTATAAAAATAGAGTCCGACTTTTTCAAACATAAGTATCCATATCCATATTTTCATTAAACCAAGTGCATTTGAACCTTTTTTCCAACGACCTTCCCAAATCTGTTATTATTTTTTATGGGCGCTATTTAATGAAAAACTTTGACATTATTGTACAGGGATCAATATTACGCATGTTATAGATAACGCAGATATATGAAGCTCCATGCCACCAACATAGACAAAATGAATTCAAGATTTCTTATAAACTATCAGAAAGGAATCAATAAATTCAGTAAATTTTCTTCCTAACAGCTTATTATTTGAACTTTCATGAACACCAAAAATATACTGGGTATTGTTTGCACAATACTATCAGTGGATGCAGGGAGAAATTTTAATGTGTAGCTTTTTGTTTGATTTTATTAGAAATTAAAGTAGGACATAAGTTAAAAACGAGTACGGTTTCCTCCGATAACAATTACAGCCAAACAACGTTTGCAATAAGGTCATTAAAGTAGCCTTCAGTGATTTGTTCCGAAAGTTGGGATAAAAGCGGTCTAAGCTCTTGGAGTGTTAATGGGGTGGTTCATGGGAATTCATGGCTCTTCATTGCCGTTATATAGTGAAAACAATAACTAATGGAAAATTCTTGAAAATTCAAAAGAAAACAAATTGCCTGAAAAACAAATACTTATAGTTAGATAAGCAAGTGAACGCTCATTATAAAACAAAAACATCAAGTGAATGCTGAAAGTTATAAGTGAATCGAATAATCAAATGCAGAGTGCGTATGCCGCGCGACATCGCTCTGTTATTTTCGACCCTATTTCCTTGCGCTTTTTACCTACTTCGCAGTAGGTAGGTACCACAAGAAGATACAGGTTCTGTTTCTTTATATCTGTATTTTTCAAAACCGTTTTCAAGTTCAAAACTGGACTATCTATAACGTAACTCGACCTACTACAAAATATTGCTTTGAAAAAGGGATTCAGATCAGACTAGCAGTACTTTATTGAGTTCTCCTATTGAAGAGAATATTTTTTGGCAGTCTAAAACCAATTTCAACGTTACACGGTGAGAGCTAAGTGATTTTAAAGCCACTTGGCTGTCCGAGAACTTGGTTACCTTCCATCCTTAGCAATTATGTCTCCTTTCTTTCTTTCCACATAGTGAAATATCATTATGGAATAAACCGCGTTCACAAACATTGTTGCGCCTTCCATTTTGGAGTAATCATCTAAAGCTACAAATGGTAGGTTAGTGAGGATAGTTATGCTTGTATCCCAAGGAACAACTAGTAAAATAGAAAAGCAGTTTCGCGAGCTTGTCCATGTAATACAGATAAGAAAAGTAGCTGCCAATGCAGTAAGTGATAAACGATATTATGCTTGAGTTTCAGGAAAACCCACATAATTCCGGTCGAAAAGCAGTCTCACTGTTCTACATCAGCCACACATCAATTTTTCGAATATTATAGGAAAGTAAAATGCATCCCTATGAAATGATGCCAAATCAGGAGCTCATGGAAGACGATTTCGATCAATCAAAATTGCCTATTGGACTAGTGAGAATCCTCACTGGATGAGAGGAGAGCGTATGCGGTTTTCTGGAAAAGTTAATTTTTGGACAGGACAATTTCGTATCATCTACTGCATTGGCAGCTACTTTTCTATTTTGCTAGTTGGGATACAAGCATTGCTATCCTCACTAACCTACCATTTGCAGCTTTTGATGATTACTGCCAAATAGAAGGCGCTTCAATGTTTGTGAACGCGGTTTATTTCATAATTATATTTCACTATTAGTAAGGGAGCCCACGATACTGAATGGGGATTCACTCGAGCGTCGTAGAGACTTATTGGGATGCAAAGCTTAGATGATAAAAAGAAAAAAATGTTATATGATGTATACCTTTACATCGGTGGGGGAAGCGGTATAGATTTTTAAATATGTAAAAAAAAACTGTTGCATGGACATCCTCGAGCGCGTCAGATATTGATAGCATCAATGCCCTACGTATTTTTAATAATTTACGTATGTTAATCTGATCGTTTGCATGATGCGGGTGGTTGTATTTAAGGGTTGAATATGAAAAAAAAAATTTAATCGAGCGCGTCAGATTTTCTAAGGGAGTGTTAAGTGCAACGTACTGTCTCATAATCTGACGATTATCTAGAGGGATTCGCCTGATCTGACAAAAAAAAAATTAGAAAAACGGTTCACCTTAAAGGCCTCCCTGCAACTTCGTACTAATTCCTATTCCTGGGCGCTTAAAATTGTACTTATGACATTTTTGAGCTCAAAATATAATTTATGTGATATTTTGAGCTCACTGGGTTCAAAGAAATAATATTTTATGCATTTGAGCCATAGAGATAGAATATAAGGAAGGAGACGACATTCAGTGTTAGGTTCCATATGTACACGTGGAATCAGTGGGCGTGGCTAAGTGTGGTACGGAACGTACAGAGCCGGATTAAATTACTACAATAGTCTACAACTATTACTGTGTAAAAGATTCATGTTTAAAATATTTGTAATACACCCCTGCATACTATTTATCTCACCTGTGGTACGTTATTCCTGAAGATTTCTTAGTATCCACGCCGTCTCGACTTGTACAACTCCTCACAGCACAGGACACCATTTTAGTAAATCGGTTAAAAGAAAATTATTTAAAAAAATTCAATTCACGACACCGATAACAATTAAAAAAATTTATCAATCAATTTTGACATTACCGTGGTACGAAAATGGCTGACCGAGTACGCTTTAGATCACGTGATTTCGTCTCCTTCCTCTATACTATCTCTATGATTTGAGCTCTCCCAGCTCGAAAGTCTGATAGAAGTTTCATAGAACACTATTTTTGGAATTTTCAAACCGCAATAACTTTTGAATAGATCAAGCAATTTTCACGCGGTTGGCGGCATTCGACGCAGTTTTATCATCCTCATAAGTAATTTTGCAATTTTAATTGATCGAACACACTTTTTCGGGTTTCTTTCGTTCACGATATCTCTTGAATGAATCAACCGATTTTGACCAGCTTGGTGGCGATCGACGTGGTTTTTCAAGCTCAAAGGCGGATTAGTTTTTGAAGTTAATCGATGAAGACGGTTGAAAGTTATTCCGAAGAAACCAATTTCAAAAAAAAAAATTTCATATTTTTTTTGAGATTTTTCAAAATTTCTCAAAATTTCTCAAAATCTATCGGTCCGAATCGGTTAAAATTCACAGGAAATCTAATTTTGAGGAAATTCTTTAGAACGCCGTTTAGTAGATTCCGATCGGTTTAGTCGTTCAAAAGTTATAAGCGAGTCACACACACACACATACATACAGACTTATGGGCTTATTCTGTACAAAAATGTTAGCGGTAACAGCGCTGTTAAATTTCAAGGTCGAGAGATGTTACGAAAAAGCTATTCTGTGCGATTTTGATGTAACTTACATCGATGTATAATAACATTTTCGCTGTTAAAATAACACCCACCAAAACATTCGACTTTAGGAGTGTTTTGACACTGTTTGTCAAATTTTAGGTTATAATTTGAAATTATTATCTAGGAATTATATGCGAATAGAAAGAAAAATATTACGTGATTTACAAAATCCTAGGGCATATTATTCAACCAATTTATTGTAATTTTTAAATAAATTTTTATTCAAAACCAATATATATAAATATTGTTTTTATGAGTTGGGTTAATTGTTCCACTTCTGCAGACCTAATCATTTTCCTTTCATTTGAATATAATTCATATTGATCATCTGATGTTTTTCTCTTCCGTTTGTCTACAATAGTTAATTATTTAATAATTTATTTTACAAACTGTATTATCTAAGTAGGTACTCACTATTCACATGATGACGATGTGTTAGCAAATTCATCATTTTTTCAAATAATAATTATGCATAAATAAACCTGATTACACCCACTAATAAATAATAACCTGAAATTCTTCTGTTACCTTGACTATCTTTGACCTCTTGCTTTACAGTATCGGTCCAATAAATTGAAAATTATACAAATTCTACTACACAACATAATAATAAGTTAAGTTAGCTGCGATGTAATATTGCACTGTCAAAAATTATTTTACATCGGGCAGTTCAGAATACGATTTTCAACCGCGCTGTTGAATTTGATTTAACATCGCGATTTTAACTACATCGATCTTAAATTTACAGCTGTTACAGATAAATGTACAGAATAAGCCCATTAGTGACAAAATCACGGGGGTAGTCAGGGAAGCTTCCTATGACCTTAAAACGTCAAGATCTGATGAAAACTCGATTTTCGTAAAACGGGGTAACACCAATAACTTCCCGAATTGTTTAAAATTTTTAATTTTTCTTAGCGGGAAGTCAAAAAATTTTATTTTTTCAAATCATTGAACTTAATTAATTGAGAAGTTCAGGAATTGTGAATTACAAGGTGATTTCTGAAACTTTGATATTTTGTCATTTTTACCATCGAAAATTTTCATGATCACCCTATATATCCCAACGAAATCATGTTTATACGGTATCAGCTATCTCTGGAGGATGATAATCCACTTGAATATACAGGATGTGTACGAAAGAACCGGCCATTCATTTCACCAATATTTCGAATCACCCTGTACGAAATTTATGAATTGTGATAAATGATGGAATGAAAGTAGTATATTGCATGTCAAAATTATTTTAACAATATTTCATTATTACATCGAATTTTGAGACATTACTAAAATGTTTTTATTTCTCACTCTGTACATAATGATATAATCTTCACTATCTGAATGATATTTACTAATATGAAGGTATGTTGATGATAAGAGCGAAAAAAAAGCATTTGGCACTTTCAAATCCCGAAGAAATAATTAAATAAAATTTACTGATTTTTAACTTGAACGCTCTGTATTTCAATATCTATCCATCAACAAACTTTGCGATTCTGCACATTCAATCAGTACATCGAATACTACAACATACTAAAAATTCAAACAATTTCACCGAGAACCATTTTACCTATAAAAAGTGCGGGGTCCTTTATCGACGAATTTTTGTTATTTCGACTTGCGGAAATCGTCAGATTATATATTTTCCATTATTCTTGAATTATTTCCTTCAAAATTAAAAAAAATTCAGCTACGCTCGAGAATGTCGAGATGACGTTTTTTTTACAACTTTGTTGCTCTCCCCTTTTTTTACGTCACTCTCAAATTGTCAGATTAGTGGTATATACACTTTTTAGGATGTAATTAACTCACCCTACCTTAATCTGACGCGCTCGAGAATTTCTGATGGTCAATTTTTTTTACTATACTCGATAGTCGAAATTCTGTAAAGTGAGTCAGAGCTATGTAATCAACACTTTGGTTAAAGCGCAGTTGCCATATGTATTCTAGAGAGAAATGCTTTTTATTTAGGACTATTAGAGCCCTTCAAAAATGATGCGCTCATGAAGTTCGCTTCTGCAACTGATTTTATGGACAGTAAGAGCGATGAGTCACTGTACAGAATTTCGACTATCGAGTATAATCCGATCCTGTATCCTTCATGGGCGGCCTTATATATGGGCCTCATGTTTTGTGGAGGTACTTACTTAACCGGGTACAAGGTATCCCTCTGTATATTAATCTGCCGCGCTTCAGTAAATCCCGAAATCCCCGCTTGGGCTCCCCTACTATATGTAGCAAGAAAGAAAGGAGACATTACTCAGGATGGAAGGTAACCAAGGTCTCGGAAAGCCAAGCGGATTTGAAAGAACTTAGCTCTCACCTTGTAACGTCGAAATTGGTTTTATACTGTCAAAAAAGACAGTCTCCAATAAAAGAACACAATAAAGTATTGCTGGTCCGGATCCCTGGCCATTCTGGCATGGAAGGAAACGAGAAGGTAGACTTTCTTGCGAGGGAGGGTGCCGCACGTGTTTCTATCGGACCAGAACCTACTATTGGCATCGCAATAAGTTTTGCAAAAAACAAACACTAAATACCTGGATAGCAAGAAGAACTTTAGATTTCTGGCATAATTTACCAGGATTGGTTCATTCAAACGCTTCCATACATCCTTCGAAGAATATCTCCAAACAAATGTTAGACTATAGCAGGTGTAACGTTTATTTTAATTTATATTTACAATTACTTAATTTATATTTACAGATTTATATGTACTACTGTCCTTAATTAATAATTTATTTCATACACTAACTATAATTTATACTTACTATACTATGGAAGTCCTTTTGTACTTTTCTATTTAATTTAATATCTATCGATGCAAATACTAGTCAACTGTAAACATCGAGTTGATGTTTCAGCACAAAGTCTTATTATATTCTATAAGTAATTTATTATAGTTTTGAATAAAGTCACGTCCTTATATTACTCGTGTCTATGTTTATTAAATAATCCAAATATATTTCTATTTAATTGTTGAGTCAGCTAACTGTTGAAATTAGCACAATGATCTACAGGGTGTCTACAATACCACAGAGTACACCATCTGTGTACTCTGTGATATAACGACTCTTCGACGACTGATATATGTGTGCAGCGATGCCGTCTATTTATATCGCCCGTGGGGTAGATTTCTAGAAATCTATCGTCTGCTGGATAGACTAGAAATCTCTGAACGAGCGGGAGGGCGCGGGGTAGTTAGTCTCTGGATTGTTCTCGACTAGTGACGGGGGAGCGGAGGGTAGGTAGTCTCGATAATTCGGAAGATCCGACTTGCCGTATTTATCTAGAAGATGATGAAACAGCAAAGCATATAATTAGTGCCTGCCCCGCCGCGGCTCGAGTCAGGTATCTCATGTTTGGCAGTCTCCCTCTCGCCCTTGGACATGAAATAGCATTCACCAAGTAAACTAATCGGCTTTGTTAAGATGCTAAATTTGTTTGGTGAAATCTGTATACATGTGAGCCACAATAGACTCTTGAAAGTCGCATTGGAGTGCCTTATAGACCCACTCACCATACACGTAATCTAACCAAGGTCCGGGCAACGAAACTTGTAGGGTGTCACTGATGTTATCTAAGATATTGCTCTGGGCAATTCGTTATTGGATTTTAAGACAAAAAGATCCTATAAACATGTGTGACAAATTTTATTGTTTATGAGACTGACGACATAACTCATGAAACATGTTTATAGGAACTTATTTCCTGTTTTGAAGAATCGTCCACAACAATATTTCACCTTAGTCTGGAAACTCCTTGTATATAGAATTTATTTTCAAAGGTACGCAAATTCACCACACTTTTTGTTTTCTAAATATAGTTGTGCATCGAATAGTTGTAATTGGTTTCCAAATAAAGTATCATAATTTGGAATACGGAAAAGTTGATGTTCCTGCAAGAGACGCCAAAATAAAATAATATCACATAGCAAACATCACGTGTTAAATATTTGTCTTGGTACTCTCTCTTTTTTGAATTGATTGGTGATAGCGATGGAGGGTAGGGGTAGAACGATGACGGATGTTTTTACGTCAGACCTATACCATAAAGAAAAAAAAAGAAGACATACATCTGGAATCATCTAGAACTGTCATCGGAAAGTCGAGAACTGTCTGGAACAGGTCAAAAGAATAAAAATAGGGACAAATAATTGATATTAGTATATTTGAAGTGTAAGATATTGGAGTTTGGATGGTGAAAAGTTATCAGTATTAAATTGTGGAATGTCAATTATGGACTTTTCATACTTTTCACATGTTTCAGACAGTTCTCGACTTTTCGATGACATTTTTAGATTTTTAATGACAATTCTAGATGATTCCATGATTTCTTCATGGGCCTCTATTCATATATCCTGAGTACAGGTCCGACGTAACAATATCAATAAATCTTCTTTGAAGTAAAACTATTATAGGTTTGAATACATTTCTCCAAAAAAATTATTTCTGTATATTTACCTTAGGTCTTGATTGATACACCATAAGACCTGAAGACGGTCCATTTGAAGCTATGCTCGAATTACTAGAAAATGGCGGTGTTCTCTCTCTATAAATAGATCCTAAAGAAGTATCTGTGAGTGAATGATGCTGTATTTCACTAATGGGACTGTCTAAGTATGCAATCTTGGTCCCGTTGATTATACCTGGTGTGATATTTAGCGATCTAGGTCTATGCGGTAATGGTTTTATTTGACTCTATAAAATATGACAATTATTTATATTTCAATAATGATTGGAAAAGATTGTGGGACAATCATAAAATATAATAAATACTATCAATTAATTCAGGGAGCTTCTTCATTTTTCAGTAGCTTAAAGTAAAGATGGCGTTAGGGCTTTAAATAACTACTTTTTTCTCATTTGGACATGATATTTAAAAACATATGTAACACTAAACTTTCAGTGCCTCCCTTTATTTTGTGATAATTCTTTTTAAATCTTAAAAGACTGTTCTTGATAAATTTCTTCTTCACCGGATATTTACTTAACCAAGTAATTTGCACAGCTTAAATATTTCCTTCACTTCCCATTCTAAAGTATACCTGTAGCAGATTGCAGATAATGTCTTTCTGTCTATCTTTGGCTTGAAATATTTTTTCTACTAGGCTGTACCAAGTTCTTTTTCCCATTTTAGAACTTCCTTGATGCAGCTTTTTGTGATACAACTAAATGGCATAACAAGCTTCTTTTATTGCAAGATCCACAACAAAGTTGGCATGTTGTTGTCCAACCAGCTGCTTGAGGCATTGTTTGGTAATCGCTGGTGACACAGAAGAGTAGTATGCTTAGCTGTGTGCTCGTGTCGCCACCACAATAGTTGTGACGATTCTTTGACCAGTACTATTTCAGGTAAATTCCTTCCTCCGTTTTTGGATTTGTTCCACGATGTTACTTTTGGGATAAAGCTTGTTCAACCATCCTTTGCCGTTACGTCATACATTGTTCATCTTAATCTCTCATTCATGAAATGCATGAGACGGAATTTTGACGTCATTAATGTATTTCCTAATTAATTTTGACGTGAATTTTATTTGTTACTTTTGACAGTTTAGTAGTCATATTTTGTGAACAATTATAGCATTCAATATTAAACATAGCATTCAATATTAAACAATATGTCATTTTAAGGTTAAGTGTAAAATAACATTCAACTAATATAAGACATACGTAAAACAGCAGAATACGTCACAGATCAGTGACGTAACGGCAAAGGATGGCTGAACAAACTCTACCACATAATTGTCCGATAATCCTATAAAAGGACAAGCAAGCATATCCTTGTGCGAAACCATCAGCAATCTCATTGTTTACCAGTCCTTCATGCACTGTCACCCACAACAAAGTTCTTTGCTTAGCATAGGACATAAATATTAAATTTTAGCGTATTTTGGGGTCTAGAACTGCTCCGAGAAAAGATTTAATTAATAAATGATAATTTCGATCACGAATATGCTCATTTCTTTAAATTTAAATTCGTTTTGGTTAAGGGCTTACCCATGAAATGGATGGTGACATATTATTGCTATTAGGAAGTGAGGCAAACAAATCAGTCGAAGTGTTATGTCTCCATATTCTTCGTTTTTCGTATTTGGCAATTATCGGAAAATTCACTTGTGTAGATTGATTCATCTCTGAAACAATTGAACATCTGTAATTACTTTGTAAAACAAGAATGATAATAATATGATATCTTGATTTTAAAAAAATGTGATGATGATTGTATATCATTTATACATTATTAAGTCTCTAAATATCCGGTGATATACATATTTTTTAGAAATTGAGCGTACAATACCCTTACCATGTGTGTATGTTTTTGGGGTGGAAACTCACTGAAATCTAATAGTATATTGAGCTACAAATGTTACAATGTCTGTAAATGAGCTTCAGGAGCCCGTGACTATTAGCTGCATGTAGCGAAAAAGAAAAGCCAAGCCTCAAGAATTGTCCACCCTTGGGCTGCTACACAATACTCTCCTCAATATTGTTGGTATATGATTGATTTTCAATCAGCGGTTAAAAAGTGTGCCCTCTTTTTCCACCAAATTTCTAGTAAGGTCTCAGTCCTATCTATTTGAAGGATTTTAGTCTCTAATGTACAAAATGGTTTTATACATAAAAACGCATGGAGTATCAAAAACAACTGGTTTACATGAGTCCCTGCGTGAAATATTAAATATATTTCGGATAACTCCTTTTTGTTTTAAAAAAATTCTATCAGGCTAGCATTCCAAAAGGGCACAACATTAAATAAAATATGACACTCTACAAGGCTATAGTAATCATTTGATACAGCATGTGATTGTGCGAGTTCTTAATTCGGGATATTGCTAAAGAAGATTTATGTCTTACTTCAATGATCTACGTGAACATACCACCTTTTGATCAATAAAAATACCTAAAAGTTTTACAGACTTTTGAGACGTTATATACATATATATTTTTATACTGAATTTCAAGATCTTTACTATTGTTACGCGAGCTACTGCATTGATCTGCTCAATCAGTGCCCCCAGCGAAATTCCCGTATGAGACGACTATGGCATCTCCGCTCACTTGTCGAGAAACATTGAAATTACCCAGCGCATTTCCCAGAACGAGAGATTTCTAGAAATATCGTTAGTTAGTGTTGGTACCGAAGAAAAGCAATCGCGACTCGATAAAGTGTTAATACAAATTATAGCTAGTGTGTTTAGTGTATTATATAAATTATTAAATAAGGACTGTATTAAATATAAATCTGTAGATATGAATTAAAATACAGGTTACACCATTCATACCATTGTAAACCCGATAATAAATACATTCAGTTTTTCCAATGTTGACTATAAAAGACTCAGCACGGCACAACAGGAAAAAAGACTCTAATAAAGATTGTAGTATTTATATTCTAAAAATAAGAAGAGGCCTCTTGCACTCTTACAAATTTTTTTCGTTAATTAAAAATAGTATATTCTTCGACAAGCATAATATAATTATGTCTATTATTCACGATGGTGCGAGTCCCATAAACACCTGAGTGAATAATAGCTATTATATAGGAGTAGATATTTTGTCCACGACTATGAGTTACCTGTTTAATTATAATTTTCTCATCAAAAAACACTATAGTTTATTACAAAAAACTAATAATTACTTCATGTGTGCTATTGAGCAGATTATATATTTGATATGTATTCAATTCACTGTTTGATTTTATTTATTCACTTCGTCACTTCTATATTCAATATTAAGTAATCACCCTGTTTATAGATATGTTGATTTATAATATATATGAGTTGTCAGATTTTGATTAATTATAAAATAAAAAAGTCAGTTATAAAATTCCTTCTTTCAAAGTTATTTTTCGGTGATATCTGATTGTAAATTCCACTAAACTCTACAGGTTATGGGCCCAGTTACTGAGAAAGTAAAATGAAGTAAAACGTAATACAAGATGTCGGATATCACAAAATTTAATATTGTAAAGTTGAATGGAAATAATTACGGGATTTGGAAGTTTAAAATGGAGCTGTTGCTGCAGAAGGAAGAACTATGGGAAGTCATAGAGAAAGATAAACCAAATCCAGAAACTGATGCATGGAAGAAACTCGATAATAAAGCAAGGGCAACTATAGGGCTCTTGATTGACGATAATCAAGTATCTCATATAAGAAATGCGAAAACAGCTAAAGAGGCTTGGGTATCTCTTAAACAGTATTATGAAAAATCGACCTTAACAAATCAGGTATGTTTATTAAAGAGAATCTGCAGACTGACATTAAATGAAGAGGGTAATCTTGAAGAACATGTTTCAACGTTGCTAGATTTAATTTATCAGTTAAAAACTCTAGGCGAAGAAATTGGAGATCGCTTAGCAATTGCACTATTACTTAGCAGTTTACCTGATAGTTATACCTCACTGGTTATGTCTTTGGAAGGTCGAAAGGAAGATGATTTAACACTGGAAATTGTTAAAGATAAACTTTTACAAGAGTATAGACGCAGAAAAGAATTTATTGCGGAAGGAACCAGCAATACTGAAGAAACAGTAATGAAGGCAAAAAGTTTTAATAAAAGCAAACTTAAATGTTATTTCTGTAATAAGGAAGGTCACCTGAAGAAAGATTGTGACTTTTATAAGAAATCTACGAGGAATTTTAAAGGTAAAAACAAGGTGAACAATGTTCAAGATGAAATGAAAAACGTTACAGAAGATTCTGATGAAGAATGTTGCTTCAATAACAAGGAAGAAGAAAAAAGAAAAACCGATTTTTGGTATATAGATTCTGGATGTACATGTCATATGGTGAATAATAGAGAGTTTTTTGATGAATTTGAGGAAAAGACTAATAAGGAGATATTTCTTGCTGATGGTAAGAAATTAAAGGCAAAAGGCATCGGTAAAGGTACAATTAATAGCCTTGTAGATAAAGAAATGTTAAAAATAACTGTAAAAAACGTTTTGTATGTCCCACAGTTAGAAAACTGTCTTTTATCTTTAAGTGTCCTTGAAAGACAAGGATTTGAAATTAGTTTTGCAAATAAAACATGTAAAATAATGAAATCGAACAAAGTATACGCCGTTGCTAAACTGGAGAATAAATTATACAGACTACAATGTGCAGAAAAGGTCTACTCAGTATGGGATAAGCAGGATATGGCATGTATTCATGTTTGGCATCGGAGATTTGGTCACAGAAATCAAGAAACAGTAAAAAGTATGTTTGATAAGAATCGGGCTCAAAGAATATCATTGAAACCATGCATTGAAAAGTTGAACTGTGACTGCTGTATTCGAGGAAAAATGTCGAAGTTACCATTTCCAAAGCATTCTGAGAAAAGAACCAAAGGAAACTTTGGAAATTGTACATTTAGATGTTTGTGGGCCAATGGCAAATGTTACTCCTGGAAGAAAAAGATATTTTTCAACCATGATTGATGATTTTAGCCGTTTTACCAATGTTGTTTTAATGAAACAGAAAAATGAAGTTTTTAGAAGTATAAAAGAATTTGTGGAAAGCTGTAAAAATCAGTTTGGTAAGAAACCAAAGGTTCTACAGTGTGACAGAGGAGGAGAATTTTTAAGTAATGAAATGAAAGACTATTTAAAGAGTGAAGGCATAAAATTACAGCTCACAGCACCTTTTTGTCCACAACAGAACGGAGTAGCCGAAAGGAAGAACCGATCTCTTCAAGAAATGGCACGTTGCATGTTGCTGGATGCAAATCTTGAAAAATGTTATTGGGGAGAAGCAATAGTTACAGCTACCTATCTACAAAATAGACTTCCTACTAAAGGTAATGGTGATAGAATTCCTTATGAGCTATGGTTTGGAACAGAGCCTTCATTAAACCATATTAGAACATTTGGATGTTATGCATATGCTTTAGTTCCCAAGCAAAAGAGAACTAAATTGGAAGACAAAGCAAGAAAATACATTTTTGTAGGTTATGACGAAAATTCCAAAGCATACAGACTATTAATTAAACAGACCAATAAAATTATCATTAGTAGAGACGTAAAGTTTATTGAATCTGAACACGAGGAAAAGGTATTTGTTAATCAGAAATATAAAGAGGAAGACGAAGTCGAATTTGAAGTAGAAGAAAAGAAACAAAGTAACATTCTACAACCAGAAATAAAATCGCAACTAGAATTGACTGAAACTGAAGAAGAAGAAAAAGACAATGAAAATAAAGAAATTCGACGATCAACTAGAAAGAATACAGGTAAACCACCAGAAAGATACGGAGAACGCAGTTATTCAGCTTTTAACTATGATTTTGAGATTGAAGAACAGGAAGAACCCAAAACATATGACGAAATAAAATTGAGAAAGGATAGACTTCATTGGGAGAAAGCTATGAAAGAAGAGATGGATTCTATGGAAACTAACAGCACATGGACGCTGTGTTCTTTACCTAAAAACAAAAATCTAGTAGGTTGTAAATGGATATTTAAAATTAAAAGAAATAATTTAGGTCAAATAGATCGCTACAAAGCTAGGATAGTAGCGAAAGGATATTCACAGAAATATGGACATGACTATGACGAAATTTTCGCTCCAGTAATCAAGCAAACTACAATAAGAACACTGCTTGTTATTGCCGGATACAAAAATTTATTGGTTTATCACTTTGATGTGAAAACTGCATTTTTGAATGGTAAGGATATTTACATGTCACAACCGGAGGGATTTATTAAAGAAGATGAGAAAAAAGTATGCAAACTCAACAAAAGTATTTATGGTTTAAAGCAAGCAGCAAGAGTTTGGAACGTTCTTTTAGATAGAGTTATACAAAACTATGGTTTCAGAAGGGGCTTAGCTGATCCTTGCTTATACATTAAAGAACGAGATAATGGAGAAACTATTTATATTTTGACTTACGTCGATGATATTTTGCTGGTTTGTCACAATAGCGAAACAATTGAAGAATTGGGACGATATTTCAATTGATATTTCGAAACTAAATCTTTAGGAGAATTGAAATATTTCCTAGGACTACAAGTGGAGAGGCAACCTGATGGAATTTTTAAAATTTATCAAACAACCTATATTGAAAAATTACTGAAAGATCACAATCTTTTAGATGTCAAGTTTTCAAAAATTCTACTAGATACAGGATATTACAAAATTATTGATAATGATATTATAGAAAATCAAGACATTTACAGAAAAATTATAGGAGAACTTTTATATCTTTCAGTTCATTCGAGACCAGATATTGCTGCAAGTGTTTCGATTTTAAGCAGAAAAATTAATAAAGCTACAAAGAAGGATTGGACTGAAGTAAAAAGAGTTTTAAAGTATTTGAATGGAACTAAACATTTAAAGATAATCCTTGGAGGTGAAACATCAAATGAAAATATACTCTATGGATATTCAGATGCTGGAGACCAATCTAATAGAAAATCTAACAGCGGATATGTTTTTAAATTTAAAGCAGGTTTAATTTCCTGGAGAAGCAGAAAACAAGACACCGTGGCTCTATCTTCAACAGAGTCAGAAATAATAGCTCTTTGTGAAGCTTGCAAGGAAACACTTTGGTTGATTAAATTATTAGAAGATTTTAAGATAAAATTAGAAAAAATACAAGTATTTGAAGACAATCAGGGATGTTTAAAATTAATGGACTCAGAAAAATTAAATGACAGAACCAAACACCTGGATACAAAATATAATTTTATAAAGGATTTGCGGAAGAACAACACAATCATTTTTGAATATTGTCCTACCGAGAAAATGTTAGCTGATCTTCTAACGAAGCCTTTACAAGCACAGAAGTTAGGAAGATTTAGGGAAATGATTGGATTAATTACCTAATATTGAGAAGGGGTGTTGGATATTCAATATTAAGTAATCACCCTGTTTATAGATATGTTGATTTATAATATATATGTGTTGTCAGATTTTGATTAATTATAAAATAAAAAAGTCAGTTATAAAATTCCTTCTTTCAAAGTTATTTTTCGGTGATATCTGATTGTAAATTCCACTAAACTCTACAGATACCAAATTCGAATCCCGTCACAGTGAAATTTTTTATTTAATATATTATGTCATTTGTATTTACCCACACCTATTATTCACTGGTGATTAATATATGTCATTATACTTGAAAAAGCACTCGTAGAATGCTAAAATGATCAAATAGTCGTGAAGAATTAAAGTGCACTATCCACTCCAAAAATACCCCCCTTAAGCCTAAGCTGTATAGTTTGTTCTTGATAAATAAAAAATTCAAGCAATCAAACGTTCGTGAGAGATCAAAGAATATCTGGCGACATGTTTGCCAAAATTAATTGATTCAAAAAGTTGCTCTAGTTAGGATATACGTAGATGTTTATGTTGATCCACGCATAAAACCGCAACAATTTTAAATTTAGTTAAGAACTGTAAAACATTCTATTGACAAAACTTTTTCAAGAAATTTTGAAAAAACGTTCAAGAGAAAAATAAGCCGGTAGTTTGTGGATTTTCTGTTTTGTGAATTGGTATAATTGTTGCAATCTTTAGAACAGTAAGAAATTTTGCAGTTGAAATAGACAGGTTAATTAAATTTGTTAAGTGTTCAGCAACTAATTCAATTGTTGATTTAAATTTCACTCGTTTCGTTTTGAGCCACTCTTTTCGCTTTGCTCCACTCCTGCCTCAGAAAACTCGTGACTGAAGAAACGTTATTGACACCTGGTACTTAATATACTATTTCAACAATAAATCTGAAAAAAAACTTATTATTTTGTTATATTATAACTATTTTTTAGCTATTAACATTAAAAAAGTATGTGTATGATAATTTGAAAATAATGCTCATGTAGTCTAATACACTTCTTCTCTTAATTTGTGGATTTGCAACAAACCACATATTAAAATTTTAAATGTTAATAAAATTAGCAGCTGATTGATTAAAAAAATATATATAAGTAGATAGTTTCAAAACTTAAAAACACTGACTTTTTCAGAAACATTTCAAAAATATCATCTACTTTAAATGTTTTTGTATAATGTTTTAATTTTTTGTTTCAGAAATAACAATGCAAGAATCGGTGGTGTTATCAAGGTTCTTTGATGATAATGTAAACTTTGTAGCATACATGTGCCCGAAATGTTATGCAGAAAGCCAAGATATTCAGATCGTAAGCATTAATGTTAGTTTTTTAAAACAGTATTACCGTAATGTTTTCAATACAATAGCTGAAGATCAAACATTCGGATTCACACTAAAGGAAATAGACTACAGTATGAAACAATTTGAAAAAGTGGAACAGTATTTGAACACAAATAATATTTTCATGGAAACGGTTAATAATGTTAACGTGGATGAAGCGAACGCTACTAAATTAGGTAGTACTCAAAAGGCTACAATTACAGTTGAGAATAATCAGAAAATATATTTACAAGTGCCTAAAACAATTAGTAATGTGCAAAAGAAAAAGTGGAAAAAAAAATATATGAACGCGGTTGATGACGAATGTCAATATTTTAAAGATTCCAATCATCCTCACAAAGATTCTATAAAAGATACACTTTATGGAAAACACATATTATTGGGTAATAAGAAAGTGAAAAAAAATACCAAGGTGTTTGCATCTGAGCAAAATAAATTCATACCAAATTTTTCAACAACCAACTTTGAAATAAACTATCTTCAAAAACGACATCAAGAAAATATTTGCAGGCTGTCAGCTTCATGGATCCCCCCGCCATCCCCACATAATCTCTTAGAAGAATGTTTATATTTTGATCCATGGGCGTTACTGGTAGCAACAATTTTCCTTAACAAAACTTCTTGCGTCATCGCTAGACCATATGTTTTTTGGTTTCTTTCTGAAAATCCAGATCCTCTCACTGTCTTAGACCGATTTCCCAGCGACTTGGAAAAATATTTTGTTAATTTAGGTTTAAGCAAAACAAGAGCAGTACAAGTTTACAGGATGTCTTATGATTATCTTTTTAAACCATGGAAAAATGTAAGTCATCTTTATGGTATAGGAGATTACGGTGAGTGTGCTTACAGAATGTTTTGCTTAGGAGATTTTACTGTCGAACCAACAGACAGATTTTTAAAAATTTATAAAGCATGGTACCATAAATCTTTGCATGAAAAAGAATAATGAAAAATGTGATTTGCTTATATTTTGGAAAATTGTTTGTTGAATTAATTGTAAATGACAGTTTCAAAGTTATAAGATGTTTCCGGAAAAGAGGAATTATTATTCCGATCAATACCGGATGGCCAAGTTTATTTGAGCCCATATTAAATACCCATATGATGGGGAGTATTTCAGATATTGAGGTCCGGTGTTTGAAAATAATCAACTTTGTTTTGGCATATATGTCAAGCTTGTACGGAGACTTCCGTTGAGTAAACCTTTTTTTGAATATAGGAGAAATTTGTTATCTAATATGGAATAACCTATATAATTTTATTACTCAGGAACCTTAATCTGCCCTCTTTCTGAGAATAATGTAGAATTTTTCACAGCTCTTTGAATTCTTATAAATGCTAGATGGGTTTTGGTTAACGATTATAAATTTCCTTTCTTCACACTTCTTCAACTAGTTCCCTATATATAAAATGTCTGAAAAAACCCTAATTAATTCAGGTACTGTTCAAAGTGTTGACCATTAATGTGGCCTTGGAGAATTCGTCAAAACATTTTCGAATTATTTTCCTAGGAGAGGTATGGTCAAAGGTATTTTGAATGTTTAGTTTCATTTAGTCTAGGCTTTATGGAAATTAAATGAAGCCTCTCGGATATTAGAAGTTTGTAGAGAAATATAGGATTATGACATACAGTGTGACCCATTTTGTTTGGTGGCACCCCTGTAAAATCCGCGTTTCTCAACCGATTTAGATTTATTTATTTTTGTTAGAGTTAGTATAAAAAATAGTAATTTGGCACTAATATTCAGATTTAAATTACTATTTTTAATTCCTTCTTTTCTTTGCCAAAAAAGACGAAAGTATATTAGGCATTTCTTTTTCAAATATTACTATACTACTGGAATCAGAATCATAACGAATGTGAAAGTTTTATGAAAGAATTTTTATTAACGACAAAGTTATTACAACATGAATTTAGAAAAAGTGATATTTTAATTAATTTTTTACGTAGAATGTAGACAAATTTTGAAAATGGCAACATGGTAAACAAAGACTAGGACTCAAACATATTGCACAGTGAAAATTTGAAGCCGATAACTTAACCCGTCCTGGAGTTATAGCTTATGAAAGTCTTGTGTAAAATTGTGCTTAAAATTTGGATTGTTAAGCAAAGTAGTCTATAACAACACGGTTATTAAAATTTCTTGCCTGCACATTTTTTAAATACGTGTGGTCTTTGCTCCAGGCTCAATAAATAGTTTTTTTTATTTTGTGCGCTGCAAAGCAGCATAATGTACGGTTAGTTATTTCTAAGAGCTACTAATTTGGATTTTGATGTAATGAATCATTGATTTCATGTGGTTAATAAATGAAATTATTAAGCACAAGTTCACATTACTTTCAGAAGCTATAAGTTATCGGCCTTAAATTTCCACTGTGTATGTTTGAGTCTTAGTTTTTGTTTGCCATGTTGCCATTATTTTAATTTGTCTACATTCTACGTAAGAAATTAATTAAAACACCACTTTTCCTAAATTCATGTTGTAATAACTTTGTCGTTAATAAAAATTTTGGTTGTTTACAGTTGTGACGATTCTAAATCCAGTGGTATAGTCACATTTGAGAAAAAAAATGCCTAGTGTACTTTCGTCATTTTTGGCAAAGAAAAATTAATATAAAGGGTCTTGAAAATGGTAATTAAGCTCTGAAAATGTGTGCCTAAATAATGTATGTATAATTTTATATGGTTTCACATTTAAAATATCTTTCAGCGTATGTTGTTCAGTACTTCTGGGAATACTTGCATTGGCAAATTTTCTTGGAGAGAATTCTCTTGTTATAAATAAAAATAACTACTTCTATTTAATCCCACTATTCTATATATAAACCTATTTTCCAAAATTATAAATTCTACCTGGTTACCGCAGTGTTACTTGGTGTATTTTTATTAAAGTTAATTATTCCCAAATCTTCTCTATTCCGTGACGATTTAGTTTCAGAATACATTAAAAGGCATTTACACCTTAAGCTTGAAGGTAATATCGTTAAGTTAAAATAAAAAAATTCATTTGTCCACGACCACCTAATAATAAGTCAATATTTTACCTCATAACAAAAGGTATATGGTACCCAAATATCTACTGTCGTGAATTATGGTTGATAATTCATAAAAGAAATTAAGGGTCGTGGACAAAGTATAGTATTTTACTCGCAATTTATGGCCAATATTCACTCGGATGATGCGCCCCTCGCCTGCGGTTCATGACGCAAACGTCACCCATGGTGAATATAGGCTATCATAAATTGCTCGTTCAATAATATACTATAACATATCAAAACAAACTATTCTAGTAGGTAGTTAAAACCGGACCGTAATTATATTAAATACATTTTAAGATATGGGCATTTAAGATGGGCTTGAATACTTCTCCTATATTATTTAAAATTTTTACTACGTCTTAAACCATCGAAAATTCAGGGAAGTCCTGGTCAGGATTATCAAATTAAAACTGAAGTACCAAGTTTGAAGATGGTAGGTATAGTTTATTCACGATAAATTAACTCCAATGTTGAAATGTCATAAACCTGGAAATGTTATTATCACTTTGACATCGATGTAAACTCCTCCTCAATATCCAGTAAGCGGATGTCACTTTTACACAATGACATTGAGCGCAATTATTGTTCATCCATATATTCTGTCGTTAATTTTATTTATCTTGCCAAACAACACTCGAGCTTTTCTTATTTTATCAGATAAATTTCTCTTTAACTCAAAGTTTTGCCAATCACTAATTAATTTACTTGAAAAACACATTAGATAAAATCGCTCCACCTTCTCGTAAAATTAGTGATTGGCAAAACCGTTGAGTGATAAATATTTATCACTCAACGGCAAAACTTAAAAATAAAAGATATTACCATCTCTTGACATGTTCAGCTGCTTCGGCATTTTATTAACTACACACTGCAGATTTGCCTTTTTTTATATTAAAGAGACAATGAATTTAAAAGCACCAGAAAACTTGTAAATATTAGACGATGATCGAATGCCAATAAACGTCAAAACTAGTATTGGAATTTTACCAGTTAATCTGACCCGTTAGACCCAAACCGTTAGATGTAAATTTCCCTAGCAGCTAGCTGTTGAGGATAAATTGTATAATTAATATTTATTCTGATAAGCAGGAGAGTAACTAGAAATGACATCATCGTCTTTTTATGGTGAAAATCCTATATTATACCTATAGATTTTTTGGGATATACGTTTTGAGGTTATATGAGAAGGTTGTCCGGTGACACAAATGCGTAAAAATGACGTAATGGAAAAGGTAAATTGATAAATTACTTGAAACTGTCATAAAAAATCTAGTATTTGGTGACAAATTGTAATAAAACATTTGGAAAAAAATGGAAGCAGATTTCTACTTTGATATACGACCCTACATAATAGTTATTTGTTTAACTAGGCAGCAAAGTAGTAGATTGACTGCCGAAGCTGAATTCAGCTAAGGCAGTCAATCTCCTTTGCTGCCGAGTTGAACATATAATTTTTTCTCCGATTTTTCATATTGAGGATATTGTATTTGCAAATTATTACAATTCCCACAATCTCTTTATATTGGTTGGTTGCTATGGAAATGTATAATCACAGGCAGCAAAGTGATTACTAGGCAGGAAAAGTAATACTTTGCTGATTGATATCAGTCAGCAAAATTAATATTTGCTGCCAATCGGAGAAAAAAAAATATCGTAAAGTATTCGTGGATAACTGGTCTCTGAAACACTTGCTTTATTTAGAGCACTTCGGCTTCGCCGTCGTGCTCAAAAATCGCGCGAGTTTTAAAGACCTTAATATCTGTTGAAATATGAATTTCGAGCCTAAAAGGGTTAACGTGGCGCCATCCTCCGGCTTTCCCTACTGTAATAGTTATGATAATTATATATATATATTGATTTGTAGTTGTAGTTCTATGTTCGTGCAGTGCGGAGTTGGAGCACTTATGCAACAACAAGAACACAACGTTACATTACCGATACTTAAATAAAACATGTGCTTATTAAGTTATTGCTGTATTATTTAATTTAATAAATAATTGGTACAAATAATACATGGTGTCAGAAGTAAAGTATTAATTATTGATGTTTAAGTAGTAAAATAGAAAGGGACATCGATTTTTAGAAGAAAAGCAGAAAGAAAAGTAACATATAAGTATGAATAAATATCTTAAACTAACCAAGCAAATGTGGTTTGTTGTAAGATATCACCTGCGATTGAAAAAACGACGAATGTTCACTCACAATGATATAATAAATATTTTAGCTTCTACGTTGGGCGTAGGGCTGTTACGATGGAACTGGACCTGTTATTTTGGAACAGTATTGCCCACCTATTCCGCGAACCTATTACCAAATATTACTCGTACCTATTACTTGTGTCTGACAGTCACTCTTTTATTCTCATAATCTAGTGATCGATGTATAGCATTACTTAGGCAACTTGTACGTGTACCTATTACTCGAATTAGTATGTGCTTCGTTTGCCAAACTGTAACCTATTTTAGATGTTTATTCCCTTTTGCTCGTATATGTGTTCTTTAGTGATTATAAAAGACAGAATGAATATTTATGGGTGAAGGAAATACAATCAAAATAAATACTTTGACTTTATATTGACTTATTATTAGGTGGTCGTGGACAAATAACTATAATGGTCTAAGATAACCTGATTATTTTGGAGTACTTATATTATTACTACTGATTATTTTTTTCGTATCATTTTCAACCAATCAGAACGATCAATTTAGTTAAGTCACCCATAGATAACAAAATACTTATAGATGGGTAACTGACCCCTCTATTCATACGGGTCCCGTCAGTACTTCTGGCACAAATCAGGTTGTGAACTTCGCTAACAGCCGAAAAAGAAGGTTCCTGTGATTTTACAGTTTTTTGCGGTATATTCAAAATTACTGTAATTTCATTTTTATTGCAAAATGACATTTACGATCCATTTTTGATATTTCATTCAAAATTACTTAACATTAGATTGATATTACAATAATAACAATGATAAGTCAAGTAAAATTGAATGAAATGTCAAAAAATGGATCATAATAATGTCTGAAAAATAAAGCAATAATCATCAAGTTAATATATTTTTTCTACTCCTGTTTTATAATATACTTATTAAAAGACTAAAATCTGTATCATAATGAAATTAATTATGATACAGATTTTCATTATGATACAGATTTTTAAGCCAATAGGAATGCGACATTCGCACAATATTTAGTATATAGCCATGGATACCTGGTTGACATTTCTGAAATTAATCATATTAGGTCTGTTCCCTGCAATAAAAGTGTAGCACTGAGCTATACGATTTTATTTATTTTAATTATGTTTTAATGCTTCTTGCAATATACATAGATATTCCCAAATTTAGTAATTTTATACGTATTTTTTCACAGATAGACCTGAATTCTTCAAAATTATATAGCTCAGTGCTACACTTTTATTGTAGGCGAACAGACATATTAAGTGACACTTAATTTGATAGCTGTCAAATAATTTTGATTTTCAAAAGTAACTATATTTGAAATTGATTTAACTAATAATTATTGATTAAATAATTTTTATTAACCGGAGTAGAAAAAATATTGTATGCCACTTTCATGTAATGGCCATTAATACACTCGCATATTATATACAAAACTCGCCTGCGGCTCGTTTCGTATCCTACAATATGCTCGTGTCTTAATGGCTATCATTACATGTTCGTTGCATAAAATACTATTATTGATTAAAAAAAGTATACAATAAATGAAACGTTTTTTCACATATTTAAATAACAAACATGAAGAAAAATAAATGTTGGTGATTCAACAATGATGCTGGGAAGTTCAGAGTTGTATGGAAGAATAACTACTACCTCTGTCACTTTCTATTCAATGGAATATGTTTTTCAATAAAGATAAAGCTTACCGTGTGCACCTCACATTACAGTCTTTCACAAAACATATTCTTGACATTGTCTCTTAAAGTAAAAGTCCCACTATAAACATTTGAACCAAATACGAATACTCAACACACACACAAATAAGCAGTTGTCAATAGTTGTCAGGTTAGGATGTCAGCGCTAATATATATATAGTAGAATCTGCAACTACCACTAACGGCGTTACAGTTTCCATTCAATTACAAATTTTAGTACTGACGGGACTTTTTATGTGGCAGCACCACGCGCCTTCAGAGATCCCCTACCCTGATACTAGGTACGTCGAAAAGCTATTCCGTAACACCTCTAACTGGGCGCCACTTGTATCAAGAATAATTTATTTTATTTAAACATAAAATATTTACATGTCATATGTAATTACTGAAAACAGATGTTATTCCTGACGGAACTGGTTGTAGATTCTTCGTCTTGTTTCCGTGTATGTAATCTGTGGTCTTGTTGGCGTTTCCTTGTATTACCTATGGACGAATGTTACAGTCAGGCAGCGATGCCGTAACGTACGCTACCTACGAGAGGGTGTCATAATCTGATAGGGATACTGTGTGAATGGTACCTATGTAGTATTATGTAAGGGTAGTTGCGTGTATGGCAGGGGCAGACAGTGGTGATGGTTCCATAGATAACCATACTTTGATTTGTGAATGGTTCATCTGCTACAACACAAATTAAATTTTTTTATTGAACTGCACATAATAACATGACAAATAATCTACATCTATATTATCAATTCATATATGAAACATTTATATATTATTATTCTCAAAAGAATATAATTTTACTACTTACATTATATTTAGGAAAGTTGATCCAATATCACATCAAATTGTACATTTCAAAATTATTCACAAAAACTGCAAAAATTTCAATAAAAAGAAGTTAGAAAGTAGATTCTCCAGACAGGAACAGGTCTGAAACAAAATAAATAAAATGCACTACTAAGTCACAAATAAAAAAGAACTATTTTTGTTTACCAGTTCTATCGTGAAACAAATCTAATAAGTATTTTGCATAATGAATCTGTAAATGTATTATTATCAAAATGATCTTTACACAGCCTTTGATCCTTGGATTTAGAAGGATGGTGATGATATTTTGAAGGTTCACTTACTTCTATTTTCTTTATTAGAACTAAAATCCTTAATAAATCTATAAGTAAAATAATCCTACTTACCATTTTGTTGACACTTACACTTTGACTTTGACAAGCAGAAGCTGGATTCACACCAGCCAATGTATGGTTGATTTTGTATATTTTCATTTTTGTCACTTGAAAGTTGATATACTAGGATATTTCATAATATTTATCGACATTGAAGGATAAATATTGCAGTGTAATGTAATTTATAATATTTTAAACTATTTTGTTCCATTTCCCTTATGTAAAAAGTCTTGTAGTTCTCGCGACAGCAGCGACTCGATGCGCGGGGTGATGCTTCAATCCGTTTTTTTTATTTTGTCTATGGAGAGACCCTTCAGATTAGGGATCTCGCGGTCGTTTTGGAGAGGGGGCTGCATGAAGAGGGAGATTATGCTCGAGAGGTGGGTGCGACATCACCAAACCATAGTTCAGATGTTAGAGGCATCACTATCTAATAAAAAGCGAAAACCGGGTAGAATAAATAACGGTACTCAATCACTTTACGATAGATATGAACATATTTCACTTACTATATTCACAATACAATTAATAGTGGTGTTATTTTTTAGCTTAGCTGAATTAATTTTAAATTTCCCAAGCTGGTACATGTACGTAAACTGTAAATTACTAAGAATACATTTTAAAGGATATTTTTTTAAATTTGATTTATTCAATTATTTATTCAAAACTTATTAGTTTTTTAATGATAATAAGATACATTCCAATTTTCGACTTCAAATTATTGAAATGCGTGGTCTTTTATTGCTTAACTATAAAATAAATCGCTTATTGAATTGATTGTTCAAAAAAGTGAATGATGTCTGTTATAAGATTAGAATAAGTAGTTTTTACGAAAGCAATGATTAAATAACCATTACAAAACAATAAAAAAATAAGGTTACATAGTGGTAGCTTTCCATGGAACAGCCAAGTTGTCCTCTATATTTTTTCTATGATTTCTATATCTGTAGAGTAGGGAGGGTGAGTGTAGGCTCACAGCACTTAAGCCACATTGTACATCCTTCCGAAGAGTTGTCCTCCTAGGTCATCGTCCATCCGCTCTTCTTAGGAAGGTGGACAGGTCACTAGGAGACATCTCCTTCATGTCGGCAGGTGTGGGCCAAGACTCACACACTCTCTCATTGATGATAAATCCGGACACTTGCATGCCTGACAGTTTCATCTTCCTGTCCACACTTCCTGCATAGAGGTGTGTCCACTAGCCCGGCCCATAGTATGAATGTATTTCCTTAGTTGACACTGGCCAGTCAAAATCTCACTGTTATATGTAAGTTTTTCCTGGTCATCGCCAAATATTTCTCCGGCGCCAACTTCTCAGGGTTGCCCAGGGTAATCCTGGCAAGACTGCATCCTTTGATTCCATCCTATCTCTTGAGGGATTGAGCATAATGAGCATGGGTGTAACATTTGGCTAGTTCCGCAATTGTCGAGGTCGTTAGGCCGTAGGTGTCACTGGGTCCTAGAATTTTTAGCTCAGCGGCTTCCCTGGCTGAAGACTCGGCAATGGAATTTCCTTTACTCCTGTCGTGCCCTTTAACCCACCTCAGGATAATATTGTTATCTGCCGAGACGTTAGCTAAATCTTGGTGTCACACTAGTACTAGCCCCGATATAACACGTTGTCTGTTCAGTGCTAATAGCGCTTGTCTACTATCAGTGCAGATTGTTATGTTTTTGCCAGAAATTCCTTCTCTGGTTAGTTCCTTTGTGGCAATTGAAATACCAGCCCTTTCTGTTTGAACAACGCTGGTATTGTTTCTCATTCCTCACTCAATCCTTAGGCTCAATGCTCTCGAGTAAACTCCACATCCTGAGCCTTCTTTCATTTTTGCACCATCAGTATATATGCGTAATGCATTTGCAGCATCTGGCTCTGTGTTCCATTCCATTTGTATTTTGTAGGGTTTATTAAACAAAATCCTGGGTTCAATTGCATCATTGACTGCCTGCAGCAGAGGTAGCGCAATAAGCTTTCAAGACCATTGCTGCGGTTGGTGCTGTTCTCATGGCTCCTGTGATGTTTAAACAAGCCATTCGCTGTATTTGATATAATTTTTGAATGGCCGCTGCTTGTGGAATCTTCAGTCCATGCAATTGCTCCATATGTTAACATGCAGTGTAGATCCCGGTTACCACACGGGTTGGCAGACCGCACCCAATATGGCACCGGCTTGTCCCATGGTAACAAATTTCGTTACTCGTAAAACAATATATATAAGATTTTTACGATTAAAAGACGATGATGTCATTTTTAGTTACTTTCCTGCTTATCAGAATAAATATTAATTTACCTACCGTATATACAATTTATCCTTAACACCCAGGGCAATTTACAAATAACAGGTTGGCAAAACTTCAAGACGTTGTCAGATCAATTGGTAAAATTCCCCAGTTTGTTTTGATGTTTATTGACATTAGATCATCGTCTAATATTTACAGTAAATGTCAAGAGATGCGGGCCCGCTTCTCCCGCTTACTGCTGTAAGAGACGTCAGACTTAATAGTGTTCGCTATTTGTATATTTTATTATTATTAAATATTATTGTTACATATTCAAATGTAAATGATTGAATGTTTTTGATGTTAATTTGAAAAAGAAAAAACTACAGATTGGCAACATCACAATATTTTGTTTTGCAACGTCATCGTCTTTTTATCACTTATAATTGCACAAGAGGTTTGTATTTTATCGGGTAAATTTGGATTGTTTAATGAGAAACTGTTGCCTAGCAATTAGACGAGAAAAACTGTAAACTATTAAAAACGCGACACCGAAGGTGGAGCGTTTTTAGGTTGACAGTTTTTCGAGTCAAATTGCTAGAGGAAACAGTTTAGAAGTTGAACAACACAAATTTAACCGATATCAATACAAACATCGAGTGTAATTCGGCAGGACAATTCAATGAATCGACTCATTGTTAGTGTTTAGAAATTCAATAAGTTGTTGACAAACATGTCAAACTATTTATTATGGTTCTTTTTTTAATTTCTTGGGAAATTAAACCACAATATTTTTAAATTCTTTATTTCAACGTTTCGGTAGCGTTCCAGCTATAGTCTAACAAACAATTGGAGAAGGTGACTAAGAGCTGTTTACGTGCTTTATTATTGCAAAATGTATCGGAATCACGTGCCATTCGGTTGCAAAACATCGGTATCATACCCATAGATAAAAAAATACTTATAGATGGGAAACTGACCCGTGGCGCCCTCTATTCATACGGGTGGCGCTACCTTGAGAGTCCCGTCAGTACCACTGGCACAAATCAGGTTGTGAACTTCGCTAACAGCCGAAAAAAAGATTCCTGTAATTTTACAGTTTTTTGCGGTATATTCAAAATTACTGTAATTTTACTTTTATTGCAAAATGACATTTACGAACCATTTTTCGATATTTCATTTAAAATTACTCAACATTAGATTGATATTACAATAATAACAATGAAAAGTCAAGTAAAATTAAATGAAATGTCAAAAAATGGATCATATAATGTCTGAATTGTGAAAAATAAAGCAATAATCATCGAGTTCATATATTTTATTGATTAAAAAAAGTATACAATAAATGAAACGTTTTTGTACATATTTAAATAACAAACATGAAGAAAAATATATGTTGGTAATTCAACAATGATGCTGGGAAGTTCAAAGTTGTATGGAAGAATAACTCATTCTTTTTTTAATTTCTACTACCTACTTCTGTCACTTTCTATTAAATGGAACATGTTTTTCAATGAAGATAAAGCTTACCGTGTGCACCTCACATTACAGTCTTTCACAAAACATATTCTTGACATTGTCTCCTGAAGTAAAAGTCCCACTATGAACAATAAAAACCAAATACGAATACTCAACAAACACACAAATAAGCAGTTGTTAATGGTTGTCATGTTAGGATGTCAGCGCTAATATATATGTGGAAAAATCTGAAACTACTACTAACAGCGTTACAGTTTTCATTAAACTACAAATTTTAGTACTGACGGGGTTTTTTATGTGGCAGCACCCACACACCTTCAGAGATCCCCTACCCTGATCATACCCTTGGCACAGATTATAGAAGAGAACAGATACGAATGCCGGCAAAACATCAAAGGATTTTCAAATCCGATTTCAATGACCTTGGACCTTTAACTCGGTATGGCCGCGATGTTGCCAGTTTAAAATATTTTCAGACTTACTAACCGAATTGCAATGTTGACTTGGAGACAATAACAATTTCCAGTGCCGGTTCTCTATTTTTCTTTCCGAATGAAATTTATTTGGACTGTCTATGTATGAGTAATACACTCCCCCGTGATGTTTATTCATTTTATAAAAATAATATACTAATGTTCACTATTTTCAGTTAATATTACCACAACCTACAATCGATTAGTCTAATAACACAAATAATATCGCAGATTGACAACCTTCAAACTGAAGTGTCAAAACTGACGTTTTGTATTTTAATTTTTGAGCCAAACCGTCACGGTTATTGTTCATGGTTGCCAAAGATGGTTTGTGAAAAAAAGTATATATTTATGGTAGGATTTTTATACATTATAATATTTTAAATTGTAGAATTCTTTTAATGTTAATGAAATTGATTTAAAACAAGTAGTTGTCGAGTATTTGTATCTGTTTAACTATCACACTAAAAATAATGCTTATAAAATATTCGACGCATAATCGTGAATTGAGGGAAATATGATGCAAATTGATAACCCTGTTGAAAAGTTTCGCGAAGAGGCCCGAACGGAGTCGACAAACGACGATGGACCTTTAAATGGGTATGTCCACCCATCTCTCTCTTTTTTAATGTTCTCTGTCAAGCTTTCGCATCTGTTCTCTTTATAATCTGTGCCCTTGGCTTATGTTCACTGGGAAATATATTTTTCCAGTGGCGTAAACATTTTATATTGGCAAATTTATATTGGGAATCACCTTCTCCAATTGTTTGTTAGACTATACCGTTTTCAAGAAAAAATGAGTAAAAAAAATTGATTTTTATTCCTAACTGACACAACGGAAAAAATTTGACAACTAGATAATCAAAAATATTTTGAAGTTTAAGAATGCAAAATTTTGTTATCAAATTTTTATTAAGGTCCATTCATAGTAGATCATATCCCCGGTAAAATGTCAAATGAAATATTTCATTTTATGACATTCCAACGATATGATAGTCTACTAGAAATGGAATCCAGTGAAGTGCACGTTGAAATAAAGAATTTAAAAATATTGTGGTTTAATTTCCCAAGAAATTAAAAAAAGAATGAATAATATACCACAAGGAACATACAAAAGATATTTATTATGGTAACAAATGCATAAGTGAAAAAACCACAAGTGCATTTATCGCTGAAAAAGTTTAAGCTAACTTTTGCCGATGTCAAAGTGACAATTGCACTGTGGCATATGCGATTTTTTATACATGAGTTGAATTGTCGTAAATAAACCATACCTGTCTATGCACCTGTATTAAGAATTCATTCAATTGAAATTATTACTTTATGAATTGATAAGTGGATCATTAAGGGTCTATTAGTATTAAATTTTTTCAATTGAAATATTAAATGAGGTTCCAAATAAAAAAAAAACGAACAAATAAGGAAATTTTCAAGTTTTGGAATAATTTGTTCCAGTGTACCCTAAAAATGAACATTACTCATCTACTTTGACATATTTCAATTAATTTATTTTGAACTTTATCTAAGTATTAGATTTTATCTACCTATAATTTTATCGATTTATAAATTTGTGAATTTTATAGATATTATTTGTTAATTCACCTGTTACATAACTTTTTAATTTTCTTGTTAAAAAATTAAACTGCTGCATACACATACACGTGTATAAACATGTGGATACAACGAGAATATATTGAATTTTCAGAGCAAATAAAGACTGTATGTGTATAGTCCAGGGTAGAAGCCTTTAAAAATAATGAAAAGTGAAAAAAAATTATAATAGAATGAAACCCATTAGAAAAGGAGGGAAATATGATAAAAATGAAAGGAAAAATAATTTACGGGCGATCTGAGGTTGGGAAGGGGATGGGGGTGAGTTTTTAAGGGTAAAAAACGGTTTTTCTCGATTTCCAGCAAAACTAAAAGTCCTATCGAAAAAAGTCAAATGGAAAAGTTGTAGATAATAAAAAGATCTAAAACTTTTGTGTTTACACTTTTTTCACATAACCTCAAAATTTATGTGAAAAATTCAAAAAACCAAGTTCTTGGTTTTTTATTTTTATCTTTTACAAAAATTTTTTTTTTTTTCAACAAAATTTTGTGAAAACTTACCTTTTTATGTCCCAAATACGCTGTAATTTATAAATTAAAAATATTTATTTTTTCACCTTATTTTGAATTAATATCGAAAAAACACCCTAATTTTCAATCGAAAATTCACCCGTCAAAATATCAGCTTTTTTGAAAAAGTTGGTGTGGTTGCTGTTCGTTGAAATCTCTACTTTCCGATGGTGAAAAAAAATTATATGTTACTATGGTAAATCTTCTCAGAAAACGCAAAAATTAAAAAAACTCGAATCCGTTTTTTGAATCATTATGTAAAATTTTGAGCAATTTATTAAAATTTACACTTTAATTACTAGAAAAACGTAAGATTATAACATGAAATCTTACATTTTCCTAGATTATAACATGAAATCTTACATTTTCCTAGTAATTAATGTGAAAATTTTAATAAATTGCTCAAAATTATACATAATGATTCAAAAAACGGATTCGAGTTTTTTTAATTTTTGCGTTTTCTGAGAAGATTTACCATAGTAACATATAGTTTTTTTTCATCATTGGAAAGTAGAGATTTCAACGAACAGAAACCACACCAACTTTTTGAAAAAAGCTGATATTTTGACGGGTGAATTTTCGATTGAAAATTAGGGTGTTTTTTCGATATTAATTCAAAATAAGGTGAAAAAATAAATATTTTTAATTAAATAAATTACAGCGTATTTGGGACATAAAAAGGTAAGTTTTCACAAAATTTTGTTAAAAAAAAAATTTTTTTGTAAAAGATAAAAATAAAAAACCAAAAACTTGGTTTTTTGAATTTTTCACATAAATTTTGAGGTTATGTGAAAAAAGTGTAAATACAAAAGTTTTAGATCTTTTTATTATCTACAACTTTTCCATTCGACTTTTTTCGATAGGACTTTTAGTTTTGCTGGAAATCGAGAAAAACCGTTTTTTACCCTTAAAAACTCACCCCCATCCCCTTCCCAACCTCAGATCGCCCGTAAATTATTTATCCTTTCATTTTTATCATATTCCCCTCCTTTTCTAATGGGTTTCATCCTATTATGATTTTTTTTGGTTTTAAAAATTATCGACCCTGGACTAGTAGAATTGAAATGGTATTTAATATCTTGAACGTAAAAAATATGTTACAAAAATTATTTGTCACTCCATCTGACTTCTTCTATAAAACTTGTTACTATGATTACGTAAAATAAAAACATATAGTAAGTAAGTAAATCGCTAACTACAATACTTTCCCTTTTTCATTTTACTTTATCTATGCATATAATAATGAAAACTAAAATAAAAAAAAATATCCAATGAGAATTTCTAAGTGTCTGAAGAAAGTCCCATCTTTCCATTCAAACTCACTAGCCTTGGCCTTGGAAGTGGCTTGGTCATGATGTCCGCTACCTGGTCTTCTGTTGCGATATGTTGAACCTCGAGAACACCTTCTAATACCTTTTCTCTAATAAAGAAATACTTTATTTTTATGTGCTTCGTACGATGATGGTACTCTGGGTTATGACAAAGTCGTATAGTTGCCTGATTGTCTATCAACAGAGTAGGAACTTGTTTTGGATAACCCATTCCTTCATATAGTCTTGACAGCCATATGATTTCTTTAACTGCCTCATTAGCTGCTACTAGCTCTGCCTCAGTTGTTGATGTAGCAGTCAACTGTTGCCTTTGACTTATCCATGAAATTGCACCTCCTGCATATGTAACTACAACACCTGAAGTGGAACGACCAGTTCTATTGCAACCTCCAAAATCTGCATCACTGTAGCAATCCAACTTGGTACTTCCATCAGATCTGTAACATATTCCAAAAGTAAGTGTACCTCTTATGTACCGAAATACTCTTTTTAGTCTAGCTACATCTTCTGTGCTTGAGCAGTCTAGTGTTCTTGACAATACACTAACTGTGTAGGCTAAATCTGGTCTAGTGCCAACCATTAAGTACATCAATGCCCCTACAGCTTCTCTGTATGGAAAGTTATGAGTTTGATCTCTACTTTCTTGATTAAATGCTTCTAACTTCACCATAGGCGTTGACACTGGTTTGCATTGACTAAAATTAAAACGATCTAATATCTTTCTTGCATATGCTTGTTGAGAGATTTTAATTGAACCGTCTTCAAAATGTTCAATTTCAAAACCTAGGAAGTAGGACGCTGGCTTAACAGTAATTTTGAATTCATTTTTCAGTTCATTCAGGAAGAATTCCGCTTCTTTCGGATCATTAGCTATTACCAATCCATCGTCCACAAACAATGCGACCATTAGTTTTCGATTCTGACTACCTCTTATGTACAGACATGGATCAGCTTCACTCGCCATAAATCCTGCTGCTTTGAGAAAAGTGTTAAACCTTTTATTCCAACATCTTGGAGCCTGGCGGAGCCCATATAAACTCCGTAAAAGCTTACATACTTTCTTGGTCCCATCAGTATAGCCCTCTGGCTGCTCCATGTATATATCTTCATCTAGTTCACCATATAAAAAGGCTGTACACACATCAAACTGCATAAGATTCATTTTTTCTGTAGCTGCGATGCTTAACATGGCTCGTATCGTGGTAAGTTTAGCAACTGGGCTGAAAGTCTCATTAAAATCCACTCCATACTTCTGGCTGAATCCTTTTATTACAAGTCTTGCCTTATACTTGTCTATTGTACAATCTGGATTTGTCTTCACTTTATATACCCATTTAGATGGTATCACTCTGAATCCTTTAGGTAGATTTGTTAGTTCCCAAGTATGGTTTTCTTTCAAGGATTGTATTTCACCCTCCATCGCCTTCTTCCAATGCTCTTTATTCTCTCCACTCAGAGCGTCTTCATAAGTTTCAGGTGTGGTGACTTGAAAAACTTCTTCTAATCCATATAAAACGTAATCTTCTAAGTATGTCGGCTTGGACAACTTTGAACGGTCTCTCAATCTTCTGGAAATCTGTGAGAGTGGATTTTCGCTTGCCTCTGCTTCTGGTTCAGATTCATCACTGCCAGACACTTCTTCGGATTCTAACTCAGCTTCTTGAGCATTGTCCTTCTCATTAGATACATCTTGGTCTGGTGACTCTCCTTCAGTTTGAACCTCTATGTCTTTTAATGGCAACTTCACATATTCACATGGATTTATCTTCTCTTCAAATATGACATCTCTGCTAACAATGACTTTATTTTCTTGTTTTACCCATATTCTATAACGCTCATCTTCGTCATATCCGATTAAGTATCCTTTTATGGATTTTCTGTCCATTTTCTTACGTTTCTGGGCAGGAACGTGGGCATAGCAGACTGAACCAATAATTCTTAAATGTTTAATTCTTGGTTTCTTACCTAACCAAAGCTCGTAAGGACTTACACCATCCACAGATGATTTTCCTGTTCTATTTAATATATATAAAGATGTTGTTACAAACTCAGCCCACATAGCCTCTGGAAAAACCACATTTTTATTTGAATATTTAAAAGTTCTTGCCATTTCAATAGTTGTGCGAAAATCACGTTCACAAATTGAATTTTGCTGGGGTGTGTAGGGGGCTGTTAGTCTCTGTGTAACTCCCTCTGCACTTAGAATGTCTCTAATTTCTTTATTATCCATCTCACCACCATTATCGCTTATCAGTTCTTTTATGGAATGGCCTACTGTTTTTGCATGCTGAAGAACCTTTTTCAATATTTCTTTCACTTCTGATTTTTGAGTCATTAGATAGCCATATCGAAACTTTGTATAACTATCCTTAAAAATAACGAGATATTTCTTCTTCGAAAATGACTCTGCAAAAGGTCCACATACATCTGCTGATAGTAACTCTCCTGGTTTTGTCGATTTTTCTCTTTCACCAAATGGTAGTCTGTGCGCCTTTCCATATATACACGGCTCGCATAACTGTTTTTCTGATTTATCTGTTTTCATATGCAACTCTTTTTGCATTTTTGCTTGCACGTGTTTTATATCTTGATGGCCCCATCTCTCGTGGTACAGCTGCAGTCTATTATTAACAATGCTTACCTCAGGATTTTCTTCAGGTTCTAATGATTTTATTGTTGCTTTGAATAGTGTGCCACCAATTTCTCTGTTTCCCGATAGTATTAACTTTCCCTGATTTGAAAGCCAACACTCTGTTGCTGTAGATTTGAATAAACTTCTTGGATTTTTATCTTGTGCTGCTAGCACTGAAAACAGATTTTTACATAGTTTAGGAACATACCATACATCTTTAAGTAAATATAATTCTCCAGTAGTGAAATTTTTTACTTTAATTGTTCCACTACCTACAGCAGGGAGGGCTTCTTTTCCTGCTGATCTTATGGCATATGGCATTTCAAACTTCTTAAAATCTACATAATACAAATCGGTGTTTGTCACATGTTTCGTAGCACCATTGTCTATCCACCAAGTAGATGAATCTGTAGGAATGTCAACTGAAAGGGCTTCTGTCATAAGTCCTGTATTATCAACGGATGAAACTTCTTGAGTTCGTTTTGGTCTACCATCCGACTTCCACTTTTGACAATCTTTGACCCAATGTCCAACAGAATGGCAATAATTACATTTATCTTTACGAGAGCTACTTGGATGTTGAGTTTTAAAGTTAATCTTATTTTTAACTTCATTTCTATTCTTGAACTTTTGATTTGAATCTGCAGCTAAAGCCTCCTGTGAAACAGAACTCTCTCTTTGTTGTTTCATAAAATTTCTTTCAAATGAACAAAGTTGAGTTGTTAAATCTTCAAAGGTTTTATCTTCATTCTTCAAAAACATCCAACTTGATTTGAAAGTGATGAAAGAATTGGGCAGAATAGCTAGAGTCTTACAAACCAACAGTAAATCAGGTAAAGCATTCTCTCCTTTTGCTTTAAGACCTATGTTTAATTCATTCCAAAGAGCTTTTAACTTTGCAATGTGCATGGAAACATCCTCTTCATCATTCCAACTAAACGCAAAAAAATCAGCACAAATCTTGTATAACTGATCTTTTGTCGATGCCTCAAAATGTTGCTTTAATGTATTCCAAACCCCAAACGCAGTCTCTTGATCCATTATTTTCTGATAAACAGCATCAGTAACCGAACTCGCAATCATGGACTTGGCATAACTATTTGACTTTCTGAACAGATCTAATTTGGCTTTGTGTTCTTTTATGGCAGCCTCCGATTGAACTCCTTCTAGCTCTTCAGGTTTGACCAACTTGCCATCAATAACGTCAAGGGCACCTTCATGATAGTCTAGCAGATCCCTTATTTTTCGTTTCCATATTGGCCAATCTGATTGACCTTCTAAAGGTTTTACGTGTTTAAAAAATTCCATTTTATTCTAAGTATTGAGTTTGGCTGTACGTATATACTTAAAAAATACACTCGAAAGTATTAATTTGACGTAGTACTTCAGACCAACTACACAATAATTCTTGGTAACTTTTATATTTACGCTGAACCAGCAGTTATTAGCATATCTGGGCCCATAACCTATTGAATTTTCAGAGCAAATAAAGACTGTAGAATTAAAATGGTATTTAATATCTTGAACGTAAAAAATATGTTACAAAAATTATATGTCACTCTATCTGACTTCTTCTATAAAACTTGTTACTATGATTACGTAAAATAAAAACATATAGTAAGTAAGTAAATCGCTAACTACAATAGAATAAACATAAAACCGATAAATTGAATATTATATTGGATGGAATATATTTCATTTTCCAAGGTAAAATTGAAGAAACAAATGAAATGAAAACTAAGTAACACCCTGAAAAGTTTAATAGTATATCAAGTAGGTAACTAACAAGTGTTAAAAACGTTACTTTAGTCATTAGTGCTTTTTGAAACAAGTGACTCAAGATGTTTATGACACTAAGTGCTTACCATACTTCATTGGTGAACGTGCAACATTAACAGCTCGAGAAACGAAGTGTAATGTCTTCTGGTACTGAGTACTTTGTATCGTCAAAACCTTTATTCAACAATTTCAATTTTATATATATAGAAAGTACAGTTGATATTGTTTGAGATATTAAGTTTTCGATTTTTCAAATCGGAGGGAATGATATTCAAATTGATACTATTAACATTTCCATGGCACCGCAAGGTAAACTAATGGCATACGAATTTAATCACTTATATTATCATCAGTTCTTATTTACTTATTTTCTATAGCAGTCGTAGGAAAAATTCATTTTCCGCACTTGGTAGGTAAATAGCTATTTTCCACGAGAGCGGAAAATTGAATTTTCCACACACATTTTAGTGTTGAAAATTAATTTTCCCGCACCGTGTAAAAAATTTTCCTCACTGTGTGGAAAATATTTGGCGCACCAATATGTAAAAATAATAATAAGCCGGTATATTATGAGGGTTCGAAAAGTTTTAGTTACCATGTGTAACTAACCAGCTATTTACTTTCAATTTTGTTTATTTATTGTCAGAAAACTGTCAGTGCATTACTAAAATATTTTGCTCGTGAATATGTGAATAATAAATAACACTTGCGAAAAATGTTTTTCCGCACTCGGCTGCTTCACGGCAGACTCGTGCGGAAAAATTCATTTTCCGCACTAGTTAGGTAAATAGCTATTTTCTACACCCACATGTATATGTATATCAATTTTCTGCACAGTTTACAGAATAGAAAACTAGGCCGTATCGGTTAACTGAACGTATATGATTTCATCCCAGAACGTATATAAAATCCACCAATCAGCATTCGCGTTCAGTATTCATCCACTCCCCTTTTTTCGAATTAAAAAAAAACGTCAAAATAACTTATCAAAAAAAATTTCGCTCTAAAACACTGGATCAAACATATTCATTTACAATAATAAATAGAAATAAAATAATCGGCATAAATTAACAACAAATACTGAATAGAATACAGAATAGAATGGGTATTTAAGGGGACTCCAGATAGACGTCATTATTATAGATAATGGATAATGGTGCGTTACCCTTCTTGCGGGAATCCAACTCGCAGCATCTACTTCTAACAGCATCACAGATTTAAAAAAGATACCGTCACATTATACAAATTGTACATTTAAGAACTGTACGTTCATCACAAAAAATTAGTGAACACATAAAATTGAATTGGTGAAATTATGAATGAAATTGTAGGAGATTTTTAATTTTAGGTTATATTAGAGTTGTTTATTTAAATGTTTATTTTATAGATTTTTTTAAGTGAGTCGTAGAAAAAATATACTTTTTGACTCGTGTGGATTGTCCATATCGCACTCGAACGATTAAGCACTCCGCCTACGGCGTAGTGCTCAAACTTCGTCCTTCGTGCGATATGGCACATTATATCCACACTGTTTCCTACGATCACATAGGAAAGTGACATATATCGCACTGTCTAGTTCTATGGAAAGTGGCCTTTATTCATGCGCGTACGGAATGAAAACTTATGCGTACGTGTACGTATAAAAAAGCTGTTACATTAGATGTTGAAATGCTAGTATATTCCAAAAGTTGATTTGTCCATATAATATAATTTATCAGTTTCAATTTTTACAGTGATTGAAATAAATAATTGATTCTGAATCGCAATATTTATGCAACAAAAACAGTTTTATATCTGATATTTTGTTTCCAATTGTTGTTAGTTGTTAAAATAAATGTTCGTGATATTTTGTGTACCAATATTTTTTATTCAGGCACTCTTTTTTATCGCATAAAAATCACAATTTCCTGGGCCACTTTCAAATGTAAGTAATCAAAACTATAAAGTATTTATAAATACACACGTGTAAAACCTCACATCTACATAAAAACGCAAAATTGTATGTACATGCCTGAGTCGGTGAAAGTATATCGCGTGGTCTTAGGAAAAATAGTGTACATAACTAGTGCGGAAGTAATTTTTCACACTCGTGGGATTATCTCACTCGGCTGCGCCTCATGAGACAATACACCAAAAATGTCACTTTCCGCACTCGTTACGTAATATACCTACTAATTAGTGGTATTCATTATGCTCCCAACATGGAATGAGTGAGTGCGTTAGGGAAATAAAAAAATACGATCGTTATTACGTAACCTGTACATTTTAAAATTCATTTTTGCCAACATGATCATTTCAGACCAAGTTAACAATTTCTAACTACAATAGGACATTATTTTAGTTATTGTAACTTGAAAATAAAACAGCATTTCTCGAGAGACCATAATTAATAAACTAAAAATCCCTTCCATTAATAAATTAAATTGAAAAAATAAAATGAGTATGTAGGTACCTACACCTATTCTAAACATAAAATATAAACTTCCTAAAAAAATAAAAATAAAAATCCATTATAAATGTAAACATAATTTTAATGAATTAGGATCTCAAATAAACTACCTTGCTGTGCCAGACAATAACCAAATCTGTGATAAAGATTTGATCTCATATCTCTAAGATTATTTGGCGTAATGTTGGCACAAACGTGCTGTATTTTTACCCTTAATTCATTCAAATTATTAGCTCTTACAAATGCATGTTGGTAAATAGGGGGGCAATGAGCATTCGGCCAGTCTCGGATTATAAGTATACACCTTAGCTGGAATTCTCTTCTCTTTCAGAGTTCCAATGTAATTTTTGCAATCTGTATGTTATTTTATGTAGCTACCACCTATCTATGGCTACCACAACCTACTAATAGAAAACTCTAATGCATTCAATTGTATCCGATTTCTAGGTAGATGACCTTTTAACAAATGCCACAGACCCAGCTGTGCTTATAAATATAATAAAAAATATATGCAATATACTAAATCGATTTGGATTGGAACTTAGAAAATTCCAATCGAACGATTCACGCATATACTTCAGATTTAACACTGAATATAAATAACACTCCACCTTTCAGAAGATCTGACGACTTGACAACCAAAACACTTGGTATATGTTGGATACCATCATTAGATATTTTTGATTATAATACTCATCTCACTTCTCACAATTTTAAGCCAACTAAGTGCACGATTTTATCATTCATTGCCAAAATTTTTGGTCCGTTGTGTACACTCGGTCCTATATTGATTAGTCAAGAAAACAATTTTTTTGTATTCTGTGTAAAAATTTAACCTAAATTTAAAATCCCAAAGCGCTTTCGGCTGTTAAGCCATCATCAGTGCATCACCTGCAAGTAAGTAATAGTTGTTATATGTTAAAGTTAGGAAATTTTAAAGAATTACTTACTCGTCAGGCGATTACAAAAAACCCCATCCAGTAAAAAGTTCACAACACATTTTTTAAAAACAATTAAAACTTTTCCAATTAAAAATACATGAAAGTTTTATAAAAATTCTCCCTTATTTAGGGTACTGTCGTTAACTATGCATTTTTTATCATAATTGATAGTCAGGTACACCTGTTAGTGTAACGGTAATTGAAGTGACACTGAATTAATAATTAATTTGAAATTAACAAGAAACTTACAGTTTTAAGCAAAAGAAATGTAGATAACTAGGTAATGTTTCGTCCCAATCGATTTGAAGTCGCTAAAGCTGCTGAATAATGATTCTCTCTAATCAATATAGGTGAATATCTTTATAGCTGAGTACACATGACTAAAAAGTCAAGAAAACAATTTTTTTGTATTCTGTTTAAAAATTTAATTTAAATTTAAAATCGCTAAGCGCTTTCGGCTGTTAAGCCATCATCAGTGCATCACCTGCAAGTAAGTAATAGTTGTTATAAGTTAAAGTTAGTAAATTTTAAAGAATTACTTACTCGTCAGGCGAAATCTCTCACATAGGTTCAATTCACATCTCTTGACAAGCGGTAGTTAAATCCGTCATAAATAATTAAATTAATGGATTTGCGGACGCCAGCAAAGTAGCATACGCAGGCTGCATTTACTTGCGTTCCATAGATAGCAATAATCATATTAAAACTCATTTATTATGTGCTAAGTCACGTGTCGTCATTAAAAACTCTTTCAATTCCTCGATTGGAACTTTGTGGTGCTCTTCTACTCGTTAAACTACTATCTAAATGTCTGGATGCTCTCACTATAAATATTGATCAGATATTTTTATGGTCAGATTCTACAATCTCACTATCTTGGATAAATGCGGAACCTCAACAAAAAGTATTCGCTGCTAATCGATTCTCAAAAATTCAACGATTGTCAAAAACAAAAGGTTGGAATCACATTGCTACGAAAATATATACGGCTGACATTATATCACGCGGGCGCTAAGTTGGCAGACTTATCACATTACAAACTGTGATGGCATGGCCCACAATATTTATCCATGTCCTCTGCAAAATCATCGTTGGAAATGAACGACAGGTATTCCCGAGTCAAAGCCTTGCAGCCTTGCAGCCACTGTGAATCCAAAATTTAATATACCTAATAAATTTTCTTCATTGACTAGGTTCATTAATGTATTCACTTGAAATTCATGAACAATACATGGGCTATTTATTCAAATCACAGATTTACTGGAAATCTGCATCTCGGAGAGACAGAAATCGCTACTATAAAGTTAATCAACTAGAATCTTCCGAGGATGAGCTGCAAAATTTGAAAAATGATAAATGCGTTTATATAAGAAATAAGTTGAAACTGTTAGACCCATTTCTTGATGAAAAAGGCGTGATAAGATTTACTAGGCTAACTAATTCCGATCTCCCATATGATGCAGAGCATCCCATTTTTCTCCACAAGAAACAATCACTTATTCAACTTGTCATACATCATGAACACATACGAACGCTACATGCTGGCATTCAAACTACACTCTCCCATGTGAGGCAAGAATACTGGCCAATAAATGGGCGCCAATGCGTGAAGTACATCTTCAGATCTTGCAACTCGTCTAACGGGGTGTCTTCAATACTGAAACTTGAAATTTTGTGGGCTTCGGCTTCGTATAATTTTGATTTGGGAAACAAAACTGGTTGACCTGAACTTGTCTGGTGCTCTCGGTTTTCGATAATACGGAATGGCATTTTTACTTGACAGTTGATTGGATTTATTTTGTCCAGGTTCGGTTTCACGCCATCTGGTGTCACTATGTGACCCAAGTAAGTTACTTCTTTCTTTAAAAACTCGGATTTATCGAGCTTTACTTCGAAGTTTGACTCTCTTAGTCTTTGAAAAACATTTTTAAGTCGTTCAAGATGTTCTTGTAATGACGTGGAAAAAACGATAATAGCGTCAAGATATACAAGACATTGTTCGCTCTGTATACCGCGAAGGATATTATCCATTACGCGTTGAAAAGTAGCTGGAACTCCTTTCAAGCCTAATGGCATACGTAAAAACTCTCAATGTCCTTGTTCTGTCGTGAAAGCAATTTTTTCTATGTCTTTCTGTTCCATTTGGATTTGGTGAAAACCACTGGCCAAATCAATGGTTGAAAAATATTGACACTTGCCCAACTTATCTAATAAATCAGTTATGTTGGGTAACGGATATCTATCATCGATAGTTTTCGCGTTTAGCTGCCGCTAATCAATTACCACGCGCCATTTTTGTTGTCCTGATGCAAGTTAAGTATCCAGAATAGCAGAATAGACAAAAAAGAAGTAAACAAGATAGAACAGTGCTATTGTTTAACGAATAATATAAATAGGTCTCAATCAATATTTATAGAGACTTCTAACTCACTTTTAACAGACTTCGAATTGACTTCTTGTTTCTAACGTTGATATATCATAGTATTATTTTATAGTTAAGTGTTTAAGTTAATTAACAATTGTGTTGAAACCTGTATGTTAATCTTTAAATAAATTTTTAAAAATAATCGTTTTAATTTGAAAGTTAAAACTGGCGCAGTCAGTAGGATACGTACGGTCGAAAAAGTGTCGCATTACGTCGGGAAATCTTTAATCGATCTTGGTATTTCAATACCTTTGTGCGTATTCTGGACTAAGTTCCCTTCGACAAAAATCAACGAGTTCTGCATCTTCAAGAGTGATCAAGTTAGAAGCCTGAGAAGAAATCGCTGAACGAATTGACGACCAGCTGAATTCCTTCTGCCTATTTCTCCTAAGAACAAGGTAGGAATAGATAGATGAGTTGTAAATTGCAAATGTTTTAATCATGTTTGTTGATCTTCTGAATGAGCGAACTTGAAGAAGTTCTAAAACAATTTAATTTACTTGATATAAGTGTTACGGTTGTTTTAATATTGTAATTTTATCCAAGTAAATTAATATTTTGTTATTATTTTTGATCAAGTACTAAATAATCAGATTTTGTCAATAGTTGTCAAAGAATAAAGTTTAAAAATGTCAATTAATTAATTTTGTAGATTTATCACAGATTTTCAATTATTCGGTACTTCTAGCCGGATAACACATATATTACAGGTAATATCTACAACATTTGGTACTTCTAGCCGGATAACACATATATTACAGGTAATATCTACAACATTTGGTACTTCTAGCCGGATAACACATATATTACAGGTAATATCTACAACATTTGGTCCTTCGGTGCGTTACGAACAGTTCTTGGATAGTTATGTCCATAAGAAGGAGTGAACGTTTGAGAAAGAATCAGTTACAGTAAACAGAGATTTGGATGAATCAAGGTTCAGAACAGAAATCCATATCTAGGAAAGAAATTATACCAGACAAGTCTACAAACGAAGATGATCAAGGTACTGGAAGCAAAAGTCAACAAATAACATCTAAAGGCAAGGTAAGATCAGTAGCTAGTAGTGTACATCGCCAAATTCTTCAAGAAAAGTTAGAAATAGCCAAGAAGAGGAATGCTATCGAGGAAGAAAGGGAAAAAAGAGAAAAAGAGCTCCTAGATTTGGAATTGGCACTGAAAATTGCACAGATAGAAGAAAATAATAGTGTCAGTAGTCATATTTCAAATCATCTGGAGGAGGAATATCCTTTAAGTGAGCGTAGTCAGAGGTCTAGAATTCAAGAATGGGTAAACGATCAGCAATATCAACTTGGTACAGCAAATGATGAATCGATTCATATTGACAAGTCTGATTTGGAAGAAAAATCGAGTTCATGTCATGCGAATAATGTCAGTTCAGATAATAGAGTTCATGCCAATAATAATTATCTTGAGAGAATGTTAATCCGACAATCTTTACCGAAAGATCTACCTATATTCGATGGGAATCCTTTAGAATGGCCAAATTTTGTGAGTCAGTTTTCCAATACAACTAAAATGTGTGGTTACTCTAATGAGGAGAATCAAACAAGACTTCAAAAATGTCTAAAAGGTAAAGCACGTGAAATTGTTCAGACTCTGTTAATTTTACCTAAAAATGTCGATAAAGTTATAGATTTATTAAATAGACGATTTGGACGACCAGAATTTATCATAAATAGTGTCATAGAAAAAATAAAGAACATTCCATACCTAAGAGAGGACAAAATTAATAGTATTGTCGAGTTCTCAGATAATGTAAGGAATTTGGTTGGTACTATGCTAACTCCTGAGCAAGACCATCTGCGTAATCCATTATTATTACAAGATTTAGTCGGGAAGTTGCCCAATAGACTGAGATTGGAATGGACAAGAAAAATGAAAACAAATAGTGGAAATATACCAGAACTCGTTAAGTTTCAAGATTGGCTGGAAGAATTAGCTGACGATGTATGCCAATTACAGAATTCAATCCCATCTACTTCAGGGAAGAATGAATCCAAACAAAGTAGGAAATTTGACTATACTTACACAACAACATCAACGAAAAAGGTATGCGCATTCTGTAAAAAGGAAAATCATTATCTGAGTAAATGTAATACTTTTGCTCAAATAAATATTGGAGAACGATGGAATTTCATAAAAAAGAATCGTCTTTGCATTTCTTGCCTAAGTTTCAATCATGGAATCAAAAAATGCACCAAAAAGAGGAGGTGTGAAGTCGATAATTGTGAAAAAATGCATAATCCCTTATTACATACGGAGGTATTGCAAAGCCATGATACTAATGAGGTAATACACGATAATAGTGAAATTATGAACAACATACCATCACAGGAATATGTGAGTGAAAGGAATCATCACATATTCCAAAAAGAGACTAGAGTTCTTCTCAAAATTATACCGGTTCAATTGATCAATCAGAAAATAGTAGTAAATACGTATGCTTTACTTGATGATGCTTCTACAGTAAGTTTAATAGATAATAAAATTTCAGAACAATTGGAACTGGATGGACCTTTACAAGCACTCTGTATATCGTGGACTAATAGTGAAACAGAAATACAGAATGATTCCCGGATTGTTACACTTAATATCAAGTGTATACAAGAATCAAACAAAACTTTTCAATTGCGTCACGTCAGAACAATGAAGGGATTGTCCCTACCTAGTCAAAATATCAACATACAAGAAGTTTGCCAAAATTACCCTTATATTGAGAATTATGATTATTTATCTTTAAAAAATGCGAAACCAACCATTTTGATAGGTCAAGACAATTGGCCACTTCTCATGAGCCACAAAATTATAAGTGGTCCATGGAACGGACCAGTATTGAGGGTGTGTTGTAACTCAGCAGGTTAACTCACTGGTCACCGGACCAATGGTTAAACCATGTTTAACCACTTCTCGGTAGTTAAGCCTTTTTGCGTTGTAACACAATATGTGGATCAAGGGTTACGTAACCACTGGATCTCAGTTGACATTTCGACTTTTCGTTTCCGTAATTGTCATTTACATTATTAAGTGATTCAGTTTCATAGACGTATTTGAATACTTTGGTATGAAGATAAATGAAAACGGAAATGAAGATATTGGAATAAGTTAGAGGATCACTAGCACATAAAAACGGTATCAATCATTAGAGAGATTTTAAGCCACTTATTTGATCAACGTTATACGTTATCGGTTATTTTGCTCATGCGCAGTAGTAAAAAAATAACCGATCACCTTAATAAGCGATAACGTACTCCGTTATTTACGTGGAAATAACCGAAACTTTATTAAGCGGTAAGGTATAATATAATTGCCAAGTGTATTATGTTTATTTCGATGAATGAAAGAAAAAATATGAAAAACTATCCAAAATGTATTGAAACTTTGCACAAATGATTTTAAATGATATATTTCAACACTCAATTATATTTTGGCTTGCAAAATGTACCATAAACATCTTTGAATGTGTCAACGCCGATTTTTAACGTCAATTTTGCAAGATGTATGCTATCAAAATATTCTAATTTAAAGAATAGCGCCCCTTATTAAGTTGTGGTCTATTATATGTCTATTAGACCCTGATCATTTCTAATTATATCTAATTATATTTCCTATATTATCCACAATTAATGTAATGGATTAATGTGTAATAATCAAATTGAACAAATAGAAAATTTGACGTTAGTAACACCAAAAAAATAACGTTTAACGTATAACGTCGTTCACAGGTTATGGCTTCAAAAACTAAAATAATTAAAAATGACATCCGCTATTTTAGAAAGACTGCGCTTGCTCAGTTTAACGTTTAGCGTTAACGTATGTCAAAATTTTATGTGGCTTAAAATCTCTCTATTATCAAGATTATTTATAGGAAAAAAGGAAATCAGTGCAAAAACCAAAATTACAGTAGGTATATAAAAGTTTACCAGCCAATCTTTTCATGGAAGTAGAAGCTGCATACTGTTACAGAAATATAAAAATCGAATGCAAGCAATAGAAATGAAATATTTGCGAAGAATGAGGGGTATAACACGAAGAGATCGTATAAGAAATGAGGATGTGAGAAAGGAACTGGAAGTAGAGTCAATACCCCAATTATTATAGATTAAAAAAGCTTAATTGGTTGAGACACTCAACAAAAATGAGCAGCAGACCAGTCAGGAATGTGTGGGAAGCCCGAATAATGAAAAAATGAAGAGAGGAAGACCTAAGAAAACTTGCAACCAAGAAGTTGCAGAAATGATGGAAAGAAGAAATATGAAATGGAAGTAGCAAAAAAATGGACTAATTTCATCTAGGACCAAATTATTTAGATGGAGATACCTACCCTTACATCTTCGAGTATAAAAGGGGTTTTTGATTATATGCAAGTAAAATAATTTGTCTTTTTATAGTAAATAAAGCTATTTCAGTTCAATTTATTAGTTTTAATCACCTCTATATAATGAGAAGTAGAGAGAAGTTTCTAGAGGCTCTTGGAATCATTTTTAGTTCGAACAACTCTCCAAAGTCTCCATCATCTGTAAGTTCTTGTAAATTAGCTCTCGCTTCTTGAAATTCGCCATTCTATTCAAAATAATTCGCACTAAATGTTCAACAGGATGAATATATCTCTATATACATTTTTTTTACTTATCAATGGAAATCCAAAATAACTAAAACGTCAGTTGCAAATCTAAATTGTCAAATTGAAGCAGACAAATAGATAGAACAAGTAAAATTGTATTGTTCCGTGTTTGATCATAGGTTAACTCTCCAAAATCTGATGGTAAAATTTTCGAAGGTTAACCAGTTGGTGAACGTCTAATATCTCGTGTTACAACAACCTTTTGAAGTTAACCAGTGGTTAACTATAACAATGGTTTAACCTACCGAGTTACAACACACCCTGATGAGTAAAACTATACTAGGTTGGGTTCTACATGGTAATATAGTAAAAAACCAATCACACAAAGATTTGAACGAAAGAAAGTTCACTTGCCATGTTTACGGTTACGAAAAGGATGAAATTGATCTTTTACATGACCTTGTTAAAGAACAGTGGAAAATAGAAAATCATGATATACAAAATAAAAGATCAATCATGCTATCAAAAGAAGATCGGAGAGCTCAAGAAGTCTTAGAGAAAACTATTAGAAGAGTTGAAGAAAATAAATATGAAGTTGGACTTCTTTGGAAAAACGACAATATCATTCTACCAGAAAGCAAGATTAATGCACTTAAAAGATTTAAATATACAGAAAGTAAAATGGACAGAAACGATAATTTTGCAAAAGCTTATTGCGACAAAATAAGTGAATATTTACAAAAAGGATATATAAAGAAATTGAATAAGCGGGAAGCGGAAGAAGAGTGTAAAAAAACTTTGTATCTTCCTCATTTTGGGGTGGTAAATCCCAATAAACCTTCAAAGCTCAGGATTGTATTCGATGCAGCGGCTAAATCAAATGGATCATGTCTAAATGACTATCTCCTTATTGGTCCGGATTTATACAATTCTTTGCTTACTATTCTTTTAAATTTTAGAATTCATAAAATAGCATTTGTTGCTGACATTAAAGAACTGTTTTTACAGATAAACATACGTGAAAAAGATAGACATGCTCAAAGATTCTTCTGGCGAGGTATGGAACGAAAGAATAGTCCAGATGTATATGAAATACAAGTAGTATTTTTTGAAGCGAAATGCAGTCCATGTCTTGCTCAGGAAGTGAGAAATAGAAATGCTCTTGATTTTTCAAAGGAGTATCCAGAAGCTGCTCAAGCAATAATGAGAAAACACTATATGGACGATTATTTGGGTGGTGCTAAAAATGAGGAAATTGCTGTGAAACTGATCAAGGAAGTGATCAGTGTTCACAAGCGTGGAGGATTCACTATATGCAACTGGATTTGCAATAATGATAAAGTTTTAAAAAGTATAGATCCTGAATTAGTATCTGATCAATATAAAAATTTGAGATTTGAAGGGGAAACTAATACTGAAAGAATTTTAGGATTATGGTGGAATCCAGCAGAAGACATCTTCACTTTTCAGACAAAATTCCACAAAGTTGATTCAGATATTCTAACAGGAAAACGACGTCCTACTAAAAGAGAAGTTTTAAAAGTTATAATGTCAATTTATGATCCATTGGGATTTTTAATCAACTTCACAATTCACGGAAAAATCTTACTACAAGAAATTTGGAGAATGCAAATAGGTTGGGATGATGAAATTACAAATACAACAAATATTAAATGGGAGAAATGGTTAGAAAATCTGAAAAATATAGTGAATTTCAAGATACCACGTCAATATTTTCAAATGGATTGTAGTGATGATACGAATACTGTCGAGATACACATCTTTTGTGATGCATCAGAAAACGCATATGCTGCTGTTGCATATTTACGTAGACAAAATGGAAAAAATGTGAATTTATCTTTTTTATACTCAAGAGCTAGAGTTGCACCTTTGAAACAGTTATCTATTCCGAGGATGGAGCTTCAAGCAGCATTGATTGGTGCTAGAATGGGTAACTTCATTAAAACGGAATTGGAAGTAAATGTTAAGAAGTTGTTCTACTGGAGTGATTCAACAACAGTACTGCACTGGATATTTTCAGAATCACGGAGACACAAAGTGTTTGTGGCACATCGTGTTGGAGAGATCCAGGAAATAACTGATTCCGAAAACTGGTTTTATGTACCGTCTAAACATAATGTTGCAGACGAAGCTACAAAGAAATATGATAATATTGATTTCTCCACTTCCAGCAGATGGTTGAGTGGCTCGGATTTTCTCAGAAATATTTCCTGGTCAAACTGTTTCGAGAAGCCTAACCTGAATTTAGAAGATGAATATTTAGAGATCAGAGAAGACTACAGCAGTTATTTCAGAGAAGAAAATAAATGCATCATTATCCGATGCACTTCCTGATCCTAAAAGATTTTCTAATTGGAACAGACTAGTGCGAACAACAGCTTGGGTTTTAAGATTTATAAAACAATGTAAATATAAGAATAAAGTAACAGGTGAACTGGTATTAGAAGAAATAAATGAAGCAAAATATTATCTATACAGGAATGTTCAAGAAGAAAAATTTAGTGAAGAATTAGAACTATTACGAATTGGTAACACTTTACCAAAATCCAGTAGATTATCAAATCTCAGTTGTCAACTGGAAGAAAAATTGATCAGATTGGGAGGAAGACTAGATAATTCTTTACTTTTAAGTGATTTTACAAAGCGGCCCATAATTTTGGACTCTAAACACCCAATATCTAGATTGTTAATATTTGAAGAACACAAAAGAGTAAATCATCATGGAAGAGAAACAGTAATAAATAAGTTGAGGCAATCATTTTGGATTTTAGGATTGAGATCAACTGTAAAACAGATTTAGAGAGACTGCCAACAATGCAAAAACAGAAGAAGTAAATTGGAGCCTCCTTTAATGGGACAATTGCCTCAATATAGAATAGAACCAACTTTGGGACCCTTCTTAAAAACAGGAGTAGATTATTTTGGACCCATTTTGGTAACGGTGAAGAGATTACACGAAAAAAGGTACGGTGTTATCTTTACATGTTTGACAACCCGTGCAATTCATATCGAAATTGCCCAAGACCTGTCTACTGATGCCTTTATCCACATTTATCGACAATTTGGATGCCGAAGAGGTTTTCCCTCTGATCTATATTCAGATAATGGGTCGAATTTTCGAGGAGCTGAAAGAGAGCTGAAAGAAAAATTAGAAGAATTAAATCAAGATGAAATTATCCGTAAGTGTAATTTGAAAAATATCAAATGGCATTTTCTGCCGCCCTTATCACCAAATATGGCTGGAGTTTGGTAAAGACTCATTCAGTCTATTAAAAAGAGCCTCAATGAGATTTTGAAAGAAAAATATCCCCCTGAGTACGTCCTTAGAACTTTATTGATTGAGGTTGAAAATATCATTAACAGTAGACCTTTGATGTACGTATCGCTTGACCATGAAGATGCAGAAGCTTTGACTCCAAATCATTTCTTAATAGGTCCTGAGTACTTGGCATATGTTCCAGCAAAGGCCGATACGAATGATTTGTGTTTAATGAAAAAATGGAAAGCAGCCCAGAGACTAACTGACCTCTTTTGGAAAAGATGGTTGAAAGAGTATCTCCCTAGTTTAGTTAAACGAACAAAATGGCTAACTTCTAAAAGAACAGTAAATATTGGCGATGTCGTTATAGTTGCTGATCCAGATAGTCCAAGAAATACTTGGACTAGAGGAAGGATTCAAGAACTATATCCTGGGAAAGATGGAGTTATACGAGTTGTTGATGTTAACACTTCAACTGGAACATTTAGACGTCCTGTTAACAAAATTTGCGTACTAGATGTTAGGAAAAAAGAAGATTTGTAATTGAGTTATATCCACTTCAATTACGGGGAAGAGAATGTTACGGTTGTTTTAATATTGTAATTTTATCCAAGTAAATTAATATTTTGTTATTATTTTTGATCAAGTAGTAAATAATCAGATTTTGTCAATAGTTGTCAAAGAATAAAGTTTAAAAAAGTCAATTAATTAATTTTGTAGATTTATCACAGATTTTCAATTATTCGGTACTTCTAGCCGGATAACACATATATTACAGGTAATATCTACAACAATAAGCAATATAAACATGACTGAAAACAGAGTTAATTGGAATTTATTCAAATCCAAAATTGATAATATTAAGCCTTACGATGGCAATGTCAATACATAAATAAATAAATAAATAAATTTTTAGTGCGTTGTGAAAACTTGATTGTTACTTATCGTTTGTACAACGATAATATTTCAAACGATTATATTTTCGAATGCATACAAGAAAAGCTAGTTGGACAAGCTGAAGCGTTAGTAGGAAACCGCGCAGAATTGAATAATTGGAACTCTCTAAAACATGCATTAAAACAATGCTTTTCAGATAGAAGAGATCTTGATTGTTTGATTCAAGAATTAACTAGGGTTAAGCCTATTAAAAATGAAAATTTAATAGATTTTGAAAGAAAATTACAATTACTTAGAAGCACTATAATTCAACGTATAAGTAATGATACAGAGTTGTCAGCAAATGACAGAACTTGCGAAATAAACCATTGCGATGAAACAGCATTAAATACATTTGTAGGCAGTTGTACAGGACTATTAAGAAATAACATGCATTTGAAAAGACCTGACTCTATTGCTATTGCATATGTCAAAGAATTTTATAATTTTGAAAAACTATACGGTAATTTTAACGATACTAAATACATTCCTAAAAATAATTTCAATTTTCCAAGAAATAATAATCAATACAATAATAATGAAAATTATCGGAGATATAATGATAATAATGATAACTATCAAAATTATCAAAGATATAATAATAATAATAATGATAACTATCAAAATTATCAAAGATTTAACACTAATGATAATCAAATAAACAATTTTCCGAGTCAACCTATTCACATACAACAAAGACCTATACCACCTCGTAAATTTCCAACAAATGCACAAGTTTTTGGAAAACCACAAAACGTATTTAAACCAAGCCAAACACATGTAAATAATTTACCAAAACCTGAACCAATGTCTACAACTTCTAGAAATGTTACAAGCAACTCTAGAAATTCAAATAATAACAATAATTTTCCTAACAGAAATAATAACTATTACAGACCCCAATATAATAATAATTTTCGACAAAAACCAAATTACATAGCTGAAGAGCTATACAATAACAATTATGAAAAGGAGAGTAATGATTACAGTGATGATGATGACTATGAACCAATAGAAAATATTTCTAAACCTGTTGTAGAACGTGATTTAGAACAACATGAAAATTTTCACAAAAAGCCCCCAAAATTCAAAGAAAGATAGTAGAAATCAACATAATAACAAACAATTCACTCCCTTACATAGAAATTCAACAAGCTAAACTTTTAATAGACACAGGGAGTAGTCGATCTATAATTAAACCAATAATCGCAGAAACATTTTATAAAGAAAAAATATTTCATGATAATGTAGAAATAAAAACTTCAATTGGTAATAAAATAATAAATAGACAAGTAACAATCCCAGCATTTAAAGAATTCAATACCAATAATAATATTGATTATATTTTGTTTAATTTTCACGATTTTTATGACGGAATTATAGGTTTACAAGATTTATAAAAAATGGAATTTAATATATACTTGCAAAATGAAAAATTAATCAATAATAATACTGAAATACCCATTAAATTTAGAAAATCAGAAGAAACTGATATAGAAATTGAATTAGGACCTTTAGAAAGAATTTTAAAAGAAATACCAATCACAATACAGGAAGGTGATGTAATGATAAACGAAATTAAATTTAAAAATACCCGCAACATTAACAAAAGTAAAAAATGGACATGCAATTATAGAATTAATTAATGAAACTGATAACCCGATATCAATAACTTTGAATAAACCAATTCCTGCTTCAATTTTTATTCCCTCTCAATATGAAATATTTAAATTCGAATATTTCAATAAAAATAAAAACAAAAATAATGATATAGTTAATAAACTACAAATCAATCAACTTTTGAGAACAGATCATATGAATCAAGAAGAGAAAGATAATATCACTAATTTATGCAACAAATACTTTGATATATTTTATAAACCTGGAGATCCATTAACGTTCACTTCTAAAATTAAACATGAAATTAAAACAACAGATGAAGAACCTGTACATGGCAAATCATATAGATACCCATATATACATAAAGAGGAGATAAAGAAACAAATAAATGAAATGCTCGAAAAAAATATCATACGACCTTCTTCTAGTCCTTGGGGAAGTCCCATATGGATTGTAAAAAAAATTAGACGCTTCAAAACAACAGAAATGGCGTCTAGTAGTCGATTATAGAAAATTAAATGACAAAACAATTAGTGATAGATATCCAATACCCAACATTAATGATATATTAGATAAGTTAGGTAGATCACAATACTTTACAACCCTCGATTTAGCTGCTGGTTCTCATCAAATTGAGATGAGCCAATCATCGATAGAAAAACAGCTTTCAACGTAGACAACGGTCATTACGAATTTTTAAGAATGCCCTTTGGTTTAAAAAATGCCCCTTCAACATTCCAGAGAGTAATGGATGGAATATTGAAAGATTTACAAAACAAAGTCTGCATGGTATACATGGACGATATAATAATTTTCAGTGCAAGTTTACAAGAACACATTCAAAATTTAAAATTAGTTTTTGATAAATTGAGAGAAGCTAGATTAAAAATTCAAATTGATAAATGTGAATTTCTTAGAAAAGAAGTAGAATTCTTAGGTCATGTAGTGACACCTGAAGGCATTAAGCCAAATCAAAAAAAGATTTCAGCTATTAAATAATTTCCTATACCCCGTACTCAAAAAGAAATAAAATCATTTCTAGGCTTACTGGGATATTATAGAAAATTTATAAAACATTTCGCTAAAATAACAAAACCAATGACAACCTGTCTTAAGAAAGATCAAAAAGTAGTACATACTGAAGAATTTGTAAAATGTTTTGAAACATGTAAAGATTTATCAACATCAGAACCAGTATTAGCATATCCAGACTTTACTAAAAATTTTCAATTAATTACAGATGCATCAAATTATGCAATAGGTGCAGTATTAATGCAAGAAAAGCATCCAATATGTTATGCTTCACGTACTCTTAATCAATCAGAAATAAATTACTCCACAATTGAGAAAGAATTACTCGCCATAGTGTATGGTTGTAAATATTTCAGACCATATTTATTTGGCAGATCATTCCAAATATTTACAGATCATAAACCCCTTCAATGGCTTTTTTCATTAAAAGAACCCAACTCACGCTTAGTCAGATGGCGACTTAAGCTTGAAGAATTTGATTATTCTGTTCATTATTTAAAAGGTAAAAATAAGTCGCTGATGCACTGTCTAGAATTCAAAATAATCCAAATTCAGATTTAAACGCACTTGAAACAGCATCTTTAGACGTTAATTTCGATGCAGATGATATAGATGACATAATAACAAGAGAAATATCAGATATACCTAACATTTCAGAAGACGATTATTATAGAACATTAAACGAACTAGAATTATTAGATAATCCTCAAAGAAAATGTAACATTATATCAAACATTCAAATAAAACCACCCAATACTCAACCAGATGACACTGACTTAGAAACAGTACATACTTCATTAGAAAATCCTATACTTTCAATACCTATAAGTGAAAAATCCTTGAATACCTATAAAAATCAAATATTGATTACTAGCGGAGAAATTAATGATATAAAAGTTAAAGAAGAAAAGATTTTTGAAAATAAACGACTTTATGTAACAATACCCCAAAGAAATCTAGAACAAAATATTTTTAAATTCATAAAAGAATATATAGATCCAAAAAAGACGTATGCAATAAAGTTCAGTCAATTACTACCAGAAAACTTTATAACCACTGTTCAAAAATATTTTAGAAATTCAGCATTTAAATTTATACATTGTCCAAAATTATTAGAAGATATTTTACTGATAGAGGAACAAAAAGAAAAAATTGAATACTATCATATTTTCAAGAAAGGACATCGCGGAATCAATGAAGTAAAAGCTTCTTCAGGAACCCGATATTATTGGCCCAAAATGGATGAAGATATTGAAAACTTTATAACAGTTGTGAAACCTCTTTAAAAAATAAATACGACACAAATCTGGCAGTAGTAAAATTTAATCTTACTCCCACAGCATCAAAATCCTTTGATCATATACATATAGATGTTTTCAAAATTTCTAATAAATCTTATCTTACTATTATAGATTCTTTTTCTAGATATGGCCAAGCATACCCAATTCAAAGTACAAACGGTATTTCCGTAGTAGAAAATTTATTAACCTATATCAGTCATCACGGACTTCCATATAAAATAACTGCTGACTCATGATCAGAATTTAAAAACAATGATTTAAAAGATTTTTGTAAATTACACCATATTGAATTACATTTCACCACAGCAAAAAATAGTAACTCGAACTCACCACTAGAACGCTTTCATTCTACGTTGATAGAGCATTATAGGTGTTTATGAGAAAAAAACAAAGAATGGCTTTCAGACCAATTAATTAAACACGCAGTTCTAAGCTATAATAATTCCATTCATTCAGTAACAAAATTCACACCATTTGAAATAATAAAAGGACATATAAATAACCCTGACCCATTTGACTTGAACGACAATTTAATATTATCTTATTACGTTCAAAATCACAAACAGGCTAGTAAGCAATTATATAATAAAATTAAAGAAAGAAATGAACAGGTAAAAGAAAACAACATAACAAAGCTCAATACAAAACGAAATGATCCTCCTGATTATAAAAATCAAACCACAGCCTACGTACAGACAAAATCACGTGACAAAAAATTACCTAAATTCAAAAAAGCTGAAATAATCAAAGACTCAGGTGTAATACTTGAAACTAATAAAGGCAATGATCATAAAAGCATAATTAGAAAACCCAAAAATAATTGAGATACATTGTTACAAGACGATGAAGATTACTTTGACGATACTCATGACGATATTCCTGACATTTCAAATCGGATGCCAGACAGAAGACATCCAAATAACTAATTTAAGAAATTTATTATTACCCGTTAAGCTAGGGTCTTGTAAAATGATTTATTCTGAACATACTTTTATACACTATTTAGATTTAAGTGAAATAGTTAAGCAAATTGATAATTTAAAACAATATTTTTATACACTAAGAAATAGTTTAGAAATAAGTAATGCAACAAATCCAATTTCATATCATAATTTAGCCGAACAAATTTTAGAAAGAACAAAATTCTTGATAAATACTTTAGAGAAAAAATCAGAAAACATTTATCCACATATCAGATCAAAAAGAGGTATAATTAATGGCATAGGCAAAGCTAATAAATGGCTTTTCGGAAATTTAGATTCAGATGATGGAGAAAGATACGACAAAGCAATTGATATTTTGCAACAAAATCAAAAACGTATAATTTACGAAACAAATTCCCAAATATCTATGTATACAAAATTAATAGACCACTATAATAAATCATTAACAGATTTATGGCAAAATCAGCAAAAGCTTCAAAGTAATTTAGAAAAATTCCATATATCAATAGAAAATAAATTAATAACGTTGAACAATTATATAACATTTCATGGGACAATCTCACAAATTAATTTAGACTGTCAAAATTTGATTACATTAAATTTATTGACAATATTGAAAACTCAATTATATTTTCAAAACTGAATTCTCTTCATAGCTCCGTGCTTTCTAGTCATGAGGTAGCAGAAATGATTGAATATTTGAAAACAATTTAAAATGAGGAGCAAATTCCAAAATTCAAGAATTTGTTAACCTATTATCTATTTCTCGGTACTCAAGTTACCTTTTCCAAATCCAAATTAATCTTTGCTATACATATCCCTATCCTAAAACCTGAAATCGCAGAATTCTATCACCTTTATCCTATTATACAAAAACACAAAATGTTTATCCCTTCTCAACCCTACTTAGCAAAAGCTGAAGAATCGTCATTAATAAAAGAAGAATGTCCGAAATTAGAATATCAATTTCGTTGTTTAGATAATTGTTAGAGTTTTGAATAATATTGTCCTCATATCGATTATTTTGATTAGAAGGTCTATCATAGTTTTGATAAGTCTGTTCATAATATTGGTCTTCATCAAACTCGGTATTAAATAGTTCTTCTGAGATATATTTTGGTTGATTACCGAAATTAATATTTCTATTAGAATTAGGTGAATTGGTAAAATTTTGATTTTGATGGAAAGTCGATGGACCGGGCATTGGTTTTGAGGTATTTCGAGTAGACACACTCATAGGTGTAGGATTTGCTGAAACTTGGTTCGGATTTGGATTTTTTATTCGTTTCGTAGTATTTATGTATTTCCTTTATTGAACTTATCGGAACAAAAGAGTTGGTGTACCTTACTACAAGTGTGCATATTAATTATTTGGAAAAATATGTCACTTTTCTCCTCCCAATACGGGGTGTATTTCGAAAAGTAAATAAGCTGGATCCCTCAATCCTTATATCATTTTGTCGAATTTTACGAGAGGTATCTACATGCTAACGTTGTAAGTGTCATTTGAAAACACCCTGTATAATTCCTACCGACTTCGACTTCGTTTTCTACCTTAAGCAAACGATTAAAAATAATAATATGTTGCTTGAAAAACAATAGTTCTTGATTTCGACAAACTATCAACATTGAATTATTTTTTGTATTTCACATTCAATTCATAATGTTACATGAAATAATATATATGTATATATTTTTTTTGTTCATATATTGTAAGCCTTGAAGGTTAAGAGTTAAAGAGTAGGTTCTAGCTAATCTTCCCTTTCTTGGGGCTAATGTGTTATACACGTTTGTAAATAAAGACATCCATTCATGTTTAGTAGGTACTCAATCGTGGAATACATTCGACGAAAATTTGCTAGAATTCGTCATATCGATGAGTTATTGATTTTTTTCGACATGTTCACATTTTCAAAAAAGTCAGCATAAATCGGAGCCCTCTGTATTTAGGTATAGGGAACCAACATGGGAAAGCATTTTATTTTTTAGGGACAATCAGAAAATATAATAAAATATAGAGTGTTCTATGATAAAAAATATAACTTTGATGTGATTGGGACATCATGTATTTGACAGTTAAAATTTTTAAAAATTTATTATCTTAAAATACTGAAAAAATACTAACAAGCGTGGAAATGTCACCCCTGAAACTAAAATAAACTGTGACTTCCAAGGGGAACGAGAAGCCAAGTTGATATTTTGGAAGTAAAATGCATAATAACGATGAAAACTCACTGTTCGAAGGAAATTTGCTTACGATGGTTCCTGCCCTTGTTCCCTATCATAAGCAAATTTCCTTCGAACAGTGTGTTTTTATCATTTTAATGCATCTACCTTCCATATATCAACTTGGCTTCTCGTTTCCTTTGGAAGTTACAATTTATTTCAGTTTTAGGGGTGCTATATCCACCCTTGATCGATTTTAAGCAAATTTCCTCCGAACAGTGTGTTTTCATCGTTATTATGCATTTTCCTTCCAAATATCAACTTGGCTTCTCGTTTTCTTTGGAAGTTACAATTTATTTTAGTTTTAGGGGTGTTATTTCAACTTTTGTTCCCCATCGTAAGCAAATTTTCTTCGAACAGTGTGTTTTAATCGTTATAATGCATCTACTCTCCAAATATCAACTTGGCTTCTCGTTTCCTTTGGAAGTTACAATTTATTTCAGTTTTAGGGGTGACATTCCAACCCTTATTTCTCATCGTAAGCAAATTTTATCCAAAACGGTGCATCGTCTACATCAATACACCCCTACTGATTGAATATCAAGGTGGCTATTCGAAATATGAATCCGATATAACAATTAGTATATTACGTAACGAGTGCGGAAAGTGACAGTGACATTTTTCACACGAGTGGGAAGTATTGTCTCACAAGCGAAAGCCGAGTGAGACAATCCCACGAGTGTGAAAAATCACTTTCGCACAAGTTATGTACAATATTTTTCCTACGACCAGGCGATATACCTAAACAGGAATGTACAATCTTACGTTTTTATGTAGATGTGAGAGATTTTACATATGTCTATTTGTAATTACTTCATATACTTTTGATTACTTACCTTTGAAAGTGGCCCAGAAATTTGTGATTTTTATGCAATGAAAAAAAGTGCCTTCATAGAAAAATATTGGTACACAAAATATTGCGAACATTTATTTTAACAACTAACAACAATTCGGTACCTACAGGACATCAGAAATAAAACTGTTTTTGTTACGTAAATATCGCGATTCAGAATTAATCATTTATTTGAATCACTTTGAAAATTGAAAGTAATAAATTATATTATATAGACAAATCTACTTAGGAAATACGCATTTGACATATACATGAATTTGCGGGGTGAATAGACTAGCATTTCAACAACATTCAATTAGACAGCTTTTTTATCCGTACACATACGGATAAGTTTTTTTTCGCACGCGTATGAATAAAGGCCACTTTCCATAGAACTAGACAGTGCGATATATGTCACTTTCCTATGTGATCGTAGGATATAGTAGTTTGTGCAACTAGTGTGGATATGGACAATCCACACGAGTCGAACAGTATATTTTTCATACGACCCATTTAAAAAATCTAGAAAATAAACATTTTAATAAACTGTAATCTCGACTGTAATATATCTTCAATTTCAACAAATTTCATAATTTTACCAATCAATATCAAGCGGAATAATTATTTAGAAATAAAACTAGGAATAAAAAATATTTCTTCATTGCGCGCGCGCGCGCGCGAGAATCTGGTATGCTTACCACTCGACTACCGAGGAATGTTCAAACTAGATATCTATAACGTCACATGAATTACATAATTTTATAAAAGCTGACGCCTATCAGAAGTTCTCTTAAATACCAATTTTATTCTGTTTTCAGTATTTGTTGTTAATTTATACGGATTATTTTATTTATGTTTATTATTGTAAATAAATATTCTTGATCCAGTGCTTCTAGGGAAGCCTTTTTTTCGATAAGCTATTTTGACGTTTCTTTGAAGTTCATATACGTTCTAGGATGTATATGAATCATATACGTTCAGTTAACCGATATGACTTACATTTCCATTCTTTAAACTGTGCAAAAATGGATAATATACATGTGGGTGTAGAAAAAATATTTTACACGCCACTGAAACCGCGAATTGAGCATTTTTGGCTGCTACCTTCACACCGTTTGTGATAATCACCAAACAAGGAGCGTAGCGACATATCTGGTAACACAGGAATTTGGGAATATGCTTTTCCAACGAATTATACATAATATTTTTTCTTAGATCGTTGATTCACATTTGAAAAATTAATTGAAAAATATTTCATTCAACTACAATCCAGTAAGTTTGGATATGTTTTTCTATGTTCATATTGAAATATAGAAGTGGTTACGAGATAAACCAAACAATTAGCCATGCAGCTTCAACGTTTATAAATCCTCGTTTCCCTCCAGTACAATTTACAAATTTTACAAAATGTACAATAAATGTGAATATTAACAACAATTAACTCGTGTTGAAGAATATCGTTGTAAATTTTAGCAACTGCCCACTATTCTGGAATGTTGAGCTTTGCGCATAGAACATAGGTCATATTAGTGTCACTTTTCCCACGATCGGAGAAAAAAATCCTTTTCGACTTTTTGAGTTTAAAAGGTGGTTATTAACGTGGACCCACCAAAAAACCGAAGTGATTAAACCACGTCGTCAACCGGTTTTATATACGCCGATGAATTCGTAATTTCTATTCACTTATTTTATATGATCAATAAAATTTACGAAAAATACATTGAACTCACCAAATGGAAGTCTGTAGAAAGTTATTTGTGCCCCATCTCTAGTGCTACTACAATACACACAACACATAACACCATTGTTTGTGTACGATGACTCCGATATAGTGACAGTGAAAATATTTTGAATCGACTGAAGTATAAATTTCATATATTATTCCAACGACCAATTTAATTAATCACTTTTTTTATATTTGAGGTGGACCTACCGTGATTATCAAATTTTTAAACACTTAATGATGTAATGATAAATGAAGTGGCGATAGTTGTGCTTAATGTTATTTTAATTTGTTTAACATAAAATTACTCACAATTGGATTCTGGGAAGTATAAAAACGTGTTGTAATAATTCCTATTCGTGTAGAATTTTACAATTCAAATAAATGAGAAGTGTTGTCTTTACTTCATGTTTAAAACAAACAAATCATCCAATTAGTTGAAGTACTATAAATATTTCAATGAAATGATCTAATATTTAAATATTTAAAAATTATTTTTAGGTAAGACATGTCTTAAGAAAATATTTCTTAATCATGCTGTAGAATTTTAATTTTAATATCTTTATCATTTTCAAATGGAATATATTCCGTGTGGTTATTAGCGGAAGAAAAACGCCGGCGAGATCTTCAAAAACTTTCACTGTATTCCCGATGATTCGCCATTCCCATCAGCCATTCCAGCAGGTTCCTCTCTATCTTAGACATAGCTAGTTTCTTCACGCAGTATCGAATACTTCATAGCGCTTTTCACACATTCCAGCACCATCTGTGTGCCATTGAATAATCTTCTGGAAGCATGAACAAATCTAACTTCTCCAGTACCTCCATATGCGCCCATAAATTCTTTCTTCCATTTTGTCATGGTATCCTATGAATGGCGTCAGTCGGCAGGACGACTATCTTCGGTTTGCCATAGATGGTCTTACTAATAATGCTATAGATTACTTCATTTATCCTCTTGATTGAGTTCGGACTTACGGTCCATCCCAAGGTTTTTGTAATTTTAGAGAAAAGCATTATTTCCTCATCAGGTTGTGTAACCATACTTTTTCCCTTTCTTTGAACTGCTTTCTGTGACCTGCGTAACGTACCGTTTTTTAACCTGTTGCTGACAACTCGAACATTCGTGAACATCGTGAGTCCTTTTTCCCAAATGAATCACGTAGTCTTCTTTCCCTAGATCTTTTTCAGGCTGACAACCAAATTCCAGGACAAAAGGAAGCCTCACTTCGTATCCAAAAAGAATGGTGTTTCCACGTTGGGCTTATTGATGGCTTATCGATAAGCAAGTGCAAATAGTGGAAGGCACTGGTCCCTCTGTGTTGACTGGAAACGTCTTTAAGCTGGTTTTTTCCAATGGTCATGTTCATCCTCTCTACCATTTCATCTGACTGTACATGTACTGCCGTTGTCTTGGAATACTTGGCTTTCGAAGCTTCTTCCCTGATCGCTGTGAGCTTCCAAGGGCACTCTATATCGACCGATAAATTTATTCGCCAATACATCCGTGACAGTTGATGCCTTTCGATTCGGGATCGCGTAAACTTCTACCCATTTTTTGAAATAATCCATTCCAACCAGACTGTATTTATCACCATTTTTGGTCGTCGGAAGTGGTCTAGCGATATCTTAAGCAATCCTTCCGAACGGACTTATACTGTTTTATGGGTGCCTTTCTCTCGCGATTGGATCCATTACTTGTAGTACAATTCGTGAACTTTTCACACCAGTACTTCACATCGTTGGAGCAGTTCATTAAATAAAAACTTTCATGGAAACGCTGAAGGGTTTTCTTCACTCTCAGATGACCTCCTAATGGACTGTCGTGTAACTTCCTCAGTACCTCAGCCACTCTCGCTCTCGGGATAACTATTTGTCTTCTATTCTCGGAGCTATAATCGTTTTCAAGGATTCGTCTCAACAGGCTTCCTTCACACGTCACCTATTAAGAGTAGTAAGAGTAGAGTAAAAGAAGGAGCCTTAAATTCCCGTAAACCACCTCACGTACAATCCAAAAACTTAGACAGCTAAACCCAACTTTGGAGACAAATTGATTAATGCTACTTCAACGACATTATTGAACATGTATATGTTTGACTGTAATTGGTATTAGAGAGAGACAATTACCTATGTTCTTCAGTTTTTTTCCAAAATAAAACAACATTGAATTTATGATTTTCAAACACATAATAAACAAAAATTGTATTTTGCTAAAACACAATCTCCGAATTTATAAACTTCCTTAAAATTTGCGGAGTAGTTTATTATCTACATGCTATTGAAAATTGGAATTTATGTCATTATTATTTTGTCTTTGGAGAAAAAATTGTTCTATGGTAGAGAAAATATTAATAAAACTGGCTCAGAAAACTAGTTTAGTCTTAAGACTGTCACATCAATGTTTATATTAAATTTAAAAGGCTAGTTCTTGTTAAGCATTGGTAAGAAAAGTTCAGGTTGGCTTCAAGTTTTCCATTTGACTTTCACATTCATGGTTTATGTTTATTAACTAGTTGATACGAAACTTTTGTGTGTGGTAAATATCATTAAATATGAATTTGCGTTCTATGAAAAATCTTGGAGCCGTTTTAATTTGAATTTACATATAGTTATTCGAAATTTTAATAATATAAGCAGCTCACCAATTTTATAATAAATGAATAGTCGCTGTCATACTTACAAAACTAGTTTTTCACAGTGTTTCATGGAACAAGACACTTGATGATTGTGTTTTTATTTTAAATAGTGCAATTATTTATTGTATTCGTTAATATTTAAAACATTTATTTATACTACACATTTTGTGTGAACGGATTGTGATAAAAACTAATAATCAGAAAATGTCTTCTCCATTAGCTAATTTTACTGGACAGTTGAAGGTCATGCAATGAATATATTGTATTGTTATGAAACGAAGAGATGAATATAAAGATTAAATTAAGTATTATTGTGTAATTTGGAAATTCAGTGTGGAGCTTGCTACCATTAAAAACATCTGAAAAAACTGATCTGTTGTCATACTACCTTTAATGTATACGCAGAAAAATGAAAAATTTATAGTGGTGCTTGGGCGAATCGAGATTCAGGACCCCCATTCCGTCTACTATTTTTTCATAGTTTAAATTAAAGTGCTCGACTACTATGGTTCATTTACGATAAGTTTTCAGTCTCGACATTTATAGTAACAAATCCTGTCACTGAAAAAAAATCTGAATATCCAATGTGTGAATGGAATAATAAATTATATAATTGGGGAAGTTACGGTCCAAAAGTTGGCTGCCGTGTCCGTAGTTGCCGACTTATGTCAAAATCGGACAATTTATCAGAATTTTTTGTGTTGGTTTGTCGTTTCAATTCGCATTTTATAGTCTGTTATTTACTGTGTTAGATATAATCTGTTTCTTCTATAACTATTCAAAAGAGAGTAACGAGCACTACGTCGCAATGCCTGAGTCTTCATCAAGTGGTTGCATCCTTAATATCATATTTTGAGAGAGGAGAGTACGAGATAACGGTAGACCGCTTATTCCTATTACTAAAATTTTAGAGAGAGACCCAGGCATGATAAAAAAATTTTTTTCTTATTTTTGAGTTGAATGTAAACTTTTACAATAAACAACTTATCGGAAGTAATTACACAAGTGCATCAAAATTACCGGTAATTTTTTATGAAAGCATGTTGTCTAATAACTGCACGAGATCATTTTCAATCTTGGCGAAAGAACGAAGGAAGAGGGCTCTTTTAACAAAATATGAAAATAACCGAATGCAGTTTTTACTGACAACATGTTTGAATGGAAAATTATCGGATTTATTTTGAGTGTAATTCGGTAGAAAATTCCCCATATGTGATATTTAACCAATCAGAACGTGTATTTCTGGCAAATTACCATAGCAGCGGATGAATTTTTGTGGAAATGTTTTCCTTGTGGGGACACAACAGCGAATTTTACTGGAAATTTTTTTGACGTTTATAATGACAGAATATTTTTTTGACAATCTAATTTTTATATTTTCACATGATAAATTCGCCGAAAAGATTCCGCATCATATGATTTTTTTAATACATGAGGGTAATATTCAACATAATTTCATACCAACAACTGGAAAAAAATTACAGCGTAGCAACGATTTAAAATCAGTGACATGTTTTGTTATTGCAAACTTATCGTAAATTAACTATATGGCCACTTGCACATGAGCGGTTACAATATGTCGAGTATAAAATGGATCATTGATACATAATATACTCACTGTAACAGAATTGTTCTATAGTTTATGATAGAGTAGTACGTCTTTGTAAAATATTGAATTATCAGGTGTTCGTGGACAAAATTATTAAATAAAGACTGTATCACATATAAATCTGCAAATACGAGTATAAATTGATTGTAAATATAAATTTAAATAAACTTTACTATATAGTTCAAAACCATGTAATGAAGCCCACTGTGTAACTAATGAACAGGTAAAAGTGCTGCAATAAGTGAAGAAAAGTATGGCGTGCCGTTTTGGTATTTAATAACATAGTTTTAAAAACAAAAATAAAAATATCTCTCCTTTCAAAAATGTTTATTACGCAATTATGCTGTTAATGAATTAAAATTATGTATTTCATAATTTTAATATACTTATTGCCATCATGAAAAACATAATAGAAACTGCCGATTTAAAATTATGAAAAACATAATAGAAATGCAAGAATTAAAATTATGAAATACATAATAAAAATTCGAATTCGAATTCTTATTATGTATTGGGACTTTGTCCATTAGTATTTCAATGCAAAATTGTAGGTAATAATCAATTCATAATGGAAATTATGGCGTGCCGTTTTGGTATTTAATAACATAGATTTAAAAACAAAAATAAAAATATCTCTCCTTTCAAAAATGTTTATTCCGTAATTATTTTGTTAATGAATTAAAATTATGTATTTTCATAATTTTAATATACACATTGCCATTATGAAAAACATAATAGAAACTGCCGATTTAAAATTATGAAAAACATAATAGAAATGCAAGAATTAAAATTATGAAATACATAATAGAAATTTTATTTCTATTATGTATTGAGGTTGCCTAACATGCAGTAATGCATGCATCCGAAAGTGCGAAACTGTTAAAAGTGTTTTGGTATACCTAAGTATGTTTTAACGGATTGAAAGTATCAGAAAGAATTGAATTCTCAATTCTATCGAGATTAGTTAAGCAAGATGATAGAATATCAGAAGCAATATGATTGCTTGACTGAAAAACTCTACAAGATTCTACAATAATACGCCGAATTCTGAGCAGAGTTGTAGCGACTTCTTTTGAACCTATACTTTTATACCGTACCACAATTTTATTCATGCTCACTTCAATAATGATTTTTAAATAGTTTACAGGGCTGTATCTGTTTACAGTTTATATAAGGTTTGTTCCAACCGCAGTCAGAAACCGTCAGAAACGATCAGAGAATAGTCGACCATTGCAATCAGTGATAGGAATTACGCGGAAATAACTCGTTGTTTGCTATGACCAGTTATTCTCTGATCGTTTCTGACGGTTTCTGACTGCGGTTGGAACAAACCTATAGTAAGGTAAACAAACAACCACAGAAAAATGATGTTTTATTATTCTTCTTATTTGTCTCCAGAAGCAGTGTTGCCGGTAAAACATTTAGTATCCGATTTTAGGTACTTGTATTACTACAGGATAGGCAACCTCAATACATAATGAAAATTGAATTTCTATGAGGTTTTTCATAATTTTAATTCATGAATTTCTATTATGTATTTAATAATTTTAAATCGGCAATTTCTATTCTGTTTTTCATAATGGAAATTCCTGTATTATTATTATGAAAAACATAATTTTAATTCCAGAACAAAATAATTACGAAATATAAATGTTTGAACCATGTTTTTGAAAGAATAGAGATATTTTTATTTTTGTTTTTAATACGATGTTATTAAATACCAAAACGGGACGCCATAGTAAATTGAATTTCTATTATGTTTTTCATAATTTTAAATCGGCAGTTTCTATTATGTTTTTCATAATGGAAATACGTGTATCATTATTATTAGAATCATAATTGAAATTCAATTATTAAGATTTTGAAAAGCATAATGGAAATTCGAGAATTAATATTATGAGAATCTATTATGTATTTAATAATTTAAAATCGGCAATTTCTATTCTGTTTTTCATAATGGAAATTCCCGTATTATCATTATGAAAAACATAATTTTAATTCTAGAAAAAAATAATTACGAAATATAAATTTTTGAACCATGTTTTTGAAAGAATAGAGATATTTTTATTTTTGTTTTGAATACGATGGTATTAAATACCAAAACGGCACGCCATAGAAAAGGTTCTCTTAGAAGGTCTTCGGAAGCAAACTGATAGAAGGGCACATTGACAAAACCTTTGTCGTTTCCGTCAAACGGCCAAACGCGAGCTAACTTTTTTACCAAATAGCATTCATGAAAGGAAAGGTCGTTGAAAAATAAGTTCAAATGCACTTTCAATATAAATTCGCTCTGGCTTAATAGAAAATGGATATTTATGTCTAGAAGATTCGAACTCCATTTTCATACCACTTTCGAATATGGTCGCCTATGATACCGGCCCAAACGTTCACCTTTTGAGGGTACTGATTAATTTTAAAATTTCATTCTGTATAATTTATGATTGACCATACATTATTTTGTTGAAATCGGTTCATTAAGAGGCTTCAAGAAATATGGAAATATACAGGGTGTTTCATTAAAAAAAACAACACCGACTTTGGCATACTTGCGTGAATCACCCTGTACATTTTAATTTATGTTTACATAATGCACAACTCAATTTCAAAAGTTGATGTGTCTCGGCATTTTTTTTAACTTTATAAAATAATGACGTAATAGTATATTATGCAATGAGAACAAAATGATGCCCATTTTGCACCAGTATGAAATTTGCAGCACGAGCCGAAGGCAAGTGCTGCATTTCATACGAGTGCAAAATGGGCATTTTGTTGCGAGTTGCATACTATACTTTTTCTATGACAACATATCATTCACGTTCAATACACGATTTTGTCCTTTGATCTGCCTTCCATTCCAAAAAAGGTTATAAGCGCGTTGATACATATCCTTTGACGTTTTCGGTAATAAATTCAGTGTTGTTACCTTCGCTATCCTATTATGTTCAGAGTTGTCAAATTTAAGTCAATATCACTATCCGTTTCCATTTTAAATGATAGTTTTTATAGAAAACAACTATGAAATTACTCGTATTAATTCAATTCAATCAATTGCTTAAAAATTGATGATGATTGAGACCTTTTCGAGTGACCAATATATTTCTTAGCACTAGTTTAACAAGGATTTCCATAAATTTTGTTAGGTAATTATTTATTATGGAATGTAAAATGTTTATTTATAATTTTTTATTATGTTGTTTAAAGATTCCGGAAATTTTAGGTGCGATATGGTAAAGGTACATTAATTGGTATGGTATTATTTATAGAACTGATGTCATATATTCTGTGTTCCTTGTCATGTTATGAATGATGTTATTTTTATTGTCAGAAGTATTATATAAAATCTGTTTGCTTAGCTCATGTTAAATGCTGTTCAAATTTCAACGAATAAACTATTTTTGTTTTTAAAAAACATTGTGTTTCCCATATAATAACCTCTCTTACTGTAATTATATGCATGTGTTGCCATTGTATATAATGATGTTGCATTGTATACAATGGTGTTGCATTGTATACAATGGTGTTGCATTGTATCAATGAATGTTCAACTAATAGTTGAGTGCCGCAAGTTTCACATCCATGCTCTTGATGTAGGCTGTCTTCGACTATTGAGGAGGTAAAGTGTAGGTATTGACTTAACTCGACAGCATTTTTCAGCAGCGTGTCATTGTGAATCCATTATCTCTGCTATTTTTCCAGAACAAAAGCTTTGTTGAATGCTTTATGCCCTGAGGGCGACGTTTTACGAACCCGAGGGCGTCGCAGGAGGGTATACACATTTGTTTGTGCCGTTGGTAAATACAAACTTTTATGTCATGCTAGTTCGTTATTGCAATCCAATCTCATTACGAATCAGTATTTTAAAAATCCGGTTTGAATTAATAACATGGTTATTTTATGATAGTAAGTAGACACTATCGTTGCTAGGTGAATGTTGACAAACGCAAATGTCATAAAATCAATAGTAATTTACGTTACGAGACCGGAAAGTAGTGTTTTTCAGGTCGAGACAAGCGGATTCCAGGGCAAGACGTAGTCGCGTCGTTCGGGTCAACTGCAGTCGCGTGCGGGAAAGACACTTTACGCATGAGTTGGAACATTATTTTTTCTACGACCGTATATACAAAAAAGAATACCAACCTATTTTTCAAAAAGTATTTCATTTCAACATACATATATAAAACTTTTACTTAAAACTAAATTATTATGAATATCAAAACACAATTTGTTGCATTCTGTGAATTACTTAATATTGCCGGTCCAGTGGACTTATTTAGTGTTAGGGTTATATAAAAATATATTCATTCTTTTGGTGGACTATTTCGTAAATATTTATTTCCCTGTAGTCACAATAGTTATAGCTTCCAAAGTGAAAAACTATCTAATAAGGTCAAAATTTGTATAATTTTACTTTCCGCGCTAATTTATTACTTTCAAAACTAAAATGCGTGCGGGAAAGTGGGTTAAAACGCTCGGTCGTGGAAAAAAGCTTTTGCTCTCTTATATCAATTTTCTGGTCTTGATCGACAAAACGTTATTTTCTGGACGAAAAATAGTCCAAAAAAGTGTATATTTTCTGGTCAGTCTTAAAAAAAATAATTTTCATATGAGTGTCAAAATTTAGAAGTCAAAATGAACGAACATTTTGGAATTCCTGAGAATATTGTTGAAAAAGCAAAGAAAGCAACTGTAAATCTGTTGCCAAAAAAGTCTAAAGAAGGTCACGACATGGAAAACGGTAAGTTGGAAATTGGATGCAAGAAAATTACGTAGAAGATGATCATGAAAAATTATTTTTTTTTTGTCCGCACGGGTATAAAGTATGACATTAGGTATGACATAAAGAAATTAAAAGCTGTTTCGCATGTGAGATATAGATTTAGGTTTCTGAACAATAATATCTGATTAACAATTGGCTGCAGTTTAAAATGTTGCGAAACAGCTTTTAATTTATATATATAAATTATTAGAAATATTTGCCAACTCAGTAATGGAGAAGATTTATCTGGGGATGTGGCAAGAAAATACCAGAGAGTACTCTTTTTAAAATTTATTCCAAGCTTTCGAATATTATATATTCATTCTCAAGGACTAAAAATGGTCAAATTATCAAATAAATTAATGTATAAATTCACTTACATTATCTAAATGAGGATGTTGGTATAATAGTAAAAAATTGTATGAAAAATTGAAATAAAATTCATAAATGAAACTCAAAAAACAATATCTATGACATTCAATATGAAAATAAACAAAAAAAAAATTTTTCGTGGAAAAGAAAAAATTATCGATAAAATTTGAAGCACTCGTGGTATTATATATATATATATATATATATATATATATATATATATATATATATATATATTATTATGATTCTGTGTGTTTTAAATGATGTGTGGTTCGTTTTTATGTTTTATTATTATGTTTAATTTTATTTCATTATATTATTACCAAGAAGATATATTTTCTTTTTCTGCCACGGCTTCTCCGTCAGAGAATCAACTACTTACCTCAAGGTCGTGTTTCAGGGTTAGTAGATGTAACGGTTCGTAGATGGAGTTCCAATTGTAAAATAAAAATTATTATTTTACTCTGATTTTGTTTAATACAATTATATGTATTTTCTAGACAACAAATAAATGATAATATAAAAATTATGAATTAATTACGCATTATTTATGCTACCAATACTTGTGATAACCAAATAGAAATTACGGAACACGATTCCGATTTAACAGACTAACAGCTGATCGGCTCTACCGGCTGGAATCTAACCTACATAAACTAAATTGTGATGAAAGCTGAAATCAAGATGTATCGAAAACGAAAAAATGAAAAAAATTATATTATATACTTTGCAAGTATTGGTAAAAATTTGATATCAAATTCTCGGGTAAGTATACGTTCTATTCTAAATAATACAACCTATAAATAAATCTTATCTATTCACTTTAAATCACTTTGAATATGAAGCAAATCTTAACCTTTCATAAAATCAACCAATAGCTAAGAATTTATAATTTCTTTTCAGCGTCTGGATACTGGAAACTCGTTCAAATCAATCTATGTGATTTATATATCTCGTACAGAAATTGCACAATGCAAATAATATTTGATTAAATGGTTATCTCACCAATTCAGAAGACTAGAAGTTTAGTTGTGGTAAGTTATTAACCACGACTCGTCTCAGCTACTTCTTCAAATCCAGGAGCTCTCGTTCTCCTGTCTGTAGCACCTTACTACTTATATCCTCTGGTTTTTTTTCCAGAAGAAAAAAAAACTTTTTATATTTTAAAAATTTTTCTGTGACCTTTCTTTTCGTCACCCCTTAACAACCTCTTAACAACCCCCTAGCAACCTGTCCTGAAACAAAAACCTAATCTACTTCCTTCCACAATGTCTTACCAACATCCCAACATTATTTCACTTTGACACTTCATGACATTTTAATAAAATTTGTTATTTGAGATCTTATTAATTAAAATTTCTAATGTAAACTAAATCAGAGTATCTTTATCACTTATCTTAACATTATTCAACATCTTACAATTTAAATCAAACATATAATAAATATGACATACAAACATTATATTCCGATTGGGTATACTCTTGACAGTATACTTCAAAATTATTATTATTATGAATCTATCTTTATATTTCAATACCAACATCTATTATTATATCTACAGGGTGTATATGACTTGTTATTTGTTAATTATAGATTTTATTTTTATTAATTGTTTTTAATTTTATTATACTTGTGACATCTTGAAATTTTGTTAAAATAATCATATAACTCAATCCATAACAATATATATATATATATATATATATAGACCAAGCATTCCGTGTCGGAATAGGGCCTGCTTCATGTCAACTTGAAGCTCATAGATTCTATGTTTGCGGTGAATCACTCCGCATTGATTTGCATACTGGATATAAAATGTGTTGTTCCGTTAGAATAGGTTTAGTCTCTTCGCGCTATTTATTGTTTTGTTCCACAGCACTCTGTCCTTAATAGTCTTCCTCTGGTCATTGAGGTTTAGTCTTTTCAAATCTTCGCATACCTGCTCTAGCCATCTGAGTTTTGGTCTTCCTCTTGGGCGATCTATTGTCGGGGACCAGTTTGTAACTTTATTTAATACGTTTTCTGGGTCTCTTCTTTGGATGTGTCCGTACCATCTGAGCCGCTGTAATTTTATAAATGTGATTATATCTTCCCCCGCTAGTACGTTTTTAAGCTCCAAATTTGTTAATTGTCGGTATTCTCCATCTGTAATCTTTTTTGGTCCCATTATTCTCCTAATAATTTTTCTTTCGTAAATTCTTAGCTGTTCTTCGTCCCTTTTGGTTAGGCACATGATTTCTGCCCCATAGGTTACTACTGGTCTAATAGCTGCTTTGTAAAGGTTTATTTTCGTTTTTCTGCTGAGATGTTTATCCTTTAAGATTTGTTGGTATTTCCAGAAAGCTCTGTTTCCTGCTTGTATTCTTTGCTTTATTTCAATACTTCTATCATTTTTGTTGTTAATGTTGATCCCCAGGTATTTAAAATTGTCCACTTTTTGATAAGTTTTGTCTCCTATCGTGACCTTCTTTAAATTGCAGTTTCCGCTTCTGGAGATTAGTAAGTATTTCGTTTTATCTTGGTTGATGTGCAGACCTCTTTTACGAGCTTCGTTTTCTAGCTTAAGTGTTATTTCTTCTAGAGCTTTTTTTGTTCTTGCGATTAGGGCTATATCATCCGCGTAGGCTATGAGTTGAACCGAGCTTTGTGCTATAGTCTTCTGGGTTCCCAAGACCTTGATTGCGCCTTCAAGAGCAATATTGAATAGAGTTGTTGAAAGAGCGTCACCTTGTCTAACTCCTTTTTGTATATCTATTTTATCTGTGACATTGCTAGGTGTTAACACTCTTGCTCTCGAATTTTCCATGGTCATTAAACACAGTTGAATTAGTTTTGCGGGTATTTTCATCTTATTCATATCGCATACTAGTTGCCCTCTGTTTATGCTGTCGAACGCTTGTTTGAAGTCGATAAATAGTATATGAAGGTCAATATCATATTCGTAACATTTTTCTGCAGTTAGAGTGAGGATGTGGGCTGCGTCAATCGTCGATCTACCCTTTCTGAAACCTTGCTGATACTGTCCAATTGCTGACTCCGTGTATATTTCTAATCGCAGTCGGATGATCGATGTGAGTATTTTGTATGCGGTATTTAGCAGCATTATTCCCCTATAGTTACTGCAAATTGAAGTGTCACCTTTTTTAAATATGGGTACTAGAAGCCCTTCTTCCCATTCTTTTGGCATTTTTCCTTCTTGCCATATTCTACTTATTAGAGAGTGGATTTCCTCTACCAAGTCACCTCCACATTGAATCAGTTCATTAGGGATTTCATCTGTACCTGCGGCTTTTCTTGTTTTTAGGTTTTTTATAATTTCAGAGGTTTCTTCCAGTGACGGTATGCCTTCAATTTCTTCTTCCTCTTCTACTATCACTTCGACCTCTTCTATAGCCTCTTCTTTGTAGAGTGTTCAGAAATACTCTTCCCACGTTGTGTCGTCTATTTTTGCAGTTGTTTTTTTTGTAGTGTTGTGTGATTTAATGTAGTTGTATAATTTTTTATTGTCTTTATTATTGAATTCAATCTCCTGCATTAACTGTGCAATCCATTCTGCTTTTTTCTTTTTACAATATTTATTCGCATTTCTTCTTTCTTTTCTGTATTTTTCTAACTCATTCTGGCTCCCTGTCTTTAGCCATTCATGTCTTGTTCGGTTTTTTATTTTAATTACGCGTTCACATCCTTCGTCGAACCATTCCTTGTTGGCGCGGGTATTTTTTTGTCCAATTACTTTCTCAGCTGCTCGTATAATACTGTTTTTGATAGGTATCCAACTCTGCTCAATGTTGTATTCCTGGCGTTTCGTCAAACTTTTTTGTAATGTGTCAATATATGCTTGTTTTATGTGTGGTGTCATTAGTTTCTGTGTATTCCATCGCTTTCTGTATTGTTTCCTATCACTCCATCTAATTATTTTGTTCTTCATTTTTGTTATTACTAGGAAGTGATCAGAGTCTGCGTTAGCTCCTCTGTATGTTCTGGTATCCTGTATTGTGTGTCTCCATTTTTTAGATATAAGTACGTGGTCTATCTGATTTCCATCTCTACTCCCTGGGAATGTCCAAGTGATCTTGTGTTCTCTCTTGTGCTTGTACATCGTGCTCACGATAGACGTATTTGTAGACATGGCTAGATTGCATAACCTTTCACCGTTGTTGTTTGTACTGGTATGAATTGTCTCTGACCCTGCGACTTGTTTGATATACTCTTCTTGGCCTATCTTGGCATTAAAATCTCCCAGAATCACCATTATGTCATTACGCGGAATCTCGCAACAAATTTCTACTCGTGGTATTACCTTTGATTAATACTTTGGCTGATTGATAATCAATTGAATGACCTTCATAAAAAGCGTGCTCAGCACGGGCACATCTATTGGGATACAATTTACTATCGCTTTTGTGAGAGGAAATTCGATTGGTTAATGTTCTTTTAGTGTGACCAATGTATTTTTTATCACAGTTGAAGCAAGGAATTTCATAAACTATGTTAGTTAATTTATTAATCGGTGTTTTATCTTTGATTTTACTGAAAATTGATTTTATTGTGAGTTGTTGTTTGTTTGCAATTTTGATATTATGTTTTTTAAAGATTCCTGAAAGTTTAGGTGTTACTGTTTTTATATACGGTAAAGACATATAAATTGGAGGGTTAATATTGTCAGTTTTAATATTTTTTGATGTATTATTAGTAATGTCAGAATTTCTGTCAAAAGTATTATATAATATTCGTCTCAAAAGATATGGAGGATATGAGTTATTGTGGAAAAGATTGTACAGTATTTTTAGATTTTTTTGGTGGAACATTGGATCTGAAATTTGAAGAACTCTACTTTTCATCTGTTTGATCAAGTTGATTTTTGTATTGCGAGGATGATATTATGAAATTCTTAATTTCGGTTTAGGTATTACCTAACTTTAGGAATTGGTTGGTGAAATCGGGCATGAGAGTATTGCTCATAATCAAACTATCTTCACTGCTATAAAATTCTCCATTGGAATGAAATTAATTTCGATTTAGACAAACTCCTTATCAAGTTATGATATAAGGATGAATTATAGGATATTATTGTAAGTGAGCTGTGGATAGATTTGTTACATCGAACGATATTCATTTAGAAATATTAGTTAGTTTTATATCTTAAACCCAGGTAGCAAGGTCACGTGAAAATAACGTCAATATATGGTGATTAAATGATTAGAAATGACCAGTTCAATGACGTGATTATGACGTGAAAATGACCTCCTAATGTCTCGGACCAATGACGTCATTTATATGACGTGTTTCACACGTGATAAAAGACGAGATTGTATGACGTGATTTTGAAATCCATATCACGTTAATTTGCGCCAGTTTAAAGAAATCTTCACTTTAATTCATTTGTTTTATTATAAAAAGAGGCTTAACAATTATGAAGGTAAAGTAACATACCTATAAAAATAAAACAATATATACCTATTATTATTATAAACTTTATTTATTCTTAGCAGACATTGAATGAAGCGGCCATGCCTTGAACAGAAGTAGCCATAACCTTTAACAGATATTTTCATATACTCAACTATAATAAATTTACCATACTCACCACAATGGAACAAACGGAAAGATGAAAATAAAACACTGTGTACATTCCCTGTTGAAACAGCAAACCAAAAATACACGGAAACGATACAAGCTATCAACCCATGCCATCAACAATCACAATATGTGAATGTCTGTCAGCCCGTTCGTTGTGGATCGGTCGAATAACGGCGCAAGCTCAGACATAAAGCCATGCGCAGAACCTTCATAGTATGAAGACTACCACCAGATAATGTCGTCATTATGACGTGAAAAGATGTCGTTTTATACACGTCAATTATTCGACGTCATTATCACGTCGATTTTTGGTCATATGAAGGTTTTCGACCGGTAATCACCAATTAATGACGTCATTATGACGTGCCCTTGCTAGCTGGGAATATTATTAATTAGTTCTGTTGAGTTTTTAATGTTGAGGTTTGAATAAGCAGTTTTTAGAAATTATATCTCTGAAAATCTTTGTAATTTCGAATGACGGTGCTATGAAAAAAGAAATAACTAATCTAATTGGTACCCCTTTTTATGGAGTTTAATTAACGAATAGAGTTCAGGGTGCATTCACTGCATTTTGTAAAACATTCTGAATGGTTGGCATCGATGGCGATGAGGCATAGATGGCCACATCATTCACCTATAAGGTAGCACCAATTTGTGACGGGCTCCATACTTGCGAGTAAGTTGTTAATGGCTACAATGAACAAAACATTACTGTGGATCCTTGTGGAATACCATTATTAAGCATATTATGTCTATCTGAAACATAGAACTTGGTCTGGAACCTTCTGTCAGATGAAAATGTTTGAATCAGTGTTGGTAGATTGTTCCAGATATAGTTTAGAGAATATCGTGCCTCCTTAATGTTAAGGGCTTCCTCAATGTCGAAAAACATTGCTACTAGGTGTTTTCTTCTTGCAAAGCTATCTTGTACGGCTCTTTCTAGCACTGTTTATCGATCTACCGTAGATCTGAACTTTCTGAGTCCAGCTTGGGTGGGATGTGTCGGGATCCAAGAATCCATACTAATCTTATAGTGCTAACCTCTTTTTCCTAATATTTCACTTAAGCAGCAAATCAATGGAACTGTAGTTAACTGGTGGGGTAATGTACTCACCTTGTTTAGTAATTGGGATTATAATAGACTCTAACTATCTAGAAGACCACTTAAACATACTTTATTTAAAAGTCCAAGTATAGCTATTATGAGTTTTTTTGACAGCTGCTTTAGAAAAACATGTGGTATTTTATTGTTTACTGTAGCATAGCTTTCACAATAATCTAAATTATTTTCAATTCCAGTAGGGTGAACTTATGATTGTTTTCATGCGATTCATTGATTCGTAAATCTATGTGTCTTTATTATGAAAATCTAGTTTTAACTATCGCCTACAGCCAATGTTAGACCCTGATCTTGGTGAAAATAGCTTTATTATTGGTTTTGGATATTGCCTGTACATAATTTGACTAATATTGGGATTTTTTCCTAAGATTAAATAGATTTTCATTGTTAAAATGTTTTTGGACTAAGATTAGTTTTACAGATTTCATGAATGTTTGTTGTTTTGTAGTTTCTTTTGAAGGTTGATTTAGTTATCCGCTTTGAATTAGATTTGGTAACGAGAGTTCCCATTAGACCCATAAATATTTTTCGGTTCTGAATGGGATTTGAGTAATGGGTTCTCATTAGACTCTAAATCAATTCCTTTTCTCAGATTAGATGATTTTTTACTTTTTGGAGAAATTACCAAATTACAGGATTAAGTTTTTTGAAATTGTTCGTTGATAATTTCATTCTTTGATATATACAAACTTTAATTTTTTAATTTAATATATTTGGCTTATAATCTCTTAGCAATCTGACATTAATTTTATGTTTAAATGAGATTTAGTAACGGGCTCTCATTGGACCTAATCTTTTTCTGTTCTGAATGAGATTTAATTAATGGATTCTCATTAGACTCCAATCGAATGTTGTTAATAATTAATGAATATTTTTTTTATCAAGGTTGTTGGTTTTTTTTGTACTTATATGATATGATATGTCTACATGACAGAACGTTTTCGAATATAATATAATTTTGATCTTTGTACACGTTGAAATTGAATAAATATATAGAATCAAGCACTTTAATTTTGGAATGAAAATATCTTTGGGAAATTAGATTGTCCCAACATAGTGGTCCTTCGAGCCGGATAGTAAACTGCAATTTGGAATTTTGGAAATTTGGAGTATTGGAACATTAGACTTTCTATTTGAACTTTGTTACATTTGATGGATGGAATATCAAACTGGTAACAGATATTGAAAGAAGTTTATGTATTACATGTTCGGCGTAGATTTGCATTACTGGAAGTTAATTGGGGTTGATTGCATACAGTGTTGAAAGAAAAAAGGTTAAGCGTTGAATTATTGTTTGCTGATTTATCAAACTAAAGAAGACCTAAGCTTGGTTAGGTGTCTTTGCTTACTTTTTGTCATTTATTGCGTGGTTTTACATCTTTATCAACTTAATTTGTGTGAGTACTGAGTGAGCAGTTAAAAACATGGATGCTAAACTAAAAGATTTAAATCGAAAGAAAGGTTCCATTAAAAGTAAATTAACTCATTTTGAGAGATACTTGGATAATTTTGATAAATCGAAAACTATCGAGTTAAAAGAAAGATTAATTAAAGCTGAAAAATTATTAGATGAATTTGATGACATACATTTTCAAATTTTAGAGATCATAGCAGATGAAGGTGTGCAGGGTATTTTAGATGAAAGAGGTACCTTTGAAGACTCATTTTTTAATTTCATAGCTAAAGCTAAAGAGATTTTGTCTGAAAGTAAAGTAGAATCAAATGATAAAGATGATCAGGCCAGTGTACAGAGCTATAAGGGTTGTAATGCTTACTGCGCTACCTCTGCTGCAGGCAGCCAATGATGCAATTAAACCCAGGTTTTTGTTTAATAAACCCTACAAAATACAAATAAAACACAACACAGAGCCAGATGCGGCAGATGCAATACGCATTTATACAGATGGTTCAAAAATGAATGAAGGCTCAGGATGTGGAGTTTACTCGAGAGCACTAAGCCTAAGGATCAAGTGGGGAATGGGAAACAATACCAGCGTAGTTCAAACAGAACTGGCTGGTATCTCAATTGCCACAAAAGAACTAACAAGAAAAGGAATTTCTGACAAAAACATAATAATCTGCACTGATAGTAGACAAGCCCTATTAGCCTTGAACAGACAACGTGTTATATCAAGACTAGTACTAGAGTGCCACCAAGATTTAGCTAACGCCTCGGCAGATAACAATATTATCCTGAGGTGGGTTAAAGGGCACGACAGGAGTAAACGAAATCGCATTGCTGATTCTTTAGCCAGGGAAGCCGCTGGACTGAAAATTCTTGGACCCAGTGACACCTACGGCCTGACGACTTCGACAATTGCGGAACTAGCCAAACGTTACACCCATGCTCAATCCCTTGAGAGATGGGAGGCAATCAAAGGATGCAGTTTTGCCAGGATCACCCTGGGCGACCCTGGGAAGATGGCGCCGAAAAAATACTTGGCGATGACCAGAAGAAACCTACGTATAACAGTGGGATTCCTGACTGGCCACTGTCAACTAAGGAAACACCTCCATACTATGGGGCTAGTGGACACACCTCTATGCAGGATGTGTGAACAGGAAGATGAGACTGTCAGTCATGTCCTATGCGAGTGTCCGGAGTTATCGTCGATAAGAGAGTGTGTGTTCGGTGAGTCTTGGCCTACACCTGCCGATATAAAGGAGATGTCTCCTGGTGACCTGTTCACCTTCCTGAGAAGGACAGGATGGACGATGACCTAGGAGGACAACTCCTCGGGAGGATGTACAATGGGTCATATGTGGCCTAAGTGCTGTGAGCCTACACTCACCCTCCCTACTCTACAGATACAGAAGGGTTGTAATGTGTATGAGAGATCTGTGAAGCTACCTTCAATACCAATTCCTACCTTCGATGGAGAGGTAGAAAATTGGCTTGAATTTAAAGAGACTTTTGATTCTCTTATTAACAGTAACGATCAAATAAGCAATGTAGAAAAATTTCATTTTTTGAAGAAAGCTTTACAGGGTGAAGCACAAAAGGTAGTTCAAAAACGTAAGACAACTGGTGAAAATTATGAAATAGTTTGGCAATTATTGTGCGATAGATATGACGATCCTCCTATGCTGGTTGATCACCATTTGAATGCTTTGGTATCATTTCCACCTTTGTCTCGCGAATCAGGGGAAGGGTTACGAAATATGTATGATGTCATTTTAGAAACACTAGTAGCATTAGACAAGCTTAATGTTTCTACTGAAAACTGGGACCCTCTAATAATATATTTGATGAGTAAAAAATTAGATCAAGCCACTTTTATCAAATGGGAAGAGGCAAAACCCCATGGATTATTGGCATCCTTGGATGACTTTAATTCGTTCTTAATTAACAGGGTATCTTCTTTGAAAACTATAGAACGCAACAGAAAAGAAAATGAAAAAGTTAATAAATTTGGAAATAAAAATAAAACTCAAAGATCATTTGTTTCAATTGAAAATTATAATGGTTGTCTTTATTGTAAAAGTAAACACGTATTACAAAAGTGCACTAAATTCTTAAAACTGAATACTTACTCTAGGTATGATGTGGTGAAACAATTAGGTTTATGTTTAAACTGTTTTGGTAGAAATCATACTAGTAGGCAATGCAGTCATAGTAACTGTTTGAAATGTGGATCTAAACATCACACACTTATTCATCATGAACAAAATGTTGCTGAGAAAAAAGATTTGAGTGCAAATGGAACCATATTAAGAAATAATGGAATAACTGAGGCAACTGGCATTCAAAATAATTCTGATAATAATTCGCACGTTTCTCAGGCTTCCAGTTCACAGGTTCAGGTAACATCTTTATTTTTAGATAATGGTGATGAGGTGACAGGAGATATACTGTTATCTACTGCATTACTTCAGGTTGTTTCTAAAGATGGTTCGTTACATGTTTGTCGAGTTTTATTGGATAATGGGAGTCAACCCAACCTTATTACCAAGGAATTAGTAGAATTTTTAGGCTTAGAGTTGAAAAAAGTCAATACAGAAATAGTTGGGATAAATCAACAATCTGCAAACATCATGAATAGATGTTTTGTGGAAATTAAGTCACTGTTGGTTAATTTTAGTAAAAGGATTTCTTGTCTTGTAGTACCAAAAATTTGTGGAAATATACCTAGTCATAAAATTGAAATAACCCATTTAAAGATTCCTGACAATATAGTATTAGCTGATCCTGGTTTCTTTAAATCAAATAAAGTTGATTTGCTTCTTGGTGTAGATCTGTTTTATGAATTACTTTGTGTGGGCCAAATAAAATTAGGTAACTACTTACCTACTTTACAAAAAACTAGATTGGATTGGATTGTAACTGGCTCAATATGGTCCAAGGAAAAAGTTATTAATAGTGTACAATGTAATATAAATCTTATGGAACAAGTAGAAAGATTTTGGAAAATAGAAGAGATTCCTGATGAGAGACAGATTGCTTCTAAGGAGGATTTGGAATGTGAAAATATTTTTAAAGAAACGACCAGGAGGGCTAATGATGGGAAATTTGTTGTTAAAATTCCACTAAAGGAACCTTTGTCAAAATTGGGGAATTCCAGAGGTGCAGCACTAAGGAGATTTTTTGCATTAGAGAAAAGGTTGGAGAAAAATGCTCAATTGAGAGACAGGTACATTCAATTTATGCAGGAATATTTAGATTTAGGACATATGTCCGCGGTTGATGCTTCAAGGGATGGGGAGATTCATTACTATTTTCCACATCATGGTGTTATGAATGAAAATTCTGAAACTACAAAACTTCGAGTTGTTTTTGATGGTTCGGCAAAAACAGATTCTGGAATAGCATTCAATGACATCCAGTATATTGGCCCTAGATTACAGGATGATTTATTTTTAGGTCTACTTAGATTTAGAGAACACGTAGTGGCTGTATGTGGTGATGTAGTTAAGATGTACCGAATGATATGGGTGGATCCATCTCAGAGGTCATTGCAGAAGATAATTTGGAGATCTTCTCTTACAGATCCATTAGTAGATTATACTCTTAACACGGTTACATATGGAACACGATCTGCTCCATACTTAGCCGTAAGGTGTTTGCAACAGTTGGGTATTGAGGCTAGTGCCACATATTCTAAGGCTTCACAGGCTATACTGAGAGATTTTTACATAGATGACCTGCTGACTGGGGCTCAGTCAGCTGAAGAGGCTATAGAGCTGTGTTGCCAAATTTCTCGAATTTTGAAAGCTGGAGGGATGGAACTTCGTAAGTGGGTATCAAATGATTCAAATGTACTTAATGTATTGGATGATATAGAGGTTAAGGATAAAGTTTGTTTTGGAGAGAAAACTGAAAATAAGACACTTGGATTGTTTTGGCAATTTAAAGAGGATATCTTGAAGATGTCTACTAAACTTTCCATTGACCGCAAGAGAGTAACGAAAAGAGTAATACTCTCAGAAATTTCAAAAATTTTTGATCCTCTTGGATTGGTTGGACCTTGTTTCATATTGACAAAAATTTTACTCCAAAAGCTCTGGTTGGAAAAAATAAGATGGGATGAATCATTGCCTTTAGAATTAGAAAGTCAATGGTTTAAATTGAGAGACGATTTATCTACCTTAAATTCTCTTAAAATCCCTAGACATGTAATATGTACTAATTTTAGAAAGATTGATTTGATAGGTTTCTGTGATGCATCTTCTCAAGCTTATGGGGCAAAATATTTATGTTAGAAGTGAAGACCAGAGTGGTAAAGTATTTGTGAATCTTCTATGTTCTAAGGCTAAAGTGGCTCCTCTTAAAGTCTTGACTATTCCAAGGATTGAACTTTGTGGAGCATTGTTGTTGGCAAAACTGATGGATAGGGTTTTGAAGGCATTGACTATAAAAATAGACACAATTTTTTATTTTTGTGATTCAACTGTCGTATTAGGCTGGTTAGAGATGAATTCCAGTAATTTGCAAATATTTGTTGGAAATAGGGTAGCAGAAATACAACAATTAACTAATACAAATAATTGGATGCATGTGAGATCAGAACAAAACCCTGCAGATATAATATCTCGACGACTATTTGCTTCGAATCTTATAGTCAATTCAATGTGGTGGAATGGTCCTGAATGGCTACACTTAGATAACACTTTTTGGCCAATATCTCGAATGTTTGAAAAACCTTCAACTCTCCCTGAGACCAAGGTTAATGTTTTTAATTGTACGACCAACCTGGATACTTTTTGTTTTAAGGATTTTAATTGTTTTAATAAGTTAAAAAGATCTTTTGCGTACTGCCTGCGGTTTATAGGTAGGATGAAAAAAGAAAAAGTTGAAACTGGTTGTCTTAAAGCTATGGAACTGAATAACTCATTGGATAAATTGATTAGTATGTGTCAAAAAGAAACATTTTTCCTGGAGATAAATGAACTACAAATGGGAAAGTCATTATCTAATAAAAATTTAAGCAAATTAAGTCCTTTTCTAGACCAAAATGGATTCCTTAGGGTGGGGGGTAGGCTGCAATTGTCTAATTTGGATTACCCGAAAAAACACCCTATCTTGTTGTCAGCTAAACATCGGTTGGTAAAATTGCTTTTTGAATTTACTCATGCCGAATTACTCCATGCTGGTCCCCAATTGATTTTAAGTAGTATTCGAGAACATTTTTGGGTTTTGGGTGGACGTAATTTGGCTAAACAAGTGTTCCACAAATGTATTAAATGTTTTAGAGGAAACCCTAAACCTTGCCAGCAGGTAATGGGAATGCTTCCGAAAGAGCGGGTTAGACCATCCCCGCCGTTCTATATAGTTGGACTGTACTACGCAGGTCCATTTCATATCAAGAGCAAGTATGGTAGGGGTGCACGTGCACAGATTAGTAAATGTTATATATGTTTATTTGTATGTTTTTCTACCAAAGCTATACATATAGAGGTAGTTTCAGATTTAACTAGTGATGCGTTTATAGCCAGTTTTCATAGATTTGTTGCAAGAAGGGGAAAACCTTTCAAAATTTTCTCTGATAATGGAACTACCTTTGTGGGTGCAAACAATCAATTTAAAAAATTCTTAGAAACTCATGCAGAATCTCTTAGTGATAAAATTGGAAATGAAGGGGTTCTCTGGGAATTTATTCCGGCAAAATCACCTAATTTTGGAGGGCTTTGGGAAGCGGGGGTGAAATCGTGCAAGTTTCACATGAAACGTATATTAGGTAATTCCACATTAACTTTTGAAGGTCTCACTACTGTACTTGCACAAATTGAAGCTGTTCTCAATTCGCGTCCTTTATACCCATTATCATCAAGTCCAGATGATATGGATGTTTTAACACCAGCTCATTTTTTAATTGGAAGACGCCTCACCTCACTCCCAGATCCAGATGTTCGTCATATTTCAGAAAATAGATTGTCAAAATACCAACATTTACAAATGCTTCAACAACACTTTTGGTCAAGTTGGTCATCAGATTACATAGTAGAACTTCAAAAGAAAGCAAAATGGTATACAGAAAGTCGTTCTTTGGCATTAGATGAGTTGGTAATTATAAAAGAAGACAACTTACCACCGTTAAGATGGAAACTTGGCAGAGTCATTGAACTATTTCCAGGGCCAGACAATAAAATACGTGTTGTCTGTGTGAAGACGAGTACGGGAGTTTTCAAAAGACCTATAACAAAACTGTGTCCACTACCCTCACAAGATTAAATGAAACCTAAAAACTAGGCGTGGATAACTTTAAAGACTTTTGAAATAATATTTCAAGGTGGGGGGTATATGTTAATAATTAATGAATATTTTTTTTATCAAGGTTGTTTTTTTTTTGTGTATGATATGATATGTCTACATGACAGAACGTTTTCGAATATAATATAATTTTGATCTTTGTACACGTTGAAATTGAATAAATATATAGAATCAAGCACTTTAATTTTGGAATGAAAATATCTTTGGGAAATTAGATTGTCCCAACAAATGTTTTTCTCAGTGTAGACTATTTGTTGTTCGTTTGGAGAAATTACCAAATTTCATGATTTATTGTTTAGAATTGCTCTTGGATATATGCAATGATTTGGAATTGCTTAGGGTTCATGTGTAAATTTTCAGTTTTGAATGAGATTTAATAAGGGGTTCTTATTAGACCCTTAATCTATTTTTGCTTCTATTGATTTATGAGAATTGGGTTCTCAGTAGACCTTAAGAGCCAATGCGCTCTGATTTACCCGCGTAAGATTGGAAAGCTTAGAAATTTGGAGGATGACAGACCCTGATTAAAATCCAAGCGTTAAACAAGGCGAGAGTCAGTCAGTACACTCTGTGCAAAATATGTATGTACTCCGTAAGATGTCGCTTCAGAAAGTAGCATTAAAATTCAAATTCTTACGCACCTTCAATCACATTTTTCTCATTAATTAATAAACATTTTTTTGTTTATTCGAGATAAGAATAATTGCTTTATAATGTGAAACAAATTTTAAATTAAAATTATTAACATGGACTTTAACATTTCATCAACAAACCAAATATCGCAGCCACAACCGAGTATGTACTGCACAGGTCCAGCGATAACAATGTTTCAACCAGGTCAGTTTCCACCGCTTCCAGTGGCGTACACATCACACCTGCAAATGGCAAATGAACAACAACCGCAAGGTAATACCAATTTTAATCCTAATCTTCACTACCCAATACAAAACCCGCAATACAGTATCCCTACTCCGCACCCTCAATCGCAAACTAACGAATCACAAGAATGGAAAATTGTAGAAAATAAAAAGAGAAATAGAACTAGCCCAGATAAACGCACAGTTAAACAAACCAAAATCAACGATTATTGGTTAAACTCGCCATCCACTTCCAACCGGTTTGAGGAATTAGGAAATGATGTAGATGTAGATCAAGAAAATCAGAAAGAACCGAAGCCTCCTCCAATATTTATTAAAGGAGTCAAAAGTATATCTCCTCTAACAACTCTCTTAAATGAAATAGCTGGAAATGGATATGAAATAAAGGTATTAGGTTACGATCAAACAAAAGTGCAGCCAACGACTATTTCATATTATAAAATAATAACCCAAGCGCTTATAGACAAAAAAACAGAATTTCATACGTACAGACCCAAAGAAGAACGTAGCTTTAGAGTGGTGTTAAAAAACATGCATAATTCAGTTAATTTAACAGAATTGAAAGAAGCAATTGAAGAGCAAGGTCATATAGTTGTAAATATTTGGAACATCAAACATTTTAAGACTAAACAACCGTTACCTATGTTCTTTATAGATCTACAATCAGCTGAAAACAACAAAAAAATATATGATATAGACAACTTATTATTCTACAAAGTCAAATTTGAACCACCGCGACATGAGAGAGACATTCCACAATGCGCAAGATGCCAACGGTATGGTCACACAAAAAAATATTGCCAACACAGACCAAGATGCGTAAAATGTACTGGAGATCACGCAACTGCTGATTGTACAAAAAAAGAAAAATCTGCGAATGTTAAATGTATATTATGCGAGGGGAATCATCCGGCAAATTATAAAGGTTGTTCAATCTATAAAGAATTACAAAAGAAAAAATACCCTCCGTTAAGACCAAAACCAGTGCCGAACACGATTCAAAGAACAGAACAAACTGCTCAGCCAGGAACAAGTTATGTACAAATCTGTAAGGGACCGCAACAACAAGAATCCGCTGGAAATAACACTCAACCAGTCAACGTACAACAATACCTTCCAGTGACAAATGATATGGCCGAACTCAAACACATGATGAAAGGCATCATGGAGCAAATGAGCACAATGCTAAATCTATTGACAACCGTGATCAGCAAACTAAAATAATGACCAAGTTATTAAAAATAGCAATATGGAATGCCAATGGGCTCTCCCAACACTCACAAGAAATCAAAACTTTTATTTATAATCATGACATCGATATCATGTTGGTGTCAGAAACCCACTTTACTAACAAAAGTTACCTTAAAATTCCAAATTACCTAGTATATGACACTAAACATCCAGACGGTACAGCGCATGGAGGAAGTGCTGTAATAATTAAATCCAACATAAAACATCATAAAACAATAAGTTTAAAAAAAGACTATTTACAAGCAACAAACATAATAATAGAAGACTGGCATGGTCCATTAACGATATCCGCCGTCTACTTCCCACCAAAACATGCTGTTAAAAAAGAACAATTTGAGCAATACTTTAAACAACTTGGCAATAGATTTCTTGCAGGAGGGGACTATAACGCCAAGCATACTTATTGGGGTTCGAGGCTAATTAATCCAAAAGGCAGGCAACTCCTGATGGCCATAAGTGATAATAACTACAAACACCTGTCTACTGGCGAACCTACGTACTGGCCAACAGACAGAAATAAAATCCCAGACCTAGTTGATTTTTGTATAACCAAAGGTATCCCCAAAGAATCGCAAAAAGCAGAATCGTGTTTTGACTTGTCTTCTGACCATTCGCCCGTACTAATTGAGATAAGTACATGCAACATTTTTAACAAGAGAAACACCTCCAAAACTTGGCAACAAGAACACAAATTGGGATATTTTTCGTGAAATAATAGAAGAAGAAGTAAATTTGAACATACCATTGAAGTCAAGCATGGATATAGAAAATGCATTACAAAACTTCAACAAAATCATTCAAGAAGCAGTATGGAGCAGTACACCTTCAAACACAACTACTTATTTTTGCCAGGAGTTGCCAACTATAATAAAACAGACAATAGTTAAAAAACGAAGGCTCAGAAAAATATGGCAGTCTACTAGGTGCCCTCAAGACAAAACAAGACTTAATCAAATAACTCGTCAACTTAAAGTTCTTCTAAATAATGACAAAAATGACAGTATTCAAAAGTGTGAAATATCTCACAGCAACTGAAGCTACCGAATATGCGCTTTGGAAGGCCACCCAAAAAATGAATCGTCCACAACTGCTTAATCCACCTATACGCAAGGGGAATGACCAATGGGCAAAGAGCGACAAAGAAAAAGCGGAAACGTTCGGTTGTCACCTCGAAAAGGTCTTCCAACCGAATCCACCAGACAACAATAATGACATCGAAAGAGAGCTACTACATGATTTAGAATCCCCATATCAATTAGAATTACCAGTAGAAAAATTCACGGTCACACAAGTCAACAGGTTAATTAAAACAAATTTAAACCCTAGAAAAGCTGCAGGCTTTGATCTAATTACGGGAAAAGTACTTCAAGAATTACCAAGAAAAGGTATAGTACATCTAACACAAATATACAACGCAATTCTAAGAACAGGTTACTTCCCCATGATGTGGAAAGTAGCCCAAATAATTTTAATACTGAAACCTGGAAAACCAGCAGAAGAAGTAAAATCATACAGACCTATCAGCTTACTGCCAGTAATGTACAAAGTTCTGGAAAAATTAATACTCTCAAGAATTGAGCCAGTCCTAACAGCCTGTAAAATCATACCAGCTCACCAATTTGGTTTTAGACCTAAACATGCAACCACTGAACAAATTCATCGAGTCTGTAAAAATATAACCCAAACACTAGAAGACAAGAAATACTGTTCTGCAGCTTTTTTAGACATTTCTCAGGCCTTCGATAAAATTTGGCACATCGGCCTCCTCTACAAGTTAAAAAAAATCCTTCCCCTTAGCTATTTCCTTACCTTAAAATCATACCTAGAACACCGTCATTTCCTCGTCAAATACCAAAACGCGTATACGACACTATTTCCTGTCAAATCTGGAGTCCCTCAGGGTAGTGTTCTCGGACCAGTGTTGTATCTCTTGTACACAGCTGACCTACCCACCACTAATGGAGTTGTAACAGCCACATATGCTGATGACACCGCTATACTATCAGCACATGAAGACCCCAACCAGGCATCACAAAAATTGCAGATGAATCTGAACAGTATACAAACCTGGCTAAAAAAATGGCGAATACAAGCAAATGCAACGAAATCGGTGCATATCACTTTTACGAACCGAAGAGGAAATTGCCCACCAGTGACTCTGAACAGCCAACAGCTTGACCAGCAGCAAGATGTGAAATATTTAGGTATGCATATAGACAGAAAACTGACCTGGAGAAAACATATTTTCACGAAGAGAAAACAACTTGGCCTGAAACTTCGTAGCTTATATTGGCTCATAGGTCGAAAATCACAACTTTCCCTACAAAATAAAATACTTATTTATAAAACAATTCTTAAACCCATCTGGACCTATGGAATACAACTATGGGGAACTTCTTCCAACTCTAACCTCGAAATCCTGGAAAGGTTTCAATCCAAAGTCCTTCGAGTTATGACCAATGCACCCTGGTATGTTCCTAACAATTACATACGAAATGACCTTCAAATACCTACTGTGAAAGAAGAAATTTCAAACTTTGCCCAAATATACCAACAGAGGCTTCAGCAACATCCCAACAAATTAGCAAAGACTCTCACGGCAATACCAGCAAGACGAAGGTTAAAACGTTATATCGTTAGTGACTTACCAAGAAGAATTAATAAACATAATGATTTCAAATTTTGACAGTATATTACTAGTATATTACTTCGGAGACGATGATATTTATTACTGCACTGATAAAATATTAACAAAATTTATTTCAAATTTCACAGCACAGAAATTTTTTTTCCAAAAAATAATATGCATCGTCTATTCACTGTAATGGTTCATATAAACCCTGAAATTTTGAACGTATTATCTTAACTAATAAGGGAGAAAAATGTGTTTGAAGGAAAAATCACTTATTTTTCAAATTTAAAGCAAATCTTAAAATAATTTCTATTTCTGTTCATACAAGTTTATGTATTGAGTAAATACCTATCAAGTTTCAATCAACAAAAAAACAAAAACACATTCTACAGGGTCTTTTAGTACATTTTAGCTTTTTTGACGAGAGCGCACACAGCGCATTGCCTCTTAATATCAAATCTACTTTACAATTTTATTTGGGAAATTCACATATTAGTTTTCGAGTCCTCACCGGATCACATTATTTAAAATGACTTTCACAAATTGAACTCCTTAATATTCACATTTACACCTCACTGTCATAATGTTAGCTCTGTGCTCACTTTGGATAACTCAAACTCTGTGCTCACTTAGATTGTCACTTGTCATAGTTTAATTCAGGTTTCTTGATAATTTCAAATTTATGCAGTGTCACTCCAATTTCCGTTATATAAACACGTGTACTGTATTTATTTGAAACTATGCTATATAAAAATGTACAATAGCTAACGACAGTACCCCAAATAGGGGAAAACTTTTAAAATTTGATGTGATTTTAATTGAAAAAGTTTTATAATTGTTTAGTCAATGTGTTGTCGATTTTTTGTTGGATTCGATTATTTGTAGTTATATACCTGACGAGTAAGTAATTCTTCACAATTTCCTATCTTATTAAATTATAACTACTATTACTTGCAGGTAATGCACTGATGATGGCGTAACAGACAAAAGCGCTCTGAAATTTTTCAAAAATAAATATTTTCACACAGAATACAAAAAACTGTTTCTTGACTTTCTTAGTTATGTACGCAGCTATAAAGATATTTACAAATCTAGATCTCTCTAACTAGCTTACTACAATTAGATTATACGATTTTTTTTATGTCCAATCACCGAATAGAGGTTCCCACCGAGAGCACGTTATATTTTTTTCTACGACAACTTCGATAAATGTTCATTTTATAACCGTGTATCTTCAAGCATAAACAAGCACATACAGAATTTCATTCCTGCATCGGTTGCTAGGCAAGTTGTTAAGCAACAAATGCGAAATAGTTATTCTTCGCCGATCTTGGGAAAAGTTACACTATTTTGACCTGTTTTCCATGCGCAAAGCTCAACATTCCCGAATAGTGGGCAGTTGCTAAGCAATTACAAAATAGCAGTGCGGTAACGTTACAAATGGATTATTACAATAAAATGTAACAATGTAATTTTTATATTGAAAAAGTTGTTGTGGAAGAAATAAAAGAAACATCTAATTTATAACGATATTCTTGAACACACATTTATTGTTGTTAATATTTACATTTATTGTACAATTTGTACAATTTGTACCTAAATTGTACTGGATGGCAACGAGAATTTATATACGTTGAAGCTGCATGGCTGATTGTTTGGTTTATCTCGTTACCACCACTTCTATATTTCAATATGAACATAGAGAAATCTATCTAAACTTACTTGATTACATCTTGAACGGAATATTTTTCAATTAATTTTTCAAATGTCAATTAACGATCGAAGAAAAAATAGTATGTATAATTCGTGGGAAAAGCATATTCCCAAACTCCTGTGTTACCAGACTCGTCGCTACGCTCCTCGTCTGGTAATCATCATAGTCGTTTGGGAATATGATACTTTTCCCACTAATTATACAATATACTATTTCCTAACAAGTGCGGAAAGTGATACTTTCCCGCACGCGACTACAGTTGACCCGAACGACGCAGAGCGGAGTTCGGACAAGCGGTCAAGTGCGGGAAAGACACTTTACGCATGAGTTAGGAACATTATTTTTTCTACGACCGTATATACCCACAAAAAAGTATACCAACCCATTTTTCAAAAATTATTCCATTTCAACATACATATACAAAACTACTTTAACTAAAAACTACTAATTATCATAAATATTAGGTAATATTAAAACACAATTTGTTGCATTCTGTAAAATTGCCGGTCCAGTGGAGTTATTTGGTGTTAGGGTTATATGAAAATATCTTATTTAAACTTTAATTGTCAGATTCAATTCACAATTAAAGAAATGTCAGTCACTCACCGCCAACTTATACCTATTCAGATACACATAACTACATACATAATAATATTGAAACTTTTTTTTTACGCACTAGTGCGTAAAATAAGGTTTTACGCACTCGAAAGTGTGTCTAAAGTACCTACTTTACACACGGTAGTAGAAAAAAGATTTTTCCTCCTACCCCTATAGAAAGTACACACTTTCCTCCCTCAAATCAGGGAGGAAACTCATACTTTTCCTCCCTCTCATTTCAAGTAAGTTGTAAACGATGAAACTTGTGAATTCATTATATTCATATTGTTTCCATAATTCCTAGAACATCCTGTATATCCTGTTTTCTGCTGAAAATCAAACATTAATAGTACTTCAACGTAGTTCTTCAATACAAATTTCAACTTCAGGAATCTTAGATAGGTATACGTTTTTTGAGTTTAAAATAAGAAAAGCATAGTATGCTGTGGCTCACTGACAGTAAACACGGCGATTGACTTTTGAGGTGCAAAGTCGCTACATTCATCAAACTTAGTTAATTTTTCAAAAATGGAGAGCGATTCAAGTGATTTTGAATTTACAAATACACCACCTAACATTAAGGAACAAGCTAACATAGCGTCATTAGCTTTACTGCCACAAAAATCTAAAGACAGGTATGAAAAACAATATGCACAATATAAGCAATGGGCTGAAGACAACAAGATTCATAAATATTCAGAGAATGTGTTACTAGCATATTTTTCACTACAAGGAAAATCATTAAAAGCTTCAACACTTTGGTCTAAATATTCCATGCTACGCACAATGATACAAATGAGGGACAATGTCGATATTAAATATCCAAAATTGATTGCATTTCTAAAACGTCAAAATGCCGGATACAAACCAAATAAAGCTAAAACTTTCAGAAGAGAAGATATAAATACATTCTTAATGGAAGCCCCCGATGATGTTTTTTTATTAATGAAGGTAAGAAATGAAATCCCATGCAAATAATTTAATTTTTGATATAAAATATTCATAGGTAGTCCTTGTTATTGGAATTTCTGGAGCATGTCGATGTGATGAGCTTATTAAAATGACTGTGGATGATATTGAAGCGAAAGACAATTGTTTAGTCATAAATATCCAGACTTCCAAAACGAATAAACAACGAACTTTCGTTATCAATACTACAACAGGTAACGGCCCAAATTTTGTTCAAATCGTTAAAAAGTATATCTGTCTACGTCCTAAAACTGAGCATAAACGATTGTTGGTATGCTTTAAAGCAGGTTAATGTATAAATCAAGTGGTTGGCAAAAATAGTATATCCAAAATACCACAAAAAATTGCAGAATATCTCAATCTTCCAAATGCCAAAAATTACACAGGGTACAGTTTCAGAAGAACTTCAGCAACTCTGTTAGTAAACGCTGGTGGGGATATTTTAGCTCTAAAACAGCATGGCGGTTGGAAATCAACCAATATCGCAGAAGGTTATGTAGAACAATCTTACACAAAAAAAAGAAAAATTTCTGATCAAATCATGGGAAATAATCTCGGAAATAATGTTGAACCTGAACTTGATCAAAATCAGCCAAGCACTTCCAGAAGTTACCATCATTACAATGTGCTAAGCGAAGATATTCCAAATACTGAAGCTCCTGTTCAAACTCTATCTTCTTCCAATGGTGTTCATATAAGTGCTGCTCAAAACTGCACATTCAATATTAACATAAATAATTCTAAAATATAGTAAGACAATACTATGTACTTAAATGTATAACATTATATTGATAAATTTGTTTAATAAATAATTCTTGTGTTCTTAATTATATTCGTTACCTATTTGTGTCGTAAATAAATTGTGGGTGGGTAGGAGGAAAAATAATATGTATCACATGGGAGTAAAGTGCCTTTTCCTCCCTTGGATGTTTACTACCCTCCGCTCCGCGTCGGGCAGTAAACTACATCCTGCGGGAGGAAAAGTGGCACTTTCCTCCCTAGTAATACAAATAGCTATTTCCTCCTACCCCTATAGAAAGTACACACTTTCCTCCCTCAAATCAGGGAGGAAACTCATACTTTTCCTCCCTCTCATTTCAAGTAAGTTGTGAACGATGAAACTTGTGAATTCATTATATTCATATTGTTTCCATAATTTCTAGAACATCCTATATATCCTGTTTTTTGATAAAAATCAAACATTAATGGTACTTCAACGTAGTTCTTCAATACAAATTTCAACTTCAGGAATCTTAGATAGGTATACGTTTTTTGAGTTCAGTATAAGGAAAGCATAGTATGCTGTGGCTCACTGACAGTAAACACGGCGATTGACTTTTGAGGTGCAAAGTCGCTACATTCATTAAACTTAGTTGAATTTTTGAAAAATGGAGAGCGATTCAAGTGATTTTGAATTTCCAAATACACCACCTAATATTAAGGCACAAGCTAACATAGGGTCATTAACCTTACTACTACAAAAATCTAAAGATTGGTATGAAAAACAATATACACAATATAAGCAATGGGCTGAATTATATTCGTTAGGTACCTATTTGTGTCGTAAATACATTTTCAAAAAAAGTGGGTAGGAGGAAAAATCATATGTATCACATGGGAGTAAAGTGCCTTTTCCTCACTTAGATGTTTACTGCCCTCCGCTTCGCGTCGTGCAGTAAACTACATCCTGCGGGAGGATTAGTGCCACTTTCCTCCCTAGTAATACAAATAGCTATTTTTTGATGGACTATTTATTTCGTATTTCAGTATTTCATAATCGCCATAAGATCTTGAAGAGCAAAATGCAAACTTTTGTTAAATGAATTAAAGAAGCTAGTATGACCCTTTCAACTGAAAGATGCTCAATTATGTGTACGTATACAATTATGTGCGAGCGGACGTTGTCGGTACAGAACAAGTATAAATACTTGGGTATATTTGGGTATTGTACTGTAACAATCAAGCAATATTCAAATCCTAAGTTTTTCAATTCCAAATTATATATTTTTTTTTTTCATTTATTTAACGTCACTTCAACCAATAAGGTTATTAGCGACGAATAAGTACATTTACAAATAATTATATGAGGTGGTATAGTCTGGTTTCTTTAATAAATTCAATTAACCGATCTGCGTCCATTTGCTCACCCAAAACAGTTTTCAAATTGCCTGATAATTTATTTTTTTGTTTTGATACCAGGAATTTGAGGCAATCACAAATTATGTGCTTCACAGTCAAGTCCTTGTTACATACATTGCAGGTTGGTTTGTCTTCCTTTGTAATTAGAAACTTATGGGTTAAATTGGTGTGCCCTAATCGAAGTCGATTGATTTTCACTTGGTCCTCCCGGAGTTCGGTTTTTTGTCGCCACGGTTTCACATCGCGTTTAATCTCGCGAAGCTTAGAATTGGACATTTCCCACTCATTTTGCCACGCACTGAGCACTTTTGTTTTTATGTATACTTTAAAATCACTAGGTACAACGTTTGGTACATTCACTGAACTTTCACTAATTATATATTTGTTCGACTTTTTGGCATATTATTACGTCCTTAGGGACGTAGGAAAATACTTTCACGAGCTTAAAAAAATAAAAAAGAAACGTCAAACAAATGAGGTTAGGCAGCCGGATATATTTCTTTAAAGACTTTCCATTTTTTTATAGGAATAAAAAATGCATTCCAGTTATAAATCCCATCGTTTAAAAATAAACGGAAGTTAAAAAAAGTTTAGTAATCCAATCTCTGGAAAATATTTAAATAAAATGTATTTGGGATAAAAATATTTTCAAACAAATTTCCATTTGAAACAGTTTTGAATACAATATACTATTTTAGAACTTATTTCAAATAAATCTATTTGAAATGGGTACCCACCTATGAGAATATGTGGAGTGGAAAGGGCGATAAAATAAAATAAAATAGGTACTTCTCGAGGTTAATAAAATGGAATGTGAGAAAAATGTTGCCTTTTTTTTCCATCTGTTGAGAGCCTGTTGTTGTAATCTTTTAACCTGCAAGTTTACACTTACAGTAAGTTGGACGAAGGACCAGTCTATGTAAAGGCACAGACACCTAGATCAGAGAAAGTGAAAAATTTGGATGATAGGTTAATAACCTAATAAAAAGTCAACCTTCCGGTAGTGAAGTTTATTACGATTTTTCTTCTGCCCCGATAAGAAAACTTGCAAATCAAACTTTTATAATAGTTTGAATATCACATACAATCGAGGCAAACAATTGTTTAATACATTTTCTAGATCTCGGTTACCGCGAAATTTAACAATATATGAACAGCAACAAAGTTACTATCTTTGACAAAGTTTTTTTATTTACACAAAAATTGGTAAACCGAAAACTCTAAATTAAAACGACAAAATCATTATTAGACCGTTGATTTAGCAAAGGTCGTAAGACGATAAATTGCGAAAACAATATAAGAAGATTTGGCAATCCTTTATTTTCAGGAGCCCATGCGTGCTCCGTGCTCATTAAGTTTCGAGGACACGCAGCGGCTTGTCCAAGAGTCAACTTTTTGTGCATTACCCTGCGACATGGGAGGGTAATGGGTTGAGCTACCTATCGGAAGCGTCCCCAGGTTGCGGATAGGGGAAGGCCAGGGACGTCATGCAAATGAAAGAACTGGTCCATTGGTAAATAAGGAAGGATGAGGGCTATAAACGCCTAACATTGCCGACCGAATAACCAATCGCTGACAAGCTCGTGACGCAAACCGTAAACTACATAGCAGAGCAACGACCCCCTTGCTAGGGTAAGGCCAGTGAGAGGTATGCCGAGCTATGTGGTTCGGGGGGTTTGGCTTAATTGCCTGACCTGCGTGGATGGGGACCACTATAAAAAACCTCCCAAATCCTAAGGTTGAGTGGTCGCTGAAAGGATGGATGGCCGTGGGTTATTCGGTTTTTAGACCACTGACCTCAGGGCAACTGGCGCACCCTGTTGTATATAGCCTTACCCAGTCATGCGGGGCTCTGACTGGGCGGCCCTACATTCCCTAGCTGCTCGTGGGAACAATATGGACCAAAGCAGAAAAACACCAGAGGAGGACAAGGACTCCTCTAAAGAAAATCAAGACGTTACAGGAATGGACTGTAACGACACAAGTTGTCAGGAGACAGTAGCTGAAGTCTGTACTCCAAAGGCAAAAGAGCAAGGAGGGAAGGAATCCTTAGAAAAGGGTAAGGCAACCAACATGACCTTGCCCAAAAAACTATCTGGTGCCCAGAGGAAGAATCTCATCAGGGAACAGAAAAAAGCAGCCGGTACATGGGTGGAAAAAGACCCAAACAAAGCTGGAAAGAAAAAGGAGCATGAACCGACAAAATCGGGAAATAGCATGTCCAAGTCAGGAAAAGTCCTGATGAAGACAAGCTCAGGTAAAGGTAAAAGACCTCGATCTGAAAACTCAACTCCACCTGATATGCATGTTGCAAAAAAAATAAACAGGAGCACGAAAGTGCAGACTGTCTCCTATAAGGATGCAACAGCAAATCTCGGGATGGCGGTGATCCACAGACACCATCCAGAAAACACCCTGAATCAGGAACAGGCAGGACTGATTCAAAACCGCTTGGAGGAGGCCGTGTTTGACACCCCTGGGGGAAGCGCAAACCGACTCCAATTCCAACGTACTACATTCCATTCAGGGGTCCTCTGGATGACCTGTGGGAATGAATACACGAAGAAATGGCTCAAGAACGCGGTGGAAGGCCTGGGCGAGCTCTGGGAAGGTGCTGATCTGACAGTTGTTGGATCAGGAGACCTCCCCAGAAGGCCCCTGGTCCTCGTGCACGTTCCAGGTGCCATAAGGGAAGAGTCCATTCTAAAGGACCGTCTGGCTAGTCAAAATGCTAGCCTCAAAACGGGGGAATGGACCCTCAAAGGAAGAAAAGACGATGGAAAGGGGCAAACGATAACCTTCTCCATTGATGAGGCTTCTTTTAAGACTCTGGAGACGATGGGCTTCCGAGCATATTACGGTCTCGGAAGGGTGGTCTTTCGAGTTTTAAGAGGACCAGATGGCGGGGGTACGAGTAATACAAGCGAACCTCCAGCACAGTATGGCTGCATCTGCAGTCCTTACGAAAGTAATGGGGGGATTCGATGTGGCCCTCATACAAGAACCTTGGGTGAACAAGGGAAAAATTATGGGTTTATCAGGGATAGGAGGGGAATTGATTTACGATAGGTCCTCCCAAGTACCTAGAACTTGTATAATAGTAAGAAATAATATAAAGATACTGCCTTTAAATCATTTCTGCTTCAGAGACCTGACCACGGTCAAAGTAAAATTCATCTCTGATGGGGGACCGAGGGAGATTATTCTCGGATCGGTCTTCCTACCAGGAGATGCTTCTGAACAACCACCATCCAGGGAAGTGGAGGAACTAGTGAGAGGATGTCGGGGTAAAGGAACGCATCTGATCATTGGGGGAGATGTGAATGCACATCACACAACCTGGGGAAGCACACCAACCAAAGAGGTGAGTCTTTACTACAATTTATTATGGAAAATAATCTGGACATATTAAATGTGGGAAACAAACCTACCTTTGTAACAATAAATAGAAAGGAGGTTCTAGATATAACAATTGCAACTACTTTTATAGCTAGTTTTGTTAAAAAATGGCATGTGACTGATGAGGTGAGTTGTTCGGACCACAGACACATAAGCTACACATTAACAGGTTTTAGCACTGAAACTGAAACTTACCGGAACCCAAGGAAAGCTAACTGGGAGGCCTATCAGGCGGACCTAGGCCTTGAAATCCAAAGGGTGAGAGAGACGGTAAGAAATAGCGTGGAACAATTCCAAGAAGCTATCGTGTCTACCTTCAATCGCAACTGCCCCGAAACTACAAGGAGAACCAACAGGAATGTGCCCTGGTGGAATAACGACCTTGAAGTTTCAAGGGCGGAAGTACGAAAGCTCTTCAATAGGGCAAGTAAAGACGGAGAGTGGACCGTATATAGGAAAACTCTGACGTCATACAACAAGGCTCTGATAATCGCTTAGAGAGACTCATGGAGGAAACACTGTGAAGAGGTAGGACAGACCTCTGAATGTGCTAGACTCCAAAAGATACTCTCCAAAGATCCTCAAAGGACAATTAACTTCTCGAAGTACATTTTCCAGAATGCAAAATAAGTGATGAACCATTAGATACAGAACAACAAATGGTCTCGAGGACTCCAAATCGGAGAACGAGGAAAGTTGGAAAGTATCTAGGGAAGTGGTTAATCAAAGCAAAATAAAATGGGCAATTAACTCATTTGAGCCATATAAATCAACGGGACCGGACGGGATCTATCCAATTATGCTGCAAAAGGCAGACGGCATTATACTCAGCAGACTGTGTACGATCCTTAGAGCAAGTATGGGACTAGGGTTTATACCAAAGGTCTGGAGAAATGTTAGGGTGGTCTTTATTCCTAAACCTGGTAAAACAGGTGACAATAAAGCGAAATCTCTGAGACCCATAAGTCTGATGTCATTTGTACTGAAGACATTGGAAAAACTGGTGGACATGCACATTAGAGGAGGATCGTTGGTAGAAAGACCGATCGACCTGGATCAATATGCATACAGACCAGGAGTATCCACAGAGACAGCACTCCATCACCTAGTACAAGGAATAGAGTACGCTCTCGAAAATAAGGAAGTATTATTAGCAGCCTTCCTTGATATAGAGGGTGCCTTTGACAACACCTCCCACAAAGTAATCACTAGGGCAATTCGTCAAAAACAAATTGACGAAACAAGCTGCAGATGGATAGACTGCATGCTGAAAGACCGAACGATATTCTCAACCTTGATGGGCACAACATTGTCAGCCCGAGTTTCAAGGGGATGTCCTCAAGGAGGAGTACTGTCTCCTCTAATATGGAACCTTGTAATGGACGGACTGATAAGGAGACTCAAAAAGGAACACCATACTGTCTTAGGATATGCGGACGATCTAGTCATCATATCACAAGGCAAATTCAGTACTACGGACAGTGAGCGCATGCAACAGGCTCTGAACATAGTGACGAAATGGACGACAGAGGTGGGTTTAAATATAAGTCCCACCAAATCAAACTTAGTACCCTACACCAAGAGAAGGGACTTGGCAGGTTTGGGACCACTATACCTTCAAGGTACTTAAATTCCAATGGTTATGGATGTTAAATATCTCGGGGTGATTATTGACTCGAGATTAACATGGTCCAAAAAAATGGAAAAAGTAGCAGCGAGATCGGAAACCACACTAATGATGGCAAGACGAACTTGTGGGAAAACATGGGGGTTGAGTCCGCGAATGATACATTGGATATACAGTGTAGTGGTTAAACCCATAATAACATATGCGTCTTTGGTCTGGTGGACAAAGACGACACAAAAGAATGCAATGACGAGACTAGGCAAGGTGCAAAGACTTGCATGTCTCAGCATTGCAGGGTGCATGAGAAGCACGCCAACGGCAGCACTAGAAGCCTTATTCGACCTTCCTCCACTACACCTCGTGATAATGGGGGAAGCAAGGATGGGACTATTTAGGCAGCAAGATAATCTGAGCAACAAAATAGTTAGATCAGGACACACATCTGTTAAAGACATCATAAGTGAAGCCATTTTAGATATGAAAACAGACTATATGGCCACTAAACTTCTCCCAAGCCCTAAATATGATGTAGAAATACCTCACAGAAAGGACTGGCAAGACCCAAGCAGACTGAAATTTCCCCGAGGAGAGACCTGGTACACAGACGGATCACAGACAGGGGAAGGAACAGGAGCAGGAGTGTACAGTGAAAAGAGAAACACAAAAGGCTCTTTCTCACTAGGCAAACACACCTCTGTATTTCAAGCAGAGATCTATGCCATCCTAGAATGTGTCATAATTAACAAATATAGGACTGACACTCATAGGATAAACATACTAACTGATAGCCAGGCAGTCCTTGCGGCTTTAAATAGCCGCAAGGTAACATCCAGACTAGTAGAAGAATGTCAGAAAGAACTAAATGAACTAGCAGACCACATTAAAGTAAGATTGGTGTGGGTGCCGGGACATAATGGTATTTCTAGAAATGAACAAGCTGATGAACTCGCAAAAAGAGGTTCAGCAACAGCATATGTTGGACCAGAACCAGCTCTTGGGACCACAAAAAAGGTAGTCCGAGCGCAAATACAAAAATGGGTACAAAGCCAACATAGACTTCATTGGAGGAACACTCCGAAACAGGTACACAGCAAAACCTTCATAGGTGACACATGTGCAAAGCGGGCCAAAGAACTACTGAACATCAGCAGGAATAAGCTAAAAATTATCTAACGGGTCATACCCCGTTAAAAGATCACCTGCATAAAATAGGGTTATATAACGGGGACCTCAGCTGCAGACTATGTGGCATGGAGATCGAGACCGTGACCCATATCTTGTCTGACTGTGAGGCACTGCACTCGAGGAGACGGGCAATCTTCGGAGAGGCCAATGTGCCACCTGAAGTATATGGCACACATCCAATGGACCTATACCGTCTACTCGAAGGTACGGGGATAACTGGATGGGTGGACTAAATATGGGAGCAGAGTACAATAAGCCAATAGGCTGCAGTGCTCCCGGCATCTGAACGGCTCCCAAAATGGAAAAAAAAAGCCCATGAACTGCCGGTCCACCATCATTAATGGCCGCTGCCTCTCGATGAATATTTAATTATATTATAGAATATGTACATTACTTACAGATTGGCACTAGAGTAATGCAATTTCACATCACTACATGATATTTAATTTAAGAAAAAAGACCCATGATTTGGGGATTGAAACTCAATAAAAACTGATAACAAAAAGAAAGCACGACCTTGTGTGCTTGACAATTTTAACTCAAAGGTGTCGTTTTACCGTTGATCACTTATTTTTCAATCAACGGTTTTACATGCTAAATTAAAATTTCTGCGCACTCGCTTTAGACTACGCTACCAGACGCCATTCGAAACAGACAGGTACGAGGTAAATCCCAATTTTGCGAAATTATTTAGTCTGAAGAAATCTTTTTTTTTTTTTTTTTTTTTTTTTTTTTTTTTTTTGGCTTTGGACAGCTTGATCCATTCAGCCACGAATTTATTGTACTGTTGCACTGTTTGTTACAATAATCAGCATAGTAGGTTAGCTATGGTACTTAGATTGTTCAAGACAAGTATATACGTATCTTCTAAAACTTCTAAACACTGCAAACACTGCATTGACCAGACAGACAAGTATTCTCCATTCAAGGCCCTAATCAACTTTGATTATGGTTACTTAGTTATGAAGAAATCTATTGTAGAAATTCAAATAGAATTTCTACAATATGTATCAATTCAATTTTTAAATATTAAATTATAAAACTATTAAACTTGAAGGAGAGTGAAATTGAACAAACAAAAGTTATTTTCCTAACAGGTGCGGAAAGTGATACTTTCCAGCACGTGACTGCAGTAGACCCGACGTGAGGCGGAGTTCGAGCAAGCGGTCAAGTGCGGAAAAGACACTTTACGCATGAGTTAGGAACATTATTTTTTCTACGACCGTATATACAAAAAAAATATATACCAACCCATTTTTCAAAAAATAATTTCATTTCAACATAAATATACAAAACTTCAACTGAAAACTACTGATTAGTATAAATAGTAATACCTATTGTTGCATTCTGTAAATTGCTTAAAATTGCCGGTACAGTGGAGTTATGTGGTGTTAGGGTTATATAAAAATATCTTCATTACTTCATATTTAAAAAAAATCAAAAATGCAACAAAAAGCTAGAAAAGATGTGGATTTTATTTGATGGACTATTTCGTAAATATTTATTCACACAACAATAGTTATAACTTCCAAAGTGGAAAACTATCTAATAAGGTCAAAATTTGCATAGTTTTATTTTCCCGCACTAGTACGGAAAGTGACACTTTCAAAACTAAAATGCGTACGGGAAAGTGGGTTAAAACGCACGGTGGTAGAAAATAGTGCGCTTTTTAGTGCGTTAAAGTGGATCTTTCCACACGCTAGTAAAAAAAATAATTTACCTAAAAGCTTTAGAAGTTATTCATAATTTTTCATAATACATCAATAACTTCCAATAAATAAAAATGAATAATACTTCATAGTACATACATACTTTTTATATTGCGTTCACACTACACACAAATGGTTATTGAAGGCCAATAGAGTAAAAAAAATTGTTCAAGTCCCCTTATACGAATGACAACTATTTAAATTTTCTAACTTACCTACCTATTATTTCTGAACTATTTGCGTCATATTTATATTACCTACTACATTCAACACATATTTCCTGTATTGTGAAATTCGACCGCGACATAAATTAGGTGATGCTGATAATTCCATACACTTATATGTAATTAATTTTTGTGATGTACTTCCATTATATTTCTTTTTCTGGAAATTGAAACATTTTTAAAAATTATAAACTGTTTTCAAATCAGGAAAAGTTATTCGAATCCATGTTCGCAGTAACATGGATATATCATTATACAGAGTACTTTTCCATCTGATAGTTGACATAATATACCCTTAGTAAACAGTTTTGATTCAATTATTGTGATTATACGATTATTTTTTTCGTATAATTTTCTACCAATTAGAACGATCAATTTAGCTAAGTTACCTCGTATAATTTCGATAATACCTGATTATGCATAGAGTAGCCCAACCAACCAAAAATTTTACAATACTTTTATTTCCATAGTAACCACATCGATATCAATATAGAAATGTTAATCAGTTCACTTTGTAACTTTTGAAAAAGAACTTTATTTTCAAATTACAAAAAAGAAACCGATTTTGGAATTTATACAAATATGTAATGATTTTATAAACAAACTGTTGTTATAAAGATCTAATTGTAAAAAAAAAAGCGTGACAACACATGTTGAACTTGAATTTATAACATTTAGTTGCTGACTCTGCAGGTTGGTGTCTTGTGTCATCCATATCGTCCATTAAGGCTACATGTCTCCTCCCTCTCTGGTGATGACTTCGTCCTCGAAGTCTTGGAACCATCTCGGAGTAAATCTTCTAAAATTTGGATTTGGGCTGGTTGCAATTTTTGACCAAAAAGAATTTTCGAAATTCTTTTTCTTTTCTTTAAAAATAATATTAACAAAAATGCTAAAACAAACATTAGTAAAATAATAGATACAGCACTAAGTCCGGTAGAAATTTGAGGTAAATTTTCTAATGGCTCTATTGGTTGAACTTGGCCGTAGGTTTCGGGAATTTTCAACTTTTCTAGCTTGATTTCATGGTCCGGTGTGAGCTTCATCGGTACGACTTCCGGGAATGAAATTTCTTGAACGGTTTTCCTTGTGTAGAGGATACCTTCTATAGAAATTGGTTCATCAATTAGCAGGATACTGGTTGATTGGATAAATTTATCTCCAATTTTGATAGGGTGAACTATTCCTATCAAAATAACTTGTGAAGTTTCCTGCACGAAGTTTTCTGTAGCTTTACATTTTGTGCAATTGTAAATATTGGGAATTGAACATTTGGATGCAACATGATTTGTACAAATAATGTTATCGTCTCGGCCAATACAATTTTCGTACCATTTATTGTTGGCGTAGAAATGGGCAGGTGGCAACATAATTATGTGATCCTTATTAGGTATAGGGTAAATTCGGAATATAAGATAGGAGCTAGTGCGAAGGATTGGGATGTTGACTATTATGAGCATTGTTTTGGAAGTAACGCAAATAAGAGATTTAGAAGATTCAATAAGTTCATAGGGGTGTTCGTCATTGACGAAAAAGGCTTTTCTGGAATAGAAATGAAGAAGATTGTCTTTTAGGGTTTCTAGTTCCTTCAAAGTGAATAATTCAATATTAGTTAAATCCAAGTGTGAAATGGTAATTGTTCTAATTAGTTTCAAAATAAATTCATTTATACTTTGGAGGTTAAGTATTTCATTATGTAGGGCATTATAACCATCAAAATCAGCGGATAGTTTATTAACTGTAGCTAATAGTGTCATACTATTGTTATTTATTTTCGTTAATAATCTATTAATCTAGTATCTAAAGATCCAAATGAGATTCGATTATTAAATTTCTCAATGATTTCATTTTCTTTTAATTCTATAGCTATTATGTGAGTTTTTAACAAGTCTAAGTCTGAGTCGTCAGGGTTACCTGTTATGTATTTTATTGCTGTACCAAGGAAATTAAAAAGTGCTTTCTTTTATTTTCTTGTTATTTTATGAAGGTCGTCATAAGTTTGTTCGCGTAAGTGATTGTATTGAGCGTTTTGAATAGGCATTTTAAAGAAATTATTTAGATTAGTATTTGAAGTTTCTGATAATAAGTCTAAATCTATATGTAAAATGTGTCTATGATAATGTGAAATTTCTCTGGATTTTCCCAATTCCTCAGAATAATAACCATTATTCGGAATGCTCTGGATCTTGAGAAGATATCCCTGGGATAGGGTTATCCTGTAAAGAAGTTTTGTCTTGAGCTTTTTTATCAGCCAGTTTTCGAATTCTTTTAACAAATTTTAAATGAGTACTAGTTAATTTTTGATTTTTGGCTTTCCCGATGATTTTTGTTTTATTTTGTTTTTCAGGACGAATAGTTGTATAGGGTGCTTGTAATTTTAGGTCTATGCTTTTTCTTGGATACGTACAAAGTTTGTGCAATATTTATATCTGGTATAATTTCGGCATTTTTATTTTGTTGATTTAAAATTTTCTCTCTTCCTTCTTTTTGTTTATTATATAAGTCCTTGATGAAGGGTTGTAGTTCGTCTTTATGTCTTTGACTGTATGTTTCGTATACCGAAAGGTCAATCTCTTCGGCATATGGGTCGTACAAAATTGAAAAGGGAGAATAATTGGTTGCAGAATGAATTGATTGATTGTAAATTAGTATGGCATGAGTAAAAATATCGTCTATTGGGTCATTTGGATTTTGTTCTTTTAAGGTTCTAACTTTTTCAGAAAGAGTCGAATGAAATCTTTCAACTGGGGAGTTTGAAGAAGAATTGTTTACTGTTGTAAAATGCATTTCTGGTCCTAGTTGGGGAAGTTTATAAGGATGTCTTTCATATTTGTTTTTTAGGCATATTTCACATTTATTAATAAAGTTAGAGATTGTTGTTTACATAGAAGGCCAGTAAAATTAAATGTTTCTAGGTTTCTACTATTCCGTTATGATTTTCGGAATGGTATTTTTTCACGCACTCTATTTGTCTTTGTTTGTCTTCAATGTCCTGTAACATTGTTGTACAAAAAATAGCTTTAACAGTTGAGTCTAAGTTTTCCCTAAAGGAATTGCAAATAAAAGGTCTGTATTCTTAGTCTATTTTTATCGAAAACTTTTTATTTGGTCGTAAAATTTCTCTGAGAACATCTAGTATTTCAGATTTCCAATTTTCAAAGGTTACATGTATCGTGTATCTATGTTTATTAAAAATTTTCTTAAGTAAGTAAAATCATAATGTTCCGATTCGGTAATAAATATTAATTGATTTGTGGATAAATTGATGGGTTCTTCGGAAATAAGAATTCCGGTGATTGGATTCTCAACTGCAGTGTGTATTGTATTGTCAGATGATTGAATTTCATCTAAATTTTCGAGAAATTCGTCTACGTCAAATACGTCATTTATATCTGGAGGCTCAGCGTAATTTGAATTGTCCGTAAGGGCATTTATGTTAACTCTAGAAAGACAGTCAGCTACTTGGTTTTCTTTACCTATTTTATATTTTACTTCAAAATTATAATCATGTAATTTAAGTCTCGAGCGTGCTAACCTAGAAGTGGGGTCTTTTATTTTATAGATCCAAACAAGAGGGTTGTGATCTGTTTTGATGAGAAATTTTTGTCCGTATAAATATGGATGAAAATGTTTATACAATCGCTAATAATTCTTTTTCAATTGTTGAGTAGTTTTGCTCTGCAGAATTTAAAGTCCTAGAATAATATGCAATTGGGTGATTATTTTGAGAAAGTACAAACGTCAGCAACTCGTACAACATCGTCTTTTCCTTTATATGTCTCTTTGACAATTCCCATTGGCCAATCGTTTCGTGGTAAATTGCTGTCGTTTATAACTACCAAATCACCTTTGTTCAAATTTGGTTCAGATGTACTCCATGTTTTTGATGGTATCAAAGTGGGTAGGTATTCGCGCAACCATCGTTTCCAAAATTGATCGATTAAAATCTGTGATACTCTCCAGTGTTTTCTCGCATGCAAATCGCCATCATTAAATACTCCTGGAACATTAATATTTGTGGATCTGCCTATGAGTATATCGTTGGGAGTAATACTTGGATTGTCTTCAAAGTGTTCTGATACCGGTGTGAGTGGTCTGCTATTCATTATAAGCTCTGCTTCAGCGAATACGGTTTGGAGAACTTCTTCGGTGGGATGTCGATCTTTGAGAATGGCTGATAGTGCTCTCTTGAAGCACCCAATTAGGCGCTCCCAGATTCCTCCCATAAACGGAGCTAAGGGCGGATTAAACTTCCAGAGGATACCTCGATTGGTTACTTCATTAATAACAGTCTGCAGCTCGAATTCTTCAAAAGCCTCAAGTAACTCTCTGTTTGCACCGTGAAAGTTTGTCCCATTGTCGGACCATATAACTTTTACTTCACCTCTTCTGGACAAAAATCGACGAATTGCCATAATGCATGAATCTGAACTTAGGCTGTGAGCAATCTCAACATGAATCGCACGCATTGTTAAACATGTGAATATAGCGCCATATCTTTTTTCTGTTCGACGACCAATTTTAACGAAAAATGGACCAAAAAAATCCAAACCAGTGGACGTGAAAGGTTTTTCCTGGTAAAGTAATCGTTCCTTTGGTAAAAGTCCTATTTGAGGTTGCATCGGCTTAGCAAACTTTCTTCTGCAGTCTGAGCATTTTTTAATAATATTCTTCACGTGTTGTCGTAATTTCGGAATGTTAAACTTTCGTCGTAATTCGTTAAGAACCGTTTCTAGACCTTGATGACCAAACATTTTGTGAATGTGAATAATCATTTTCTGTACATATGGGTGTTTACCATCAAGAACAATAGGTTCTTTTTCAACGACTGTTGTTTCATTCATATTTTGAATTCTACTTCGTATTCTGAGTATTTTGTCGTTGTCCAAAATAAGAGGCAATCTCGGCAGTCTGCCATTACGGTTTGGTTTGTTATTTTGTGTGTTTTGTATGTTTGTCATAAAATATTCTTGTTGTACTGATCTCCACCATTGTTTCTCAGCCCATCGTAGTTCTTCAGAGGTTAAAAACGTTGTGTCTTTATTTTTGTTTTTTCTTGATATTTGAATAAACTGTAAAATTCTTCCTGTAATTCTCAATATTTTTATCCAGGTGTAGTGAGTTTTAATTTCTGGTAAACTTTCTTCTTTAGGTTCATCCAAAACTAGAGAAATTTCTTCGAAACATAGAGCATCTTCGGATTGCATTGATCTTTCAACATAGAATTCTTTTTCGTTCAAATATAGGAATTTTGGACCGCTAAACCATCTTGAAGAATTTTCAAATTTAGTTTTAGTGGTACCGCGTGTGCAGTCATCGGCTACATTTTCAGATGACGGAACCCATCTCCACTCTTTGACATCGGTAAACTCCAGAATCTCACCAACTCTTGCTGCAACGTATGTTTGCAACTTCTTTTCTGTGCGTAGCCATTGAAGTACAGTTTTCGAGTCACACCAGAAATATTTTCTGTGAATTTTGAGTGTTTCAAGAGATTTCATGATTTCTTCGCATAGTCTAACCCCCATAAGAGCAGCGGTTAACTCTAGCTTGGGGACTGTCAGAGTTTTTAACGGGGTAACTCTTGCTTTGGAGGCGATCAAGGATACTGAAATGTCGTCATTGAAGACTAGACGTAAAAAAACTACTGCTGAGTATGCTTCTTCGCTACTGTCTGAAAAGGTGTGGAGTTCTATTCTGCTTGCTTCTTTATGTCTCGGGTTAAGGCATCTTGGTATTTTGATTTCTTTAACAGATTCCAATTCTTTTAACCAGGCAGTCCAATCTTTTAGCATTTTGTCAGTGATAGAATCATCCCATCCAATGCCTGAGCGCCATATATTTTGCAAAATAATGCGACTTTTGATTGTGACAGGTGACAGAAAACCTAGTGGATCGTACAGGGACATTGCAATTTTTAGGACTTGTCGTTTGGTTGGAATTTCAGTGCCATTTAGAATATTTTTCGGTATCTTGTCAAATTTTAGGTTAAAAGTGAAACAGTCTTCTTTCGATTTCCATAGCAAACCTAGGGCTCTGTCTTCAGAATTGCTTAGATCTAATTGGGAGATTCGGCCTTCAGCAACATGACTAGCTGGAATCCCTTTCAGCACTTCTTCGGAATTTGAAATAAAGTTTCGGATCATGAACCCTCCTTTTGCGTGGACTTCTATAACTTCGTTTATCAGTTTAATAGCACTTTCTGTTGTTTCTGTGTTATCGAGATAATCATCGACGTAATGCTTCTTGATTATTGCGTCTGCGGCTACTGGATACTGAATCCTATGTGCTTCTGCATTGTAATTTTTCGCAAATTGTGCTATAAATGGTGAACAGGTAGTGCCGAATAACAGAACGTTCATTTTATAAACTTTTGGAGGTACATTTTTGTTTGCATTTCTCCATAAGAAGCATTGGCTGAATGTATCTTCTTCGTCTATAAGGACTTGATTGAACATTTCCTTTATGTCTCCTACAAATGCAATTTTTTCTAGACGAAAAGTTAGCAGGACTCGAAAGAGTGATTTCAGCATATCAGGACCAGTGAGTAGCAAATCGTTTAATGAAGAACCATGGCTTTTACTAGCAGCATCCCAGACTAACCTTACTTTATTAGGTTTATTTGGATTCAGTACCGGAAAATGTGGTAAAAACCAATTAACTTTTTTAATCTCATCATTTTTTAATGGCACTGCGTAGTTTTTGTCAAAGAGTTTTTGTACTTCTTCGCAGTATCGATCGCGTATCTTTTTGTCTTTTGACAAGCGTCTTTCGAGACATAACAATCTTTGCATTGCCATCGATTTAGATTCGGGATATTTTGGGTTATCTTCTTTCCAAGGAAGTTTAATTTTGTATTGAGTACCACATAATTTTATTGAATTTTCCACTATAGATAGAGCTCGCTGATCATCTTTTGTCTTTTTACGGTCGAAAACTGGTTGAATAATTCCTACTTTTTCTAAATTCATGTAACTTCTTACAATTTCGTCCAACTTGTCATCTGCTTTTTCGCAGCATAGAACTGCAATTTCTGCATGCTTATGGTTATTGTCTTGTATATCACAGGTACCATGTAGGGTCCATCCTATTTTTGTTTTCGACACCATTGGATATGATGGATGAGGGTGGATTATTTGCCGCGAAACAATTAAGTCAATATTGTTCTGACCAATAAGCAGCAATGGTTTGCTAAGTTCTTGTAAATCAGCAATGTATTGTTTTAATGAGGGGTATTTTTCGGACAAAAGTTGAAGATCATGTTTAGGTTCAGGGAGATTTAGATTCGATACCGTTCGTATGTGCTTCAGTTCATGAAAAACAGGACTATTTTTTGCAGCAATAACAGTTTCGATTTCTTGAGAATTGGCCTCAAAACGGGAAATCTCTCCAGTCCATTTGCAACACAGTGGTTTGACAGGACCAGATAATCCAATCTCTTTAGCAAACGAAGATTCTACAAGTGTTGCGGTACTACCTTCATCTAGAAGGGCGGTTATACAGAAAATTCCATTTGGACTTTTAATTTTTACTGGTACAAGTTTTAAAAGCGTGCATTTTGTGTCATCTGCCTTCGCGTTGTGAATATTCTCAATGTTAAACCTCGGTTCTTGAGCCTGAAAAGCTTCTTTGTGGAGTAATTTGTGGTGATATTTCACGCATTGATTAATGCCACATTGTTCTCTTTTCTTGCATTTTCCTGAGTGACCTCTAAGGCAACAGAAACAGAGATTAAGTTTTTGAACAATTTTCCAACGTTGCCGGGCATCTGCACTTTGGAATTCTGTACATCTCTCTGGTGGATGAAACTCTGGTTTTTTACAAATCTTGCACTGTTTTATAACAGTTTCTAGTTGTGGTTGTGGTGACTTTTTTGTAAAACTTCTTGTACTAGAACCTTGTTGGATGTCGCTTGTTTCTGTAGATTTCGGCATGAAAGATATTCTAGAAACTGCATCAGACATTTTTTCAGCTCAAAGGGAAAAATTTTGGAGCGTCTCTTCGTTTCTTTCTATTCCTTTTTCTACTAGATAGCTTCCCCACTGCGTAAGTAAATGTGGCGGAAGTTTATTGACCAACTTTCCTAGAATACTTCGTTGATTTACAAAGTTTGACATGCCATCTTGTGCTACAATAGCAATATTTCGAACAGCATTACTAAATTGCAAAAATACGTCAAGATTTGCTACGTATGGAATTTTTTGAACTTCTAACAAAAGCTCTTCCATTATAAGCTCTTTTCGACCGTACTTTTTCTGCAGTATATCCAAGATATCATCTGGTGTTTTTGCTGTTATTAAAAGCATTTTTACTGTTTCTCTAGCTTCTCCGCAAAGACAGTTGTTTAGGCGTAAAACATTTTCTTCTGGTGAAAACGAACATACTTTAGTGGACAAATTATATTGTGAAAAGAAAACTGGCCATTTTAAACATGAGGTTCCGTCAAAGTTTTGTAACTGACTACCAACTGTTTGCCTGACTAGCATATTGTTTATTGATTTCGACAAATTGTCTACTTTTTGTTCGTATTCATTGTTTGATTTGGTCCAGTTTTGAACATTTTGAAAATTTGTGACATTCTGAGTAGATAAGTCAACGCTTTGAAGGTCATCTTCGGATTGGCTTTCATCTACAGAATCTGAAGAATTCTCGAAAAACTCCTCATATTTTTCAAGCCGGTTTGTTTTTGTAACTAAACGGTTTTCGAAAATTTTTAAAAGTTTTTCAATTCTTGTTTTGTCTTTTTTATTTTGTTCTATTATTTCTGGATTTAAATTTGTTTCGTTATCTATTTCGCTCTCTAAATTAACTATATCCTCTTGCATTTTAAAAATATTGTCTTGAATTTTATCTATCTCCGACTGCATTTCTAGCAGTTTAGTTTTTTTACTAAATTTCCGTGTACTTGGTTCAGATTTTACGCTAGATGCTCTTGAAATATGTGAGTTTTGAGAATTTGAAGGTATTTGGAGAGTATTGTTATCATAATTTTGAATATTTTGGACATTTTGTTTGTCATTTTTAAATAATTCAAAAATTTTATTGATCAAATATTTAGCAAGATGCTTGGCAGACAGATCTTCATTTGGTTTGGTTCCAAAAAGACAACATAAACTTTGTAAATGTAGTGGACTTAAAGATTTTCTAACAAATTTTACGTGTTTATCATAATCGTCGGTATTTTCGTGGAAAGTAAAACCAGAGAAGGAAAGTATGCTCCTTTTTAGTGAACTACATGTACTAGTCTTACCATACAGCGCCGAAAAAAAGGATATTTGGAGGCTTTTATCAAGTTTCTTCACTTCCGTCTCCATACCTGGTACATCTTTTAAAATTTTGGTTTGAGAATTCATTATTCCAGTGAAAACTGTTGTTCCTAGGGAAGTTCTTAGGCGAAGGACCACTTTGTGTCGGAGAAATGGCCAGAGAGGTGTCTGGTAGGATTCTTAGACTATTTTTAATATAAAATGCAGGAAAAGTCAGGTTGAAAACTCTAAAGATTATATTGACAACTAACTATCATAATTTGACAATACTTGTCAAGATAAACAACAATGAACAGCATGTTACAAAAAGAACAAATATACGGAGCGTTCACATCTTCTGTAACAATGGGGTTCTTTGTATTGTTGTTACCTTGGTCATACGTTTATGTCAAATCCGTGAACAGGCGCCACCGAGTTTTTTGGAACCAATTGTTTTGTTAAGGCGATTGTAAATGAGATGTTATACCAGTAGCCAAAAACGCGGAAAAAAAGAAATATAATATATATATAAATTGTATTGTTCATCTCTAGTAATATAATAACTCTGATTATATTTAGTGGTTTTTTAATCCAATCCAGGCAATCAAACAAAAGGGTTCCAAATTGAAGCTCCAACAGTAGGAGGGAGAGTAAAGCGTGGAAGTAAGGAACGCAAAAAAAAAACCTTACAACAAGAAGACAAAAAAAGAAATCAATCTCACCATCTAAAAAATGGAAGCTTTTGTGTAAACTAAAAATTACTTACCTCAATTTATCAATGAGGGTTTTCAAAATTCCAATGCACAGCCCTGTGAAGACGTCAATAGACAACTTCCACCAGTAGGCTCACAAAATGGTGGATACTGGTCAGTGTTGAAAAGAGGTTGATTCGATCATAATGAATCGTGGTTTCGGTGTAAAATAATCCCTTAACGGCGGAAAAAACGACTTCCGAACAAACTACTCAAAATAGTCGAATTTCCAAGCAGCTGATGCAAATTTATATCCCCTAATTAGGGTAGCTAATCAAAAATTAAACCAAACAAATGACTCGCACCAAGCACCGAACCTTTCGTTCTTCCAAACTGTCTCACTTTCTCCTCGTTGCTATCGAAAAGATGGCTTCCCAAACCAGTAATACCACAATATTCAATAATATAAAATTCAAAATATCTATTAATAAAAACAATCAAAATCTAGGTATCCAATTATTCCAGTTGGTAATTTGTAGTTGTCGAGCTCAATGGTGACACAACGAAGTACGTCCAAATTTCCTAAATTCTCCTACCTTCTTGAACCTACAGCATTGTACATACTACATGTGAACAAGAAATAACGTTCTCGTAGCGAAACAATTTCATTAAATTCGTAGATTAATACCAGCCGTTCAAAAAGAATACGAGTTCTACTGATAGCCGAAGTATTTTTAGATTTAGTAGTTATACAGAGTGTCCAAAATATTATTTAAATTTAATTCACGTCAACAAGATTTTATTTGAAATTCAGACCATAACATTTTCGTTAAGTTTTCGGTAATCAATTACCATTCGGAATTTTTTCTGACCGGAAGCATCGGCCTTTTTTGGGACAATCCACACAGAGGCGGAATATGGAGATATAGAGGGTCTTGTAATATTATTATCTAAAAGCTTGTTTACTTGTTTAACAATTTCTTCTTGCATTATTTTGGGGTGTCTGTAACTTCTAACATAGATAGGGTTTTCGTGTTTTAATTTCATGTTTAATGGCAGAAGTAAAAGTCAGTTTGGATTTGTCATTATAAAAAAAATCTTTAAATTTTCTACACAAATTTTTTATTTTTTATTTTTCTTCAGAATTTAAATGGTCTGTTCGAATAGCAGACTCATCAAAATTGCACGTGGGATTTTTTATCTCATAATTTTCTAAGTTATGTACTACTACTGTTTTTATGTTAACGGGTGTTTGAAATGTAATATCGTCTATAAAACCATGCTTTACCGTGTGAATAGACTCTGGAATTTTTATATTATTAATTACTGTTTCCGGGAATACTATATCACCACTGCTTATGCTAACAGGAATTTTATTATAAAAGGTATTAAATGCAATTGTTATACTTAAATTTCTTAAGGTTAGAGTTTTTGTGGAATAATCTAAAATTGCATTGAATCTTTATAAATCAGAATTACCAAGTAAAATATCGAAATCTTCACTCCATTCAGCAATACGAGCATCAATAAATTCGGTTATATTATATTCTTTAAATATGGGTGTGTTAATATTTAGATTGCATTTATGAGTTAATTTCATAGAGGTTAATGTAAAAGGTTTTTGATGAATATGAGATTTGTCGAAATATTTTGCGGCTTTTGGAGAGAGAATAGTATTAGATCCACCTGAATCTATTAAAACTTTTAATTTTGATTTGGGCATTATAAAAAAAGGTATTTGGGGGTACTGTCGAATATTATTTATGTTTATACAGGGGGCGGTTGTTTTTCGGAAGGGTTCTCGTGAAAATCCTGAAAATTTTCTTCATCGAAATTTTCAATATCTTCATTATTCGAAGAATTTATATTAAAATGATGTGTCCGTCTCGTAGACATACTCATGGGTTCATTTCTGCTTTGAATTGTTTGTACACCGCTCATAGGAGAAGAAGTATTTTGTTGATGCTGGGTGTTTCTATTTAGAGGAGATCCATTAAAGTTTGGAGCATTGCTTCCAAAATTCGAAGGATGAAACACATTTCTTTGGTTATTGTTTTGGAAATTATTCTTTGGAAAATTGAAATTTTGTTGTGAAGTATTACGAGGGATCGGCGAAGTGTTCATTGACTGTGGAAAATTTCGCGGAAAATTATTGTTTGAATTGAAATTACGTTACGTGGGATTATGGGACTGTGTCGAAAAGTTGCTATATTTATTGTTAAAACGATTTTGAGAGGGACCACTAGAATTTTGTCTAACCGAAGACGATCCTTTATTTTGTTGTTGCTTAAAAAAATTCATATATTGTTGCTGATTTTTATGATTATCGTATGCTATACACTTTTGAAGAGCTTCTTCAAGAGAAGTGATTTGAAAATGTGACAAATATTCACAGTAAGGTTCATTGATACCTGAGCAAAATGTTTTGAGGCCCATATTCTTAAAATAAGGAGTTTTAAAATTGACAGTTTCGATATTATTGTTTAATGTAATATGTTGGAGTAAGTCGTTTAGGTTATTTGATATTCGTTGATGATATTGGTCATATGTCTCGTTAAATTTCTGAACTGTCCAAATAGTCATTTAGTAATTTAGTAATTCAAAAAATCTCTTGGTTCCCCTTTGATACGAGATAAAATATTGGCATTCAAAATAAATTCTTGAGCTGGAGTAAGCTCCTGAGTTACAAGAAATGCTATTAAATTATCAGCTGATTTTATGAAAGTGGAGAGTTTGTCTCCAGAAGTAAATTCGGGCAAAGTAGCACAAATGCTAGAAATATCACTGTTACTCATAGGCATATTGTTTATTGAATTATCTGATAAATCTGATGTACTAATACTACGAGAAATATTTATGGAAAGATTATCAAAAATTAAATGCAAATTTTCCCTAGAAATATCACTAAAAATGCTCATAAAGGAAAGAAAGGAAATAGTAGTTTACCTAACTAGTGCGGAAAGTGATACTTTTCCGCACGCTATTGCAGATGGCCGAACGACGCTAGCGGAGTTCGGCCAGCAATCGCGTGCGGAAAAGTCACTTTACGCACGTGTTAGGTACACTATTTTTTCTACTAGCATCCGGAAAAAACCCAAAAGTTAACATAAAGAAACATTTATTATTAAATACATATCAGCAACATTATTATTATTATTTGGCACCTATTTGATAAGGCTTTTACCAGGAACATGAAAAATTAAAAAAAAAAAAATTTTTCATCAAAGTTACAAATTAGTTACAAAAAAGAAACTGATTTTGGATTTTAAACAAATAATGATTTTATAAACAAACTGTTGTTATAAAGATCTAATTGTAAAAAAAAGCGTGACAACACATGTTGAACTTGAATTTATAACATTTAGTTGCTGACTCTGCAGGTTGGTGTCTTGTGTCATCCATGTCGTCCATTGAAGCTACATGTCTATATACAACAATACACAAACTAACAATACCGTCAAGTTCTGACGTTTATTAAAAATGAGTCGGTTCGGATTGTAATTTGCATTGTACCAATTTGTATATAAATAATTGATAAATTGTTTATATTCACTTAGTGGTGATACCATGAGTACTCCAAGATAATCAGGTTATACATAGATAACTTGTTGCGTAGTTACAAAGAGTGCCAGTTTGACAGAATCAGACGGTTAGGTTAGTTTGTGTGTTGTTGTATATTGATGTCGATGTAGTTACCATAGATAAGTAAGTGGAAATTGAGGCATTGGAAAATTTTTGATTGATAGGGGTAATCTATGTATAATCACCTATGAAATTTTTGATTGGTAGAGCTAACCTATGTATAATTAGGTTTATCGAAATTGCACGAAGTGACTTCAGGGTAGGGGATCTCTGAAGGCGCGTGGGTGCTGCCACATAAAAAGTCCCGTCAGTACTAAAATTTGTAATTTAATGAAAACTGTAACGCCGTTAGTAGTAGTTGCACATTCTTCCACATATATATTAGCGCTGATATCCCAGCCTGACAACTGCTTATTTGTGTGTGTGTGTGTGTGTTGAGTATTCGTATTTGGATTTTATTGTTTATAGTGGGACTTTTATTTTTAGAGACAGTTTCAAGAATATATTTTGTGAAAGACTGTAATGTGAGGTGCATACGGTAAGCTTTATCTTCATTAAAAAACATGTTCCATCAAATAGAAAGTGACAGAGGTAGTAGTTATATTCTTCCATACAACTTTGAACCTCCCAGCATTATTGTTGAATTTCTAACTTTTATTTTTTTTCATGTTTGTCATTGAAATATGTTTCATTTATTGTATACTTTTTTTATTCAATAAAATATGTTGATGATTATTGCATTATTTTTCGCAATTCAGGCATATGATCCATTTTTTGACATTTCATTTAATTTTACTTGACTTTTCATTGTTATTATTGTAATATCAATCTAATGTTGAGTGATTTTAAATGAAATATCAAAAAATGGATCGTGGATGTCATTTTGCGGGACCCGGGACCCACGGGACCCGTATGAATAGAGGGGTCAGTTACCCATCTATAAGTATTTTGTTATCTATGGGTGACTTAACTAAATTGATCGTTCTGATTGGTTGAAAATGATACAAAAAAATAATCAGTAGTAATAATATAAGTACTCCAAAATAATCAGGTTATCTTAGACCATTATAGTTATTTGTCCACGACACGACCACCTAATAATAAGTCAATATTTTACCTCCTAACAAAAGGTATATGGTACCCATATATAAACTGTCGTGAATAATGGTTCATAATACACTGTAGTGAATTGTGGACTAGAGATGGGGGTACCTACAATACGAAATAAACCATTAAATCTGTGTATTTTGTTCAGGTAATTTGTTTCTGACATATATCGTATCGATAAAATATTGTAATTTTTAGTATTGATACTTTTCATAACGATATTTTCTAATATTAAGTATTTCAAAACAATGTATTTATAACGGTACGTTGTATTGATACTTTACACAGTATCACCCATCTCTATATATGTCAAATTATATTTTTATGTATCTGTCAGAACATTTTGAGGTTAGTAATACCAAATCGTTTCAATCTTTTATTTAATAAAATAAATGATTGGTCGTGGACAAAGTATAGTATTCTACTCGCAATTTATGGCCATAATTCACTTGGGTGACTTGCGCCCATCGCCTGCGGCTCGTGACATCATAAATTGGTCGTTTAATAATCTACTATTACGCACTTATCTTTTTCATTCGTGAGTAAAATGCTTCTTACCACACACGTTACATAATATACTATTGAATAATACGACTGCGTATCTTTTTCATTCGTGCGTAAAATGCTTCTTACACCACACATTACATAAGAGTTAGAAGAGTTTCAAAAGGATGAAGTATACAGGGTCATATCAAAGTCATTCAAAAACACCATCTAATAACTCTTAGTAGTTGAAGCTCGGAAATATGCGTTAAATAAAAAAAAATCGAATAAAGTAAATGTGTATAATCTTCTGCTTTTGTGCCCTGTAATAAATAATGAATATCCACATCTGAAATTACGATCTTGGTCAATTAAATACTCCGTCCCGTATTCGATTCTACTATAGACTATTTTTATCCCAAATATTGAACTCTGTAAAATAATTGAGGAGATCACCATCGTTATTACACAGCGTTGCTGAAAAGTCTCTCACCAAGGGATTATCTTTGAAACGGATTAAAGGAAAGTTTTCCAGAAACAGGGTCCTGATAAGGGTAGAGCACTCAGCAAAATAGCCATAGTGAACGCAATTATAATCACATTTCTATTGATACATACCGAAGTGTACCGAGCCATTGATAAACAGATGAATAAATTAAGTATTTCATCATCCTGTAGGTGTATAGTATGTACTACAGTGAATTAATAATTAATTGAATAAAATGCTCTTATTTTTTGTTGGGTACAAACTATTTTGTCTAGTGTTTTTCCAAACCATCTTTAAAGTGTACTTTGAAAACAAATGAAGTACGCTAGAAACGTCATTTTAAAAAACAAGTTTAATACGCTTAGATAGGTATTTTGATAACCCTTGCGCTGTATTACCTTCCCCATTATCACCTATTTTTTTTCATCTCTTTGTAATTCTGTATTTCGTTTTTTAATAATATGTTGCCAAACTTGATAAACTTCTCTTAAAAAAAAACTGCTTATGCTGCTTATGGTTGTATTGTCTGTAAAAGCTTCATCGTTTCTACTGTACGTATATTAATTTACTTCCTGGAGAAAGATATTTACCACTCCACTTTAAAAATTGTTTGAAAACACAACGGGCAAAATAGTTTATACCCAACAGAGAATGTTGGCATTTTATTTAATTAATTATTAATTAACTGTAGTTCATACCAAAATTTATTCATCTTTTTATCAATGGTTCAGTACCGGGTGGCCAACTAAGAACGGCCGTCGGCCATATCTCAGGAGTGGATTATACCACAGACTCGGGAAAAAAATTTTCATGACAAAAGTGAAAAGCCTGGAAATTATTTTCAGAATTGTAGGTCCACCGCTAGAGGGCGTATTTGACAGTTCAAATTTTAAAATAAGAATTTTTTCAAAATTCACTCCATTAACGAGCATATTGAACATTATAATCAGATTCCTCGACAATTTCTGCATACTTTTGATGCGACAAGTTTAAGTCTATCTCTTCAAATAAGGAGTGGGGGAGAGTGGGAACCTTGTTACGAAAAAACACCTGTAATTCCGGTTCTGCTTGACCGATTTTAATAAACTTGATGTTGTTCAAAAGAGCTATTGTTGATCAATTGGAAATTTGTGAATATGAAGCAATCTGATTTATAACATGAATGCTAGAGGGCGCTGTTTTATATTTTCCAAATAATGTGTTTTTTTGTAACAATTTTAAATGGGAGCATACAAATTGAAGTTGGTCATTGGAAAGTAGACTAAATTTGTAATAAAACACCGCAAACCGCAAGGCAATATCTCTTTCCTATCTTGAGATATCGTAAGAAACAGGTAAATGGCAAGAATTGTTCTTCCAACGTCTAGAAGGCTGGTTCGCGTTAACAGAAATTATTAAATTTAGCCTGAATGAAAAGACCTTACATCGGTCTACAGTAATTTTAAAGTAATTTAAACTGTTATCATGGTTGCCACTACCACTAGATCACCTAAATATATAATAAGTACGAATTTTGAAATAATGTGATAAATCGAAAAATTTAAACTTTTAACAAATAGCTAGGTACGCAATTAGTGCCGTCCTAGATGTTCGAAATGTCCATCATATTTTATTATTTATTAGTTTATTAAAATCGGTCAAGCAGAACCGGAATTACAGGTGCTTTTTCGTAACAAGGTTCCCACTCTCCCCCACTCCTTATTTGAAGAAATAGACTTAAACTTGTCACATCAAAAGTATGCAGAAATTGTCGAGGAATCTGACTATGTTTAATATGCTCGTTAATGGGGTGAATTTTGAAAAAATTCCCATTTTCAAATTTCAACCGTCAAATACACCCTCTAGCGTTGGACCTACAATTCTGAAAATAATTTCCAGGCTTTTCTCGAGGCCACTTGTGTCATGAAAATTTTTTTCCCGAGTCTATGGTATAATCCACTCCTGAGATATGGCCGACGGCCGTTCTTATTTGGCCACCCGGTACACTTCGGTATGTATCCATAAAAATGTAATTATATTTCCGTTTCCTGAGCCTATTTTGCTGGGTGCTTTACCCTCGGGACCCTCTTCCTGAAAAACTGGTTATAGTAAGATTATGAAACTCTTTCAGTTTATTGACTATTATAAGCTTATTACAAAACAATAGTTATTTGTTTAACTAGGCAGCAAAGTAGTAGATTGACTGCCGAAGCTGAATTCATAGCCGATCGTAGCGAGGCTAGGAATTCAGCTAAGACAGTCAATCTACTTTGCTGCCGACTTGAACATATAATTTTTTCTCCCATTGTTCACAATGAAGATATTGTATTTGCAAATTATTACAATTCCCACAATCTGTTTATTTTGGTTGGTTGCTATGGAAATGTATAACCACAGGCAGGGAAAGTAATACTTTGCTGATTGATATCAGTCAGCAATAGTGCATTGTTTACCGGGTAGGAAAAGCTTAACATTCCTGGACGACTGTGAAGATTGCTAAGTCGAGGCGCAAGCCGAGACTTAGCAACACAGAGTCCAGGAATGTGGCTTTTCCTACGAGGTAAACATACTATTTTTCCGCAAATCGTTTAAAATTCGACAGATATTGATTGATTTGAAAAAAAACGCGATAATTTTATTCCCAAATAAATGGTGCTTTGAAATTCCTAATAAAATTACTTGGGTTACTATGGAAACGTATTGAGGTTGAATTGTCAAACTTGACGCTTATAAATTTAATAGCTGGTGTTGTCGAAAGTAAAATGATAAGTGATGATGAAATTTCCATTCCTGGGACTCCTCCAGAGCTGGTTGAGGCAGTGAATACTGCTTCATTAGAATTATTGCCAAAGAAATCAAGAGAAAAGTACGAAAATGCATACAGACGTTTTATGGATTATGTACAACACTAACAACTGTACGGAAATATCATTTCCTTACAGTAAGGAAGTCCTGACTTTTTCTTCAAGAAATTTTGACAGGAATGTCAAAATTTCCTAGCGATTTGCGGAAAAATTAATATTTGCTGCAAATCGGAGAAAAAACAAATTAATCAGTTTGACGAATCTAATTATAAAATACAGGGCGATTCAGAAAAAGTGTATTTTCTCTAATTTATGTCGGTTTAATAACAAGATTTATGTGCAAATCACCCTGTATTTAAGAAAAGTACTAATATCTAGGTAACCAATACGTTTTCAACATCAAAAACTAATTTTGAAATACATGGTGAAACTTATTTATTTTATATAGAAAAAAAAACAATTTCAGGTTGCATTAAGAATTGCTCTGTATGAAATACCTCTAGAATTCGTATTTTTGATGCCAGAACATTAAATGTGAAGTAACTTCCAATTTCTGACCTTGTTTTCATTCAATTTCCTAGAATTCCGAAAATTCGTCCTTGTATAATTGAGTCCCACCCTGTATATGTTGACAGTTTCAACAATTTGTATGTAATTTTACGATTAAATAGAACATGTTAATGGTACTATCAATTGAAAATGCATAATTATTTGTTAATAATAGAATTATGTGGTCACGAAAAACAGGGATTTTTCAACTTTAATACCCTGTAGATCGGAAACTAGTCATAGGTTCGAATCGGTCCCATGGACGGTTTTGGTCAAGAAGTCGAGTACAAAATCATATCCGAAATTTATAACATTCGAAGAACTCCACTTTGTCATAAGAAAAGCGCAGGGTCCTCAAAACTGATGCTAATTTCAAATCTACTAAATTTAAAAGTAAATTGTGAATAATGGCACATTTATCAGAAAAACATCGCATTCAAATCTTAATGTTAGTTGGATATAGTGATCGCAAACCCATGACGAAGTAACTCATATTTTTAACTATATAAATCCTGAATGCCCTTCTATAAGTAGATCTACAGTGACGAGATTAGTAAATAAAGTTCAAATGATTGCTTACTGTGTCTTTGCGCTTACGTCGTGGATTACTGAATTGTAAATGAGGGATAATAGAAATGGAGAGTTGAACGTTTCCCAAATAAAGACAAAAATAGATAGGTAGCTACATATTTTTTCTGTATTTTTTAATTAAATTTTCAGAATACAATCAACGTTCTTCAATGTTGTGAGGATGTTATTTTCACAAATTAAAAACTCACCTATAAAATAACTATTCATTCACTGTGCAGAACTACTATAATCACAATTAATAGACTGCAAATTCAACTACTTAATCATATAGTAATAACCGGTGAACTAAGCAAGAACTTTTAAATCATGCCTCGACAAACATATTTGAATTACTTATTATACTCAGGTATTTTTGTTACTTAGAAATCAATTATAGGATAATTGAATAATCAATTGTGTGTGAACACTTTTTTTTATGTAATTTGGGAACTCCGACATTGGTGGAATATGAGTTGTCTTGAAATAAAGTAATAGGAAAAATGACTGCTTATAATAATGTAAGTATGTATGTACTTCCAATGAAAATATAAGCGAATAATAAAAAAAAATTGAGAATCATTCCCTGAATAGATAAAAAATCTTGGAAATATGAAAAAAAATAGACAAAAATGTATATATTATGATAAAATTGAGATAGGAAAATAAAAACCTGAAATAAATAACCGCTGAGCAAGAAGAAATATCAGACTACGTATAATATAAAGAAATAAAGCGCAATAATATAGTAATTCGAAAAATTGAAGATAAGGAGAATGAAAGCCGGCTTACAGAAAAAAGTCCAAAAAATAATGAGAAAAATAGAGGTAAAGGTGGATACAGAAAAAATTTGATAGAATTCAACAGAATCGGAAGATTTTGAACAAACAAATGCAGATTTGTAGTAGTTTAAATCAAAATATCGTGTAAAAAATTAGAGATCATGAAACAAGCTAAACACCTGAAAGAAGCTAATGTCTGTACTGATGACGACTACTCGAAAAAAGTTTGAAGAGGAAGAAAATTGTATTGCCTCAAAGAATAACCAGAGAACAAGGACACAATGCAATACTCAAGTTTAATATATCGATTTTAAAAACAAAATTTTTGAGATAAGAAGCTAGAAATAAATGATGAGAAACCAACAGCAGTGATCTTTCTTCGGAACATGTGGGTGGCAACAAAAAGAGGAAGCCAAAAAAACTAGATAAAGAAAATACGATACATACAAATGAAGGCAGGGCAACGATATGGATAATGAGTGAGGGTAAATGAGAACGCAAGGGATAGTGGGAATGGCAGTGTGGAATATCATGACAATGCTGGCAATGGGAAAAATGAAAGAAATCACAGGAGAGAGAGATATATTGGCAACTCAAGTGATACGTTGGAAAGGTGGAGGACAAATAAAAATAAACATTGGGGAACATTGTTTTATGGAGGAACACAGGATTAATGATAAGCAAAATAATAAGAAGTAACATACTATAATACACAATTAAAGTGGTAGAATATCAAAATTAAGATTGAAAAACCTGGCCTTGGACATTTGGGAGCGTAGAAAATTGAACGTGCAGAAATTGGAAATATGTGAAAACGAATATAGTGAAGAAGTGAAGAATCAACTGCAAAAGACAAAAATCAAGATAATATTGATGAGTAATGTTAAGAAAATTTAAAGAAGTATAATAACGACAGCAGAGGAAGTTATTGGAACAAAAGACACAAAAGAGAATAAATAATGCTTTGATCGAGAATGTAAAAGACGCCAGACTAAAATACATCTGTATCTGTAGAGTAGAGAGGGTGAGCGTAGGCTCACAGAACTTAGGCCACATGAGACCCATTGTACATCCTAGGTCATCGTCCATCCTGTCCTACCCAGGAAGGTGGACATGTCACTAAGAGACATCTCCTTCATATCAGCAGGTGTAGATCAAGACTCACCGAACACACACTCTCTTATTGACGATAACTCCGGACACTCGCATAAGACATGCCTGACAGTTACATCTTCCTGTTCACACATCCTGCATAGAGATGTGTCCACTTGCCCTATAGTATAGAGATGTTCCCTCAGTTGATAGTGGCCAGTCAGAAATCCTACTGTTAAACGTAGGTTTTTCCTGGTCATCGCCAAGTATTTTTTCGGCGCCAGCTTCTCAGGGTCTCCCAGGGTGATGCTAGCAAGACTGCATCCTTTGATTTCGTCCCATCTATTGATGGATTGAGCATGGGTGTAACGTTTGGCTAATTCCGCAATTATCGAATTCGTTGGGCGTAGGTGTCACTGGGCCCTAAAATTTTCAGTCCAGCCGCTTCCCTGGCTGAAGAATCGGCAATGCGATTACCTTCACTCCTATCGTGCCCTTCTACACACCTTAGGATGATATTGTTATCTGCCGAGGCGTTAGCTGAATCTTGGTGACACTCTAGTTCTAGCTCCGATATAACACGTTATCTGTTCAAGACTGATAGGGCTTGTCTACTATCAGTGCAGATTATTATGTTTTTGTCAGAAATTCCTTTTCTGGTTAGTTCTTTTGTGGCAATTGAGATACCAGCCAATTCTGTTTGAATCACGCTCGTACTGTTTCCCATTCTCCACATAATTCTTAGTGCTTAGTGTTCTGGAGTGAACACCACATCCTGAGCCTCCTTCCATTTTTGAGCCATCTGTATATATATATATATATATATTGAAATGATATTTAAATAACCAAATCCTAATTAGTATAATATTCAATTTAATTAGTAGAGCATATAATGCGGTACAAATATTTTGACCTGAAATAGAAATCGAATTAAAATAATAGTAATTATTTATGGAGTTATTATGTTAAAAAAAATAATGTATACTTAGGTTAATATGTCAGGATGACATATACATCAAAATTAAACTACTTTATCAGATAGTTCTGTGGAATGATAATTGAACATAGAAGTGAGTGATTGGTTTGTTTTTGAAAATGAATAAGAAAATTTTATATTTGAAACGAAAGGAATTTAGAACAAGTTTATGTTAACTTAGAATTAGATCTAAAAAGGTTACATGAATAATAATTTAATTACAGGTTGTAGAAATTTTAATAAAAAAGGTTAATTCACATTGTTAGATGTTTGTAAGAAAAATGTAATTTAAAAAAGTGTTTGTAAAAATTTTAATGATAAGAAGTGTATGAAGAATTATAAAGAGAAATAGATGGAAGAAATCGGGTAAAAGCAAGTTTATCACAAGAAAAATTCCAAACTCCAAAATTGTAAGAAATCAAGTAATTAAAAATCATATAGCAACGAAAAAAGAAAAAAAAGGAGGTTGTTGAGAAAGGCTGGTTGTTAGGAGAGAATTTTTGAGAGATTGCAGAATAAAAGTAAAATTTACAAAAAATTTAAAGATAAATAGAAAAACCTTCCAATAATAGACTTACCAGAAGAAATCCAAAATTTGAACCACTAATTAGATCCCATCCCATCTGAAATTTAGAGCTCATATACAATATAGTGCACAGGTTAGTGAATTTCACTCATTGGTACCAATAAATAATTAAAAACAGTATTTGATCAGCTGTACAGTTAATTCATATTAGATTTAGGTTGTTTTCTGTAGGTTAAGTTTCTTGTAGAACAGTGAATCATTTCAACTTTATATTTTTTCACTGAAATCTACATTTTTTTTGTAATTGTTCATGTAACTCATCGTTTATAGTTTATATTTATCAAATAGTTCTTTTGATATATCCATTTTATTTAAATAATATCACAACTTGTTCTAAATCACGATTAAAAACACAACTCATCACTATTTAAGGTTATATTATTCTATGACAATTTAGGATTTAATATCATAGACATACGCTTGTCAAGTATTCTCTATGATCATAGAAATACATGGGCGCATAAAATTTTTATTAAAAATAATCTTTTCATTCATTTTGTGATTAATTATCTTTCGAAGCAGTTAAAAAGGAGTAAATATAGTAAAATTAAAATTTAATAATAAAATAAATAATATAATTCTTAGTATAAAAAAAAATTAATAATAATAAAAAGGATAATTTTTTTTTGGCGCCAGAACCCGAAGAAAGTAGGAGTTTTCATGTTTCCGCAAATTGAGTTAGCTTAAAAAAGGGTAAGTTAAAGATTGAGAATAAAATTAATTAAATTACTTAATAAATTAAAACAAATATAATAAATAATACATTACAATATATATACAGTGTGTAAAAGCCAAATGGAATAAATTCATTATTTCGGTTACTGTACATATTTATAAAAAATCCCGAAACACGTCAAATTTAAATTATAACTTGACATTCTTTAACGTGAAAATGCAACCCCTACCTTCAACCCCCTTAGAATGACAGGTACAACCCCCAATTTTTTAAATGGGAAGTATAGGCTTGTGATATATCATTTGAAAGGTCTCTTCATTCTCTATTCAAAAATGTTATTGTTTTTAAATTTAATGCAAAAATTAACATAAAAAAAATTAATATCATGTTGTTACCGAAATTCTCTAAAATATACTCGGAACTTATTACAATATTACTTATAACTTATTTCCCGTTTAGGTCTTGATAATGAGAAAGTGAACAAAAACCGTAGCAATGTGGTTTTTAGATGGTAACCATTAAAAAACTTTAAAGAATTTCCGTGGCAACGCTATTTTAACAAGCAGTATAATTGGTCCCTTTTTTATTGAGGGCAACTTGAATGGCAACAATTATTTGGCACTACTTCAAAATGATGTCATTCCAACGTTGGCAAATTTATATCCTGATCCAGGTAATCCTCAAGTTCCAGCGAATACGATATGGTTTCAGCAGGATGGAGCACCACCACATTACCAACTTAATGTCCGGCAGTACCTCGATACAATATTTCCCAATCGGTGGATAGGGAGGCGAGGATCGATTGAATGGCCAGCGCGATCACCTGATCTTACATTATTAGATTTCTTTTTATGGGGATATGTGAAGAGCCATGTGTACAAAACTAAACCTTCTGATTTAAATGACTTAAAAGAACGAATAACGCTTGCGATTAGGTCGATCACGCCTGATATGTTAAATAATAATAGAAGACAGTTTTATTTGAGATTAGGATGTTGCCAAGACGTTCGCGGAGAACATTTTGAACATCTACTTCATTAACATTCATAGTTCTTTTTCGTGTTCTACATTTTATTACGTTTTGCATTACATTTTAGTTTTTGATTGTATTGTAGCGAATTTCGGTAACAACATGATATTAATTTTTTTTATGTTAATTTTTGCATTAAATTTAAAAACAATAACATTTTTGAATAGAGAATGAAGAGACCTTTCAAATGATATATCACAAGCCTATACTTCCCATTTAAAAAATTGGGGGTTGTACCTGTCATTCTAAGGGGGTTGAAGGTAGGGGTTGCATTTTCACGTTAAAGAATGTCAAGTTATAATTTAAATTTGACGTGTTTCGGGATTTTTTATAAATATGTACAGTAACCGAAATAATGAATTTATTCCATTTGGCTTTTACACACTGTATATATATATATATATATATATATATATATATATATATATATATATACCGGGTGGTGACTCGACCTTAGGACCATAGGATTTTAACATGGGAAATCAGAAAATCCTAAATATTTGCTTCCCAGCAAAAGAGAACCTAATGAAATTTTGTGTGGACGTAAAGTACATTATTTCTGACAATATTGTCATAAAATAATCACTGTTTAATAGCAAATAAGTTTAAAAATTGGGATAATAAATTTAAAAATACAACCTGTCATTAAAGTACTTGAATTTGACAATTACTACCGGAGTCGGTTATAGCGCAGAGATAGGAGAGGTTGGTTCCTATGCGGATTGCCCGGGTTCGAAACTAGCTTAATATCTCTTTTTTTTAATTCTTAATAATAATTTGTTTTTTTTATCGTTTTTTAAATAAAATAATTTTATAAGTTGTTAAAATTTTAAAACGATAAAATAAGTTTAGTACAATATTATTGTATTGTTGACAGCTAGATTATCAATGTGATTTTACTCTTCGTTTTTTAGTTAATTTCATTAAATCTGTTTTCTGTGATAACATGCTTAATTTATTTTATCGTTTTAAAATTTAACAACTTATAAAATTATTTTATTTAAAAAAACGATAAAAAACAAAATTTTATTAAGAATTAAAAAAAAGAAATATTATGCTAGTTTCGAACCCGGGCCATCCGCGTAGAAACCAACCGCTTCTATCTCTGCGCAATAACAGACTACGACTGCAATTGTCAAATTCAAATACTCCAATACAGGTTGTTTTTTCAAATTTATTTTCTTAATTTTTAAACTTATTTGCTATTAAACATTGATTATTTTATGGCAATATTGTCAGAAATAATGTACTTCACGTCCACACAAAATTTCATTAGGTTTTCTTTTGCTGGGAAGCAAATATTTAGGATTTTCTGATTTCCCATGTTAAAATCCTATGGTCCTAAGGTCGAGTCACCACCCGGTATATATAGGGTGTCCCATAACTAATGGACAATATAAGAACTGTAGGAAGGGGTGATAAAAATAAGTCGTTTGATACAAACATGCACTAGTAAAATGTTAATAGTAAGCGAGATATGGGGCGTTAAAGTTGACAAAATATTTTTGAAAATTCGTAATATTTAGAAAACAACTAAATGTATTGGTCTCAAAATTGGTACACTATGGTTTTTTATGGTAATAAGTATGATATTGCCTTAATTTTCAATAATACTTCTAGATGGCGCTGGTTACACAGTTAAAATTTGATAGATCAGCGGTATTTTTTTCCCCTGTATAATGTGCATTTTATTACAAAATAATAAAAACTGCATCATTTTGGAACAAAAAATGTATACTTGTTCAATTCCCATATTTTAAGTCGTTTTCAAGATATTGCTATTTTAATATTGCAGTGCATATCATTACACTGCTACTTAATTACTAGAATATTTTAAAGAGAGCTGTGACTATTAAAAGAACTGTCATTAATTCACTAGTTAAAAGCGAAAAGTTGTCATTACTGTGTTTTTAACTTCTGAACTAAAAATACGGCTTTCATTAAAAATGCCTAGAGGCAATGAATTTAAAAATAATGAACTAAGGGATATGATTTGTGTTTATGCAAAAGTAAATTATAATGCATGTGCTGCAGTTAGACGATACGTGCAGTTATATCCAAACCGAATTGTACCCAGTCGTAAAAAATTTCAAAGATTGTACTCCAATTTAGGTGAAAGCGGCTCTTTTCGTAAGAAAAATTCTGGTGGTCGACCTAAAATAATTACAGCTGATATGGAAGATGAAATTTTAACAAGAATTATAGAAAATCCTGAATTGAGTACTCGGCGCTTGCAGGCAGCTACTGGTGTAAGTGAATCAAGTATGTCAAGAATTTTACATACAGAAAAATTGTACCCATATCATTTCACGCATGTACAAAATTTATTACCCCATGACTTACCAAGGAGACTACAATTTTGTCAATCAATGCTCGGTAAGATCAATCAAGATCCAATATTTTTAAAAAAGGTACTGTTCGCGGACGAGGCTACATTCACACGCAGAGGAGTATTTAATTGGAGAAATAACCACTATTACGATTTTGCTAATCCTCATCAATACAAAGAAACTCATTTTCAGCATGAGTTTTCAATCAACATCTGGTGTGGAATCATTGGCGATAATTTCATTGGTCCATTTGAACTCCCTAACAGATTAAATGCGGTAAATTATTTAGAATTTTTGCAAAATGATTTAGGCATTTTACTTGATGAAGTTCCTTTAATTGTAAGGCAGGTGTTGAATTCACAATCAAACTACCCGTTTGAAAGGACTTCCCAAAATATATCGTAGTATAAGATGATCGTGATATATCCAAAAATGTATTAGTGAAACCTCAAGGAAAGTAATTATAACTTCTACTAATATTTATTCCACAACTATTCCCGTTTTTAAATACAATTCAGAAAACTTTATAAAATCACTGACTTTTTCTGTCACCTAAATTGACAAGACTCATAATGTGACTTATGTTAAAAAATAAAATACATCTTAACAAAACTAATGGCTACAATTTCTACATTTTCTCCCACCTCTTTTACGAGTAACAATGAGTGAAAGACTTATTTACATTTTGAGTTTAGCCATTGACCATATCTTCTAACAGGTTTAATTATCCTACCCACTCTAGTTTTTACAGGTGGAATATCTATCTTATGACCACTTCCTCCAACATCCGGGATTTCATCTTTCTTCGTTACTTCTAGTGGATAAAGACGCTGAAGGGGTCGAACAAAAGTTCCTCTTTGAGTCTTGACCTTCGCTACCCTCGCCTTTTTATCTTTTCCTAGAAACAGCTCCTCGATGACTCCAAGCGGCCATTCAAAGCGCTTTTTTCCATCCGATCCCACAAGCACAATGTCTCCGACTTCTACCGGCAACTTTTTCTTCTCGTTTGCCTTCAACACAAGCTGCGACAAGTACTCCTTCCGGAATCGTGACTGTATTTGATCTTGGAGCCGCTTCATGTTTTTATAGGACTCTGACAGGAAGTCAGCATCATTGGTCTCATTTAGAGCTCCTGTCATCTTTCCTCTCATGAAAGTGTTGGGTGTGAGTGGAATGAGATCTCCATTATCTTCTGTCACAACGGTCAATGGCCGGTCGTTGATCACTGCAGCTACTCCTGCTAAAGAAGTGCGTAATTCATCATATGACAGCTTCGCCCGACCTAGCATTCGTTTGAGGAGATCTTTAACAGACCGGACCAGTCTCTCCCACCATCCACCCCACCACGCTGCAGTAGGCGGGTTAAAAATCCAGCGAATTTGTTTAGTATTACTCAACTCATTGATAGAGTCCCAATCCAAAGTCTTGAATAAGTGGTCGGCTCCTACGAAATTGGTACCATTATCGCTGTATATAGTACATGGTCGGCCACAAATACTTATGAAACGCTCAAGTGCACAAATGAACGCCTCTGTACTTAGACTTGTCACGACATCTAAGTGCACTCCACGAAATACTGCACATGCGAAGAGAACGATCCAGGCTTTCGTTCCACCCTTCAGGTAAACTGGTCCAACAAGGTCGACTCCGGTAGTGGAAAATGGCTCGTTGATTTTCACTCGATTTTCGGGAAGTGCCACAGGGTCAACTGTTAATGGGACTGCAGCATGTCTTTTACATTTTATACATTGATGTACTACCTTGGCAATGTTTCGCCTTGCCTGTAAAATCCAGTACTTTTCTCTCAGCTTGCTCATCAGGAATTGGATACCGCCATGGCAGTGGTACTTATGAGCATCTTGAATCAATATTTGCACTAATGGGTGTCGACTCGGCAACAAGAAAGGGAAAATGAAGTCTTCCGTATCTTTTAATTCTGTAAGTTTAGTTTTGACACGGAGCAAGTCATCCTTATCCTTGTAGACTACTAACCCTTGAATGTTGGAACTGTTTTCTGGAAATGACTCCTTTTGAATTTGTCGGATAAGAATTTTCTCTGCTGCTTTCAATTCAGGAAACGTCAACACTGATGTGGTCTTCTTTTTTCCTCTACATGACTTGATAAATCGTAACACCCATCCCCAAACTGCGACATTTTTGTGGTAGCAGGAAAATACAGGTGGAGTGGCCTTAGTTATTGTTGCTGCTGCTGAAGATGTGGTTCTGCGTTCTTTATTTATTTCTTCTTCTTGGTAAACTTCAGCTGCTATTGGCCAATTTCCTTTTGAAAGTTTTAGCCAAGCTGGCCCCTCCCACCATTTGGACTCCAAGAGCTGACTTGGACTACATCCCCGGGAAGGAAGATCTGCAGGATTGTGTATTCCAGGAACATGGCGCCACTGGTCACAGCTGGTTGATGCACGAATTTCCTTCACCCGATTCCCCACGAAAACTCCCCAATCTCCAGCACGTCGAATCCAGGCCAGTACAACACTGGAGTCACTCCAGAAATGGAATTGAACATCCTTCGTTGGTAAGGCTTCACGCACTAGATTTGCTTGTCTTACACCAACTACGCATGCCATTAGTTCCAGTCTCGGAATACTTGCACGTTTAATGGGAGCTAACCGGGACTTAGCAGTCAACAATTGGACGGCGATATTGTTGTTGTTCTCGGATCGCATAAAACACACACTTGCGTAAAAATCTGAGCTTGCGTCACAAAATGTGTGCACTTCTCGTCTGGTAGATGAAAGAAGCTGAAGGAGACGTGATATTTTGATTTGGCGTAACTGACTCATTCTCTCCTTCCATTGCCTAAACTTCTTTTGTATTTCTTCAGGCATTGGTTCATCCCATCCGATTTTTGTGATCCATGAATTTTGCAGAAGTAATTTTGGTAGTGCCAATGCTGGACAGGTGAAACCAATGGGATCAAATACCTGTGATAGAATGCTGAGTACTTGTCTTTTGGTAATTTTTTCTGATGTTCCAACGTCTTTGACATCACAGGATAACGTATCCTCACAGCGGTTCCAAAGTAAGCCAAGTAATGAAATACATACGTCTTTCTCAATCATGTCATCATCTTCCCCGGAGTTCAACCCGCACTCATCACTAGTGGATAAGCCGATTCCGAACTCCTCCGAGAAGCTGTGAGCCCATTTTCTGAGTTTCATGTTGGCTCCGCTCATGATTGATATGGCTGTGCTTCGGAAGTCATGGTATTGTTGCACACTGGAGACAGACGTAATCATATTATCAACATAATAACTTTGTCTTAATGTTTTTGCTACCGTTACGGAGGGACCTTCCACTTGATCTAGATGGTGATTGATAACAGCTCCGAGAAGAAAAGGGCTACATGTCAATCCAAAGACGACCCTAAGGTGCTTGTAAACTGCTATCTTGTTACAATCGCTATTCTCCCACCATAGGAACTTTTGATAATGCTGGTCCTCTACTCGGACTTGTATCATCTGAAACGCTTTCCTTATGTCGGCTGATACTCCATATTTTTTCTCTCTGAAGCGTAATAGTAGTTTCGGAATCAACTCTAACAGGTTTGGACCCTTGTGAAGAGTGTCGTTTAGGGATGGGCTCTGACCAACTCTGCATGAAGCGTCGAAGACTGGTCTAACAGGCGTAGTGTCACTCTGTTTGACGATCGGTCTATGTGGTAAATAATGGCCAGTGTCATCATCCTTCTCCATTTTCACAACGAATCCTTCTTTTTCCCATGCCAGGAAAATATCATGGTAATCTTGTACTTTGCTTTCTTTCTTGAGTTTCCTGGTTGTGCGAATAAGTCGTTTTTCTGCAGCTTCTCTGTTGGTTGGGGGCCTTGAATATAAACTGGTGTCGTTCCATGGTAAGCCCACTACGTACTTGTTGTCGTCTTTATTCACGGTAGCAGTAAAGTAAGCAAGTGCCTCCTGTTCGTTTTCTTCAGTTGTCTTCGTTTCTATTGGATCAGTTATGCCAATAGTGTCAAGCCTCCATAAGTTGCTGATGTCGAGGTCCGTGGTCATCAGTGTGGTAACCACCGTTGCGATATTATTGGCTGCTTTGGTGATTGGTCCTCCCAGTACCCAGCCAAATATAGTCTCAATTGCGACAAGTCCGTGTGAAAGTTTCTCCATTTTTCCAGTAAGAACGTGTCCCCACAAATCATTGCCAAGTAGGATGTCGATATCTTCACATCCTCCTCCGACGTCAGTGAGAGTAATTCCTTTTTTATGCAGTTCATCAATCCAAGGCCCATTGGGAATTTTTGGTAGTTTACCGCAAATGGCAACTCTTTCTAAGAGTTCCAAAGTTTTTACACCTCCACCATTGTTCGTTCTGAATGCTACTATGTACCTTCCACTGCGTTGTACTGGGGACACCACTGCTCCAAATAAGATGTTTTGTATCCATTCGTCACCGGATTTTTCACACTGCAATTGAGGAATCAATTTTGCCTTTATGTAGCTTCTCTGACTTCCAGGATCTCCAACTAATCTTGCATTAATTACAGTTCCGCTTCGAGATACAAGCTGCGTCATTAATGTATACATTAATATGTCTGAGGAGCATTGATTTGAGTTGCTTGCTGTGCCTGCTGTCTTATCAGTCTCAGTATTTTTATCTTCTTTTTCGTTGCTGGAGTTGTTGTCGGAGAGGGGACAGAGAACTGGGTAGTGTTTTCCTTTACAGAGTGCACAACGGACAACGGATTTACATTTGCTTGCGTGATGTCCTCCTTTAAAGCAGCGGAAACATAATCGCCTTTTCTCAATTCTCTTCTGTCGCTCGTCTAGTGACATTGATAACGCTTTGACACACCGGTCAGTCTCATGTTTTTTGTCACAGAATCCGCATCCTGAAGATGATTTTGATGTGGATATGAGCCCAGCTGTGGTAGCCATCGTTTCATTAGTTTCTTCTCCCACCGATGGTGTCTTCTTGTTTTTCTTCTTCTTGCTATCACTACCAGTAGAGAGATTTCCAAATCCAGTTTGAGCCAGCATAATTTGTTGCTCGTTTTGTACTTCTTGTTTTATGAATTCCATCAATAGGTCTAAACGAGACCTAGGTGGTTGCATAGTGGATCCATCAAGTCTAACTTGTTGACTTCTTTGCCACGCTCTAAGGGTCTCCCCTGATAAGCTAGATTCGACCAGTGGGAAAAGGATGGTGGCAAGAAGCCCCTTATCAAGGTTAAGTGCCGCCAACGATCGGAGATGAGTTTCCAATTTTGTATAGAGGTTAGCTAATGATAACTTATCGTTGGCGGTCACGTTCGAGATTACCAATGTGAGTAGTTCTCTTACGTAAACTTGGAGTAGAAGATCTTCACGCCCAAAACGCTCCTTAAGTGCTTCCACAACTTTTGGGTAATTAGCTGCTGTCTGTGGGTAACTACTGACAAGCTCTTGAGGTTCACTGCCACATTCCATAGATTGAAAAAGGTACTGTATTTTGTCTGACGCATGAATATCTTCATCATCATGAATCTTCTGAAATTGACTCCACCACCCCAACCAGCTTTTCAGGTCTCCGTCAAATTTTCGCAGCTCTATTCTCGGTAACTTGAAGTTATTTTGTTTCTTATGTTCACCCACTGAACTGACACTTTCTAAATCTGAATTCGGTGGACTGGCTGTGGGATGAAGCACTGTTTGAATTTTCAGCTTGATCTCCATGAATGACTCCTTGTAGTCCGTTATGGTCTGGTATTCTTGGTCTTGTGCATCGTTGTCCAGACCTTCATCCAACATCTTTTCGACGACTCTAGTATCACACTCCTCCAAGTCGGCATGGATTGTCTCTATTACGTTCAACTTAACTTGAAGAGATGTTTTATTGATAGGATCTGCTTCCATTAATGCCTTGCAGTCGTTGATGAGCCTCGTTAACTGAGCTCTGATTGGACGTCTTGCTTGTTTCTCACGATCCATTTCTTATTTTGATTTGATAATTATCCGTTTATCTCGGTGGGACCTCCAAAATGTTGAATTCACAATCAAACTACCCGTTTGAAAGGACTTCCCAAAATATATCGTAGTATAAGATGATCGTGATATATCCAAAAATGTATTAGTGAAACCTCAAGGAAAGTAATTATAACTTCTACTAATATTTATTCCACAACTATTCCCGTTTTTAAATACAATTCAGAAAACTTTATAAAATCACTGACTTTTTCTGTCACCTAAATTGACAAGACTCATAATGTGACTTATGTTAAAAAATAAAATACATCTTAACAAAACTAATGGCTACAATTTCTACAGCAGGATATGTGGTTTATGCAGGACGGTGCTCCCCCACATTATCCACTGATAGTCCGGGAGCATTTAAATAACAATTTTCCGCATCGTTGGATTGGACGGGGCAGTGAGTTTCCTTGGCCGCCTCGTTCCCCAGAATTTAATCCTTTGGACTTTTATGTATCTAAAATCGTTAGTCTACAATAGTGAAATTCATAACCAAAACGAACTATTAGCAAAAATTCCTGAAGCCGCAAATACTTTAAAAAATGGCAACGCGATGTTTTTTAAAGTAAGACAACATTTACAAAAAAGTTTACGAAAATGTATTGAAGTAAACGGTGGTCACTTTCAACATTTAATGAAATAAATGTAATTATTGTTTTTTTTTTCTTTTTCCAATTAAATTGTATTCTTTGAACAACCAATGTTGTAATAATTTTTAAATGCCGGCGTGGCAAGCAGTATTAAAATAGCAATATCTTGAAGACGACTTAAAATATGGGAATTGAACAAGTATACCTTTTTTGTTCCAAAATGATGCAGTTTTTATTATTTTGTAATAAAATGCACATTATACAGGGGGAAAAAAAATACCGCTGATCTATCAAATTTTAACTGTGTAACCAGCGCCATCTAGAAGTATTATTAAAAATTAAGGCAATATCATGCTTATTACCATAAAAAACCATAGTGTACCAATACATTTAGTTGTTTTCTAAACATTACGAATTTTCAAAAATATTTTGTCAACTTTAACGCCCCATATCTCGCTTACTATTAACATTTTACTAGTGCATGTTTGTATCAAACGACTTATTTTTATCACCCCTTTCTACAGTTCTTATATTGTTCATTAGTTATGGGACACCCTATATATATATATATATATATATATATATACAGATGGCTCAAAAATGGAAGGAGGCTCAGGATGTGGTGTTCACTCCAGAACACTAAGCACTAAGAATTATGTGGAGAATGGGAAACAGTACGAGCGTGATTCAAACAGAATTGGCTGGTATCTCAATTGCCACAAAAGAACTAACCAGAAAAGGAATTTCTGACAAAAACATAATGATCTGCACTGATAGTAGACAAGCCCTATCAGTCTTGAACAGATAACGTGTTATATCGGAGCTAGAACTAGAGTGTCACCAAGATTCAGCTAACGCCTCGGCAGATAACAATATCATCCTAAGGTGTGTTGAAGGGCACGATAGGAGTGAAGGTAATCGCATTGCCGATTCTTCAGCCAGGGAAGCGGCTGGACTGAAAATTTTAGGGCCCAGTGACACCTACGCCCAACGAATTCGATAATTGCGGAATTAGCCAAACGTTACACCCATGCTCAATCCATCAATAGATGGGACGAAATCAAAGGATGCAGTCTTGCTAGCATCACCCTGGGAGACCCTGAGAAGCTGGCGCCGAAAAAATACTTGGCGATGACCAGGAAAAACCTACGTTTAACAGTAGGATTTCTGACTGGCCACTATCAACTGAGGGAACATCTCTATACTATAGGGCAAGTGGACACATCTCTATGCAGGATGTGTGAACAGGAAGATGTAACTGTCAGGCATGTCTTATGCGAGTGTCCGGAGTTATCGTCAATAAGAGAGTGTGTGTTCGGTGAGTCTTGATCTACACCTGCTGATATGAAGGAGATGTCTCTTAGTGACATGTCCACCTTCCTGGGTAGGACAGGATGGACGATGACCTATGATGTACAATGGGTCTCATGTGGCCTAAGTTCTGTGAGCCTACGCTCACCCTCTCTACTCTACAGATACAGATGTATTTTAGTCTGGCGTCTTTTACATTCTCGATCAAAGCATTATTTATTCTCCTTTGTGTCTTTTGTTCCAATAACTTCCTCTGCTGTCGTTATTATACTTCTTTAAATTTTCTTAACATTACTCATCAATATTATCTTGATTTCTGTCTTTTGCAGTTGATTCCTCACTTCTTCACTATATTCGTTTTCACATATTTCCAATTTCTGCACGTTCAATTTTCTACGCTCCCAAATGTCCAAGGCCAGGTTTTTCAATCTTAATTTTGATATTCTACCACTTTAATTGTGTATTATAGTATGTTACTTCTTATTATTTTGCTTATCATTAATCCTGTGTCCCTTCCATAAAACAATGTTCCCCAATGTCTATTTTTATTTGTCCTCCACCTTATCCACGTATCACTTAAGTAGCCAATATATCTCTCTCTCGTGTGATTTCTCTCATTTTTCCCATTGCCAGCATTGTCATGATATTCCACACTGCCATTCCCACTATCCCTTGCGTTCTCATTTACCCTCACTCATTATCCATATCGTTGCCCTGTCCTCATAGAATATAATATACGACCGAGTTGAACAGTGAAGAGGGCTGTTTGGGATTTGGATAGTTGAATCTTAAAAATGTTTAGTCTAGAAATAACCATAATACTGAATCGAGTAAAATAGTAAAATTTAGAGACAGTGTCACGGAGTTTTATTAATCATTATAATATTGTACCCAACTATAATAGAATCTTATACTAATCTTACAAAGCAGCGGTGGGATACTTTTTAAAATCAGATGGAATTATTTTTCGAAATAGTTAAAATTATTATACGCCATGGGAAAACATAAAAAACGAAACTGGGACCGTTCATCCTCGTCGTCGACAAGTGTTAGTGAAAGTTCGAGTTCCAATAACCGATCAAAGAGAAAAAGGACAATAAAACGGTTAAGAAATGAAATAAGTAAACTAAAGGGGTGTACGATGAGCATTCGCGCGGGGGACGAATTTTTAGTACCTATTTTTGATCCAAATCGGGATAATGTGATTGTTAATAAGTGGCTGAATAAAGTGGATAGCCTAGCAGAACGGTATCAGTGGAATGACGATACTATTCTTCGGCTCATTTCTGGTCGATTACGAGGCAATACACGTCAATGGTATGATGAAAACGTGGAGTATGACTCCAGCTGGAATGAAATTAAAACATCAATGAGCCTTTATTTCCGTAAGTCTGTTCCATTTTCTAATTTATTGAAGGAAGCTGCTAATTATGAAACTAAACCGGGTCAAAACTTAGGGGATTATTGTTTCAAGAATATGTCTAAGTTAAGGGCACTTGATATAGCTATACCTGATGCGTATTTGATTGATGCAGTGATAGGTGGTATTAAGGACGAGAATATATCACGAACCGTTAGGGCCGCACAACATAAGGATGTCAACGATCTTTTACGCTTCTTAATACCGTATCGATCTTAATACCGTAGGTGACATGCCTAACGAAATAAAAAGTTTTAATGTGAACAATGCGAAACATAAACCTTCAATCTCGACTAGTTCTGATCGTAACAATTTAAATGTTTTTGGGTCACGTGTAAAGTGCTACAATTGTGGTAAATTAGGTCACATTTCAGTTAATTGCAGAAAAGAACGCCTTGAATGTACAAACTGCAAAAGACTGGGTCATACTAAAGAAAAATGTTTTTTTAGCGAAGAAAGAAGTACATCAGGTTAAGTTGTTAACTAACGACATACACCCTAATATATTTTTACAGCATGCTCGAATTTTTGGCAAAAAAATAATTTGTTTAATAGACTCTGGTAGTTCAAATACAATTACAAAAGATTCCCTCGTTAGGAAATTCGGGCTACAATATATAGATTCGAAGGAAATAACTATGTGTAGTTTTATGGGCACATTTTTAAATAGTAGATCCTTTTGTGAAATATTCGCTACTATACAAGGGGTTTCGGCACGAGTAAATGCTATAATTGTTCCCGACAAATACCTTAAATATTATTTTATTTTTATTAGTAGGTAGAGATTTTATTAACCAGGAGCACGTAGTTATGGGTAAGCGTGATGACCGATTACTTTTATACAGTTTGTCTCCCGTTAGCTTATCTGTGAATTTGATTGAAGTTTTTCAAATAGATTTGACAGAAGCGGACTGGATTACCGCCGCTCAATTGCAAGATGTACAGGTCTGTAGAATTAGAAATATTCTTGCCAGTAAAATAAAGAATGGAGAAAACAAATTATACTTTGATCAATACGAGTTGAAGGGTAATAAGTTATACAGGAAATTAGGAAACGGAGTCAATGTATGGGTTGTTCCTCAAGCAGCACGTATGCAAATTTGTCGTATCTGCCATGATGATTCTGGACATCTCGGTATAAAAAAAGTACTACAAAGAATTCGAGAAAACTACTGGTTTGCAAAAATGAGAAAATTTGTCACAAAATATGTGAATGCATGCCTAAGTTGTATGTACTACAAACAGGCGTCTTCAAAACGAGAATGTAAACTAACGATAACCGCAGGTAAATACGAAAGAGATTGGGATAAATACGTAAAACAAGTGCAAAGTGCACTCAATACTAGCTTTAATAAAGGCATTAATTCGACCCCTATGAAAGCGCTAATTGGCTAGAATTCAAAACACGCATCTGAGGCAAGAGTTTTGAATGAAGTTCAAGATAAAATAGATAGGTTAGATCTTGAGGAGCTAATATGTGAGATTTCAGACCATATAACAAAAGACCAGAAAAAACAAAAACGTTACGACAAAATAAGACGAGATGCCACCAAATATGGCGAAAGAGAGTTAGTACGGGTATTAATAACGAGTATACCAACTACTGGTGGTAGTCATAAACTTCATCCCAAATACAAAGGTCCTTTTCACATCACAAAGGTATTATTCAATAATAGATACGAAGTTGAAGATCTGCGGGAGGGATTTAAACGTAAGAGAACTGTTGTAGCCGCAGATCATGTGAAAAAATGGATAAGTATACAGAGCGAAGAGGATTAGTAGCAACGTACCTATAAGCGAACGTCGCTACAGTGTTTTTTATAATTGGCAACGTGCCTATAAGCGAACGTCGCTACAGTGTTTTTTATTGGCAACGTGCCTATAAGCGAACGTCGCTACATTGTTTTTTATAATTGGCAACGTGCCTAAGTAATTGTGCAGCAAGAGTTCAAGCTCATTTTCGCGATTTTAACATGGTAATCTCCATAAGAAAATCTAAGGTCCGAAATCTCCGAAATTGGTTCATTTTGGAGTGGGGGTAAAACTCAATCTACGCATGCGCTACGTTGATGGATAGGTGACGTCATAGGGGTAACGAATAAAATAATTAAAAAATTCCAACTACCCCCGTTCATCCCCCACGCATCATCCCTCCCACTAAAAGTTGACCAATCATATCAAACGACGTCTCGTTAAAAAGGCCTTAACGTCTATTGTATTTGAAAAATAATAGAAAAATTCTATGTCTCAAAAGGCCTTAACGGACAACTCCCCAAATTCCCTCATGACCTATTGGACCATGTGACCCCATTGGACCACCTCTCATGTCCCATTGGACCACCTCTCATGTTCCATTGGACCACCCCTCATGACCCATTGGACCACCTCTCATGTTCCATTGAACCACCCAAAATTCACTTGTGACCCCATAGGACCACCCAAATATTGACCCCGAAATTACTGTTTAGGACCCTCAAATTTTGATACCTCATCAGCGTGAATCACCAACTTTTTTTAATGTTCACCCAAATATTGTCCCAAAATTACTGTTTAGGACCCTCAAATTTCAATACCTCATCAGCCGGGCGCGAACCATCAACCTCCGCGTCTGTAACAATTCGTCTAACGCATATAGCTATTAGTACTCATAAGTGTTAGATGCAAGGAGAGGTTTAATCGATGCAGTTGAAAGTCATACGTATTATGTATACAATTATTATTGAGGTCATTAGATAGTTCATTAATATATTATTTATCTAGTTTTTATCTACATATTAGTATCTCTCTTTGTCTTAAAGATTGTAAAACAAATATTTTCATGGAAAAGTTGATGAATATACAGAATGTTCAAAACGACGTATCGTTTGAAATACCGTTCAGTATAACATTCTCTTATCGGAGCGCAAAAAACGTGTTATTATTGTAGACAAGCAGGTGTTTTATTAAAAACCAATTTCATAACATTTTTTTAATAAATCTTTATATGTTAAATAAAAAATATAATAATGGTTAGTGCCCTTCTTCAACACTCAGTGGTGAATCATTATATTTTGGTATAATAAAATGTATTTTATTTTCAAAATGTATAATATTTTGCTATAACCATCCTGTTAAAGTTGAAAGTCTTATACAATAGTGCATGCAATTATTATTGAGGTCATTAGATAGTTTCTCTTGAAGGTAATTATTAAAATTTTAAAAAAATTCAATTTGTATTTGAGCTTAGGATTTTCTTATGAAATTCAATCGTTTCTTGTTTTTTGATCTAATCATCAACCTTTAATAAACAACAGGTAAGACATTTATTTTAATTTTACTTGGAATTAAAATTAGTAATATATTATTATACCGTTTTATCAAGAACAAACAGAATTTGAAATGATTTAATCTATTATTATTTTTTAGTAAAAATGGATCTTAAAGCAATAAATTTTTCATCACTTCTAGAAAAAAACCCGAAACCAACCATAAAATTAATAGATTTTAAATTGGGTGAACCTGAGAAAATAATTTCAGGAAAATTGGTACAGAGTAAATTTGGGGAAACGGTGCTGCTGGAACTGGAGAAAGAAATAACGTTTCTTCCACAGAGGGTAACAAATACGTATAAACCTTATATAAAATATTTTGAAGAAGGGAAGTACTCATTAATATTTAAAGGAGCGGTGGACATTGGAAAACCGAATCCAGCGGCATCTTTTGAAATTGTTGAAATCTAATTGGTGAGTTATATTTTTATAAATAGTTATGATATCATGGGTAAATATCACAGTATTTAAAATTGATGAATCTATTAAGTTAATTAGAGCGAACTCTGCTGAAAACAAATCAATAAAATTAATTAATGAACATAATTATATTAAACAGATTTTATTTACATCAAACATGTATTTGTTTAATAGCTAAGTTACATGAATGACATCTTGACTGTGATGTAGGTGGTTCATCGATGTGAGTTTGCCAGTCTGGACGATTGTAATGTATAAAACAAGGCAGTTGGATTTGTAAATCAAAATTGTCTCGATATGCTCTTGGTAATTTATACCATGCATATAATAACTCAAGTGGTTGCGCCTTGTGAATTAAATAATCCACTGGAAACTTCTCAAGTTCTTCTTCATTAAACTGATATAATTGTCGCTTGTATAGCCAATGATCCTTCATTGGACAAATACAATTTTCTAAATGATAATGCTGTTGGATATTCATCTTTTTATTTGTAAAAAAATGTATTCACTTTTGAAGTTATCAATATACTGTTTAGATTCATTGATTTTTCAACGTTTATATTTTTGATTTTGGAGTGGGGTGATAGAATTTTTCCTTGAGAGCATGATGTAATTTCAGAAATAAATGAGATTTTTTTTCAGATATATTACGACTAGAAAATATCTTTGAATTATTCTAATAGCGATAGTAGTAGAATCATAAAAATGGTTCATATGAATTTTTATCAAGATAATGACATATTTTTGGGAGAACGTCAATTATCTCTGAATACATATAAAACAAAATACGTAAAGGTCGGTTTATCACCTTATTTAAATTATGATCCATGTGTCGGGATATTTGGAACCAAAAATACTCATTTTATATTCAGTCCGCAAGAATGGAACATTTTTTTATCATGTAGAAATGATATTGACGACTTTTTATTTAGATCAACAAACAACAAGAATATGGAACCGTTAGATATGGGTAAATTTGATTTGATATTTAAACGATTATCATTCGGGAATGTGGTGAAAATTTATAGGGGTGATTCTTGTATTTATCTAAGAGCTGATACTACTTCAATGTTATGGAAAATGTTACCACTCATTGAAAATAGATTAACAGTTAACAGCTAGTTCATTGAAAATTTTACAAATGGGAATAAAAGATTCCACCAATCCAGTAACTACAGCTTTGAATATAATTGAACCCTTAAAACATTTAAATAACGAGACATACGCTATCGCATTAGAAATAATATATAGATATCCTCAGTTACTTAAAGAGGAAGATTTACAGCTATGAAGAATAATAGACAGCATCCAATAGAAGCAAAGAAAACTATTCACTTTGATGAAACAAGAAACAAAATTCATTTATTAATAACTTGGAAATATGCATATCAACAAGCGAGACAAGGATCATCATGGATCATTGCAGCATGTGACCGACTACGGTTTATGCAACGAATTATTAAAATTTCCCAAATTATAGATCCAATATTGGATATAAAACATAGATGTAAGGTTTATGATAAAATGTGTAAATAAATTGTCAATCAGTTTATATAATTTTATTAAAACATTAAAAACAATTAAACAATGCTATTTTTATTTATCCATGATTTAGAATCCATCCCAAGCCATTTTACTAATAACCGATCACCTTTTCGTTTCAAGACCCTCTCTATTAGAAACACATCAGGATATTTAACTTTTTGCAATTCCTCCCTGTAAAATCCTCCTTGTATTTCTTCGTTCTTATCATCTTCTAATACAAGTTGTTGGATTGGTTAGTTTCACTTTCTTTATTTTGAAAACTTCGGCAGTCCAATTTGGAGTATATCCCTTCTTAAAGACATGTCGATACTTGCTAATTCGAACAAAATCTCCTTTTTTAAAATTTGATGATCTTGGATCAATAGTTTTTAGGTGATTATATGCAGTAATAGACTTTGCATTTTTATCATTTATTTCACTGGGAATGGCACCTGTAGTGGAATGTCTTGTATTATTATATTTTGCTATAATATTAGGTAGAATCGTCAACCATTTGTAGGATCCTTGCATGCTAAACTGTTTCCATAGCATAGTTTTTAGAGTACGAATTACTCGTTCTGCTATACTTGCTTTTAAATTGGAGAAGGTACTGTAATGGTTAATACCATACTTTTTCATGAGCTCTTGAAAATTCCTATTATAAAATTCAGTTCCGTTGTCGGTTTGAAGATTTTTAGGTGGAACGTTCATTTGGTCCAAGATATGCTTCATAGCTAATGTGATCCTGAACAGAATGAATTCTTTTCAACTATAATCATATCACTTTTTCAAATATTATTTTTTTATTATGAAAACTGAAATTTAATGTTTTTTTCATTTATTTATAAAAACAATAAGTTACATATCCTTTATTGTTTATGTTAACTTCACTTTGGGTTTAATAAATAATTTTTAAAATCTTTTATTTTCACTCCTTTATCACCTAAGTCTGTTTAACCATATATATAACTGTTCTTTAATAATCTTGAAACGAAAAAAAACTCGTTTCATGCTTCTTTTATTTGTTTTTAAAACAGTTACTAATCATGTTTTTTTCTTACCTTCACTGTATAGAGAAAAATAAGTTATAATTAGTTGGAATAGTTCATTTAAAATTATTTAAAAAAAGATAAATCAAAAGTTTATTAATTTATTGATTTATCAAAGTGTAATTGATGACTGATAACCTCGAGACATTTATTTACGATACAACTTTCTCACATAAGTGCAGTTATGATATATAATTTTAATTTTACTTTATTATAAGAATTACCAATTATTACTGTTTATGACTTTTCAACATTAAGTTTCTCTTTAAAAGAGGTTCACATACATGAACAAGTTTATTTAACAGTTAATCTTGAAATTTCTCGTCTGACCTTATTGAAAGTTGTTTTGTACTGATTCAAGTGAATATATATAAACTCAAAGTATTTTTCATTCTCCAGTTTATTTATAAATTCACGCTATTAATGTTTATGATTTTATGTGAAAAAGAAGAATTTTATGTAAAGAGATTCTATAGTGGGTAAGTATTTTTATGATAATTTAGGATAGATGGTTACTTCATTTAAAAGATCGTTTTAAAACCTCTTCAATATGAATTAAACTGTTACTAAACATTAAGTTATAGGTATAATTGTTTAAACTTTGAAATATTATTCATTAACTAATTATCAATTTTCATAGTGTTAGGTTAGGATCATAATTTAAAAAGCCAATTATTTGTAATAACGGTAGCTGGAACGTTAAAATAAAAATATTATGATTTAATTAAAAAATCATGAAAAACTTTTAATTTTCGCTTCAATATAAAAGCTGTTTAAATGAATTGTTGAGAGTGGTGTGATTTTCATAATTCTTATGTTTAAAAGTGAAAAAAGGTATTCCTATAACTATGGTAACTAAGAAACTATCAATATGGTATATAGGTATCTTTAAATTAATAGAAAATACAATTTTTAATTTAAATTTTATTTATAGCTTCATTTTAATGAATATTTTAACACATTTCATTTTATAAATTTTCAGAAAAGTGTTCAACCGTAGACTCATTCTTCATTTTTCTTATCTTCAATGGGTTTTTCATTGAAATCCACCTTTTCTATATTTGAAATCATATGTTATTAAAAAAAAAATTAAGTGTAATTTTCATTTGAGCAAACCCAAATGTTATGATAGTTCTCCTGAATAAATTCTAATGCTTCATAAGGTTGAATGCAAAATAGCTACAACCACGACTACACACAGAGTTGTTAAAATAATAAAGATATTTTTAACAATTTTTGTATGAAAAGTTCTACGTTAACTTAACTGAAAAGTTTTCAACATCATATCTGTTTTTTATATGGTGATATATATCGGTTCTATTCATAAACTTTCCGCATTTCTCACAAAGTAGCTGTTTCCGATCATAATAAAATTGTTACTTTTTGAAATCTTCATAACTCAACCATGAATATATGTTAAATGGAATCCATTCTTCACTATTTTCTCTACCAATAATATAACATTTTTTACAAAGTTCATGAGTAGTGAAAGGGTGTTCTTTAGAACAGCGCTTACAATTTTTCATCATGACTGTGGAATGGTTAGATGTAGAATGATTTATATGAGTCTTAACAATAGTTTTAAATATTTCAACTAATTTTGAAATGAATTATCAATTATACAACCACTTTTCTATTTTATTGACTGTTTGACTCATGTTTAATTAAAAAGAACAGCCTTTTTTTCATAGTTTAAATGGTTTTCACACTCATTTTTTCACATTAGTTTTATATTACCCTTTAATATTTTTACAAAATTAATATCTAACATAATATTTTGAGGTTATGAAAAACCGTTTAGTTTTCCGTCCGTCTAAAATAATACTTTTTATCCAACAAATCATTTTTGTTTCAGTACTTTAAAGCGTACACAATTGTTTCCAGCTGCTAGTTTTTAAAAAATTTATTCTTAAGTAAGTTCTCATTTTCATATTTGAGGTTATGAAAAACCGTTCAGTTTTCCGTCCGTCTAAAAGTATATTTTATACCTAACAAATCATTATCTTTTCATTCTGTTTCAGAACATTGAGAAGCATTCAGAATTGTCCTCAGCTCCTATTGATTTTAGAAGATTTTTATCAATTTTAAAGTAAGTTATCAATCACTTCGCATAATATTCAAGGTTATATATTTAGAAAAAATAATTAGCTGTTAAGTTTTTTATCCATCTAAAAAAGTACTTTCTATTTATTAATAATTATTTTTTTTCATTCCGTTTCAGAACTTTGAAGCGTTCAGAATTATCCTCAGCTCCTATTAATTTGGATTTATATTAATTTTAAAGTGAGTTATTAATTATAACCATTTTTCTCTAACATAATATTTGAGGTTATGTTTTATGTTTATCACACCTTTTATTAATTATTTTTTTTTTTCATTTTTTTTTCAGGAACTTTAAGAATCATCCGCTCTTTCTATTTGTTTGGAAAAATTAATTTAAAAGTAAGTTATCAATTATTTTCATTTTTCTCAAACATAATATTTGAGGTTATGTATTCAAAAATAATTAAACGTTTAGTTTTACATCTGTCTAAAAGTATTCTTTATAATAATAATTTTTTTCCAGAATGGCTCAGTTTACTGATTTAGTTAAATACATTGCTGCGTTGTTGGGATTGGTGACCCCAAATAATGATGAAAAAATACGAAAAGGACTCGATGAATGTCAAAAGGGGATTACAAGAGTTCGAAATGCAATGAGGACTGCAAAGACTATAGGACAGAAACAGCATTTGGAGGCCTGCTTGAGAAATATAAAATCAATGAGACAACAGTTTAAAGCGGCTCAGAAGAAGGGGGCAGGTCTTTCCCCGAGAAAAGCGTCTCCTTCAGATAAAGTAAAATGGGTAGATAGCGAGTCTACGTTCAACTCGCGAATCAAAACGGGGGTGATTTCAAACTTGAAACATAAAGATCCAAAATTATTTCTCATTGACGCTAAATCTACATTTAAAAATAAGATTCGGGAAGCTCTCAAGCAGGATGCTGCAGTTAAGGTTAATGCCATATTTTGCGGAGAGTTCACAGTAGTAAAGGGAGATAGTGTACAGACTGAGTACAAGTACTTTACTACATCGAACTCACCAATTCATAGAGACACTAACTTAGACGAGTGGTTTAATATAAAGGTAATAGATCCCATTATGAATGAATTAGAAGAGTTCCAGGAACGTGACTCAGGCTGGGCTCTTAAGAAAGTTATGAATTTGGGGCTTAACATTAACAAGTACACCCCTCAGCTTGGTTCCTCATTCATTGAACTACCTCCACAAATTGCGAAGAAACATGCTTGTATTAACGTCAAAAATAATGATGACGCATGCTTTGCATGGGCTGTTACTTCTGCGCTGTATCCTTGTGAAAAAAATTGTGAAAGAATATCATCATACCCTCACTTCTCATCGGTGTTAAAACTAAAAGGGATACAGTGGCCTATGACAATGAAGCAGATCCCCAACTTTGAGAAACAGAATGATGTGTCAGTTAATGTTTATATCTTGGAAAGGAAAAAAAAGTCTTTTGAAACCTTACCAACGTATTTAACAAGAAATAAAAAGGACAAACATGTTAATTTGTTGATGGTGCAGGATAAATATTATGAGGATGGAGAGGATGAGGGAGATGCGGCAGTAATGTATCACTTTGTATGGATAAAGAGCATGTCGAGACTCTTATCTAAACAACTAAGCAAAGAGCATGGACAAAAATTCTTCTGCGACCGCTGCCTTCACTACTTCAGATCGAAGGATAAGATGGAAAAGCATATCGAGGACTGTATCAAAATGAATGAGACTGCTATTAGGATGCCTGAGCCAGGGAAGAACATTCTAAAATTTAAAAATTTCAAAAATAAAGAAAAAGCACCCTTTATTGTCTATGCAGACTTGGAATCTATGCTTAAACCGTTGAATGATCCTAAGAAGCCGCAACACCACGTTCCAGCTGCTGTTGGTTATTATCTCAAATGCAGCTATGATGATACTCTATCTTTCTATCGATCCTATCGAGGGCAGGACTGTATGACTTGGTTTGCAGATGAGATGGGCAGTCTTGCTGAGGATATGGCTTCTGTGTTTTGGTGTCCGTACAATATAGATATGACCTGGTTGCAGGAAGTTGAGCACCGAAGAGCTACACACTGCCACATATGTCAACAGGTATTTACCGATGAAGATAAAAAGGTTCGTGATCACAACCATTTAATCCCCAACAACAACTATCGTGGAGCAGCTCATGAATCATGCAATATCAACTATAAGGATAGTCATGTGGTGCCGGTGGTATTTCATAATTTATCAGGTTTTGACGCCCACTTTTTAATCTTTGACATTGCCACCCGGATCAGTGGAACGATAGACTTGCTTCCTTTAACAAAGGAGAAGTATATTTCATTCACTAAACACATCGATGACTATCCAGTTCAATTTAGGTTCATCGATTCCTTCAGATTTATGGCATCTAGTCTTGATAAATTATCTTCTTATCTAACCGAATTTCCAAATTTAAGATCTCAGTTCTCAGAGTTACCTGAAGATCATTTTAATATGTTGACGAAAAAGGGTGTGATGCCCTATGATTATATCGACTCTTTCGAACGATTCAATGAAATATCACTACCTACACAGGATAAATTTTTCAATAAACTAGAAAATAAGCCTTGCCCCCGCCGTCTCTACCATCGTGCTCACCAAGTATGGACTACCTTCAACTGTAATTCATTAGGTGATTACGTAGACCTGTATATGAAGACAGATATTCTCCTTCTTGCGGATGTATTTGAGATGTTTCGCAGTAGCACCCTTAAATCACATGGTCTCGATCCTGCCCACTATTTTACATTACCTGGTTACACTTGGGACGCTATGTTGAAACATACCGGTATTGAATTGGAGCTTTTAACGGAACTGGATATGTTTCTCTTCGTTGAACGTGGTATTCGCGGCGGTCTTAGTCAAGTTTGCAGTAAGAGAAGAGCTAAAAGTAACAACCATTATGTAAACAACTATGATCCATCAAAGCCAACGACATTTTTGATGTATTTTGACATAAATAATCAGGTTTGTTACTCCTCCTCCTCCTCTGATAATAAGTCATAAATTTATTATGTTCTTTTGTTTTAGTATGGTTGGGCAATGTCTCAATATCTTCCCTATGGTGGTTTTGAATGGTGTGATACTAACATTGACGTCACTACAGTACCTGATGATGCAGATGATGGGTATATGTTAGAAGTAGACTTGGAATATCCTCAACACTTACATGATCGTCATAAAGATATTCCATTCTGTTCTCTTCACATCAATCCTAAGACAATGAGACCCCCGAAGGATGCAAAAGAGTTGACTAAGTTAATGGCTACACTCTATGATAAAAATAAGTATGTTATCCATTACCGAACGCTGAAGCAGGCACTTGCGCATGGGTTGGTGTTGAAAACAATCCATAGAGTTCTTAAATTTAAGCAGTCACCGTGGTTGAAGTCTTATATAGATCTAAACACAGAGTTAAGAACAAAGGCTACAAATGAATTTGAAAAAAATTTATTCAAATTAATGAACAATGCGGTGTTTGGTGAGTTCTGAAATATAACATAGATAAAAAAAATACTAATTTATTTTTTTTGTTACAGGTAAAACGATGGAAAACGTGAGAAAGAGGGTGAATATTCGTTTGTTGACTGAGTGGAACGGAAGGTATGGCGCGGAGGCCTACATTGCCAAGCCAGAGTTTAAGAACAGCACAATTTTTAGTGAAAAGCCTGATCTTGTTGCAGTAGAATTGCGAAAGCTTCAGATTTGGTTAAACAAGCCAATATATGTGGGACAAACAATCTTAGATCTTGCTAAAACTACAATTTATGATTTTCACTATGGATATATGATTGATGCTTTTCCCAGCTGCTCAGTCCTGTATACGGACACAGACTCTCTGATTTATGAGCTTCATCAAGACCCATATGAAATTATAAAGCGTGACTGTCACCAACGCTTTGATACAAGCGACTATGCTCATGAAAATATATATGACATTCCTTTGGTAAATAAGAAAGTCTTGGGAATGATGAAGGATGAAAATAACGGTGTCCCAATGACTGAGTACGTGGGCCTTCGTTCGAAACTCTACTCAACCAGAATATTAGTAACTGATGATAATATTAGTAAGAAAAGAAAAAGGTTAATTCATGAAGGGTATGATGAAGATGAAATAGATTCCGAACTTCAGAACCTAGGTGTAACAAAAAAAGCCAAGGGAGTAAAGTCATCTGTTGTAAAAACTATAATAACGCACGAAGATTACGAAGAATGTCTCAATACCTGGAAACAAAAAACTGTCGTTCAAAATCTAATTCGATCTGAAAAACATCAGGTGTACTCCACTATCCAACATAAGGTTGCCCTCAGCCCAGAGGATGATAAACGTTACCTAATTTCTGGGTCAGATGAAACGTTACCATGGGGACATTATTCCATTCCACCTACGGAGGATGAAACGTTACCATAGAAACAAAATTCCATTCCATCAACTTCATCTGGATGAACCAGCAGATATTTTTTAATCTTTTTTTTTTTTTTTGTTAACTAAATAATATAATTTTACTATAATAGGGTTAGTAAAGTAAATTTAAAGGATTGGTTAGGTGATTAGTAATCAAAAGAGCCATTAAAAGGTCTTATGAAAGAGGAAAAAAAAAACTAAATGAAACAATGAACCGTTTCTATTAGCTTAAAGACTAGTGTTGTTTGGAAAAAAGAGCCAAAAAAAATAAGAGATAATCACTTCTAAGTGGTTTAGTAGGCCTATAGGGGATGTATTTGCCACTTTAAATATTAAATACAACGCGCCATGGTTCTATCTCCTTATATCAATTATATATAAGATGGTGTGGAAATGAACCGAATTATTTCAACTATTTGTTTTTCAACTAATATATGAAAATGTTTTTTTTTTTAGATTGCGGATTACCATGAAAAGATAACGCGCTGATATCCTACCCTCTAAGCGGTGTTCATAATCAAGGAAATTCACATGAAGATTGAAATTTTGAAAAATCCCATTAAAAATATTTTCATTCGGCATATAATCAATGTGTCATTGGTCAGGCTTGTTTCCTATAGATAATGTATTATATTCCTATAGGGTGGTTATAGAAGAAGACATCAACCATTATTATATTTAAAAAATATTGTTGTTTTTTTAAATACCCTACAACAATAGTGGAATCACGTTTAGCTTTAATGAAAGAATCATAATATACTTAACGGATAAAAAAAAACAATACTACGTTTTAAACATTATACATATTATATTCATCAAGTTTTCCATGAAGATATTTGTTTTACAATCTTTAAGACAAATAGAGATGCTAATATTATTCATGTCTATAAAAACTAGATGAATGATATATTAATAAACTATCTAATGACCTCAATAATAATTGCATACATAATTCGTAAGACTTTCAATTACATCGATTAACTCTGATAGATTTAACAGGATGGATATAGTAAAATATCATAAAATATATTAAAATATAATACATTTGTTTTAAAAAAAAATGGTGATTCACCACTGAGTGTAGAAGAAGGGCACTAACCATTATTATATTTTCTATTTGACATATAAAGATTTATTAAAAAAATATTATGAAATTGGTTTTTATTAAAACACCTTGTCTATAATAATAACACGTGTTTTCATGCACTATTGCGTAGGACTCTCAACTACATTAGTAAAAATTATCTAATGACCTTCAAATGCATCGATTAACTCTGAAAGATTTAACAGGATGGTTAAAGCAAAATATTATACACTTTGAAAATATAAAACATTTAGTCTAATCAAAATATAATGATTCATCACTGAGTGTAGAATAAAGGAACTAACCATTAATATATTTTTCATTTGATATAATAAGATTTATTAAAAAAAATATTATGAAATTGGTTTTTATTTAAACACCTTGTTTAAAACAATAACACGTGTTTTCATGCACTATTGCGTAGGACTCTCAACTGCATTAGTATAAATTATCTAATGACTTTCAAATGCATCGATTAACTCTGAAAGATTTAACAGGATGGTTAAAGCAAAATATCATACATTTTGAAAATAAAATACATTTTATTATACCAAAATATAATGATTCATCACTGAGTGTAGAATAAAGGAACTAACCATTATTATATTTTTTATTTAACATATAAAGATTTATTAAAAAAAAATATTATGAAATTGGTTTTTATTTAAACACCTTGTTTAAAACCTCTCCTTACATCAACACTTATGAGTATTAATAGCTATATGCGTTAGACGAATTGTTACAGACGCGAAGGTTGATGGTTCGCTTTAATGAGGTATTGAAATTTGAGGGTCCTAAACAGAAATTTTAGGATCAATATTTGGGTGGACATACGAAAAAGTTGCTGGTTCGCGCTGATGAGGTATTGAAATTTGAGGGTAATTTTAGGATCAATATTTGGGTGGTCCTATGTGTCCTCAATAATAATTGTATACATAATACGTATGACTTTCAACTGCATCGATTAAACCTCTCCTTGCATCTAACACTTATGAGTACTAATAGCTATATGCGTTAGACGAATTGTTACAGACGCGGAGGTTGATGGTTCGCGCCCGGCTGATGAGGTATTGAAATTTGAGGGTCCTAAACAGTAATTTTAGGATCAATATTTGGGTGAACATTAAAAAAAGTTGGTGATTCACGCTGATGAGGTATCAAAATTTGAGGGTCCTAAACAGTAATTTCGGGGTCAATATTTGGGTGGTCCTATGGGGTCATGAGAGGTGGTCCAATGGGACATGAGAGGTGGTCCAATGGGGTCACATGGTCCAATAGGTCATGAGGGAATTTGGGGAGTTGTCCGTTAAGGCCTTTTGAGACATAGAATTTTTCTATTATTTTTCAAATACAATAGACGTTAAGGCCTTTTTAACGAGACGTCGTTTGCTATGATTGGTCAACTTTTAGTGGGAGGGATGATGCGTGGGGGATGAACGGGGGTAGTTGGAATTTTTTAATTATTTTATTCGTTACCCCTATGACGTCACCTATCCATCAACGTAGCGCATGCGTAGATTGAGTTTTACCCCCACTCCAAAATGAACCAATTTCGGAGATTTCGGACCTTAGATTTTCTTATGGAGATTACCATGTTAAAATCGCGAAAATGAGCTTGAACTCTTGCTGCACAATTACTTGCCTATAAGCGAACGTCGCTACAGTGTTTTTTATTGGCAACGTGCCTATAAGCGAACGTCGCTACAGTGTTTTTTATAATTGGCAACGTGCCTATAAGCGAACGTCGCTACAGTGTTTTTTATTGGCAACGTGCCCATAAGCGAACGTCGCTACATTGTTTTTTATAATTGGCAACGTGCCTATAAGCGAACGTCGCTACAGTGTTTTTTATTGGCAACGTGCCTATAAGCAAAAGTCGCTACTGTGTTTTTTTTTTGGCAACGTGCCCATAAGCAAAAGTCGCTACTGTGTTTTTTATAATTGGCAACGTGCCTATAAGCGAACGTCGCTACAGTGTTTTTTATTGGCAACGTGCCTATAAGCGAACGTCGCTACAGTGTTTTTTATTGGCAACGTGCCCATAAGCGAACGTCGCTACATTGTTTTTTATAATTGGCAACGTGCCTATAAGCGAACGTCGCTACAGTGTTTTTTATTGGCAACGTGCCTATAAGCAAAAGTCGCTTCTGTGTTTTTTTTTGGCAACGTGCCCATAAGCGAAAGTCGCTACTGTGTTTTTTTTTGCAACGTGCCTATAAGCGAAAGTCGCTACTGTGTTTTTTTTGGCAACGTGCCCATAAGCAAAAGTCGCTACTGTGTTTTTTATAATTGGCAACGTGCCTATAAGCGAACGTCGCTACAGTGTTTTTTATTGGCAACGTGCCTATAAGCGAACGTCGCTACAGTGTTTTTTATTGGCAACGTGCCCATAAGCGAACGTCGCTACATTGTTTTTTATAATTGGCAACGTGCCTATAAGCGAACGTCGCTACAGTGTTTTTTATTGGCAACGTGCCTATAAGCAAAAGTCGCTTCTGTGTTTTTTTTTGGCAACGTGCCCATAAGCGAAAGTCGCTACTGTGTTTTTTTTTGCAACGTGCCTATAAGCGAAAGTCGCTACTGTGTTTTTTTTGGCAACGTGCCTATAAGAGTACTTCGCTAATGTGTTTTTTTTTGGCAACGTTGTCTTTGTATTTTTATTTAGCAAATATAATGCCTGTAAATAACGAACAGACACTTCAGTGTCATGATTATTTTTTTGTTGTTGTTCTCAAACTGCTCTAACGATGTAATGTTGAATTTATGTTAAGTTAGATATAATATAGGGTCTGAGGACAGACGAAATTGTCAGGAAGGCCGAGTGTTATATTCTATTTTCTTGTGTATTATTATCATTATTAGCTAATGCATAAGTTGTTTTGATTCACGATATTTTAAAAATCTTTTTAGTTTCTTGGTTAGTATAATATATATTTAGGGTCTGAGGACAGACCAAATGATCAGGATGGCCGAGTGTTAGGTATATTTTATTTTGAGAAACGTATCTATTATACAAGACTGAGATGGAATATAATTTCGAACACTTACGGTGTTAGTTATCCGGTCTTTATCACCGTCCTCATAGAATATAATATACGACCGAGGTGAAGAGTGAAGAGGGCTGTTTGGGATTTGGATAGTTAGAATCTTAAAAATGTTTAGTCTAGAAATAACCATAATACTGAATCGAGTAAAATAGTAAAATTTAGAGACAGTGTCACGGAGTTTTATTAATCATTATAATATTGTACCCAACTATAATAGAATCTTATACTAATCTTACAAGTTTTTAGTGAAATTTAATGCTGTAAATAATGATTACGAAATTAAATCGGAGTATGTTTCAAATAAGGTTTTAGGGATTTCTTGGTGTTCAACGTCTGACGAATTCGCTATTTCTATACCACAAAAAATTAACGCAAGCGTAACAAAACGCAATGTTTTGTCGGTGATTGCGCAAGTTTATGATCCGTTAGGATTGGTGCCCCCTATAGTTGTAGTTGCAAAATTGATTATGCAAAGAATGTGGTTGTTAAAATTAGATTGGGATGATGAGTTGAGTGAGGAATTAAAAGTGGAATGGGATAGTTTTCTTAAAAGTATTATGGGACTTTCTCAATTACAGATACCACGCTGGTTGTTTTTTGATAAAACTTAGTTAATAAATAAGGTGGTTGAAACTTACAAACATAATTTTAGGGTAAATAGCGTTAATTTGTGGACAGATTCTCAAATCGTGTTGTGTTGGCTGAAGTCGCACCCCTCGAGGTGGAATATTTTTGTAGCCAACAGAATAGCGCTAATTCAAAAGTTGACTGCTTCTTTTAAGTGGCGGTATATAAGATCGGCGGATAATCCAGCTGATTGCCTTTCACCGGGGCTTGATCTAAGGACTTAATAAACAATTTGCTATGGTGGGAAGGTCCCAAGGATTTAAAAAATATTGCATTTAATTTTGATAGTTTTATGGGTAATGACACGTTACAGGAACTCCCTGAACAAAGGAAACGAGTTTTGTTAATTAATGATAATATTGATTTTGATACTTATTTAAAAAAATTTTCATGTTTTACAAAGCTAAAAAGAGTTTTAGCATACTGTTCACGGTTTATCAATATATAATACTAGAACTAAAACAAATAAACTGTTGGGTTGCTTATCGGTGTATGAACTGGATAAGGCTTTGGTAATAGTTATTAAGTATTTACAAAATCAGCATTTTTCTACGGAAATTGCACAGATTAAGAAAAATCAACCTATTAAGAGCAGAGTTATTTTGTCATTGAATCCCTTTGTGGATGAGTCAGGTATATTACGAGTAGGAGGTAGGATATCGAATGCAAATATTAAGTATTCACAGAAGCATCCTACATTGTTACCATCAAAAAATTATGTAGCTTCGCTTATGATGAGACATGAGCATTTAAAACTTTACCACAGTGGCGCTCAAACGGTGTTGTCTAATTTTCGATCAACCTATTGGCCGCTCAATGGGTTACGTAAAATAAAAAGAATTATTAAGAATTGTGTAACATGTGCAAGGTTTAGTGTACGCTCGCCACAACAAATAATGGCTGATTTACCCAAAGATAGACTGTCGGCTACTCGAGCTTTTGAGAATGTAGGAATTGATTTTGGGGGTCCATTCTTTATTAAAAATTCAAGGGCAAGGCGGGCATCATGTACAAAGGCATATTGTAGTTTTTATTTGCATGGTTACTAAATTTATTCATTTAGAGTTAGTGACAAGTTTATCATGTGAAGCATTCTTGTTAACATTTAAGCGTTTTATTGCACGAAGAGGTAACCCAAAAATAATTTATAGCGATAACGCGACAAATTTCTTAGGCGCTAGAAATCAGTTACACGAGCTATATGTATTCTTTAAAAATAAAGGAAATGAAAATAATATTGTGGATTTTTTTGTAAATAAGGGTACACAATGGAAATTTATTCCACCTCGATCGCCACATTGGGGGGGAATTTGGGAAGCGGCGGTTAAAAGCGCAAAATTTCATATCCTACGAGTGGTTGGGGAAACCAAACTCACATTCGAGGAATTTAGTACAGTGTTGGCACAAATTGAGGCGATACTAAACTCACGGCCCCTGTGTCCACTCTCAAATGATCTTGGAGATTTGTTGTGCTTAACTCCTGGGCATTTTTTAATAGGGGATAGTCTGGATGCGTATTTAGAAAAGGATACAACTACTGTTCCGGAAAACCGGCTTTCAATATGGCAAAAATGCACAAAAATCCAACAACATTTTTGGAAACGGTGGTCGGTGGAGTATTTAAATCAGTTACAAAACCGACCAAAACGGCTAAGAACTACGGAAAATTTAAAATTAGATCAACTTGTATTGTTAAAGGAGGATAATATTCCTCCTCTAAGATGGCCTTTAGGTAGAATAATTGAAATTTTTCCGGGAGCTGATGGTAAGGTTAGGCTTATTAAAATAAAAACAAAGACTGGAATTTTCACCAGGCCTATTAGGAAGGTCTGCCCCTTACCTATTGAGAAATAAACGGTGCTGTAGATATTAGATATATTATTTAAATTGTTAAACTTAGGAACTTTATTATATTATAACGACACAGTATAGATATTATTGCTCGTATTATTGTTTATTAAGGAGTATTTTATAGTTCATTTTAGTAGGTAAGATTAATAAACCAGCTTAATGGTACTACGTCGAATGGGCTTGTATTTTCCATTTGACACGCTAAATAAGGTATTATCTTGTATTGTTAAAAAAATTGTATGTATGAAAGCGTAAGGGTCTTAATTGTGTTTAAATTTATTTTTTTCTCTAGAATTAGACCTGTTTATCACAAAGGGCTGGATATGAAAGGGTAGTTTATTTAACAGTTGTGTTTAAAATACTCAGTTATTTTTTCTTTTAAACTCTTAGGAAATTTATGATGATTTATTTGAAGCAGATGCTTCAAGGGGGAGTATGTTTAGGTTTCCTAGATATACCTATACATATTTAACCATTGTCTGGCTTTCTTAGAAAATATTGTATAGTCTAAGACACGTATCACCAACTTTCACTTTAGACTTGAATGGCTTTTTTGAGTGCATTGTCCATTTTCGAAATGAGAAACAGAGGTGAAAGTTTTTTGAATGAAAAATGGACACTCAATGGTTAAATCGGGATGACTTGCTTCTCAGCGGTCTAAGAGACAACATCAAATTCTTTTTTTTTTACGAGTAAGTGCTCTCGTCACGGCATTCATTTATTTTATTATTTCTGAGTTAAGAAATTAAAGGAAACCTACACATAACGGTATGTGTAGTTTAAGTTATTTATAAGTATCTTGTACATATTGTTTTGTTAGTCTTTATAAAGTCTACGTAAAATAAAGAACTATATACTAAACAAAATCAAGAATACTTTATTTCTGCTATAAGTCCTACAGTTTATACTACTGAGCAGTTCGAGTTGATATGTGGCATAATTAATTCGGTAATTTGGCACTACACTACACTATTTTCTGTATTTTCCAGGTATTGTACAAGTATTTGCTTCGAGAAAATCTTTATTTCTATTTCTATATGATTAAGAAATGTTTCAAGAGAAATTTTCTATATTTTCCACTGCATGTTCCATGTATTTTCAGGAGTATTTTCTAATGATACTAGTATTTTTAAGATTATTTTTTGAATTTTCAATGTATTTTCTCTAATTTGTACACTATTTTCTTCAGTGGTTTACCCCTCGGAGTGGAACTTCCTGACACACTATACAATCTCTTATCTAAATCATAAGTCACCTCCAGATATTCCTTTTCACTGAAATACACATATATTTTTCAAAATTGTATAAAACGAAGATGAACAATTTAACGAATTTTTAACCAGAATAAAAACTCAGGAAAGTGAAAATTTTATTGTACGATGGATACCGTGAAGATAACATATGCAACACTTCATTATTCTAAATTGATATCTACCGACAAAGTTTTCCGTTCGTATATTTTCATTTTCCAGTCCTAACACTAAATACCGATTAAATATTACATGGTTACTGATTTTTTTGATATTTTAGATTCTTTCCATAATCGGAAACGTCAGGAGAAAGAAGCTCGAGAAGAATAATGAGAACGTAGAAATAGAACTGACCTTGGCAAGGTCAAAAATTTACTTTCTTTATCAATAAAATAAGAAAAATTAAGTACTCACCTTTTCTTGGTCAACTTTCACTATATTTCAAGTTAAAAATAATTTTTTCTACTACCGTGAGTTTTAACCCACTTTCCCGCACGCATTTTAGTTTTGAAAGTGTCACTTTCCCGCACTAATGCGGGAAAGTAATAAATGCGTGCGGGAAAGTAAAATGAGTGCGGGAAAGTAAAATTATGCAAATTTTGACCTTATTACATAGTTTTTCACTTCGGAAGTTATAACTATTGTGACTACAGGTGAATAAATATTCACAAAATAATCCATAAAAAAAATATTTTTTAACTTTTTGTTGCATTTTTCAGTTTTAGGAAATATCTAACAGCAAATAACTCCACTGGACCGGCAATTTTAAGTAATTTACAGAATGCAAAAAATTGTGTTTCAATATTAATATTTATAATAATTAGTAGTTTTTAGTAAATGTGTAGATGTATGTTGAAATGAAATAATTTTTGAAAAATGGGTTGGTATACTTTTTTGCAGGTACCTATATACGGTCTTAGAAAAAATAATGTTCCTAACTCATGCGTAAAGTGTCTTTCCCGCACTTGACCGCTTGCCCGAACTCCGCTCTGCGTCGTTCGGGTCAACTGCAGTCGCGTGTGGGAAAGTATTACTTTCCGCACTTGTTAGGAAAATAACTAGACTCGACGAAATGCTAAAAGACAAGATAGTGTCTGGAATCCGATCAAATCAAGAGAGAAATTGTTAACAGAAGATAAACTAGACTTGACTAAAGACATAACAATCTGTAAAACTAGTGAACAAGCTTCCAAACAACTCGACAATAAAATAATAATTTAACATTTATTTCTCAGACTATAAGTTGTTGATAAAAAACAGTTGTTTGACTTTTAATAAGTTTTGTCAATTTAATTTGAATTTAATGAAAGTTGTTACTTTTTCACTGGAATTATTCCCTAAAAACACTGCAAGCCAACAAGTTAGAAGGTAAAAATAAAGCAGATAGAGTATTAGCGGTAAGAAATAAAGGTGTCAAAAATAAACAAAAAGAATATTTTGACTGCAAGAGATGTGGTACAAGAATGTCCAGCATTCAACAAGCCGTGTACTAAGTGCAATAGAAATGGTCATTTTGCCAATATGCGCCGCAGTAAGAAGAAACATCCCAAACAAAAAATTAGAGTGAATACTGTTGAAGAAAACAAATAGTTCTGAAGAAGAGGTGTACCTACATATCAACATTAAGTTTCGGAGAGAAGAAAAAGTGGACAAAGAAAATACAAGTTGGTAACGTGATATTTATTGCCAAACTAGATACAGGAGCACAATGCAACATGTTGCCGAGACACATAATTAACAAAACGAAGGCAAGTCTGAAACCCAGCCGAACAAAAAATTCAATGAGTTACACTGAAGATAAAATGTCTTTCTAGACGAAGCAGAGCTACTTTGTAAAATAAAAAATGAAGAAAATAATATTATATTCAAGGTAGTTGAAGAAAAGGTTACACCGATCCTAGTACTTGATACATGCCAAAATTTAAAACTTATTGCAAGGGTGAAAACACTGAAGGAAAATAAATGTGAAGATGACATCTTTGAAGGCTTAGGCAGTTATAGAAATTATGAGTATGATATTGACCTAATTGAGAACCCAAAACTTAAACAGTCAAGAAGAATTCCATATGCCATAAGAATAAGGTAAGGTACTTGATAGAATGGTGGAATTAGATGTCATAAGACCAGAAACAGAGCCTACCCCTGCTGTGAGTCCTATGGTGATTGTAAGACCAATGCAAAATAAGAATCTGTATAGACCCATCAGATGTGAACAAAAACATACCGAAAAGGCATTTCCCACTTACTACTATAGACGAAATTTTTGCTGATATAAAAGGTTCTAAATTCCTTGCACTGATAGATTGTACAAAAGGATTCTGACAAAATAAACTTTCAGAAGGAACACAAAAAATATCAACTTTTGCTACTCCATGGGGTAGATATTCTTGCAAGAGACTTCTGTTTGGAGTATCATCAGCACCTGAAATATTCCAAAAAATTTTAACAAAGCTCAGTAAATTTAAAATGTGAGATTATCAATCGATGACATTTTTATATATGCACAATGTAGAGAAGAAATACAAAAAAACCTTAATGAAAAATGAAATGAAAAAAATGAAATGAAATGAAAAAAACGCTAAAGATATCAGGTTTTAAACTTAATGAAAATAAATGTTTTTTTGAGTCGGAAATAATAAAATTTCTTGGTAACATTATTCCAGTTGACGTACTAGAAGCAGACACAGAAAAAGTAGGACCTATACAGGCAATAAAGACACCAATGAACAAAACAGAGCTACAGAGAGTAATAAGAATGATCACATACCTAAATAAATTTATTCCGAAAATGTCTGACATATCAAATCTACTGAGAGATTTGCTACACATAAATACAAGCCTTATATTGGAGATTCATCACGAAGAAGCTTTGAACAAAATAAAACAAGTTCTTCAAAGTTATCCAGTACTGAGACTATACGATGTAAACAAACCTGCAACATTTAATCTTGCACCATACGCTCCAAAAGTAATAATTGAAAAGGGCACAGGAATACCATTAGCAGACTTTCTTAGCCAAGAAATATGAACAAGAAAAGTGGCAATTACAGCTACAAAGAGGAAGATTCACATTGACAGTTACTACTTCAGACAATTATACAAGGATTTCTAGAGAAAGTCAGTGAACTTCCAACACTATTTCAACTTTAAAGAAGAATTGAGCTATCTGAAAGGAATAATTTTCAAAGGGATAATATGCTTATTCATTGAGTTTGTCTAGGCATTCCCACACCATTTTGGAACTGATTACACAAGAGCTCAGTGCCTTAATGTCTGCTTGACTATCTGTCATTATGATAATCTTTTTTCCTCTGTATCCTTCATCAATATTGAGCTGGGCGCACTTTCTTATGGCGTGGATTTCCGCTTGAAAGATACTTGGGATTTTTCCCAATCTTTCGGAGTGTCTGGTTTCTGGCCCGAACACTCCTATTCCAGTTCCTCCTATTGCTTTTGAGCCATCTGGGCACCATTGAATGGCATTCTTTCCAAGTCTGGTAATGGTATTTGGATACCATTCCTTCTTGTTGCTTAATTCTGTAACGAAAAGTTGTACTTTTGCATCATACCATCTTGTAGCATGTCCCAGGTTTGATTTCTAAGAAGTGAGGAAGTGGTTTTCTTTTTAATGATTCCCTCTCTACTTAGTCTGTATCTTGTTCTGCAACACTTTCCACTACCATAGTGAGGTTGAGAATCACTTCCATGGCTGCCGTTGGGGATGTTCTCATTGCTCCCGTAACACTTATACAGTCTCGTCGTCAATAGACTAGTTCTACTACTCCACGCGATGGCTCCATAAGTGACAATTGGTCTCACTATGGCAGTGTATATCCAGCTTTGGATTTTTGGGTTGCAGCCCCAATTTCTCCCTGATAGATTCCTACACACCATTAGAGCCATTTTCGCCTTGTAGGTAATCTCCTTTTCGTGTTTGTTCCAAACCTAGATACTTGACTTCTTCTCCATTCAATCTCGTTCCCATCAAGTTTCATGGTTTTGAGGTTGAGTTTCCTTTTCTTAGTAAAGGCTATCAAGATGGTTTTAGTGGGGTTGATGCTAAGTCCCACTTGCCTAGCTACACCAACTATTTGTATGGTTCAGACCCTTTTGTACAATATCACAAAGGGTGTTTCCGAACTTCCCCCTGGATGTTATGACAAATGTAACGAAGTTACTTTTTTTTCTAGGTTAAATAAGGATTTGAATTCCTCCTGTTATTTTCTTGCTTCGATATTATTTTAAGTGATTAATTTTCAAGATATGAAATACTGCTTTCTCCTTACTCCCCAACTTTAGTTTTTGTTAATGCTGTAAGGTAGTAAATTTAAATTTTACCTGGTAAAACAATTTGGGTTACAATTCCGTTTAAAATTAAAATTAAAATAATTTAAAATATTTGGAACATCCGGTATACATGTATTTTAATTTTAATTGATTAATACTTCCGGGCCGTTCATTATATTCATAGTAATAAAGTAATTAAAACTAGTTTCGGTATTTAAAAAAAAACATATATATTTTCGAAACGATTAGTGGGAAATACGGCATAAAGTAGGAGACAGTTTTGAGAGACTCTCGCTACTTCTTCTCAAATCCGCTCGGAAAGTAGGTACATACCGTGTCCACGAAGGTTTAGGTTAAAACCGATAGTGTTCCAAAAGGTAAAATTTTATATAACTCCATATAATTTCCGTATTTTGTGCTTTCCGCTGTTTAATTCTGTTAATAGGGTTTATTGATTTCCGGAAATAATATTTGAATACCGGGCGATCCAAAATTTTCACTCGGTTATTTAAATTTATTTTGTATCAGGAATCGCCGACTTTCTCGGGTTTTCCGAGATTCCTTTCTTTGTCTCTCCGCCGTTCAAATTTGTTGATAGTAGCTACCGGTTTGTAGGAACAATATTTGATTGCTGGACGATTCAAAAGTTTCGTTCGGGAATTAAATTCTGACTAGAATCTCAACCGATCGCCGTCTGTCTCGAGTCTTGTTGACATTCTTATCTCTATAATTGTTTTGTCAAAATTATTTTCCAAAAATTTGTACAACCACCTTAACACCGCGACATATTTAATAATACTGAATACAATAGCAAATTTTGAGTCCGAATAAACTTTTTTTTTTCTGATTTACAATATACGTGAATCGTTTTTATATACTATCTCTTCTATATCCTGCCTGGTATATATAATTTTTTTTTTTGAGTACCCGTCCTTTTGCTAGCAGCATTAGCAGGTACGGATAAGTGATAATTTATTGGTTAGGCTAATGGAACCGTGTGATAAAAACCTTTCACACAATTAGGCTTTAATTCACATAACTTGACAGAATTATTGACAAATATTATCAATCAAGAAAACCTTAACTATAACTACGAAACTACGGTTTATAAATTAATTAGTATATAACATTCACCCGGTACTATTTTTTTGAATAATACGTTAAATAGTGAGGCTTCTGTTTATTTCTAGTGGATCTACGCAATGACTGATTCTGATCTGGATTGCCAGAAGTGCATGGCTTATTGACAGAATTTTGTTCTTCAACGTTTTTATTGTTTATTATTGAAGCGTCTTCACCTTCCTCCACATTCGGTAGGTCGTCATCTTCGTCTCGATTGTTCGTTATTAAATTTTCTTCATCATCTTCTGCCAATCGTAAATCGCCTCGAGGCGCTAAATGCTTAGTCGCAACTGTACTTTCTTTTCCATTGTTATATCGTATTAGTGCGTAATCAGGATTTACTTCTAATAGTTCTACTTCTTCAACAAGCGGATCAAACTTACTTCTACGTACAAACTTTTTAAGTAAAACTTTATCAGAATTTTTAAGCCAAGAAGGAATAGAAGTTTCACTCGTAGATCGACGTTGATATGTAAATAAACGTTCATATGGAGTATGATTAGTTGATGTGCATAATAAAATACGAATAGAACGTAGAGCATCGGGTAGAACCAATTCCCATTGACTTGTCTCAAGCTTTAGGGATTTGAGAGAAAGGCTGACAGCTTTCCAGATAATGCCGTTGTATTTTTCAACTTGACCATTCCCTTGGGGATTATATGGTGTTGTTCGACTTGAAGCAATATCCTTTGAATGAAGGTAATTGATGAATTCTTGTGATGTGAAACTGGTTCCACGAACGGAATGTATGTAATTAGGCATTCCAAACAAACAAAACAAGTGGTTGAGGCATTCTATTGCAGTTTGACTAGAATTATCTGAACAAGGGAACGCCCATGGAAATCGTGAATATTCATCTACAACCGTGAACATGTATGAATTTTTAGAACAAGTTGGTATCGGACCCTTAAAATCCATATTCAATCTCTGAAAGGGTGCTGTTGCTTTTATTAAATGTTTATCTTCATCTTTTTTGTAAAATCTAGGTTTAATTTCAGCACAAGTCGGACATGCGGCACTCATTCGTTTTATTTCCTCCAAAGAAAACGGCAAATTTCGCACTTTGACAAAATGATGCATTCGTGTTACCCCAGGATGACACAATGACGAATGTAATTCAAAGAGTTTGTTTGTAATATTATTACATATTCTTGAAAAAGCATCAGCTGCATTATTTGACTTCCCAGGACGATAGACTATGTCATATTTAAAACAAGAAAGTTCAATGCGCCAACGCATAATTTTTTCATTTTTAATTTTACTTGTATGACTTGTATTGAACATAAATGATACTGACTTCTGATCTGTAACTAGTTTAAAGTGTCTTCCAATAAGATAATGTCTCCACTTCTTTAACGCTTCAACACATGCATAAGCTTCCTTTTCGATAGCAGGGTGCCTTTTCTCAGATTCGGAAAGTGTTCGTGAGCAAAATGCTACAAGTCTTCCAGCTTGACCTAATGTAGCGGCTATAGCAAAATCAGAAGCATCTGTTTCTACAATAAAAGTTTCATTTTCGTCGATACTCCACAGAAGAGAGTTGGCTATATCAGTTCTTATTTCTTCGAAAGCGTGAACTAATTGTATACTAAGTGGAAATGTTTTACAGTCTATTAAGCATCTTATTTTTTCAGAAAATTTTTATATCCATTTTGAATAATGTGAGAACATTCCTAATGCTCTTTGAAGACTTTTTGTGTCCTGTGGAATTGGCATTTCTAAAAGAGGTTTAAGTCTATCATAATCTGGTTTCATGGTATTATTTTCTATTGTATAGCCTAGTATGTTAATTGATTTTTTATTATAGTGACATTTATTTTCATTTAAAGTCAGTCCATATTTTTTAGCAACATCAATAAATTTTTGTAAATTTGAGTCGTGATTTATTTGGTCTTTACGACAAATTGTTACATCATCTAAATAGGCAAAAACGCCTTGTAGATTTTCTTTTTGAATAATAGAATCAATAATCCTTTGGAAACAGGATACTCCATTAGTGACTCCAAACGGAATACGATTAAATTGATAAAGGCGGCCGCCTGCTTCAAAAGCTGTGAATGGTTTATCTGATTTTTGAATTGGCACTTGATGGTAAGCTGATTTTAAACCAATGGTACTAAATATTGTGAATTTTGATATTTTAGCTACTAAAGTTTCAATATTAGGCAGTGGATAAGCATCTAAAAGGGTGAATCTGTTTATTGTTTGTGAATAATCAATAACCATTCGACGTTTGTGATTTTCATTTTTGGTTACTAATACTTGGGCTCTCCAAGAAGAAGTACTTTCTTCAATTATTCCTTCTTTAAGCAAATTACTCACTTCTTGAGTAATGAATTGTTCATCATCATTAGAGTGTTTACGGGATTTAATAGCTATAGGATGATAATTTTCTATTATATTAGCAAACAAAGATGGCGGCTCAGCTTTAACTTCAGCAAGACAGCAAATGGAAAGTGGTGATCTTAAACCTCCAAATGTTACTTCGACTCGTTCATGTTGTTTCATAAAATCATGACCAATAATAATATCTGTGCAAAGGTTCGAAAGAATTAAGACTTTTGTATTTTCATATTCTTCATTTTGAATTTGAAGTTTTATAAAGCAATAACCTTTTATTTCAGATGCACACGATGTAGATGCCATTAACACTTGTCTATTGGTTTGAAATATGTGTATTCTGTTTTTAAGTACAAAGTCGTAATCCAAAAAAGTGTCAGAGCTTCCAGTATTTAGTAGGGCCTTCGCATTGATTTTGTTAATTGATACATTAATAATAGCTTTCGAGAGTGAACTTGGTGTTTTTGATGAAGAAGCGATGAAAAACGTAGATGCGGATGTTGGTTTTGCGGATATACTTGAAATTCTCTTAGATTTTAAGCACACTTTAGCCCAATGACTAGATTTTCGGCAGTTTTTACAAATAGCGTCTCGTGCTGGACAGAGAGATCGTGGATGTCTAGGTTGTCCACAAAAATAGCATGTTTGAGTAGATATTTGTCTAAACGAAGCTGAATTCACCTGGACTGCGTTAAAATTTGAACATGTTACATTATTCGCAAAATTTGACTGTGACATATGAATCTGACTGCTTTTGAGATTCTTCTAAAGATCTGGATGTAGATACCGCATCTTCTAACGATAAATTGTTAAATTCAAGTAAACGTTGTCGGATATTAGTTTGCAAAATGCCGCTTATAAATGCATCTCTGATATAATCGTTTTTGTTTTGTTCACTGGAGACAGCTTTAAAGTTACAATTCTTAGCTAATATCTTTAGTTCCTGAATATACTGATCAATGGTTTCATTAATGTTTTGCTTTCGGGTACTTAGAATATGTCTTGCAAAAATTTCATTTGTAGGTTTAACATACAGTTCTTTCAAAATTTTTAAAGCAGAAGTATATGTTGTAGCTTCATTTATATGTTCGTAAACAGTATGTGATACGAAATTTACTAAATGCATGTACTTATCTCTGTACTTATCTCTATTTTACTTATGTGTAATGAATTTATTATTATGTGTTATTTAAATTTATTAAGTTATGTTGAGCGCCAATTGATATGGTTTTATTAAGTGTGATGTGAATTTATTATAGTGTATGAGTTGTATGTGTATTGTGTTGTTTATGCATGTACTATGATTATTTAATTTTGCTCCAGCTAACAATGAAAGTATTTTGCTCAGTCGGTTTTCATGAAATGTCTTAAATAAGGGAGAGTTCAAAATAGGCAACCACCATCACCAATAGTGTTGTCTCTTGAAATGTTACTCAAAAGAAAAACTTGTTTTTTAATTTTGAATTAATAAACGTCTAAACTTTTATTTCTTATAATTGACTCAACAAAATAAAGATATAATCGATACGTCTGTTATTAATATTTGAATAAATTTTACAATGGCAACAATGTGAAGAGAAATCTCGTTTCTTCTGCAATGTGGCAATAGTGTAAGTTTTGTGAAATTAGACAAAATGGCGAAAATAGTTTTGAGTATAAGAACGAAAATTAAACGTGAACGAAATTTCTATAAATATCGAAGAATGACGTCACCCTTTATAAGGTAAATAAATAATTATGCTAATTGAACAACCTAAATCTATCTTATTTAATCACTGGTATTTTATTTACGCAAGATAACCTTTAAAAACACTTATAACCTATTCGAACCTTGTCGCACTCTTTCAAAGTATCGTTTTATCCTCTCTGCATTCCAGGAAAATTACCGGTGGTGGACTAAATTTTGTTTTTAATGATATCAAAATAATATACACGTACTGCTGTTTAGAAAATATTCATAAATATACCACATCTGGCTCAAATTGGACTGCTTCACTCGTTCAGGTAAGTTTCGTAAATTTATGTCAATTTGACTTACCAATTCTTTTAATATTTGTTATAGAATCACTGGAAATATGGACCAACTATTCTACAGTCCTTCCTAATAACTCAAGAACTAATTTTTAACTATTTTGCAGTTTATTTTTGCATATCAAATTTTTTATTTTATTTATATCTTCTCACCACTCCGAATTTTTTTTTATCAACAACCCCTTAGTTTCTTCTTAGTTACCATCATCCAATCCTGATCGTTTATTTTCTTTTGTCACATTAACAAATTTCTACTGGATACCAATGTTTTTCATGATTTGACACATTGAAATAGTTTTACTTAAAATTAAACTTATACATTTGACAGTCACATCTTTTGATTGGTTGAAATAATTTTTAAGATTGTTTGACGTTATTTTGTTCTAATGTTATTAAGAGACTTCTATTAAATTATACTCTACAGGGTGTATTGAATAAGTTTATGGAACAATAAAATGAGTAATAAAACTGTATTTATTTATGGTCGTATTGCCCTATGACTATTTTTGAATGATTTATTTTGGGTTATGTTCATACTATAACAACATTCCCAAAATTTGTTTTCTAGGTTTATTTTATTTATAAAAGAAATGAGAAAACCAAATTTTAATTCTTCTTTATAATTTATTCTCTATTATACCTAGCATTTCATTCCAATAACATTTTTATCGAGTAGTAATGAAATGTTAATAACTTTGTCAGTCATGTTCTTTTAGTTTTATGTACAAAATCGATAGAATTGATTAATGTGGAAGATTCCTCTTATTCTCTCACTAATGGGGTCTTCCAAAATGTAACTGTTGATTCCTTCCTCATTACTAATTACATAAGGACCTTCAAATGGCAATTGTAGCTTAGCACATTTATTTTAAAATTACTAGATCTCCTTTCTTGAATGTTACTCTTCTTTTTATTTCTTTTGATTTTCTTAACAATTTTTTCTCCAGCTTTTTTCAGCTTCAAATTCACTTTTTCCACTAACATCATATTTTTCTATGTTTTTAGGTATCCATGGTCTATTTGGCAAAATTTGTTTCATTAAAACAATGGAGAAATTTCTGTTACTGTATTTGGTATTCCATTTAAATATTCTTCAATGCCTGGAAGCTGTTGTTCCCATTGTTCATGATGATTATGTGTTAAGATTCTAAGATATTTTATCACTTCTCGTATGTATCTCTCTGATGGATTTGAACAAGGATGCCTTACACTGGTATATATGGGATTAATATGAGATTTTCTTAACCAAGTTTGGATTCTTTTATTATTAAAGTAAGTTGCATTATCCATTATACAGTTCTCTGGTATACCAATCTCTAAGAAATAATTTGTTGAACATTGTTGCACAACCTTTGTGTTTGTTCTTTTTGTTGGGTATAATTTTATATATTTTGTAAAATTTTCTAATACTATTAAAATATGTACATTTCCATTAATTTCACTTGGAATTAAATTTGACATGAAATGAATTGCTAATATTTCCAAAGGTTTTGTTACTTTTATAGAGTTTGGTATATTTTGATTCTGTATATTCTTTTCTTTTGTCATTTGGCAAATTTTACAACTCTTTATTATATTTTTTATAATGGATAAATCTCCTTTTGCTATATAGTTTTCTCGAAAAGTTAGCCAAGTTTTCTTGCTTCCAATATGTCCATATTTTATATGCAATTCCCTTAAAATCTCTTCTGCCAATTCCTTTGTAATTAAATATAATTCTGTCGTTCACAATTTTGTAAAATAACTGATTTTCACATAATGCTCTTGATTTTTCCTTTTGGGTCAGTTTTGTTTGGTCTTCTAAAATTCTTTTTGTCGAAAATAATCCTTCTATTTCTTTTAAAATATTCACCCCTATTTTAATTTGTCTTCCAGTATCTCTTGATTTTTCTTCCATTCTGGTAATGGCATCTGGTACCACATTTAACTTTCCAGGAATATATTTAATTGTGAAATCATATTCCTGTAGTAACAATGCCCAACGATGGATTCTATTATTACCAAATTTATTATTCAAGATAGATGTCAACGCTTGATTATCACTTTCTATGGCAAAATGATTCCCAATTAAATAAAATCTTAATTTCTTTATGGCAAATATGATGCTTGCAAGTTCAAGTTCACTCACACTATAGTTTCTTTCACTTTTCTTTGTTGTTCTAGAAACAAAACAAATAGGATCTTCCCCTTCTTCCTGTTCTTGTATCAATACTCCAGCCAGTCTATTGATAGATGCATCAGTTCTTAAGACAAATGGAATATCATACCTGGGATGATAAATCTTTAGGTTTTCTGCAAATTGTTCCTTAATTTCTTGAAAAGCATTTTCTCTTCTTTGTTCCGTCCATTGCCATTTTACATTTTTCTTTAGCAGCTCTATTAATGGTATTTCTTTATTGCTTAAATCAGGAATCATTCTCTTATAATAATTTAACATTCCTAAGAAACCTCTTAAAGTCCTTAAATTTTTAGGTCTAGCATATTCTTGAATTATCTGTATTCTTTGAGGATTTATTGTATAACATTTTGGTTTATTTTGTATCCCAAATATATTATCTCATTTTTGTAAAATTCACATTTTTCTTTATTTAATTTAAGGCCTGCAGAATCAAGATCTTTCAAAATGGTTTCAAGATGAAATTGATGTTCTTCTATATTTTTGGAAAAAATCAAAATATCATCCACATAATGAAGAACAAATGATTCATGTTTATTTAATATTTTATTTAGTGCCCTTACTAATGAACTACATGCACTTTGTACACCAAATGGCACAACACAAAATCTATAGATTTCTCCGTCTATGGAAAAAGCTGTAAAATCCCGACTATCCTCATGTAAAGGAATTAGCCAAAAACTATAGGTTTGTTCCAACCGCAGCCAGAAACCGTCAGAAGCGATCAGAGAATAACTGGTCATATCAAACAACGAGTTATTTCCGCGTAATTCATATCACTGATTGCAATGGTCGACTATTCTCTGATCGTTTCTGACTGCGGTTGGAACAAACCTTATGTTTCAAGTCTAGTCTTGAAAATATAGATGTTCTTGTTATACGTCCCAAAATAGATTCAACTGACATAGGTGCTTCATATTGAGGTTTTGAAAATTTATTTATATTTCTTGCATCTAAGCAAAGTCTTAATTCTCCATTCTTTTTTACTACCACAACAATAGGATTAATGTATTGTGAGTTGCTTCTTTCTATTATTTTATTTTCCAATAATTCTTTCATGCTTTTTCTCACTTGATCTTTATACTTGTATGGAATAGGATATGTTTTAGCTTTGAAATTCTTAATATCTTCATTCACTTCTATTTTATGTACATAATATTTCGCAATTCTATTTTCCTTTGAAAATAAATTATCATATTTATTCATAAACATTTTTATTACTTCTTTTTTGTCCTCTGGACAATCCATTATAACTCCATCTTCCCCTTCTTTTTCATCATCATAATTTTTGTTCATTTCTTTCTTGTACATATTACTTACTACTTTACCTTTCTTTTTCAAAGCTATTATTTCAAAGTTAATCCATGTTCCATCCAATTTTAATTTTCTTTCTTCAATATCTATTATGTTTTTCTAGCTCATCATATCCTATTATTAGTTCAGTTTCAATATTTGGAGCAATTAATACTTGTAAATCAAATTCTTTTCCCTTAATAAATGCGCTTATATTTATTAATCTATTAATTTCACATATTTTCTTTGAGTTAGCACCTATTAAATTTATTTTTGGGATTTTAATAATTTTATTTGTAGGAATACTTAATTTTTCAACAAAATTTTGATTAATTATTGATGCTTCCAGTATCAATTAGTAATTTAGCTTCTAAATTGTTAATTAACCCATTCATAATAATTAAACTATTATTCTCATCTGTGTCTATATTTTCATTTATTTTTATAAATTCATTTGGATTTTCATATTTACAGATATATAGATTTTGTTTATTTGATGTGTGCGTATTTAAAAATTTTCATTGTCATTTATTTGTTCAGTTGTCTGTCTCGTATTTTCCCTATGTATTTGTGCTGTATGTAATCTTGATGTCTCGTTTAAATTTGTTATATCATCCTCTCTGTTTTCTGATCTGCTTCTTCTGTCTTGATTAATTCTTTGATAATTTACTCTTCTTGTTTCTTGATCTCCATTTCCTCTTTGTATGTTTGCTTCAGATTTTCTTCTCTCTGGTTCTCTATATTGTCTATTGTTCCTGTCATTGTAATTATTTTGTCTGTATGAATCATTATTGTTTCTATTATTAGTATTGTAGTTTCTGTTATTGTAATTATTGCTATTGTAATTATTGTTATTATTATTTTGTGCATTATTATTAAATCTATTATTTGTCCAATTGTTATCTTGATTGTTGTTTCTCTGATTATTCTCATTGTTTATATAATTTGTTCGTCTATTTTGTTGTGAATTTTCTTGTCTTATTAAATTTCTTTCTACTCTTTGTAAATACATAGATAATTGATCCAATTTTCTTATATTTTGTATGGCAATGGTTTCAGCCAATTCAGCCTTGAAATGTCTTGCTATGAACATAACAATTTCCTCCTCAGGAATTGGTGGTTCCAAATATTGTGTCATCGCATGTAGTTGGATTGCATAATTGTTTAAACTATGGCTCCTATTTTCATGGAACTTTCCAAAATATAAATTTTCCCTGATGGTTGATTGAGCATTTTACCCCCAGAAATATTGTAAAAATGCCGTTTCAAATTCTTGAAATTGTGACATATCTTTTTCCCTGGCAGCAAACCATATTAACGCATGATTTTCTAAATGATCTCTTATTATTTCCTTCATGTCTTCAATATTATTTATTCCTCTTACTCGATTTTTCAAAATTCTTATGAATATTTTTGGATGCAGTTTCTTGATATTTCCGTCAAATTTTTGACTAGTTGTTCCATAGATTGTTTTTACTCCTCCAACATATTCCATATTCATTCCTTTTTTCTCGATTTGCTCTACCTTTCCTTGTATGTTCTTTATTTCCCTTTTAAATTCCCTTTTTGTTTTATAGTTCTCTTCTTCTGCTATCTTGAAATTCATTTTGATTTCCTTGTTCATCTCTTCCTCCATATCTTGTATGCTTTTATTTGTTTTCATTATTTCTCTATCTAATTTCTTTATATTTTCGGTATTTATTTCTATTTTCTTACTATTCCCACCTATTTCCATTTTTAATTCATTTTCGTTTTTCTTTATATTTTCCATTTTTCTGGATTGTATTTCTTCCACTTCCATTAATCTTCCTAACATTTCATCTCGAATTTCTTGTTTTGTTTCTTGTATCCTTTCTTCTGCTTAGCTTCTTGATTCTTCTAATTGTTTTCTCATATCTTCTATTTTCTCTTCCATTCTTCGACTATTTGTTTTCATTTCTCGTTTTATTTCTTCTTTATTTTGGTCCAATTTTGTATTCATTTCTTTTTTAGATTCATCCATTTTGTTTATCATAATCTGGAACATACTCATTACGTCCATTTCATCTTTCTTTTCCTGTGAAATTTTTACTGTTTGATTTTCTCTTTGTTCTTCTGCTTCAGTTCTCTCTGTTTCTTCATTATTCCCTTGTTCCATGTAATGTGCTTGAAATTCACCCATTCCATGTCTGCACTCTTCTCTCTCTTTTCCATCTGAATCTACCTCTGCTCTTATTTGTTTACCATCTCTGAGTGTCATTCTTTCTTCCATTTTTCTTGTTTTAATTTGTTTTTACTGTAAATTCTTTTATGCCAAATTTTGTTATGCCCCACGTTGGGTACGACAATTGTTATGGTTTTTTTTTTCCTCGGAGCCGTCCCTTCGCCGGTACCACCTCAGCTTCCTGGGCTTATTGTGGATACTCCTAGTGTTCTGACTACAACCTATTCAGCCAATCCGTTCCCTGTATTAGCTCATACAGGTTCTTTGCTGGTTGGTTGTAGAAGTCTTCTGGAGTCATTTGAGTTCTGCCATACAGTTTCTGCCTTCTGTGGTCCAGCGACTCACAGTTGCATAGTATATGCAGAGCTGTTTCGGTATCCTTTTTGCATCTTCTGCATGTAAGGTCTCCGTTGTACAGCCCTATTTTGTTTGGGTGCTCCTTTGTGGGAAAGTGTCCCGTAAGTAGCCCCGTAGTGGTGCGTAGTTTGTTCCTGCTCATTGAGAGCAGTTCTTTCGCTACTTTTTCTGATGGTTCTTTTATGAATTTCTTCCCATGTATTTGCCCAGTCGTATTCTTCCAGTGTTTCTTGTGTTGTTCTTTCAACCACCCTTTTAACCATGACCTCGTTAAGCATCTGGGGATGCCCACAGCAGGTTCGGGTCCGTTCATCAGAGTTGACGATCCTACTCTTGCGAGTTCGTCAGCTTTTTCATTGCCTGCGATTCCTTTATGACCTGGTACCCACTCCAGTGTTACACTGTTCCGAGTCGCCAGTCTTCTAAGTTCTTCGCCGCATTCCCATACTAGCCGAGATGTCACCCTATAGCTCTGAAGTGCTTTAAGGGCGGCTTGGCTGTCACTGTAGATCCTGATCTGCCTGTTGTTGTAGGCTCTCATACTGTTAGCCCTTGCACACGCAAGTATTGCATAAACCTCTGCTTGGAATACAGAGGCGTATTTTCCTAGCGAGACGATTCCTTCATATTTGCTGTATATGCCCGCTCCGGTGCCGAGTTCATTTTTTGATCCGTCTGTATACCAGATCAGTTCGTTCGCTCTACTAAGTGGTGGTACGTTCTCTTCCTCAAGCTCCTTTCGATCTTTGATGACAATCTCGAAGTTCTTGCGAAAGACATATTTGGTAGTCATGTGGTCTGTTGGCATTTTGAAAATGTCATCACCCACATGCCTTATCTCTGTGTGTCCTCTCCCATGTGCCACATCATGGTCTAATGCTTTTTCCAGTCGGGTTAGTGCTGCCCTTGCTTCGCACATTATGACATAATGTAGTGGAGGAAGGTCTAGCATTGTTTCCAGCGCCGCTGTAGGAGTAGTCCTCATTGCCCCTGTAATGCCAGTGCATGCAAGTCTTTGGACCTTGCTTAGTTTTAGCATAGCAGAGGATTGTCTGGTCTTTGGCCACCATACCAAAGATGCATATGTGATCCTGGGAATGACAACCATTTTGTATAGCCAGTGTACCATGCTGGGTCTTAGTCCCCATTAAATGCCGTAAGTACGTCTGGCAACCATGAAGGTCACCTCCGCTTTCTTGTTCACGTGCTGGAGGTGTCGGTTCCAAGTTAAGCCTGGGTCTAGGATAACCCCAAGATATTTTACTTCATCCGACAATCGTATTGGTTCGCCTTGAAGCGTCAGAGGGCCAAGTCTTTCCCTTTTCCTTCTTCTGGTGAACGCAATTATCTGTGTTTTCGAAGGGCTAATACGTAGCCCTTCTTTTACAGTCCAGCCTGTTACTACATTTAAAGCAATCTGGAGTCTGTCTCTGGTTGTACTGTTGTATTTACCTTGGGATAGAATTACCAGGTCGTCTGCATATCCTATGGTGTCGAATCCTCCTCTGTGTAGGGTTCTGATGAGCCCGTCCATAACCAGGTTCCACAGCAGCGGAGATAGTACTCCCCCCTGCGGACAACCCCTGGTTGCACATACGGCCATTGTTTCCCCCATCAGAGTTGATTCTATGAGCCTGCTTCTGAGCATGCAGTCTATCCACCTTCAGCTCGTGGCATCGATCCCTAAATTCCTCGTCGCCTATGGATTCATAGGAGGTGTTGTCAAAAGCTCCTTCTATATCAAGAAAGGCTGCCAGCAACACCTCTTTGTTTTCCAGCACGTATTCAGCCCTTTTTATGAGTTGATGTAATGCTGTTTCGGTTGATTTTCCCTCTCTGTATGCATATTGATCTCGGTGTATTGGTCTTGTAGCCAGTATACCATCTCTGATATGTCTGTCGAGAAGTTTCTCAAGAGTCTTTAGCAAAAATGACATTAGACTGATTGGTCTCAGAGCTCTAGCCGTGTCCTGTCCAGATTTCCCAGGTTTTGGTATAAATGTAGCTCTGTTGCGTTGCCAGGTTCTTGTTATATGCCCCAGAGCTAGGCTGGCTCTGAGCAGTTCACTTACCCTGTTGTGCAGTGTATTTCCTCCTTTTTGGAGTAGGATAGGATAAATCCCGTCTGGTCCCGGTGATTTATATGGTTTGAAGCTGTTAATAGCCCATTCTGTCTTTTCCGCATCTACCACTGACTTCGCTGTTCGCCAGTCTATCCTGGATGCCCATCGTGGTCTATCCAGTTCTGTCGCTGGAGAGTTCTGCGGTGGAATGGTGGGTATTGATCCAGGGAAGTGTACCTTGAGTAGCTCTTCCAAGGTTTCTTTCCCGTTTCCAGTGTATTGTCCGTTATCTTTTTTGATAGCGTGTATAGTCTGATTAGGGTCCTTGGAGAGAATCTTCTGCAGTCTGGCACACTCGTGAGTCTGTTCTATCTCCTCACAGTGCCTCCTTCAGGAGTCTCTCTTGACTTTCCTTACCAGTTTGTTGTATTCAGTTAGGGCCCTCTTATAATCCGTCCATTCTTCTGAATTTTCTTTAGTTCTATTAAACTTCTTCCTTAACTGTCTCCGTTCTTCGGCAAGTTCATTTGTCCACCAGGGCACATTCCTGTTGGATTTCTTCCTTACCGTTGGGCAGTTGTTTTCAAACGCTGAGATAATTGCTTCCTGTGTTAGGCCTGCTGCTATCTCTAGGTCCGTTGTGTTCTTAATTTTTACCATCGTTCGGTCTAAACTGTTAACTAGTTCTGCATTATATGCTTCCCAGCTCGTTTTTTGCGGGTTACGATAGTATTCTATTTTCGGTTCGGTTCCCGAAATTTGAAAATATATGTGTCTGTGGTCAGAAAAGCTTTCTTCCTCGGACAACTGCCAATTACTCACGAAGTTACTTATGTAATGAGTGCCAATCGTAATATCAATAACCTCCTTTCTGTTTGAGTTAGCGAAAGTTGGTTTATTTCCTTCATTTAATACGTTCAAATTGTTAGCCGTAATAAATTCTAGTAATGACTCACCTCTTTCGTTGATGTTGGTGCTTCCCCAGTTGAGATTGTGTGAGTTCTTGACCAGTTCTTCGACTTCCCTGGTTGGTGGTTGTCTGGGGTCATCGTAAGGAAGATAGGCCGATGCGAGAATTGCTTCTCTAGTCCCATTTCCTTGCCCCAGTGTGATGAGGACCGCCGCTAAGTCCCTACAACAAAAATTAGTTAGTGAAAGGGCTTTTATACCTTTCTTAACAATAATGCATGCTCTTGGATGGTCAGAGGTTCTGTCATAAATCAACTCACCAATGCCATTCAGTCCCATAATCTTACCTCTGTTAATCTAGGGTTCTTGAAGAAGGGCCACTTCATACTTCCCTCTTATCACAGTAAGTTCCGCCGAGGCCCCTTTACTGTGATGGAAGTTCTCCTGAAGTACCCTGAATTTCACCACTCGGCGAGCCCCCCCCCCAGGACCCTGAAAGTAACCATGTTGAGCTTATAATAAGCTTTTAACTGGTTAGCTACCAAGGTCCCATGGGAGACCTCGTCGATGGAATAGGCCAGGATTTGGCCTTTTTCTTCAACCTTTCGACTCAGGAGGAGCCAGCCGTTCACCCTCAGGTTGGCATTTTGCTTCCACAAGCGTCCTCGCACTTTTTCCTCCTGATCTGCTGGTCCAAGGATAAATACGATGACCCCAGGTCGTCTAGGGAGGTCCTTGGCTTCGACTGCTGTCAAAGCCGCCCCCTCCCATAAACCCTCCAGGCCCCCTGCACTACCCCTGAGCCAGTCAGCTGTCTCCTGGTTTGCGCATGTCAGCCACAAGACGCCTCCGCTAAACGTGGTCCTGATGAACTGCAAGTTCGTGTCACTGCCTGAGGGGGCGGCATCGATTGCGTTCACCAGTTTGTCTTGAACCAAGTCTGCTTGTTCTTGGCTCAATGTTATTTCCGGATGGCGTTTATCAATAATTGCCATCCGTGTTCGTTTGGCGACCTCGCTGTATGAACCGGTCTGTGGGGGTCCACTCCTCGGTTTTTTGCTCGGTCGCGGTTTTGGAGGTGTCTGAGATTCCGAGCGGTTTCCCTTCCCAGTTGAGATTTCTTAGCGAAATCTCAACATCGTCCTTCGAGCCGGCTCGAAGGACCAAAAACTATGAATGGTATGTGACCAATTGATTCAAAGTCATACCAGAATGAATCAACCAGCGACCTGTCAATAAATTGTCACATTTCCAAACACTTCCCCTTTTTGGTTTTGGGCTCATGTTCCTTAGGAGACTGCTTTTTGGGCTTCTCCTGCGTCCATGTTCCCTCCGCCATTTTCCTTGCCTTGGTCTGCTTTCTTTTGAAGGCTCCCGAGGTTTTCCTTTCTTGCTGGACTTTTCCAAGCCCAGCGATCTGTTTTGTGATCGTATCAGTGGTTCCGGCTGTTACCACTGATGCGTCACTTTCGCTTCCGACGATGGTCCTGTCTTCATCTGAGAGCGTGCTCTCTGATTCAGACTTCCCGCCGTCGTCTGGTTTTTCTTTTTTGTCTTTTGGTTCCATTTGAGTCCCACGAGTAAGGGGGAAGGGGTGTGTCCAACCCTGCGGTGCCACCTGCACAGGCAGGCAACAATGTGAAGAGTAATCTCGTTTCTTCTGCAATGTGGCAATAGTGTAAGTTTTGTGAAATTAGACAAAATGGCGAAAATAGTTTTAAGTATAAGAACGAAAATTAAACGTGAACGAAATTTCTATAAATATCGAAGAATGACGTCACCCTTTATAAGGTAAATAAATAATTATGCTAATTGAACAACCTAAATCTATCTTATTTAATCACTGGTATTTTATTTACGCAAGATAACCTTTAAAAACACTTAACCTGTCGTTCCAGTATAATTCTGAATCGATACAAAAGCGAGAACTCGGTCTAGAAGGACAGCATCCCACTATTGTGATGGTTTTCCATCAATAATAATAATTTAAAATATTTTGCAGGGCGTTAACGATTAGAACTTTTCAGGGAATCGTGTATTGAGACATTAATGATCATTTTCAATCCCTACAGAAGCTAGAATTCGCTCTCGTACGACAGCTTCTCACTAACATGATTTTTAATCTATAAAAACCGTTTCACGGATGTCCGATTTCGAATTCTAAGAATTTATCGATATAAATAAACAAGAACTCTGGAACTATCCTTTGAATAACCGTTTCTGCTCGATTTTTTTGATTTTATACTTTGGGACGCTAACTTCCGGTCGTTAGCGTCTCATTTTTTTTAAAGCCGTTTTCGGTACTCAATTCAACACAAGTATTAATATATTGTATCAGGACTATGTTGGACGCTATAAGAACTCTTTTCAAATTATGAGACGCTGCGATATGAGACGCTAAGTTCACATACGTCAATAAAATGAGTAATAAAACTGTATTTATTTATGGTCGTATTGCCCTATGACTATTTTTGAATGATTTATTTTGGGTTATGTTCATACCATAACAATATATATATATATATATATATGAATGCCTGTGTTATGTATATAGAAATCGTCATTATTTTTCTAAGTTTGTAATTGATCATAGTTACGACCCCAGACAAGTAGACTTGTTTCGTTATCCTATCCATAAAACTGCTTTACTGGAAAAGGGCTGTTTTTACAAATGTTTATACTTTTTTAATATACTTCCAAAACGAATCCGAGATATTACGTCAATTAACCAATTCAAAAAAACCTTGAAAAAATTTTTAATAACTGCAGAAGACTATTATATAAATGATATCAACAAAACTATCTTTCTGTTTTGACTTTTTGAATATTCTTTTTTTTTTTCATTACTTATAACAGTACCTGAATCTAACATCTTTATAAAAAGTTTTTAATTTAAATTTTCGATACTAAGTGCTTGTTTTTGTAATGTGTATTTATACAGGGTGATTCATAAGTAATGGGCCAAATTGTAAATCTACGTTCAGAAGGCCAAAATAAAAATATTTCCATTAACAAAAATGGGTCTTAGTCTTCTCCTTACTGAGGTACAGGATGCTAAAGCGAAAAAAATAAAATAGATTTTTGTTAATAGATCAGTTACTTTTCTACATAATGACTTGAAAATTGGGTATGAACTAGTTTTTGTAAGGGTAAACAAGAATGTGTGAGAGGATTTGAGTTAACTCGTAGATGTCGCCACATATGCGCCATATGAATTAAATGAAATCAGCTACAAATTTTTTATAGCTCATTATTTCACAACTTACTTATTTAATTTGGATAGCCCCATCATTTCTGTAGAAAAAAGGTATACTTTTTTGATCTTCAAAATATTAACGATTTTCGAGATATTTGAATTTTACTAATTTACTACACTACATTTCACTGTGGTCGACGTAGTATTAATCTGTTAGGACACAAGCAATAAATAAGATAAATAAATAAATGTGTTTTATCACGTAATTTTTGTATGGTTTCATTTTAATATTATTACCAATTATCAATTACGGTTAGGTGAATGTCAACATTCCATGGCATGCTTGTCTTTACAGATTAATGCTACGTCGACCACAGTGAACTGTAGTGTAGTGAATTGGTAAAATTCAAATATCTCGAAAATCGTTGATATTTTGAAGATCAAAGAAGTATACCTTTTTTCTACAGAAATGATGGGGCTATCCAAATTAAATAAGTTGTGAAATAATGAGCGATAAAAAATTTGTAGCTGATTTCATCTAATTCATATGGCGCATGTGGCGACATCTACGAGTTAACTCAAATCCTCTCTTGTTTACCCTTACAAAAACTAGTTCATACGCAATTTTCAAGTCATTATGTAGAAAAGTACCTGATCTATTAACAAAAATATATTTTATTTTTTTCGCTTCAACATCCTGTACCTCAGTAATGAGCAGACTAAGACCCATTATTGTTAATGAAAATATTATTATTTTGGTCTTCTGAACGTATATTTACAATTTTACCCATTACTTACGAATCATCCTGTATATATTATTATTTTCATTCTTATGTGCAATTGTATTTTCACAAGCAACGTGTTGACATCTACTATACAATGTAAATTGTTCCTGGCACGCAATAAATATCTATCTATCTATCTATCTATTGAGTATCCTCAGCATTTGCACGATGAACATCAAGATATCCCGTTTCTCCCACTACATATAAATCCTATGACTATGGAGCCTCCTAGGGATGCTAAAGGGTTAACCAAGTTTATGGCTACTCTCCACAATAAAACCAAGTATGTTATCCATTACCGAACGCTGAAGCAGGCACTTGTGCATGGGTTGGTGTTGAAGAAAATTCATCGAGTTCTCAAATTCAAACAGGCACTGTGGTTGAAGTATTACATAGATTTGAATACTGAGCTAAGAACGAAGGCCACGAATGAGTTTGAAAAGAACCTATTCAAATTAATGAACAATGCAGTGTTTTGTAAGTTCCAATATTAAAGATAAATCCAAAATACTAATGTGCTCTTTGTTTGGTAAAACAATGGAAAACGTTCGAAAGAGGGTTGATGTGAGGCTTTTAACAGAGTGGGACGAAAGGTATGGTACGGAGGCTTACATCGCCAAGACCGAGTTCAAAAACAGCACTATTTTCAGTGAAAAGCCCGATCTAGTAGCAGTAGAATTGCGGAAGCTTCAGATCTGGTTAAACAAGCCTATATATGTAGGGCAGGCAATTATAGATCTTGCTAAAACTACAATTCATGATTTTCACTATGGATACATGATTGATGCTTTCTCCTGCAGTTCAGTTATGTGTACAGACACTGACACTCTGATTTATGAGCTCCATCAAGACCCTTATGGAGTTATGAAGCGCGACTGTCATCGGCGCTTTGATACAAGCGACTATGCTTCCGGAAATATATATGGCATTCCTCTGGTGAATAAGAAAGTCTTGGTAATGATGAAGGATGAGAATAATAATGGTGTTCCAATGACTGAGTACGTGGGCCTTCGTTCGAAACTCTACACAACTAACTACACAACTCTACACAACTGATGATGATGTCGCTGAGAAACGGAAGAGGTTGATTAATGAAGGGAATGATGAGGATGAAATAGAGTCTGAACTTAAGAACGTGGGGGTAACAAAGAAAGCTGAGGGAGTAAAGTCATTTGTTGTAAAAACTACAATAACGAAACTGTAGTTCAAAATATGATTCGTTCTGAAAAACATCAGGTGTACTCCACAATCCAATATAAGGATTGTTGTGTATTTATATTAAAAGACTTATGCTTTTAGACGAAAAACATTTATTCTTCTTCACAAATACACATATAACATAACTGTTGACAGGACATGAAAAAACTATTAATTATATATGTCATACCTGATGACAGAACTAACAAGGTTCGTTTACATCACAACATGTCTCCCTTTCTTAAAGATCTAATCTACGTGTAGGTTGATTGACTCTACCAAAACGAGAGACTTTGGGTGTTTCACTTTCCACACTAATAACATTATTATTACTATATGTATTTTGTGGACTGTTATTAGGTTTCTTTTGGGAGGATACACATTGTGATGCTAAAGTAGCATTGTTTTGTGGAGAAATCGGTGATGGGGATATAACTGAAGAGCAATCCGGCAATACAAGGTTGTCTTGAGTAAGGTTTCCACCCTGATTTCCACAAACCATACCACTGGTAGAATATACATCTGTATTATTATCTGACACATCATTATTGGTTACATTAGTTGCATCAGGTCTTATTGAATCAGCATGCATGAATTTAATATTTGAATCGACCTGTACTAAATAAGTACAAAAACTTAAAATTTTTACGATTCTTCCTTTTTGCCACTGTTTGATTTTTTTGTTTTTAACATATACTGATTCATTAAGTTTATATAACCTTTTTACTCTAGGTACATCTACAGAACTTCCTTTGGTATGTTTACTATGGCCAGAGGGTTTTAGAAGATCAAATCTGGTTCTTGGTTTTATTTTTAATAACATTTCAGAAGGAGACATATTTGTAGACGTTGTAGGCGTATTCCTATATGAAAAAAGAAAACTTGAAAGTTTCAAGAGCACTTGGTGTTTTGTTATGTTCTCTTTTTCCGGAAATAACGACTTTTTGAGTTCTTTCTTTACAATCTGAACTCCTCTTTCAGCAAAACCGTTGCTAGGTGGATGTCCTGGTGGTGATTTAATCGGCGTAATGTCATTAGCTTGACAAAAAGACACAAAATCTACTGAGTTAAATGGTGGTCCTCCATCCGACACCAACTCTACTGGCAACCCAAAAATTGAAAATATATCTTTCAACTTAGTAATGGTCTCAGAAGCGTTTGTTCCATTATTCATGAGCTTAACTTCTAACCACTTTGATTTTTGATCAAAGACAAGGAAAAATGTAAAATCAAATAATTTTAAAAAATCTATAAATACTCTAAAGAAGTTATGTGGCGCTTGTGGCCAGGATAAGAGAGGATTGCTATTAGTAAAATTCTGATATTGTTGACAGATCTCACAAGTTGATATAAATTTTTCAATATCACTATTTATTTTTGGCCACCAACAATAAGACCTGATTAACATTTTGGTGCGTACAATTCCGGTGTGTTGTTCATGGAATAGATTGAGTACTTCTTTCCTTAACTGAGGTGGAATTACTACCCTATTACCTAATGGTACACAACCGTTTTCAATGGACAACTCATTTCGATGTGCAAAATATGGTTTCATCCTTTCATCTTGTACGTTGCTTGGCCATCCGGACAGAATGAAATCTTTAAGTTTAAGAAACACTAAATCTTTGTTAGTAGTCTTTTTTATGTCGTCAGCGTTTAGAGGAATTTCATTCACCAGGCTGAATGAATAAATAAAATCTGGGATTTCAGTCTGACCAGGCAGAGGTAATCGTGACAATCCATCTGCATTGCTTATGGCACTACCTTTTTTATAAATAATATCATACTGATATCCAGACAGAATTATTGCCCATCGAGTAATCCTTGATGCAGCTGTAATTGGAATCTGTTTATTTTTAGCAAAAATGAACTGTAAAGGTTGATGGTCTGAAATAAGAGTGAATTTGCGTCCATACAAATATTTATGGAGCTTTTTTACAGCAAAGATCAATGCTAAGGCTTCACGTTCTAAATTGCTGTACTTTTGTTCAGTAGGAGTTAAGGTGCTTGAAGCAAACATTACTGGACGTTCTACGTCATCTACTATGTGACTCAGTACTGCACCTACTCCATAGCTACTCGAATCGCAAGTGACAAAAATATTTAAATCAGGATTATAATGTGTTAAGACAGTATCGGAAGTTATTAGGTCTTTACTCAACTGAAAAATATCTTCACATTCATCTGTCCATTCTCTAGAAAAATCAGTTTCATTATTACAAATATTATACAAAGGTTTTAGCTTGGTAGACAGCATAGGGATGAATTTAATATAGTAATTCAAAAGTCCAAGGTACGATTTTAATTCTGTAATGTTTTTTGGAGATCTGGCAGATTTAATAGCTTGAATTTTCTCCTCTGTAGGATGAATTCCCTCAAAATCAATTTTGTGGCCCAGAAATTCCACCCTGGTATTAAAAAATAAACATTTTTTTGTATTAATCTGGACATTATATTGATCAAGTCTATTTAGTACATCTCTTACGATGTCGTAACACTCCAGTAAGGAGGATCCAAAACACAAAATATCATCTAAATAACATTTCGTGTTTCTAAGTCCAGATAAAATGCTATCCATCACAGTTTGAAAAATCCCAGGAGCAGAACTGATCCCGTAAGTTAATCTTTTATAAGCAAATAGCCCGATATGTGTATTGATAACTAGAATCTCCTGTGACTTTTCACTTATTTCTAGTTGTTGGTAGGCTCCTTTCAAATCGATGACACAAAAATACTTGTTCCCACTTAGACAGGCAAATATATCATCTGGACGAGGCAATGCACAATGATCTGCATCCAGGACAGAGGTTTAAGGTTTTCTTAAAATCAACACATATTCTGATATCTGACGAATTTTTCTTAGGTACTACTACAATGGGACTTGCCCAGTTACTAAAGCTTACTTTTTTTAGAATTCCAGAACTACACATTTTGTTAATCTCAGATTCTACCCTAGATTTCATCGCATAAGGCATGTCATATGCCCTCTGAAATACAGGTTGTGCACCCTCTTTAAGTTTCAAATCAATTTTAAAATTTTTTATGCTGGACTCAGCTTTCTCAGAAAATAAATTTTTGAAATCCTTTTTTAGTGAAGACACTAACTTCTTGATTTTTGACTGAATCTCCGACTCTGACTCATCTATTGTTAATTTTGACGCTTTTTGGACAAATCCTGACTTGTTCGGAACAACTTCAACATTGTATATCGAATTGTTTTTTGACTCTAAAAACTGACTTTTTATAATTTCAGATTTTTCTGATAAGACTGAAACATTTATATTTTCATTTACTACTTGCTGACATGATTTACTTGACTGATAAGGATTTCTCGACTGACGACACTGTGACATGGACTGAGAAGTATTCTCTGACATTTTTTGACTATTCATTAATAAATTTTGACGCCAACTTGGATTAAGCACGTTTAGCCAGTTTAGCCCACGTGGGCAACGTGGCATAAAAGTAATAAATACGTACTTTGTTTTTCTGTTGCAATAATCTCAAAATTTGGGACTTGTGGTGATAAATAATTTACGTAAAAGTCGTTATATTGTTGTTTAGTTACGAATCTTTGTGTAGTGAAAAAAAAAACAGTAGTTTCACAACAAAATATTAATTATAAGTGATTACAATCATTGGACAAATAAATAGGTTAATTGATAATATAAATAAAAGTAGCAGAGATAAGCCGACAAAATTCGATAGAATATTTTGCGGCGTTGTCGGATTGTGTATAAAGTAGAGGTTTACAAATACTGGATAAAAGCGAATTCTCCGAGCCGTTGAGGCGGAATAGCTTTTGACGCTAGTAAATATATATAAACAAAACAAACAAAAAATGGAAAAAACGTAGAAAAAATACAAAGCATACTAGAGACTTTGAATAAAAATATAGAAAAGATGGACGAGAAATTAGAACAAGTAATTAATGAGTTAAAAGAAACAAAAAAAGAAAACGAGAAGTTGAAAGAAAAAGTTGGAAAACAATGTGTCAAAATTGCGTCTCTGGAACGTGAAACTAAAAGAAAAAACCTAATAATAAAAGGAATAGAGGAAAGAGAGAATGGAAGAAATGAAGAAACAATAGAGAAAATAGGACAGGTAATAAATGCATTAGAAGTTAATTTTAACGCAGAAGATGATATTGATGATGTCATAAGAATTGGAAAACCAAGAAATGGAGTCAATAGACCGATATTATTAAGATTAGTGAGGAGCAACAAGAAAATGGAGATACTTAGACAAAGTAAAAAACTCAAAGGAACAAATATATATATTGATGAAGACTATCCAAAGGAAATATACGATGAAAGAAAACTGCTGTATCCACAATTAAAGATAGCTAGGGAAAATGGTCACAAAGCATATATTAAATACAATAAATTAATTATAAATAATGAAGTATATGAAGGAAGTAATAAAGACTTGCAACAAGGCCGGAAACAAGAAAAAGAAGAAGACAGGAAAAGAAAAGTACAGGAAAGATCGCCAGAAGCTAACACACTGGATGAACAATTGAGAAAAATTACGCGGACAGCAAAAAACTAATAACCCAAATAGTAAATCGAGAGGAAAACTATAAAAATGGCTATGGAAACGAATGTGACAATGGAAACGGATATGACAATGGAAATGAATTAGAATGTATAAAAACTTATAAAAAAGAGAGGAATGTTACTGAAAACAGTCTATACAAAAGAAAAAACGAAGGGAAATGTATAACGAAAAGAAATAAAGAAATCGAGAGGATATGAAAGATAGCTACATGGAATATAAGAGGACTATTAGGAAAGGAAGACGAATTACTACAAGAATTCGAAAGGGAAAATTTGGATATATTAGGAATTACAGAGACCAAAAAGAAAGGTCAAGGCGAGATGGACTTAGAAAAGGGACATTTATTAATATATAAAGGAGTAGACACAAAAAGTAGAGCAAAAGAGGGTATCGGATGTATAATAAAGAAAGAACATAAGAAATATATCAAAAACTGGACAGGAATTACAGAAAGAATACTCAAAATTGAATTGAATTTCAGAGAAAGTACAACGATAATTATAGTGTACGGACCAAACGAAGATGCACGAGTGAACGAAAAAGAGGAATTCTGGGAAACATTAAGTGAAACAATAGAGGATGCTAAAGGCAGACTGATAATAATGGGAGATTTTAATGGGAGAGTTGGAAAGAAAGACGAACAAAGCAATGACGTAATTGGCATACATGGAGAGAACGAGAGAAATAACAATGGAGTAAGGTTGATAAATTTTTGTATAATAAACCAATTAATAGTAACTAATACTTTTTATCAACATAAAGAGTCACATAAATTCACGAGAGAGGTTAGCAGCAGAAATGAAAAGTCCATAATTGATTATGTTCTCATAAACAAAGGAAACAGAAAAGATGTGAGAGATATCAAGGTCATACAAAGTGCAGAAATATACAGCGATCATTACTTATTAAGAGCAAAATTGAAGATGGCAACGGAGAACCAGAAAGGAAGTTCGAACAATGGGAAAACTGGACAAAAAATTAAAAAACAAATAAAATCATATAAGTTAAGAGAAATGGAGGTATCCAAAAAGTTTACAGAATATACTGAAAAAGAAATAGAAATATGGCAAGATAAAATACAAAGTATATCAATAGAGGAAATGTGGGACAAATTTAAAACTATAATATTAGAGACAGCAACAAAAGTATGTGGCACTACTAGAACCGGTAGCAATAGAAAACAAACGAGATGGTGGAATAAAGATATACAAGAACATACCAAACTAAAAAAGCAAAAATGGAAAGAATACCTAAGAAATAAAACTACTGAAAACTACGAAAATTATAAAATTCAAAGAAAAAGAGTTAAAGACATGTTAATCACAACTAAAAAAGAGACTTGGGAGGAATTTGGCAAAAAGATGGAAGAAGACAGTAAAGGAAATCAAAAACTCTTCTTCAAAGTACTAAAAACACTAAGAAAGGGAAATTCGAGCAATGTAAAACAGATAAAAGATAAAAATGGAGTTATGATACGACAAAATAAGGAAATTATAGAGAGATGGAGAGAATACTTTGAGGAATTACTTAATGTAGAGAAAGAACAGATGGAACTACAAGACGAAAGACATCAGGAACTGGAAAATGAACCACTGTTACAAATAGAAGAAGTTAAACAAGCAATACAAAAGTTAAAAAGAGGTAAAGCAGCGGGTTACGACAGCATTACCGCAGAAATGTTACAAACTTTAGGAGAAAGAGGGATACAAATGCTTACTAAATTGTTTCAAAGAATATGGAACGTAGAAAAAATTCCGAAAGATTGGGAAGTAGGTATTATATTGCCAATTTTCAAAAAAGGAGACAAAACTAATTGTAACAATTATAGAGGCATAACATTGCTGAGCGCTGCATTGAAAGTTTACGAAAGTATCTTAGAGACTAGACTTAGGAAAATAATAGAAAAACAGTTAGAAGAATCCCAAAGCGGCTATAGGAAAGGAAGGAGTAGCCAAGACCACGTATTTACATTGAAACAAGTAATTGACAAAAAACTGAGAACAAATCAAAAAGTGTATCTCGGCTTTATAGATATTCAAAAAGCCTTTGACAGCGTCCCCAGAAATCAAATATGGAAAAGTCTACAACAAAGAGGAGTTGGATCAAAACTAAGGAATAACATTAAATGCACTTACGAAACAACCAGAAACCGGGTAAGGAAAGATAAAATGAAGAGTCCGATGATTTCATAACAAAAGAAGGATTAAGACAGGGAGGAGTACTTAGCCCGGCATTATTCATAATGATAATGGATGATATTTTGAAGGAAGTGAAGACAAAAGTTAAACAAATACAAATAGGTTATAGAAATATGGAAGTAGTTGGAATATCTGAATGCGTTTTTGCCGATGATTTAGTATTGTTCGCTAAAAACGAAAAAGAGCTGAAACATAATTTGATAACATGGAAGCATATATTGAAACTACGAAACATGAATATGAATATGGAAAAGACAGAAATAATGGTGGTGGGACAAGAAGAAGAGAACCTCAATATAGAAATTGATGGAATGCCGATAAAGCAAGTTAAGAGTTTCAAATATCTGGGAGTAGATATACAAAACAATGGAAAACAAGAAGCAGAAGTGAACGAAAGAATAAGTGCAGCAGTCAAAGTATATTACTCATTAAATCGAAATTTCCTGGGAAGAAAGGAAACTACAACTAAAACCAAATTGAATGTGTACAAGTCAGTCTTTCGACCAATCCTATTGTATGGTAGTGAAAGCTGGGTACTTACAAACTCACTCAAAAGCAGAATACAAGCAACAGAGATGAAGTATTTACGCAGGGTCAAAGGTGTCACCAGAAGAGATCGAATCCGGAATGAAATAATAAGGGAAAACCTAAACATAAAACCAAACTAAAAACTGTCGAAAAACAGCAGCTTAGATGGTATGGGCACCTTTGTAGAATGGAGAACAGTAGACCAGCAAAAAGGATTTGGCAAGCTAGAGAAGTAAGCAAGAGAAAAAGAGGTCGCCCAAAGAAAACATGGGATAACACAATATCAGAAATTTTAAAAGGAAAAGGAATTAAATGGACAGAGGCTGCGAAAAAAAGCTAGAAATAAAAAGGAATGGCGAAAGTTTGTCCACGAATAAGCGACACACCCGACACCCACAGCGGGTACAAACGGGTTTATGATTATATATATATATAGCCAGTTTCGGCCAAGCAATGGTGTAAATCTATGATCACTTTCTAGAATAACTAGAGGTAAGTTAACAATATTTTCCTTATACTTTACAAAAACATCTGTCTCCCCTACAATCTTAACACCATCACCTGTCAAAACTCTTAGATCATACTTTACATCAAATAAGTTCAAATCTGATAACTTTTCGTGATAATCATCAAAATGCATAACTGACCTGCATGCACCACTGTCTATCTCAAATTTAATTGGTTTACCTTCAAGGTGTAGTGTTACCTTCGCAGCTTTTGCCCTCGACTCATCTATTATGGCTGACAAAAATCCCAACTGAAAATCATCCTCTGAACTGGAAGCCTCATCTGCCTCTTGTTCTTCCAAAGCATGTACATCGACTTTCTTACATACCCTGCTGGTATGCTCTTTGGATTTGCATTTGAAGCAGCAATCCTTTGCTGGACACTGGTTTGGATCATGCCTCCGGACCCCACAACGAAAACACATTTTATCTCTCGATTTTACTGAATACTCACTTTTTTTGTATTGACTATTATTTATCTTTGACTTAGTTTTAACCTTTGACGCCCTTGATATTCTTGTTGACAACTTGTCAATACTTTCCGAGATACCACTGACACCACTTTCTGTCATAGACCTTACTTGACCTTCTGCTAGTTCCATAGCAAGAGCTTCTGACACCGCCTTGGTAAAATCGAGTTTGTCTATCGACAAAAGCTTCTTATTTATTGCCTGAGATTTGATGCTGCACACAAACTTGTCTCTCCATGCTTCTTGTAAAAAGGCACCAAAATCACAATATAAAGACAAGCTTTTTAGACACTTCACATAGCTTTTGATATCTTCTCCTTGATCCTGCACGGCATTCCAAAATTTGTAACGTTCTGCAATCTGCAATCTTTTTGGGCTAAAATGTTCAATCAGTTTTGCCTTTAATTCATCGTAAGACTTTGATGATGGCAAGTCAGGGGTAAGAATATCTTTCAAAGTACTGTATGCTTCGCTTCCAATTGAAGTAAGTAGCATAGATACCTTCATTCTAGACTCTACGACATTGCAAACAAACAATTGTTCTAGCCTCTCTAAATAAGTTGTAATATCCCCTGTTTTCGGATCAAACTGCTCAATATTACCAATTATATTGGCCATTTTTGTAGACTTATTGACAATTTTTTTATTCAGACTTCAGGTGACAAACTACTATTGGATTCGACGACTGTATGACACGTGGGTGCTACGCTGCTCGTCGCCAAATACTGTTGTGTATTTATATTAAAAGACTTATGCTTTTAGACGAAAAACATTTATTCTTCTTCACAAATACACATATAACATAACTGTTGACAGGACATGAAAAAACTATTAATTATATATGTCATACCTGATGACAGAACTAACAAGGTTCGTTTACATCACAACAAGGATGATAAACGTTACTTGGTTCCTGGAACAGATAACACCTTACCCTGGGGACACTATTCAATAACGGACTCTTGTGATATTGAAGTGAATTTCTGAAAAATTCTTACGTTTACTCCATGACAACTTAGTCAATACTGTAGATTTAATAAAAATTATGGAGTAATTTTTATTGAAACACCTTGTATATTTCCTATTACAAGAATTTTCTCTTCACATGACGTTTACGCTCTGTTGAAAGAATGTTTCGAATACTGAGCCATTCATAACCTCACTTGGTATGCATAATGTCTCATAGAGGCTGCTTTAATTTTGTTTAATTTTTACTTCTCGTAGCATTGAAATAACTTCTTATCTGTTCGTTATTTCTCGATTTTAAAAAAACAATATAATTTATATGGTTTTTCAAATATATGATAAAAAGAAATTATTTTTGTTAATAAAATCTTGAGATGAGGGTCTTTGCGGTAATTGTCTGCAAGCTATAGACACCTATACGAAGTCTGCTCCACGTCTGACGCCTTATTTGTTGATGAACACTCTGTATTGCCATTTCTTAAAAAAACATGGGTTTATATTGAAACACTCTGTATATTCATTAACTTTTATATTACATGAAGATTCAAATTCTCGTTTCGCAATGTTTGAAATTAAAACCAAGACAGATACTAATATTACACTAGATTTGTTTCATAACCTCACTCTTTTGAAGTCACAATAGCGCTCTTCTCCGCAAACATTTGACGACGTGACGTTTACAAAAAATAGACAACAGTTATTTTAAATTCTCTTGTATTTCAAAGGACGTTAAAGGATTCGGCTTCCCAACGTCTATTTGTTTTCTGTAGGTACGTGATATTAAATTTCAAACTTCTGAAAGCCGTCACGTGCGGCCGGTATACTTCTGTCACCCTCTGGGGTAGGAATACAGCCTTATCTTCTAGCTCCAACAGTATTGCCTCCCCAAATTTTGTCTTGACAATTTGACCCGCTATAATTTTGAATGGTGTATCTCTAGGTAGATCAGATACTTTGACAATAGCTTTATTTTCCATAAGAGATACAGCATTTAGTACAGTGAGGTCCATCTATAAAGAAATGAAAATGACATAAAATTTGATGATAATTGAAGACGAGGAAAAAGTTGTTGAAAACTCACCTCAGTTTTTTGTCACACACTTTCCGGCTTTTCAGCAGACTCCAGCTTAAAATTTTAAGGTTGGCTTCTAAACAAAAACCTCTCCAGCTTGTGCTTGCGACCGTGAGCAAAAACATGCAACTAATAAAGTGAGTTTTGTGGTGTGATTTTCTGTTGTTTCGAATCTTATCTCAGGTGATACTTTTCGATACTCCTTGTATATATGCTTATCACTTATCTCTTCTTTCCCTCTAGTCATTGTCGACTTCTTCGGATATTCTTTGTATATGGGCACGTTTTGGCTTTTTCTCTCCGATACACTTTTATGTTAAACCTAGGATACCCCACCCCCCGCCGCGTTGCGGTCCACGTAATTTACCCCCACCACTTTCAGTGTAAATTTCGATAATTTGGACCTTAGCTTTTTTGGTGATTTTCTTATGGAGATTCCCATATTAGCGTCTCCGCCATGAGGACGAACCGGTGCTGCCCATTTACTTCCGTCGACCCCAGTACCAAAGTCGATTCCCTAAACAAACTTTTCTCCGACTTCAGAAAATGGTTGAAATCAGCGTACGAGAAAAGTAAGGTCCCTTACAATTTACGCCGTCGTAACGAAACATTTAAACAGAATGACGTGGTCTGGAGGAAGAATTACGTTCAATCGGACGCGAGTGAATATTTTAGCGCAAAACTGGCACAAACCCAGCTGACATGGTCACGTCATATAAACGTCGATATTAGGTAATTATTGGTAAATGACGTCGACAACCTTATATCGACGTCTCTACGACGTGACAACCTAGACCAACCATATACGTCATTTTGCCAACGTCGACACTACGTCGACCTCAAGTGATGCAATGATGCACATTTGCATGGTGTGAATTAAAATTTTATATCGTGTGTATTTTTTTGCATTTCCCAATAATACTATCAACAGGTAAATACATCACTTCAATATAGGTATACCAATGCAGTTGAAAATATTCCAAGTGGTGATAATTATGGATAGTAATCGTATATTTTACGTGCTCATTTGTTATTGCTTTGGAATTCAGAGTATTCTTTCAACTTGTGAAAAATAATAAAATGATTGTTATCCAGGCCCGAACCCGGTTGATCTAAGTGTAAGAAAAAAAACAAAAAACCAATGTTCTAGCCTGGTTTCGAACCTACGACCTCTGAGATGCAAGCCCAGTATACTGTTAATTGTGCTAAACAGCTCTGAGCTCACGTACAGACATATCGAATAGAGAAGGTTAAAGGCTGCTTGGACGCATGCGCACCTCACCGAGTCGAACTGGGTCGAACGTCTTCGCCCCTTCTCGTTGCCTCTCCTCTTTCATTTTTGTACCACAGCACATACCACAACCACAGTGACCACAGCATTGTACATAGATTGGTGATATTAATGTGATAATTATTGTTACTTTACCGTTACCATCAAATTATTTTACCACCTGTGCTGTGATTCGAGTGTTTTTGCAGATAAATTGAGGTGAGTAAAATGTTGCTATTGCGGTAGGTTTATTAAAATCACATCATCAATGGATAATGTATTTACCAGCCGGTTTCCCTCCTTAATGGGCAGCCATATTTAGAAAAAGTAAGGAGAATAAAATTATAATCAAAAAGTTTGAAATTTAACGAAGCATTGTTATTTTGAGAGTTTTTACATGTATATTGGGTTGTTTGGATTGAAAATTCAGTAAACGTAAATGGTTAAATCATTTTGTACTTATATACATAATGGCTACCAGTGTGTAGGTAATTAGTACGCTTTCACATTTTGTAATTTTTGTCTATCTAGATATGGATTCTTTCGTAGGGGTTGAATTCTGTGAAACTGACCATGATGTGGGTGGCTTGGCACTGGTGCATAGCAAGTGGCTAACACCGAGGAAATCGCGTGTTTTGGCCATCTACAAAGTACCAGAAAGCATTGAAATTTGACGTTTCTCCAGACTATAAAAGCTGGGCATCTACAAAGTGGAAAAAGTATACTTTGAACAAGGTAAGATAAATTTGACAATTATATAATTTTCTAATGAATTGAAAAATCAGTTTTTGTTTATTATGTTTTTGAAATGAGAACTCCAAAATAAATTTAAACCAGCACATCAAAAACATACATTCTTGAAGTGCTCAGTTTTGATTATATAAATTATAGTAGATCAGATATGTGCTTATCGGTAATTCATTCAAGTTTTCTTTTGAAAATGAACTAATTGGGTATTTTCACAAACCTTAAAAAAGGAAAAACCATTTGGAAGCTAAATAAATTCCTTTGTGTCAATAAAACAGCTTTAAAGAAAGAACAATAATGTTGTTACTTGATGTAATTGCAGAAAACTTGGAGAAGGCCCGTGAAAAACTTCAACTAGATGAGCTTACATCAGACCTGCAAACCGATATGGAGGACTCGAATGATAATAGAGGACGAGCCAAGAGAAATCGTTTTACCCCAGTAAATCCAAAACCTACCTTTGATTTAAGTGATTTGCCAATAGAATTACCAATTTCAACAGAAGAAGATTTAACCAGCTTGGAAGAGTTCTTAATTATTGAACAAAATTCTGATAATTTTGTAAGTACTTTTTATTTCAAGCAAGTTAACATGTAATTGGCTCATTGTAGATCATATATCGTTCTTTTTATATAATAACATGTTATTTATTTTTTTCTAACTTGTGATATTTGACAAATAAACTTGTGGTTATTATTATTTTTGGTTTTTGTGCTGTCCCAAAATCCATACATACGTAATAATAGGTTTATAAAATGACGTCGTAAAATAACGTAATTATACGTTACAATTTCGTCGATAAAACATATCTATTCTACGTCATACGTTGACGTAGACGTGACGTGAATAGGTGACGTCTTTGGGCTGTGACATTTTCACGTCATATTTTAGTCGATTCTACGTCATCCAATAAGTCAAAACGACGTAATGGGTGACGAAAGAACTACGTACAAAGAACGTAAGGCTGTCAGCTGGGAAAATTCATAGGCCCATTTAAAATTTCGAAAGTCCTCTCTCCGTGGAACTACGAATTAATTGACGAAAAAGGTGTAAACGCAGGAATTTGGAACGCGAAAGACTTGAAATCGGTTCCACCAGATGTTGATGGAAAATATTTGAAGTCAAAACCCCCTACAATGACATAAGTAACTAAGTAGCTTAGATTTTTTTCGTAGGTTTCGATTTTCCTCAAACTAAATTTATATTTGGTAACTTTAATGGTGATATTGAAATACATAACATCTTATCGGTCTACTTCTTTAATTCCCGCAATCACAGTGGGAATGATTTATATTGTTTTCTTCGCTCATTGAACCTTTCCATCCTTGTCATAGCTTTCACCAAATGAATAATTAGCTATTGACAAAACTTTATTATTTTTCTACTACATTATTTTTCAATACATTTTGACAGTTAGACTTCCCGGCAATAACCGGTGTTAGGGAAAAAGAGGTTTTTTTGAAAAAAAAAGAAATCTCAAGCTAGTAAAGCACATGCTAGTGATTACGCATTTTGGCATTGGCATTTGAGGAGAAATTATTTAATATTTGGACACAAATATTGCACTTTTGCGGATCCAACCTCTGCATTGAGTGTATTGATTTTTTTTTTGTAATTGAGGAATCAATTTGAATGTTGCTGCTGCAATACTTGGTTTAATTTGCATTTCGTTGCGATAATGATGACGTCACACCAGCGCTTCATAGTGATGGGTATGGTTCATACAACAGCCTTTTTGGTGTGCGTCATCGTTTGTTAATGTCTTTCTAACACATTACGTGGAAAGAAATGCAAAAAAAGTCAGGTCTTTGATTAATCCTAATCAAAATATCGCAATAATGAACCGTTCAAATTTATTACAAACGTCAATCCTAATCATTGACTTACCAAAATTTGATTGGTTGATGTTCAGATTAAGCGTAAGCGCGACCTATCAATCGAGAGAAATTTCTTTATTTAAAATAGACATGCAGATATACCTTTCGTATTGTCAATGTGTATGACATCTTTTTCTACTGTCCCACTGACAGTTCCTGTCAGGTCTGTACTTTGTTGTTCACGGTCAATTATTATTTATGAAAAGTTAATATGAATATTATTGTTATATTTATTCGAATAATACAAAAATATGCCTAGATACACGGAAAAACATTAGCATTTTGAAAGTTCTCAAGTATTCTCAGTTTAGAAAAAGAAGCTGGTACCTAACTATTAATTTCATAGCCTTGTCGAATTTTGCTGAATGCGATTCTGATGATTTTATTTATCAAATTTAGGGTTAGATATGTGTCAAAATGGCAAATAAAATAAACGACATACCCAAAACCCGAATATACGTCACAAACGATGACGCACACCAAAAAGGCTGTTGTATGAACCATAATTGCTTCGCGACAGCAAAAATAGCTAGAGACAAAGCTCAGTTGACACATTTGCCATGTTTGACACATAACAATTTTTATAACATAATCATCAAAATCAAGAAAATGGAGGATTGGTTTCCTGTAGAAAAACTTAGCTCTCACATAATACTTACTCCACTGAATTACAAAATTGGAAAAATGAAAATGGACATATTTCTTCATATATTGTCTCCCGTTCCCAAATATTTGTCATGGTAAGTTTGTATAGTTTTGTTATTTTTCTAATGTGAATTTTTCACTTAAAATTTTGTGATAAGCTATTGGTTGTTATCACATAGCGGTTTTTTACATTTCACATAGTTTATAATTTATGTATACTAAAATGGAGAAGGAACGCCGTCATATACGCAGCTCACCTGAGCTCCGTTGCCATTTTATCCGTCGCCATGATAATGTTCTAGAGTTTGTTCAGCCATCCTTTGCCGTTACGTCATAATCTGTGACGTATTCTGCTGTTTTACGTTTGTCTTATATTATTTGAATGTTATTTTACACTTTCCTCAAAATCATAACCAATGTAGTAATGTTGAACGTAATGAATTGTTTACAAATTATGACAACTAAACTGTCAAAAGTAACAAATAAAATTTACGTCGACCATTAGTTAAGAAATACGTAAATTACGTAAAAATTCCGTCTCATCCATTTCATGAATGAGAGATCAAGATGGACGTAACGGCAAAGGATGGTTGAACAAACTCTACGTCAGTAGCGTATGAGTTCATTCAATAGCCTTTTAGGTATGCGTCATCATTTGTGAAGTACGTATAACCTGGTTTTCGGTATTTTGTTCATTTTATTTGCTATTTTGACATATATCTAACCTTAAATTTGATTAATAAAATCATCAGGATCGCATTCAGCAAAATTCGAAAAGGCTATGAAATTGATAATTATCAGCTTCTTTTTCTAACTGGAAATACTTGAGAACTTTAAAAATGCTGATGTTTTTCCGTGTATCCAGGCACATTTTGTATTATTCCAATAAATATAATAAGATACATATTCACTTTCCATGAATAATAATTGAACGGCGTAAACAACAAAGTATAGACCTGGAGTGCGTTCATAAACGTTACAGAGTACACATTTCTCACACTTTTTTGACAACCATCGTTCATGAATGAAATTTTTATTACTCTGCAACTACTTTCCTAGCGTTCATAAATATACTTTGACATTTCCAATGTACACATTTCTAGACCGCGGTATGGAGTGTGGTAATATTTTATCCGAGTTTGCACTCTCCAAAAATGTCAAATAAGTCGTAGTTTTTGTAACCGGTTAGAAATACAAAGTTTTTAAAAGAACTCAAGAATAATCAATATGGATCAATACATTTTTTTTACTATATTCTCAGGATAATTCTTCATTAAAATATCTTTAAGAAGAAGCAACAAAAAGAGGAGAGGCAAGAAAGAAGAGACACGAAGAAATTATAGATGTAAGGAACAGATCCATTGAGGTATTTTCTGAAAAAATGGATAAACTAATAGAAAAATTCTAGCATTTATTAGTTCTATATGTTCTACATTGTTTAAAGTAATATAGGAATTATAACAATAAATAGTATAAAAATTTTGTTTTGTACATTTAAGGCCCGGTTTTATAAGCTCGGGTTACCCCTGACCCGAGAGTTATCCCTATGATGGTCAATGGGATAACTCTCGGGGCAGGGTTAACCCGAGCTTATAAAACCGGGCCTAAGATACTTTAACTGTTTCTGATCTTACTTGGTTGAAATATAATATAATTTCAAGAGAATTTAACAAATTAATATAAAATTACCCAAGTTCTCACAATTTATTTTAATTAGTACTATTTATTTTTTCAAGAGAAACTATTAACATTTCTTCGTCGTCACTATCGCTCTCGTCGAGTTTTAAAATTTGATGATGAACCAAAACCAAAGTAAAATTGTAACATTGGCAGCTGCACTCGGTGCCAAATATCTTTCATTTGATGATATTGACGATGAGAGCGATAGTGACGACGAAGAAGAAATGTTAATGGTTTCTCTTGAAAAAATAAATAGTACTAATTGAAATAAATTGTGAGAACTTTATAATTTTATATAAATTTGTTAAATTCTCTTGAAATTATATTATATTTCAACCAAGTAAGATCAGAAACAGTTAAAGTATCTTAAATGTACAAAACAAAATTTTTATACTATTCATTGTTATAATCCCTATATTACTTTAAACAATGTAGAACATATTGAACTAATAAATGCTAGAATTTTTCTATTAGTTTATCCATTTTTTCAGAAAATACCTCAATGGATCTGTTCCTTACATCTATAATTTCTACGTGTCTCTTCTTTCTTACCTCTTCTCTTTCTGCTACTTCTTTAAGATATATCAATAAAGAATTATCCTGAGAATATAGTAAAAAAATGTACTGATCCATATTGATTATTCTTGAGTTCTTTTAAAAACTTAGTATTTCTAACCGGTCACAAAAATTACGACTTATTTGACATTTTTGGAGAGTGCAAACTCGGATAAAATATTACGGTCAGTTATGATTCATGAAAAGCCGCACGACGGCGAAGCCGAAGTACTCGAAATAGAGCAAGTGTTTTAGAGTCCAGTTATCCTCGAATACTTTACGCTATTTTTTTTCATTGGTGCACTTTGAAATCATAAATACCCACTGGTATCTATTACTACTACAAGGAAAAGAAATGGAAATAACTGATAATGTAAAATGGTTGAATTCGTGATGACATTAGTTTACCTTGCGTTGTCATGGAAATGTTAATAGTGTCAAATTAAATACCATTTCCTCCGATTTCGAAAATCGGAATAATCATATCTCAAACAATATCACCTGCACTTTCCGTTTTGATTAATAAAATTGAAATTGTCAAATATTGTTCAAATGAAGGTTTTGACGTTACAAAGTACTCCTGTCAGATCAATAATAATAAAAAGTTTCATTTAGACCATTAGACATTACACTTCGTTTCTCGAGATATTTATGTTGCCATGGTAACTTTAAAAAGCGCGCGTGTTTTAAAGTTCGAACCATAGATAAAAAGCTACTTATAGATGGGAAACTGACCCGTGGCGCCCTCTATTGATACGGGTTGCGCTACCTTGAGAGTCCCGTCAGTACCTCTGGCACAAATCAGGTTGTGAACTTCGCTAACAAACGAAAAAGAAGATTCCTGTAATTTTACAGTTTTTTGCGGTATATTCAAAATTACTGTAATTTTACTTCTATTGCAAAATGACATTCATGATCCATTTTTTGATATTTCATTCAAAATTACTCAAATTAGATTGATATTACAATAATAACAATGAAAAGTCAAGTAAAATTAAATGAAATGTCAAAAAATGGATCATATAATGCCTGAATTGTGAAAAATAAAGCAATAATCATCAAGTTCATATATTTTATTGACAATTCAACTCATGTATAAAAAATCGCATATGCCTCAGTGTAATTGTCACTTTGACACCGGCAAAAGTTAGCTTTAACTTTTTCAGCGATTATTTTTTTCACTTGTCAAAATCTGACATTTTGGTGGTTTTAACCAATAGCAATACATTATTCTAGCCAATCATTCGGTATTATACTGATAATTATGCTTCCTCATCGATAAAACCTTGTTTACATCGAAACGTCAAAATTTTACTTTGAACTTGTCATTATTGACAACTAAAAGCGCTTTCAAAAATCCTTTTAAATTGTTGAAAAAAATAATCTTCCCAAATACAACTCGCTCTTCAAATTTTATCACATAATTTTTTATTTTCATCACTCAAACTTGTTTATTTGAGGCAAAAACATTCAAACAAACCGAATTTAGATAAAATCACTCCTCCTAACGGAGTCGTGATTTTATCAAATCGGTTTGTTTTCATATTTTTGCCAAATAAACAAGTTTTCGTGGAAAAGAGAAAATTATCGATAAAATTTGAAGCACTCGTGGTATTACCTTTGATAAATGCACTTGTGGTTTTTTCACTTATTCATTTGTTACCATAATAAATAGTTTGACATGTTTGTCAACAACTTATTGAATTTCTAAACACTAACAATGAGCCGATTCATTGAATTGTCCTGCCGAATTACACTCGATGTTTGTATTGATATCGGGTAAATTTGTGTTGTTCAACTTCTAAACTGTTTCCTTTAGCAATTAGACTCGAAAAACTGTCAACCTAAAAACGCTCCACCTTCGGTGTCGCGTTTTTAATAGTTGACAGTTGTTCTCGTCTAATTGCTAGGAAACAGTTTCTCATTAAACAATCCAAATTTACCCGATAAAATACAAACCTCTTGTGCAATTATAAGTGACAATTCAACTCATGTATAAAAAATCGCATATGCCTCAGTGTAATTGTCACTTTGACACCGACAAAAGTTAGCTTTAACTTTTTCAGCGATAAATGCACTTGTGGTTTTTTCACTTTATGCATTTGTTACCATGATAGATAATTTGACATGTTTGTCAACAACTTATTGAATTTATAAACACTAACAATGAGTCGATTCATTGAATTGTCCTGCCGAATTACACTCGATGTTTGTATTGATATCGGGTAAATTTGTGTTGTTCAACTTCTAAACTGTTTCCTTTAGCAATTAGACTCGAAGAACTGTCAACCTAAAAACGCTCCACCTTCGGTGTCGCGTTTTTAATAGTTGACAGTTGTTCTCGTCTAATTGCTAGGAAACAGTTTCTCATTAAACAATCCAAATTTACCCGATAAAATACAAACCTCTTGTGCAATTATAAGTGAATAAAAAAAGTATACAATAAATGAAACATATCTCAATAACAAACAGGAAAAAAAATAAATGTTAGGAATTCAACAATAATGCTGGGAAGTTCAAAGTTGTGTGGAAGAATAACTGCTACTTCTGTTACTTTCTATTTGATGTTTTGAAATGAAGATAAAGCTTACCGTATGCACCTCACATTACAGTCTTTCACAAAATATATTCTTGAAATTGTCTCTTAAATTAAAAGTCCCACTATGAACAATAAAATCTAAATACGAATACTCAACACACACACACACACAAATAAGCAGTTGTTAGTGGTTGTCAGGTTAGGATGTCAGCGCTAATATGTATGTGAAAGAATCTGCAACTGCTACTAACGGCGTTACAGTTTTCATTAAATTACAAATTTTAGTACTGGCGGGACTTTTTATGTGGCAGCACCCACGCGCCTTCAGAGATCCCCTACCCTGGTTCAAACCTAAAAGCTTGCGATTAAAATACCTGTCACGTATTTCCTTCTTTTTCGATTCGGAACGTAACTCACGTTCTGGACCAAAAAAGAAGAAAATATCTAGTGTTAAATCAATTACAAAAATCTTATTATACATACCTTTAATTTCAACCTTTATTAAAGGTCCTTTGATAAAAAACGTTTATTTTTGTTTTACAATAACTCTCTAATGTATTTTCGAATTTGGCTGAATGCGATACTTATGATTTTATTCATCGAATAAAAGTCAAAGGACCCTGACCATTTAATAGGTAATCCTGGTTCTTGTACGATTTCAAATTTTTTTTGATATCTTGTAGTATTGATGATAACTAAGAGATCGTCATGGGTGAAAACTATGCAGGCCCTCCGGTTTGGCGGTGGTGGCGTCTTGAAGTTGTGTCCTGAGCATAACATTTTGCCTCCTAGCACTATAAATCTCGCAATAATAGCAAATGTCTTGTATGTCGGGGGCTCATGATGAAGTCTGCCACAGTTCTGTGTTATCAGAATCGCAATTTCTCTAGAGGGTGCCTCCACAATGGCTAATTTGTTAGGTCGATGTTTCAATAGCAAGCGGAAGCAATGAAACCGAAAAAAATCATCAACAATCACGTTATGTAGATTAGTTAAATTAATCTAACATCTAAATTCCTCACGAGTGGGCCCCAAAAGACTTCTTAACATCTTCTGGATACCACACACCCATCCACAAACCACATTGCACCCATCTCTAGAGCCATGCGTATTTTTATTTTTTTCCTTTAACACGTTCGCTGCCGGTCTGAGGCCCAATATTGATACCAGAAGCCGACTACGTATTTTTGGACAACAGCTATAAAATATTTTTATTGAGGTTTTTTGAGTTTAGTTCAGTCTATATTTTAATATTTTTGACATTTTTTAAATTTTCATTAATGTCACGCGCTGGCGCGTTACCGGCACTGAGCTCGAATTTCGTCTCCGATGGCCGCACCACGCGCGTGATGAAGTAAAATGAATAAAACACACAACTATAATAAAATATTCAATTAGCGAAAAGTAAAAAGCTATTCAGCTGAAGAAACAAGTGAAAAAATATTAAAAACAACCGAAAGAAATAAACAAAACAATTATTCAAATAACTAATAAAAAATAAAAATAAAACAGAATACTTATTTCAGTAAGTCACTCAAACATTTTCAACTTAAAACTAATAAAAAAACTACTAATAAAAAAATAATATAGACCTCACAAGATAAAACAAAAACAAACGAAACAAATAAACAAAACAATTCAAATAAGTAATAAAAAATAAAAAAACAAAATACTTATTTCAGTAAGTCAACATAAAACCATTTTCAACGTACAACTAATAAAAAACTAATATAGACCTCAGAAGATAAAAACAAATATCATTTACCAATTGCAAACAAGTCAGTCATGGGTTATTTTTGCGCAGTAACCGGGATTTCCAGGGCATACAACGCATACATAAGTTGTATCTTTCCTCTTTTTTTGTGAATAACAATTTTTGCATTGCTTCCTCAGTACCTTGCCTGCTTTCCTCTCCTCTCGTACTTTCAAAACATGCTCGTTCACAGGCACGCCATCCCTCCAGGTGTGGTCAGCATATACAATTTGATGCCATATTTGTGCCTCTTATTTTTTATATACTGGCGAAAACTGAGCCGACCACGCCATAATATCATCGATTCATCTATACTTAGTTCGCGACCAGGGTAATAAATTTCAGACATTCTTGTGTTGAACATTTTTATAATGTTTCTTACTTTATATAGGTGGTCCTCTGGGCGATCCTCTGCTTCCTGAGGGTTTTGTGCAAAGTGCAAGGCTCTTAGTATCAGTAAAAAGCGATTTCTGCTCATATTATGAGCAAATATCCCTAAACCAAACAAAGCATCCGTTTTCCATAGTCTTGAATGCGGTCCAGACGAATATTCCCCATGTGAAGTAATAAACCCAAAAATGTTAATAGCTCATCCCTAGTTACGTCCCTCCATGTAGTAATGCGGGAATTTTCTTTGACATTAGGCCGTAAAAATAATTCAATTGCGTACCTGTTCGTTTGCGTAACTATTTCATCCAGAAAATTGTCTGTCAATATATGCAGAAAATAATCAATTGGGTCATTTCCAGTAGTAGGTGCCACGAAAGTTTCAGCTTTTGTGAAAGGAAAAAAATTTACGGACTCCGAATCAGCCTCCCACGTTAACTTCTCTTCCTCTTGAGGAATTTCTTACTCTCTTTCAGTATTTTCATCGCGATCCGCATCAGAAATTTCATCATCTGAAAATCCATTGGGCACGAACTCATCATCACTCCCTGAGTCAAAATATCCGTCTAAATGGTCTGACAAATCGTCCCCCAGGATTTCAAGGAGTTCAGCATCTGTTGGGGGATGTTTCATCTCTATTTTTGCCTTTTTGGGCCGAGAAGGTCCTGGTACACCAATATTTTTTTCCGCCATGTGTAATTCTATAATACGTTTCAATCAAAATTCAAAAATCAAAACCAAGCGCGTAAATCACTCACCCTTCCCGTAATGCCGACACAACTACACTGGCTGGCGTCTAACGCCGATTCATAGATAATACAGCGCCGATCTAAATATATCGCTTAGAAACAAGACTAGACTAAAACGCGCTCGCGCGTTATCGGCACCCAGCGAAAGTGCCGCATCACGCTCTAGCACGTTATCGGCAGCGAACGTGTTAACATAAGCGGAACGACCTCAAGTTGTGTTTATCTCAAGTAGGTCTACTTTCGATTGTCTGATACATACCTAATACATATGGGTATTGTGGTGCTTGTTTAGACTGACGTCTGTCACGGGTGATGGCTCTTTTGACAGATATCTATCCAAACTACCGGATTTTTTATCTACTACTAGAGATGGGTGTACATGGGATCAAGAAAATGTTATGGAAGGATCCAACTAACCTACCTGTGATTGTTGATGGTTTTGTTCGGTTTCATTGTTTCCGCTTGCTGTTGAAACATCGGCCTAACAAATTGACCATTGCGGAGGCACCCTCTGGAGAAATTGCGATTCTGATGGCACAGAAGTGTGGCAGACATCCTCATTAGCCACTGATATATAAGACATTTGCTATTATTGCGAGATTTATAGTGCTAGGAGGCAAAATGTTATGCTCAGGACGCAACTTCAAGACGCCACCACCGCCAAACCGGAGGGTCTGCACAGTTAAAACCCATCACGATCTCTTAGTTATCATTAAGACTACAACATATAAAAAAAATCGAAAATCGTAAGAGAACCAGGATTTGATAGGTAAAATGGTGCAATGTCCTTCATATCAAAATAACAACTAAAATAAACGAAATACCCAAAACCCGGATATACGTCACAAACAGTGACGCACGACAAGAAGGCTATTTGAATCTCTACTATAGTAGTTTTCAGTGCAGTAGTCAGTAGAGGGAAATATTTAGAAGTTATTTCATGTGTTTTTAAATTCGAGTGATTATTCCAATAGATATTTCGAAGAAATGTATTGAGTTGAACTAATTCGTATGAACATCAACATTAAATCTTCATTGTGCTATAAATATTTGCATACTGTTATCCATTGAGATACTGATATCTCGGAAACTTTATTCTTTTGGAGCAAATGTCATTGAAACCATTACTGTAGAAAACCTTTTGTTTCTGTAAATTTTTTTTTGTAAAACTTACCGCCACTTATGGCCTATTTGATTAAGTGTTCAATTTATCTCGGCCGATAACTCTTGAAATATTGAGCTTATTAATAAAGTCCATGTCAATTTGTGGATATCAATTTATTTACAGCTTTTATATAAATTTTTTTTCCAATATCCATACTTTTTGAGTTATAGGACGTTCAATGCTGGACTACTGGGCGTAAGGTCGAAAATTTTAAGGTATGGAGAACCTAAGTAAAGACTAATGGCGCCATTCCTGGTAATTTTCGGCAACCATTCGGGATGTACCCACTTCCCGGACGCTTTTTCTTTGAGGAAGTAGCATTTCCCGGCCTAGTCCGGAAAGTAGGTACTTCCCGGCAAAGGCCGGAAAGAATCGCGTCGTTACCAAAGCAGATTAACGGCTGACAGTGCATATGAAATTAGATGTCAGAAGTTCTGGCTTCAATTTTAATATAAATACTAATATAAATTATATGTAGTATTTTTTTTCTGTTTAATTCAAATGAGAATTAAAATGTAAAATAAATAAATGTGACGTCCCAATAATTAGTTATTCCACACGGTTGCTAAAAAAATATTGTACGCAGCACGACCAAGAATGTTTTTTTGTTGGACTCAAAGACTTAAATTAAAATTTTTACCATTCGTCCAAAAAAACCTATTTTCCGGACGTAAATTACTATTTTCTACGAGCGGGCGGAAAATTGAATTTCCACGCACATTTTAGTGTAGAACGTCCGCACCGTCTGGAAAAAATTTTCCCGTACCGTGTGGAAAATATTTTCCGCACCAATATGTCAAATTAATAATAAGCCGGTATATTATGGTGGTTCGAAAAGCCTTAGGTACCATTTTTGTTTGTTTATTGTCAGAAATTTGTCAGTGCATTTCTAAAATATGTTGCTCGTGAATATGTGAATCCTCGCGCTAATTAAGGGTTGGTTCACTAAAAGTTACTTTTTAAAAAGACTTTATTATAAATAATGAAAAACCCTGTTTTAATTACAAGTACGAACTTATAGATATTGTATTACAACGTCGTTTATATAGAAATATAATATGCTGATAAAATATTAATTGAAAACTATTTAATAAGCTAAATATTGTCGACTAGCCTAAATAAAGAATTTAGAGTATTGGTAATTTATATATTTAATAATTAACGAGTTTAACTTCTCCATCCCCCGAAGAAGTTTTGTAAGGGACGAACAAAACTGATGGTGGCTCTGTAGTTTGGTTAGTCCTTGATTGCTGGTACTTGTAGTATCCAAATAGTAGGCATATAGTCACCAATATGTATACGGGGGTCGTCCAAAAGTGTGTGAGATCCATTGGTGGTTTTTCAGAAAAAAGAGGTTGCAATTGCTGTTACTCTTGGGTTAGCTCATGGAGTTTATCTAGAGGAATTTTCTCCAAGTTTAATGGTCTGGTTTTGTTGTTCTAATTTTTGGTAGAGTCAGGACCTCTTCTTTTATCGTTGTTCTATAATTTATAAAGTAGTCATCATAGGTTCTAAACTCGCAGTTGGTCGGGAGTTCTATCAGATATGTTCCATGGAGTACTAGTATTTTAGATGTTAGGCAATATGTTGAGATTTTTGTGGGTTGCAGGAGCACCACTATATAGAAAGCTTCGGACATCTCTTGGATGATGGACTGGTTGACAGAAACTGGAATATGTTTACATGGAGCCTCTTCATTTGTGAGTTGCAGAATGTGGTTGATGCAATCCTGTGTTTTTGTATTTTCCTGAAGTAGTTTTTCTTTGCAAATATAAACTGAACTAGTTTGTTTGCACGGTGTTTCCATATATTGGAAAATTTTGTTATTGGAAGCCAAGTAAGGAGCGGGTGGAATTATTGTTGTTTGATTTTTTGTAGGAATTGAGAAAAGGTGGTAGTAGGAAAGTGGATCAGAATACAGTAGCGGAAAATGTAAGATAAATATTATGGAATGATGCTCTATCATCTTTTGAACTACCCATTTCAGTTCTTCAGGTTTGATCAAGCTATTAGAGACTTTTCGAAAACGTACATATACTGAGCCGGTAGCGGATAACATAAATCTAACCGCACGACTATTTTGACAGATAAATATATAGTTTTCGCACCTCTTGCGTACCAACGGTAACGGTAACAAAAGTTTTTGTTCTTTATAATATTATTTGATTTGCTGAGTAGATTAGCAACGTTAGTCTGACTACAGAAATAGGGAAAACCGTGTGTTAGAGAGAGAGAGCAGTGAGACAATGTGTAAGAGAGAGACGTAAGAGAGACACGTAATGGAGACTCATTGCGAAGATAACAGCGGGAGCGCTGCCAGATCGGTTAAAAGTAACGTATACCGGGTGACTTAAAAGTAACAATAAAAAACAATAATAAATAATTATTTAAATCGTTGATAACTTCGGGAGGGCCAGCGACGCGCACTCGGCTACCCTTCGTTATCTCATACTAAAATGAGGTAGTGTTGATAGCGACGATTATAATTGTTAATTTGATTATTGAAAACGCCTTAACGACTTTTATATACAGGGAGGACAAAAAGTAACATGCATGGAAGGCATAAACGTCTATTATATACAGAGTGGATCAAAAGTAACATGCTCGAAAGGCATAAACGTCTATTATGCACAGGGTGAATCAAAAGTAACAAACCTTAACGCCTTAACGACTTTTATATACAGGGAGGATAAAAAGTAACATGCATGGAAGACATAAACGTCTATTATATACAGGGTGGATAAAAAGTAACATGCTCGAAAGTCCTAAACGTCTATTATGCACAGGGTGAATCAAAAGTAACAAACCTTAACGCCTTAACGACTTTTATATACAGGGAGGATAAAAAGTAACATGCATGGAAGGCATAAACGTCTATTATATATAGAGTGGATCAAAAGTAACATGCTCGAAAGTCCTAAACGTGTATTATATACAGGGTGCGCCTACTCGGAATATCCTATTATATACAGGGTGAGTAACGCTGAAAAGTATTATTATATACAGGGTGAGTAACATGCTGCTCGAATGGCCTTAACGTCTATTATATATGCCACGTCACGTCACGTCATCACGTCAAACGTCACGCCATCACGTCAAACGTCACATCGTTATGTCAAATGTCACGTCGTTAAGTCAAACGATCATCAAACGGTTGTACGTATGAGAATATTCTCTTTCGTAATATGCCTTCAGAAGAGTACAGACGTCGAATTGAAGAGTTTATTAATAGCATTGGTGAATTAAAGAAAGATATTGCTTTCTATAAAGATAAAAGTGAGGTTATGAAACGAATGGAGAATCTTAGTTTATCTGATAAGGTAGGTCAGACGTGGAGCAGTCTTCGTATAAACTGGGTGCCTGAAGAGGTCCATCAGTTAGCCCGTAGACTGCCGCAAACTACTTATCCGTTAAGACGTATTCAACCTACACCATGTTCAACAGAACAGAAAAGGAAATAGAAAATGAAATTAATAACGTTTTCGCCATGTCATGTGTAATATCAGTGGCAGTATTTGTTTTAATTTTAAAAATTATTTTGAAAATTGTAAAACGAAAATTCCAATCTTCATGTAATATAAAAGTTGATGAATATACAGAGTGTTTCAATAAAACCCATGTTTTTTAGAAAAAACTTTATTTATAATGGTAATACAGTATTTGAAAACCAGTGACGAAGGCGTTGTACATTTCTTTCGGTACACGAATATACTCCATAGGCGTGGCAGGGGTTGGGATCTTGAGCAAAGTTTCCATCTGCTCGCTGTCGACTATCCGGTATCGGTGTCATTAACTTTAACGATTTTAATTCTGCAATTAGAATACGATATCCGTTCAAACGACACATTTATTGAAATTATATTGATTTGAAGATAATTAAATGACAGGTGACATATGATAAACAAGTGACATATGACACGTGAAAAGTGACCATAGAACTGTTCTGTGACAAGTGACAGGTGACTGACATATGACGGGTGACTGACAGGTGACAGACAAGTGACATATGACAGGTGACAAGTGAACACAGAACTGTGACATATAACAAGTGACCATAGAACTGTGACAAGTGACCGTGACAGATTATAAGTGACCAACTGTGACAGATAAGTGACCATAGAACTACTATTACAGGATGGACCAAAAGTAACATGCTCGAAAATACAGGGTGGATCAACAATAACATGCTCGAAAGGCATTATTATATACAGGGCGGATAAAAAGTAACATGAGGGTCTTATTATATACAAGGTGGAACAAAAGTAACATTTCATCCTTCATCAAGATGGGAGCTACACTTTGACATCCAATACATCATTTTCCAGTATATCCTGAGAGGATATCATGTTATGTTGTCACGTCAAACATTACGCTATCACATCAAACGTCACGTTGTATATAAGCAGCATACAATGAGAAAATTACATTAGTCACTAAGCAGACAGCTATGCGGGTGGTATACTTTTTTATGTTATTGTGCTTTGTAGCAACAGAGGATGCTACAGATGATGAAATTAAAATTTTTTTATTGAAATATAAATATGCAACAGATGAATCTCTTACCGATTACAAAGAAGCTTTAGTTAAATTCCAGGAAAGATATAATTTACCGGTAGATGGAAAACCTAATAATGAAACTGTTGAATTAATGCGCAGAATAGATGGTGAAGAGGAAATTAAAAAATTTTTATTAAAATATAAATACACAACAAATGAATCTCTTACTAATTACCCAGATACTATAGTCAAATTTCAGGAAAGATATAATTTACCGGTAGATGGAAAACCTAATAATGAAACTTTAGAATTAATACGCAGACCCCGATGCCCAGAACCTGAAAATTATTCAGTAAGGACAAGGTGGAATAAAACAGAATTAAATTGGTATTTTTCACTGGCTATTCCTGAACAATTAGCAATGGCTAAAATAGCATTTGATATATGGGCTCAAGCATCAGTTTTAAAATTTAGACATGTACCATATCCGTTTATGGGTAAACCTGATATTACAATACAAATGAGTAAACGGAGACATCCTTTTCGTAAAGACTGTCAAGGATCTGACATCTGTCCATACACGTTTGATGGTTCTGGAGGAGTATTGGCACACGGATATTTTCCTGCGATAGATGGGTCATGTGTTGAGGTTCATATGGATATAGACGAAAATTGGGGCTATGCACAGAACATGTCTAAAAACTCCGAAAAAACAAATTTCCTTAATGTACTCACGCACGAGCTAGGTCATGCGCTTGGCTTGGGTCATTCTAGTGATGAACGTGCACTTATGTACCCATGGTATTCGGATGATGTTATCGGATTAGGTGAAGATGATATCGCAGGTATGACCGCTCTATATGGTCTTAAAAATAAATATGTATCCAATCCACATGTCCCAAAGAAACCAACGCGTCTGATAACCCCATATACAAAGAAGCCAACAACAATGTATACGAAAAAGCCTGACACAACCAAAGTTACATCCATAGAAAAATCTATAAACTTGTGTGATGTGAAAGTACCTGATATTATGTTTCTGGCATATACACCAGAGTTTACAGCATATCACATGTATATTATAAAAGGAAATTTACTTTGGAAATTTAATTTAGTTGATGGAAAAATTCCAACAGCCGAAGATTTAAAAAATTATTTACCGAAAGAAATAAAACAGATTTCACATATTTATCAAAACACTGCAGGGTCGTTAATAGCAGAAAGCGAGGGTAAATTTTTCGCCGTTTCGTTTCCTGGAATTACAGTGGCTAGAAACATTCAGTTAAATCTACCTCAAAATATTAAGGTTAACGCCATGTTTCAGACGTATACAGGCCAAAGCTATGTGTTGTTTAATCAAACATCCTTTGTACTTTTTGATGATATGGATGAGCAAATAAAAAGGAGAGGTAACATTAAAGAAGAATTTCCTGGGGTTCCTGATAATATAAACTCAGTTTTTCGGCATTCAGATGGAAACCTTTATTTCTTGAAAGAAGATGTCTATTACAAGTACAATGAATTTTATAGAAAAGTTATTGACGCAGGAAAATTTAATTGGAATATGTTTAATGTACCATGTCCTGATACCATTTTACTAACTCAACTCAAAACAATGTTGTCGAAACTAATATCATATTATCATTAAAAAATATTTAGCAATTCTAAGTATTATTTATATACCTAAACATAAGTTATATACACCTCAAAAGAAATAGTTTATCCTAGCAATTTACTCCATCATCCTCAGCTTCAGATGTTCTGCTTATATTAAAAATTCAATCATAATTAAAAGTTGTAGTTTTAATAAATAAAACCAACTTTCGAAAAATAGGTGAACCCCAAATAGATATAGAAACCTCAAAGCACACCCTCTCAAATAATAATTTAAGACTATACATATTCAAATATAAAAATAAATGGTAATTTTGTAAACTTAAAAATGGTAAGATTATCAAAAATTTTATTAATCTCAAAATCAATTAATATCAAGAGGTACATACCCTTTCAATAAACTCAATCATTACAGTAACTGCTTGTTGTAATAAAGTTTAAACACTCTAGCACAAAATTGGAAGAATCAAGGCCCAAGATAACATCCCATAGCTAACTCTCTAATAAATACATATGCGTATTAGCGAATCAAACTATGAAATATAACTTGAACATTTTAGTAATGGTTAAGAATTTAACGAACTATAAAAATAGATTTAGGTTGCAAGGGACGAAAGTTTTTTTAAAAAAATTCACACGTATACTGAAGGCAAAAATTCTACAACAAGCAGTCTAATTGTGATAAGATATAAAACCACAAAACTAGAAATAATGCATTGGCGTAGATATAAAAATTAATAATTTTATGTGAGAATCAAATTAATTAAATAAAAATTTGTATATATCTGTTTTTTATTAGTTTATGATCTACATCAAATAAAAGCCTCATCTATTCAACAGTTCAAGGTCACACATCGAGACTCTCTCTCATATCTAAAATTTGGTGTCTTCACGTGATAGCTGAAATAGCCGAGTTGGTTTGAGCATTTATGTTTCCTAGCTTAGCTATTGAAGGGGAAGTAGGTTCAATTTTCGGCTATTCCAGCTATTTTTTCCTAAAGAAAACACATATACCAATAATATATAACTATTTATTTAAATCATTGATTACTGTAAGTTTACAAAAGTATACAAACTCTCTAAGAGCATTGTTTAACATATCATTAGGTGTAATAGAACAAAATGTATATAAAATTTGTTGAGGATTTAAATTTTCAGAGGCGAAATTTTTACAGAAATCCAAAACATTATAATAATATTGAGAAAAATTCAAATTTTCCAACATAGCTATACGTTGTAAAATCAAATTATTTAGTTCTAAAATTTGGGACACTTCTTCTTCATCCATATAATATTCAACTCCATATTTCTTGACGAAAATCAACTTACACCCGTCGTAATTTGATGGAGTAATGGTGCAGTACTCTCCACATGAAAACGAATCAGGTTGGAACTTGTCGGCGTCGTCTGTGGCATGAAAGAAAGCATTCATCTGTTGCGTCATTATCGAAATAAAGGTATACCATTCGTAAGTGTTGAAAGATATTTTGCTGCACTTTAGCTGTTGAGATAGAATAACAGCAGGCGTAAATGATCTTGCCGGACTAATTCCACATTTTACTTCATAACCGGAAATTGAATATTGTGTTGAAAGCAGGTACACATTTTCAGACTTTGCAGCAAACTCATAGTTGTTCAAAATTCTATCCAGCTCTGCAGTATAGTTATTATCACTACTACTGTCGTAACCACTACTGACACCTTGATAACTCATGTTGCTAACTGAGTTTGAGATTTGAAGCGACTCCAATTTATAGCGTATGTAGCCTTTTACGTTATAAAACATCAACTCTATTAATCCAACTGTTATGTTTTTTGTCTAGTCCGAGCCATTTCACATAAATTTTGTTACCCTTTCTTCTAAGCACCTTTTCAACTAAGTAAATGTCTGTATTTGATGTTTTCTGTAGTTCTTCATCATAGAAGCAGCCGCTGATTGGTGTTCCTTGCATGTCTTCAAGTAAATACGTAGCAGGATTGGTAATTTTAACTTTGGTGATTTTGAATAGTTCTGTAGTCCAATTGGGTGTATATCCTTTTTCAAAGACATGTTTTGCCTTGGATATGCGCACAACGTCGCCAACTTTAAATTTTCGTGGACCGGCTATCTTTAAATGACTATAGGTGTTGTTCAAAATAGATTTTTCGTTGGATTTGTTGACTTGAGAAGGCTTATATTTTGTTGTGGAATGTTTTGTATCGTTATAGTTTTGAGTAATTTCAGGCAGAATATCAATCCATTTGTAGGTGCCATTTAAACTGAAATACTTGTAGAGCTTCGATTTCAAAGTTCTTATAACACGCTCAGCCATAGAAGCCTTCATCGTACTAAATACACTGTAATGATTGATGTTGTGTTTTTTCATTAAATTTTGAAATTTGCTGTTATAAAATTCCTTCCCCTGATCGGATTGCAGATTTTTCGGTGTTCTTCGTGTATGAGCGAGAATGTCCGAGAATGCCCGAGTAATCTCCTCTCCGGTCTTCGTCTTTAGTGGGCGTGTCCACACAAACTTTGAAAAACAATCAATAACGACTAATATCATTTTATGATTCCTATTTTGTGATGCAAAATTCCTTATCTCCGCAAGATCCATTTGCCAAAGATCGTCAAGGCCTTTAATAATGGTGCGTCTGCGAGGGAATTTTTTCCGAATAGGTTTGTGAAGCTCGTTTACCAGTTGAATCTTTTCCTTGGTGTGCATATTATGATGTATTACCGGCTAGCTTCAGCTCCAGACTGTGAATGCGGTTATGGAAATTTATATCCAATGTCTTAATATTGTTCACTATGTCTGAAATGTTACTTTTCAATTCACGTATACTTGCATTCGCACTAAATTCTCTTCGAATGAAGCCTTTTGCAGTGGCAATTGAATCGTCAACGTATTTCTTCGTAGCCATATCCCTACCTGCTACTGGGGGATTTCGTGAAATGAATGTATTAATTTCGTTAGTTTTATTTTGTAAGTCAGTAATATTCGCCTGTAATATGGGAATTTCAATCTTATGAAGCTCGTTTCTGATTTCGTTCAATCCTACTTCTAAATCCTTTATATCGTGTGTTTGTGGTGAGTTGATAATACGCAAGTCATCAACATATTTTTTTGTTGCAGCGTCACTATTTGCTGTCGGTTCTTTAACATTACAAATTTTCACATTTCCAATATCAATATTACCGTCTGGTGTATGAGGGAACGTAATTTTCGCTGGTAAACGCGCATAGGGCGTTTGATGTCTATGTCCGAATTTATCGACTGGCATAATTGAAATGAACAAGTTTCAACTTGTATTATTCTATTATATCAGCTTCCTTGAGTTCATTGATAATTGCTACTATTTCGTTGTCGTGTGACGTATTACCTGCCTCTTTCGAAGCAATTAGTAGCTGTAAACGTTCAACCAACTCGTTGGGATCATCCCAATAAATATATTCCATAGGGTCTTCATTGTATACCAAACGGGAATCGAGAACGTTTCCGCCACTTTTCGGTATTTTTAATATACGTTCCATTAGTAGCTGTTGTGTTCGAGTAGTGGGACGACGGTTCGATGATTCTGATTTTGTTCTAAACAAAGGTTTGATAATATTGTGATATTTGTCGGTGCGTGAACCCTTAAGACGGTTGAGAGTATCTAGGTGAACCTTAGTATACTCTAGAAGGGTTTTATATGCCTCCAAATCCTGCTGGGTGTAACCTTCTGGATCGTGGTAGAATAAAAGCTGGTATAAGCCAGGTGTACCAGTCACGGATCCAGCTTCTTTATTTAGTTCTTGTAGTATGTTGATATTGCCGTTTCTTCCATCAAATCCAATTCTACGCGTACCCAAACTCCAACCGAGTTCGTCATTGTAGATAGGACCGTAGTTTTTATCGATTTTTCCATTATCTTGGAAATAGTCTTCGATATACGATTGACTAATTTCAGGATATTGATCTAAATACTCTTGGATGGATTCATGTGTCACCTCAGGACGCATTATTTCTGGAGATTCGGGCATTGGAATATTCCCCGCTTCATCGGTTTCGGCCACCGGTTCCGTTTCGAGGAAAGGTGTAAACACATCATCATCATCGGGTTCTTCTTTCTTTATTTCCTCCTTCGGTTGTAAATTTGTAATCGTTTTTTGTAATGTCTTTGAGGATTGCACAATTTCTTCTAGTGGTTTGGATATCGGCTTGAATAGTTTATTAATAGACTCATCTTGCTCTGATTTACCCAATTTCAATGCCAAGTATTTTTTTCGAATTGATCTAGCAAGTTCAGACACTTTTTTCTTGCGCAATGCAGTAGCAACCTTATCGTCAGACATATTGGTATGGACTGAAGGCGCAGCTTACAATTTTATATATTTATCGAATCCTTTGCGATACCTTCCATCATTGAGGGCGAAATCTTTCATAATTACCAATGTACCATAGCGATCACACCAACACTTTGAACACATATTTTTAAATACGTCAAATGTCATATCAGGAGATACGTGTTCGTCAAATATATGTTTCAAGTTCACCTCATCCTGCTTGAATAATACAATCACATTACAGTTGTCGCGAATAAGCTGTTTCGGTATTTTTGAGTATGTTTGACAAAGATATGCAGCATCAATATCTTTATGTCTACACATGGAGTAGTATTCACGAATTTTCTGCTGACCGTCACATGCAACGTCATCGAATAAAAAGACAGAATTTGGTCGAGCTTTCTCTGGACTAATTATTTCCTCGTTGTCTTTAAATGGGAAATAGCCAACGCCCTTGACTTGTGCTATAACTTCTTGCAGCAATTGGTACTTTGGTTGGAATAACGATTTTGAATAGACATAAACATTTTTGAATTTCGCACCATTCGGATTAAATAGGAGCGCCAGCTCGACATTCGTCTTACACACCCACTGGGACCACATATAATGGCACGGAAAGAATTTGGTAACAATTTACCATGTTTGCCGATCGATGGCGTTGAGGTGAAATCCAGATTTTCAATGGGAATCGTCTGATCTTGTTGAATTATCTTCATCGTGTGTGCTGTTTTTCGTAGTAATACTCTTTAAATATAGGTGTCACCAATTACGCGTATCAGTCTTAATGTTGGTGTTTGAAGGAGAAGGTCTCTTAAATTCTCTCATCAATAAACTACCTATTGAACTTCACTTACCTAACTATCAGTACTGTGGACGTAAGTAAACTATCCCACCCTTTTTGCGAAAAATTAATTGTTTCATTTTTAGCCGGTACAAAATTGGAAAAACGTCTTGATCGTGGAGATCCGGGCATAAACCCCTTGGACGCTGCTTGTAAACAACACGATATTTCTTACTGGAAGAATAAGTCTCTCGAAGAACGACACAAAGCCGATCAAATACTTGAAGATAAAGCTTGGGCACGCGTCAAATCAAAAGACGCTTCACTGGGAGAGAAAACTGCTGCATTACTTGTAACAGGTGGAATGAAGGTGAAAAGAAAGTTGGGGATGGGCTGTCGTCGCAAACGTCGTTCCTTGCATCGTGATGTCATTCTAAAAGTGGGAAAGAACATGAAAAAAGGGGCATCTTTGAAAGACACTGCAACGTTTGCCTTACGAGCAGCCAAAGCACTTATTAAAGAATTTGGTGGAAAAAAAGAAGTCGAGGTTCCTCGAGTGATACCTGTAGCGAAATCCGGAGGTTTCCTACCACTTATCCCTTTGTTTGCAGGCCTTTCGGCACTGGGAGCGCTGTCAGGTGGTGCTGCTGGGATTGCAAAAACTGTCATTGACGCAAAGCATGCGCAAAAGAAATTGGAAGAAGATGTACGTCATAATAAGGCTATGGAACGTGTAGGATCTGGTCTGTATCTGAAAAAGTACCCAAAAGGCGGTTTTGGATTGTACTTGAAAAAACAAAAAAACCGATAAAGCTACCCAATCACGCATTAACCGACTTTGACATAACACATTACGCAAAATCGCTTAAAATACCGCATTTTCGAGGAGTCTTCATGCGAGACACTCTCCCCAAAGACGGCCCCCGAAAACGAGAATGCGCAGTTGTTAATTTGGACATCTCTGAGAATAGCGGAAGTCATTGGGTAGCTTACCGAAAGATAAACAACAATGTAGAGTATTTTGATTCATTTGGTAACTTGAAGCCGCCGAAAGAAGTTGTTAAATATCTCGGAAAAAGTGCGCGAATTTTCTACAACAATACCCAATATCAAAACTACGATCAAATCAATTGCGGTCATTTGTGTTTGAAATTTCTACAACAATGATGGAACTATTACTACAACATATCTACCATGGAAAAACATTGAGCAGTTTTACTGCCGAAGAACTAAAGCACTTTCCCATTGAACATCTAATAGAGTGTGTAAGACCTTGGGAATTGCTGGAAATATGGCATAAACTTCCCAATGAATATCGAGCAAATTTTGAACTACAAATACGACTGCCTTGTTTCATCCATTACAACCGACCTGATTGGACGACGCATTGTGACGGTCCTCCGAGTTCGCAAGCTACTTGTTTCCTTTGTAAACAAACATTAAAAAAATAAAAATGATATTTAAATTCAAACATTATTCGTTTTTCATTAGTCATCATGTCGCAGTTGCTGAGAGTTAACAGCACCAATCACGTGTTTACCTTTCAACCTCCTACGCCTATTGAGCTCGATCCGAAGAAGGAATACGAAATAGCTCTACGATCTTTTCATTCTTATCACAGTATACCGAACATTGAAAATTGTAAGTTTTTCTACTACGATACCAAGGGCAAGCTTCAAAGTTTTGATTTTCCCACAGGATGTTACGAAATTGCCGATCTTGAAGCGTTTATCCGAGATAAATTGGGTGCAGGCAATCTAACTAGACCAGAGGATATATTTTCACTAAAACCCAATCATAATACGTTAAAATGTGAAATTTCCAGTAAATACAAAATTTCCTTCAAGGAGACCAATAGTCTTGGAAGAATCTTGGGATTTTCACCGAAAGTACTCGAAGCTAACAAATTGCACTCTTCAGATCTCCCCGTCAAAATCATTAAAGTATCTAGTATTCGCTTCGATTGTAACATTACCACTGGAGCCTTCGATGCAAACAGACCTGCTCATACTATATACGAATTCGTCATACAAGTGGATCCGGGATATTCCATAGACGAAATTCCTCATAATTTACTCTATTTACCTGTTATACCACAAAGTGAAATAACCAATATCACCGTCATCGCTTTAGACCAGGACGGTCAGCCCGTAAACTTTCGTGGAGAACTAAGTACGTTGGTGTTGGAGCTTAGAGCGCGATGGGCCTAATAATCAATCATAAAAGACAATCTGCAGCACTTTCAACTTCATTAGCTGAGCAGTCGCCAAAGCTGAAACAGCTCTCGTTCGCAAACAAATTGGTCTTGCAATCGCTAGGTTTTAAATTGAAAAATGACAACCATGTATGGAAAACGTCTACGCCAAAACGACATGCCTCCAATGTTTGATATCTATCGTAAGCCGATGTCTGATGAGTCAATTCGAAAGGCCGAATATAGAACCTATGCTCCATTTATAAAATCATTCAATTGCAGTGACATTGTGGAGTTTAGCATTAATCAGGTTGATTCGTTCTTTGCGATGAGCGAAACATTGTTGTGCATTAAGGGTTCTCTCGAAGTACACGGAGCTGGTGACGTAAAATTAGCAAATAATGTTGGAGCCTTTCTATTCGATTCATGTACGTACAGTGAAAGTGCCAGGGAAATGGAAACAGTTCGAGATCCTGGAATAGTAAGCACCGTACGTGCCATGACCTGTTATAACCAAGAAGATTCCAATCATATGGCTATAGCCGGCTGGAATTACCCGAAAGATCCTATTTTGAATGTAAGCGACAAGTCATTCAACCTTCAAATACCTCTCAAACATATTTTCAACATTTTCAACGATTATCCCATGATTACATGTGGACGTCAAACAATACGACTAGTTCGAGCACGGAACGATAATGATTGCTTATATATTACTGAAAAGAATGTCTCTGGAACGCCTACAACAGCTAAAATTAACATTACAAGCGTTGAGCTGAAAGTTAAACATATCTTTCCTAATGACGACATAAAATTAAATCTTATGAAATCCATTCAAAAAGATCAACCTATAGTTATTCCATTCAGGAAGTGGGAGTTACACGAATTACCTTCAATTACCAAAGGAGCAAGACATGAAGTTTGGGCTGTCAAGACATCCACTTCAGTTGAAAGACCTCGTTTTGTTATTGTTTTCTTTCAAACCGACAAACGTAACTCGAGTACAGCTGACCCGACTTTATTTGACAATGCCGACGTACAAAGTATAAGACGATCACTCAATGGTGACTATTGGCCCAATGAAAGAATGCAATTGGATTTCGCTAAAACTGACTACAATGAGGCGTATTTTAACTACACTGAATTCTATCCCAACTACACAAACTCCACACAGAAGCGTACCCTGCTGGATTATTCTACTTTCAAGAAACGAGCATTGTTTGTTATCGATTGTTCAAAACAGGAGGAAGGTATGAAGGCGTCCACAGTCGATGTGAAACTTGACATTGAAGCAAACATAGGCTTTCCCGAAAATACCAAAGTCTATTGCATCATAATTCACGATTGCGTAATGGAATACTTCCCCCTCTCCGAAATTGTTAAAAGCTTGAACTAGATGTTGTGAGTTAGTGTTCGAGCAGACGTCAACATGAGAGTAGCATTCGTAGACATTCAAGGTTTTGTTGTAGAAGGTCATTTCGTTGTCAAAGAACTCAGCATAGAAATTGGTTTTAAAGGTTCGCATTACATATTTTTACCACCGCAACCGTTTTCCACATTGAGCGACGCAGACAAGACGACTACATCATACTTGGAAAGGAATGTGCATGGTATTCGGTACTCTTCAGGAGATGTAGAATATTCTAAACTAAATGAAATATTGAAAAGCAAGTTATTGTATGCCGCAGACTACATTTACGTTCGAGGACAACAAAAAGCCGAATTTCTGGATAAGAAATGTCACATTTTCGGTATTTTTCCACGCATTATTGATGTTTGCAAATTTGATGGTACGCCGTGTGCAACAGGAAACTTTGTCCACGATCCAAACCCCTGCCACGCCACTGGAGTATATTCGTGTACCGAAAGAAATGTACAACGCCTCTGTCACTGGTTTTCAAATACTGTATTACCTTTATAAATAAAGTTTTTTCTAAAAAACATGGGTTTTATTGAAACACTCTGTATATTCATCAACTTTTATATTACATGAAGATTGGAATTTTCGTTTTACAATTTTCAAAATAATTTTTAAAATTAAAACAAATACAGCCACTAATATTACACATGACATTGTGAAAACATTATTAATTTCATTTTTTATTTCCTTTTCTGTTCTGTTGAACAGAAGTAGTTTGCGGCAGTCTACGAGCTAACTGATGGATCTCTTGAGGTACCCAGTTTATACGAAGACTGCTCCACGTCTGTCCTACCTTATCAGATAAACTAAGATTCTCCATTTGTTTCATAACCTCACTTTTATCTTTATAAAAAGCAATATCTTTCTTTAATTCACCAATGCTATTAATAAACTCTTCAATTCGACGTCTGTACTCTTCTGAAGACATATTACGAACATTCTCATACGTAGAACCGTTTGATGATCGTTTGACTTAACGTTTGACGTGATGATGTGACGTTTGACGTAACAACGTGACCTCTGACGTAACGATTACGTAACACGTTTGGCATATATAATAGACGTTAAGGCCATTCGAGCAGGCATGTTACTCACCCTGTATATAATAATACTTTTCAGCGTTACTCACCCTGTATATAATAGGATATTCCGAGTAGGCGCACCCTGTATATAATACACGTTTAGGACTTCCGAGCATGTTACTTTTTATCCACCCTGTATATAATAGACGTTTATGCCTTCCATGCATGTTACTTTTTATCCTCCCTGTATATAATAGACGCTAAGGCCTTTCGAGCATGTTACTTTTAGTGTATCCTGTACATAATATACGTTAAGGCCTTTTGAGCATGTTACTTGAGACGTTTGACGTGACAACGTGACGTATGACGAGACGACGTGACGTTTGACGTGACATGGTGGCGTTTGACGTGACAAGGTGGCGTTTGACGTGACAGCGCGACGTTTGACATGACAGCGTGACGTTTGATGTGACAGCTTGACGTTTGACGTGACAGCGCGACGTTTGATGTGACAGCGTGACGTTTGACGTGACAGCGTGACGTTTGACGTGATGATGTGGCGTTTGACGTGACGTTTGAGGCCATTGTAGACTTCTTCAGATACTCCATGTATATGGACACGTTTTGACATTTCCGCTATAATCTCATGTTGAACATATCATGCGTTTGATACACCTTGTATATGATTTTCGTGAGGCCCTTCGAACTGGCATGTTACTCACCCTGTATATAATAGACGTTTATACCTTGCATGCATGTTATTTTTAATCCTTCCTGTATATAATAGACATTTATGCCTTGCATGCATGTTATTTTGTATCCTCCCTGTATATAAAAGACGTTAAGGCGTTAAGGTTACTTTTGATCCACCTTGTACATAATAGACGTTTAAGCCTTGCATGCATGTTACTTTTTTATCCACCCTGTATATAATACACGTTAATGCCTTCCATGCATGTTACTATTGATCCACCCTGTATATAAAAGTTGTTAAGGTTAAGGTATGTTACTTTTGATCCACCCTGTATATAATAGTTGAGGCCTTTCATGCATGTTATTCACCCTGTATATAAAAGAAAAGACCTTTCCAACGAGACGTCGTTTGCTATGATTGCTTAACTTTTAGTAAAAGGGGTGCTGCGTGGGGGGTGAACGGGGGTAGTTAGAATTTTCCTATTATTTTTCAAATACACTAGACGTTAAGGCGTTAAGGTTTGTTACTTTTGCTTCACCCTGTGCATAATGGACGTTTAGGACTTTCGAGCATGTTACTTTTAATCCGCTCTGTATATAATAGACGTTAATGCCTTCCATGCATGTTACTTTTTATCCTCCCTGTATATAAAAGTCGTTAAGGCGTTAAGGTTTGTTACTTTTGATTCACCCTGTGCATAATGGACGTTTAGGCCTTTCGAGCATGTTACTTTTGATCCGCTCTGTATATAATAGACGTTTATGCCTTCCATGCATGTTACTTTTTATCCTCCCTGTATATAAAAGTCGTTAAGGCGTTAAGGTTTGTTACTTTTGATTCACCCTGTGCATAATAGACGTTTATGTCTTTCGAGCATGTTACTTTTGATCATTGTCTCGCTGCTCTCTCTAACACGCGGTTTTCCCTATTTCCACCAAACGATATGTTACACAATGTCCTTAGAGAATTTGTATACTTTTATAAAGTTATCAACGATTTAAATAATTATTTATTATTGTTTTTTATTGTTACTTTTAAGTCACCCGGTATACGTTACTTTTAACCGATCTGGCAGCGCTCCCGCTGTTATCTTCGCAATGAGTCTCCATTACGTGTCTCTCTTACGTCTCTCTCTTACACATTGTCTCACTGCTCTCTCTCTCTAACACACGGTTTTCCCTATTTCTGTAGTCAGACTAACGTTGCTAATCTACTTTGCTGCTACTCCCAAAAGACGTAAATTTGCAGAAATTTTATTGAAATATTACCCATTTAAAAGGATCTGCATAAGGGTTGTTTGCCAAAATTTCACATAGCAAAATCTGATTGTCTTTCTCAGATAACTGAATCCTACTTCTTTTCAGATTGTTCAAGACACTACTATTAATTGATAGAATTATAATTATTAATAATATATTATATACTATCACAATTCGCAAAGTTGATTGTTGAAATTTTAGTGAAAAAAACAGATACCAGAGACAACATACAAAATACAGACATCACTCATTGAATTCAGGTTAGATTTTTCGTCTTTCCGTAACCTTTTCGTTAATGCAACCGCTATGTCTATCGTCTGTAAGATACCGGTGGTGTACGGGAGCGGTATACGCTAAGTGACATACCGTATGTCAAAGTTGTCAAATAGCGTTAGCCGGAGTGTTTTTTAAGTGGCTTCGAAAACGCTCTATTATGTACGACATTTATTCTTGTGAACGTGATTGCTATTTTAGGTCGTTTAGAATTTGGTTTACAACTTGTAGTGCAAAGTTCAGCTGGTCTAATATGTTTCTCACTTTCATGTAGTCGTTGAAGTCAAATACAAATGTATTGAATTCTGAATATATTCTATTTGTTTCAATGGCAATCGTTTCTTGGTTATGTGTTAATAGTAAGATATTTTTATCATAATTAGCCATAATTTCTTTATTCAGACTTATATGACGATTTATCTTAGTAATTATGTTATCTTGGTTATTCATTAGGGTAGAGATGGCTTGGTTATATTTTTCAGCGTCTTCTTGGTCTAAGTTTCCAGCTATGCATTCAATGATACTTCCTAGTCCGTTAATAAGTCCTCTTTGTTGTTTAAAAGATGGATAAATAGATTGAAGTTTTTTCGTTACTGCTGCTAATGTATATTGTAAATTTTGATAGAAGTTTTGTAAACTTTCAAAATAAGGGTGGCTGATGCCTTTATGAATGGCTTTCGTAACTTCATGATATTGTGTCTGTAGAATTTCTATTTCTTATGCGATGGGACGTAGCTGAGTGTAGCGAATAAAGTCATGCGTGCGTCTGAACTCTGGCTACTCCTAGCTTGAAGGGTAGAATCCCTGGGTTTTCTTGGAGGTTCTGGATTCGGACTTCTTGAGCCATGCTGAAGGTACATTTGTGATATACGGTTGTGATTAGTTGTTTCACTAGGTTGATGTCTTATATTTTTCTTGTGTACAGTAGTGTAGTTATTTATTAAATTCCTATGAATGTCGATGCTAAACGGATCTTGAGAGTTTAGATGGCCATTTAAAACTTCTATAGGTCGGTGTTAAGTAACGAAGTGGATAGAACTGTTGTAGTCGAGTATAGCATATAGCATTTGTTCTCTGATGTTGAGAGAAGTTTTCTTTTCTATCAATATTTTCAAATGTTCTAATATTGTGGAGTAAAAACGCCCGATCATTCCATTTGACTGTGGATGGTCTGAAGTGATGCAGTGGATACTGATTTTGTGTATATCTATGAATTTTTGCATTAGCTCATTCTTGAATTCAGTTCCATTGTCTGCTACGATTAGTTGGGGAAGTCCGTGATGTGTGATAAAGAGTAAAAAATCGTTTAGTACATTAACTGCATTTGAGCCTTCTAATGGGTATGCTTGACCATATTTTGAGAAGGAATCAATTATGGTGAGAAACTTTTGACCATTTGCTTGGAATGTATCTATGTGAATAATTTCTAGTGGTCTCGTTGGTGTTGGCGTCAAGATGAATTTCGGTTTGTTGGGATGTCTGTCATATTTTTCGACTAAGCAGGTATCACAGAAATTTATTATTTCTTCTATGTCCTTTTTCAGCGTAGGCCAGTAGTAATGTTTCCGGATTTCCAGCTGAGTTTCCTTTTTTCTTCTATGATTGTTCCTTCCCTCATGATAATAGTTTGTAATTTTGGGTAGTAGTGTTATTAATATCTTTCAATAGATAGTTGCATTTGACTGAATCGTATGCTGAATTTTTTTAAATTCTTCCATTACATTGCACAAGAGTGTATATGTAGTATCGTCTTTACAGAGTAGTGCGTACTTCTTTTTTGGATCCAAGTATTCTTTAAATATCTTGAGAATGTCGTTTTCAAGATTTCCTTTGTCAAGTTGCACATGGAGTCTTTTCTTGTTGATAAATATTTCTTCCGTTATTGGTTTTGCTGGACTGTGGTTGACAAGACTAAAAATAATTTGGTTGTTGTAGTAGTTAAAGGGTGCTCGTTTATAGGGATTCCCAATATAGGGTTTCCTTGTGCGTTGTGACTAGCTTCGGCATCTTCTCTATCGTTTAAGTTTTGATTTGGGTTTAAAGGTTCCTCGCCATTTTGATCACCTCTTTGGTTTCCTTTTAAAAATTCTCCTGATACATTGAGGTGATCTGGATGCAATTGGCTTGGTTTTGTTTTGTTTGGTATTTTTTGAAGAAGTTAAGAATTTTGTCTATTATTTCTTTTTCTCTTGTGCTTAGAAGTGATAATGGTTTGTTTGTAACAATTTCTGCTAAATCTTCCATAGAACCAGGGTGATTGCACATTGAAATTTCGTCTAAGTTTTTGGTGACAAGAGCGTTGGTTATATTGTCTAGATGTTCGTTTGGATTGTGAGTTTCTTTGGTATGTATTTCTACTCGAGAAAGTGCGTCAGCGTTGGTGTTTATTCACCTTTTTTATAAACGACTTCGTAGTCAAATTCTTCTAACTTCAGTCGCCATCTTACGAGTTTAAAATTTGGATCTTTAAGAGAAAATAGCCATTGAACTGGACGCTGATCTGATAAAATTTTGAATTTCCTTCCAAATAGGTAAGGACGGAAATATTTGGTTGCCCATACGACTGCTAGCATATCTTTTTCTTTAGTTGAGTATTTTGATTCTGTTTCGTTGATAGATCTTGGAACATATGCTATTGGCTTGTCATTGCCTACTGGCCCTTGAGATAGTATGGCTGCTATAGCAATGCTGCTATCATCTGTTGTAAGGCTGAATGGCTTTGTGAAGTCTGGGTATTGAAGCAGAGGCTCGTTTGTCAGGAGGTTCTTGCAAGCTTTGACACAGCTGAAAAATTCAGGTGTGTGTTGTATTTTTGCGTCTTTTTTCAGGCACGAGGTGAGAGGTTTGGTTATTTTGGCAAAGTCCTTGATGAATTTCCGGTAGTATCCCAATAATCCAAGGAATCCTCAGGGTACCTATTCTTGAAAATCATACGATCCGGTGTTTCTCTCGTACGATGGGATCTATCCCGTGCGATCTATCGAATCCCACGGTCGATATCGACTAATTCTTGAACCTTCTGTGAACGTTCGAAATTAGTGCGTTGTTGCCAGCATTATTCGATACAAAAGATCTACTTTTTAGTTATTTCTGGCCTCTTTTTTTGTACGGCTGTCATAGTTTCCTGTCATTAATTATTTTTTATATTTGTTATGATATTATATTACCAATGATAAAAAAGGTAGTCTGCTTAGTAAATCAATTAGTATTAAAATTGCATAAAAATGAGTCAGCCGAGCTTCAATTCTTACAAAAGAAATATCCCTACATACAAATGGAACACTTCCAAGCGATGGTCATATTAAAACTGTACTTCCACCTCTGCCTCCCGTAAATCCTCCATCAATACGTGCAAAAAATAATAGTTCTCCATGTCCATGATAAAACACCGATTCAAAACACTGAAAACCAGTGAAACCACTCAAACCCACGACAAAGTATTTTTTTCAAGTCTTTCCACATGAATTTAAGATTTAAAGAAACAGAGAACTGACAGAATAATTACGGAATCCATAGAGAAATAGTAATTATACAGTTCTTTTTTTTCTAATAATTTTTCTACGACAGAATGAAACCAAATATCCATAAAATAACCTCTTTACTGCGCACACGTCAATTCATTCGACTTTGATCACCTATGTCGGACCATGCGATCCGGAGCGTATGATTTTCATGCGATTGATAATATCGGATCACGGGTCAAGAATATAACGACGATCGCCTCATGTGATCATTCGTCATAAATCTATGCCGCTCATTGTTCAAGAATAGACGTCCTGATGTCCTTTGGTGTTTTCGAGTTTGGGTAATCAATGATTGCTTTAATTTTGCTTGCATTGGGTTTTATTCCTTCTGCTGTAACGACGTGGCCTAGGAAGCTAACTTCTATCTTTAGAAATTCACATTTGTCTATTTGTATCTCAAAGTTTGTCTTTCTCAATCTCTGGAATATTTTAGTTTCTTCGGAACAACCCGAATTGGTGATGACCAAGGTGATTGGCTTGGCCTGATTATTCCCTGGTCCAGCATTGATGACACTTGTTTCTTTGTGGATATGTTATTTTCTTATGGAATGAATTGAATAGCATCGGCTAATGTTGTTGGTCTCATGGCTCTTATCGTAGATCCAAGTGGTTCTCTTAGACCGGCTAAGAATGTCGTAAGGGCTTGTTGGTGAAAGAATTGCTTTTTGCTTTGTTTAATATTTGCTTCATCATTATGTAATTCGATGTAGTTAGAAATCGTATTCAGAAGTCCCATTACTTTTTCGTAAAATTGTTGCGGATTTTCGTTTGGTTGTTGGCGTAGATTTACTAGATCCCTAGTTAAGGAGTTCTCGTTCCGTTGGTCTGCGAAGTTTTGGATTAGTGTGTTTTAGGTTGAAATCCATTCGGAAAAACCATAAATGGATACAACTAATTTTGCCCTTCCTTTGAGTTTGCTTGATATCCCAGTCGTAAGCATCTGGTTTTGGAAGCATTCCGGTTCGGCGACATTCCAGTAGTAGTTAAGTAGTCTGGTGGCAACATCTATGAAGTTATACAATTCATTTGGGTTTCCGTCGAATTCGGGGAGAACGGAAAGGTATTTGATATCGAATTCAGGCATTGTTATTGTATGGTTGTCGGGGATTCGTCTTACAGGGGTGTTAGGAGCTGTTATCTCAAGTCTAGGAATATTAACTATAAGGACAGGTGGTCGAAGAGTAGACCGGTTGGTGGAAGCGGTAAAATTTACTCGTGGAATGGGAATGGGATGGTCTTGGAGATTCAGAGAATTCAGTCGTATCAGTAGATCTTCTTGTTGGTCTGAATTTTACATAAGTATGCTTACAGTGTGATGATGATGCTGAGTTGCATGCTACTGGTCACTAGTTTTTTCTTAAAGCTGCACTCACTTAATTATAGAACTATAAGTATTTAACTTTTATTATTTTTAGCACTGTATTCACTTAGTTTTAAATATATCGATTGAACTATTCACTTTTTGTTAGTACTCACTTTATTTTAGAACAATTACGGCACTTAATTTTAATTATGTTCAGCACTGTATTCACTTTTGTTTTCAAAATATCACTTAAACTATTCACTTCTTTATTAGTACTCACTTTTCTTTTTTTAACTTTAAAGTTAAATCACTTGAATTAACTATCTTTGTTATTTATTTATTTTTCACAGAATTTATTCATTTACTCTTCTTACTTTTATTAAGCTGTAATGTACTTCGGATTCTTCTACACAGAATCTTCGGATAATTTTTTATGTGGTTCGTTTCCAGTGAATAAATGCTTTAAAAAACGAAGAGGGACACTAAGGGCTCTTCCACTTCCTACTGACTGCGCCAATTAAGGGTGGGTTTACTAAAAGTTACTTTTTAAAAAGACTTTATTATAAATAATGAAAAGCCCTGTAGTACGAACTAACTAGATATTGTATTACAACGTCGTTTATATATAAATATAATATGCTGATAAAATTTTAATTGAAAACTATTTAATAAGCTAAATATTGTTGACTAGCATAAAAAAAGAATTAAGAGTATTGGTAATTTATATATTTAATAATTAAGAATTAACGAGTTTAACTTCTCCATCATCCATCCCCTCGGCTGCTTCACCGAACTCCACTACGCGTCGTTCGGTGAAAGGCAGACTCGTGCGGGAAAATTCATTTTCCGCACTAGTTAGGTAAATAGCTATTCTGTGATATACCATTCGACCTATGTTGTCATTGAAAAAATTAAAGTTGGTGGCAGTACATCGAGTTCTGACGTCACATGACTTAGACAGCTCCTCAAACAAACGAAGAATACAATACTGTTCATAACCCTGAAATTTGATAATCAAAATATTTTATTCAGTCCATGACCTAGGTTAATAATAGAAAAAATGGCTTAACTTTCGTTTAGATGAAATCAGTTATGGAAAAACTGTTGTCAAAGATTGTTGTGATTTGTAGTAAACAAAAACCCGAATCATATGGTGAGAAAATTTGCGGTTGCCGGTTTGACCACTTCCATTTAGCTGAAAATACTGATATCAGTTATGGCAACTGATTTCAGCTAAATGAAAGTGGGGTCAACTTGACATTGTGAATACAGTGTTTCAATGGATATTTCTACGCTAGTTAACAAAATGTTTTTTTTTCAGTAGATTCCTAATATAAATGCGTTAAACCGGCACAGTGTCAGGTATCCTTTTTGCAGCCATTCAGCTCAAAATTATGTACTTTCTAGTGCCATTTTTTTGCGGTCATACCCGATTGTCAGTAGGTACTGCTCAGGTTTGGCAGCCGTCACGTCTCAAATTTGCAGTCGTCACGTCCCATATTGGGAACCGTCATGGCCCAATTTTACAGCCTTCACGGTCCCATTTTACAGCCGTCACAGTCCAATTGTACAGACGTCACGGCCCAATTTTACAGCCGTCACGGCCTAATTTTACAGCCGTCATTCTCAATTATATTATTAGCTATTTCATAATAACTACAATGCTAAGACTTCCTTCTTTGCCTTTCAGATGGCAATTAACTCTAAAATCTCAAGTTAAGGAGATTTGTATACATGTTGGGGATGATGAAAATGATGTCTTAAAAAGACTAAAACAACTCGCTTCAGAAAATCTACCAGATGGTTAGTTGAAGTGGAAAGTAGCGATCTCAGATGGAAAAAAAATATTGATCCTCAAGTCTTAAATGAAGTACGATTTGATTTTCCAACAGTGAGAATTGCTTTAGCATTCAATCCGGAGGCCACAAACCTTATGGAAAAACCTTATCGAGACATGAAGAAGAGAATGCTTAGATGGAATTTTTGTAGAGGTCTCATTTTTAGTACACCGTCGTAAGCTAATAAAAAAAAATTTATATATACAACATCAATTATTATTACAATAAATAATGTGAAGCACTTCTTCATCAATAGATGGGAGGCTTCAAAGCACCTAACAGGTGAAAAATCGGATCAAGACTCCGAAGACTGTATACCTGAAACTAGAAAAATTACCATTTTATCTAGAATGGATGCCTTGGAAGCGAAGTCGACAAGACTCAAGAGATATTGGAATCGATTTTAGAAATGTCTCTAACAAATCAGAGCCAGACGAAGAGGTTAATATCTATTCAGATCGCTCCGTGTACGATCCAGAAGATGAAAACTCTGACGAGGTGATGGATGACGAGAGACAGTGTTCAAGTTGGAAGGCACCTGTCCTAGTATCTGTACAAAATAAAAAAAAATTTTTCGATTTTGATTTTTCGCTTACAACAAAGGAACAGTATTCCAGAACAACAAGCAGGCATAAAAAAGCAAGAAATAGACTGTCAACGGTTTGGCTTGGCTTGGGATAAGATTAGATATTCAGAAGTACAGAAACAGCTTCATGCTTCACCTGTGTTTTCTCAGCTGTTGGTTAATCATGGGCTTAATAATTTTGCAAATCAATACAGCGATTTTTTAGCCAAAACCGATTCTTCACTTGGTACACTCTGTCATGCTATATTGAAACAAAGACAATACTTTCAAGAAGCTATATCAGGAGTTATAAAAAAGCACCCGGCTGCAGCGAGTGATCTTCCTTCAATTTTTGTGGAACAGAAATCTGAATTTCGAGCAATTTTGGATGATAATCTGCAATATTTGTATGGTAAACGAGCAGAAGTGATAGATTTAAGAAGAGAGTATCATTCAGGGTCTATTCCCACTATGGATCCGCTATTACAAAAAGTTCCTCCACTCATCTGTTTGAGGAAGAAAGATTTGAATCCCTCCGAAGTGAACACCCATTTAAAGCTCAGGGTACAAAAAGACGCTTCATTCAGAGCTTTCAGACCGAGACCCGGTCACGGAAAATTCCCAGACTTTCTCAACAGAAGACAACTTATCGCTCCTAACGAAACTCCGAGAGATATCTTCTGTATGTTCCTTGTTGTATATTATTCATTCTTTTCTTTTTAATTTCTCAGGAAATTAAACCACAATATTTTTAAATTATTTATTTCAACGTTTCGGTAGCGTTCCAGCTACCGTTGTCAAGATAAAATGAGTAGAAATTAATTTTTATCCCTATCTGACAGAGCGGAAAAAATTTGACAACCTAAATATAGCTGACTTAAAGAATTCCCTATCTTTGATATATTTTTTTTGTTCGTTTATTCGAAAGAAAAAATTCAGCAGGAAAAAAAAAATTAGTTTTCATAAAAAACCCTCTTTTCTCAAAGACGGCGCTTTTGACATGCCTTACCAAAAAACCATGGAATTCCCTAGGTGCCCCGTCGTTACTGCTAAAATTAAATACTGGTTAGGTACAGGATTCCTTTTGTAAAGAGACCTCCCATAGTTCAGTTGTCAACACTACAATATTATCATAATAATTTGTTTCCATTCAAAAAGATAAAAATGAAAAACAAAAAGAAAAAACCGTGGATAGACAAAAAATACGCTAAAGGAAATCTATAAAACAGTTGTGAATACAGCGAAAACCGAGTACAATTATAAACGTCTTCTTGAGGCTGATAACATTGGCAAAGAATCCTGAAAAATAATCAATGAACACAGGAATAAAAAATCAACAACTAGCTTAAAATCAATAACGAAAATATTACAGATAAAAAGTCTCTGGCGGAATATTATAACAATTTTTTTATAAATGTCGAGAAACCTTCTACAAGTAAAAATATTAAACTACCACCAATAGAACAGGCTACTTTCTTTCTTTATCCAGTAGCTCCGGACGAAATACAAAACACAATTAATAAGGTAACAAAAAAGTCAACACCTAGAATTGACGAAATGAATGGAAAGTCATTAAGTGTAGCAAGTGATTTACTATGTATACCTCTGTGCTACATAATTAATCAATCTTTCAGTACAGGAACATAATATCCCGAAAAATTAAAAACTTCAAAATCTATTCCTATTTTCAAACATAAAGGATCTCAACAGGACGTAAAAAACTACAGAAACATAAGTTTACAGTCTCAACTGATTACTGCTACTAAACTCGACTAAATTATTTTACAAAAAAATATGACCTATTACCAAGTTGTCAACACGGTTTTAGACAACAGAAATCAACATCAACAGCCATTGATCAAATGTGTAATGATATAATTTGTAATCTTAATAAAAAATGTATGTCCAATTGCCATTCACTTTGACCTAACCAGGGCGTTTGATACAGTTGATCACGATCTGCTTGTAGGGAAACTAGATCGAATGGGCATCAGGGGGGTTGCAGGTGACTGGATCATATCATACCTTTACAATAGGCATCAAGTAGTCGATGTTTACCAAACTAAATCTAACCCTGCATTGGTAACTATGGGTGTTCCACAGGTATCGACATTGGCTCCTCTACTATTTATATTGTTTCTCAGCGATTCTGTATACTTCTGTAATACTCCTCAACTAATGATTACTTACGCAGATAGTGGCTAAACAAAACCTGCTGCAATCAGCTGATATTGCTAATACTATTGCTACTACAGGAATTCTCAGCCTGGTGTTCAGAATATGGCTTACTAGTAAATCAAAGTAAAATAGTATTTATGGTTTTTCAAACAAAAAACTCGAAACAAGACCAATGTCTAAGACCAATGAGTAAAATATTTCAAATACCTGGGGCTAAATATTGATAAAAAAATTTACATGGGAAGAACATATATAGACGACCTAGTCTTAAAATTAAGTTGCTTATGCTTTGTATTTAGACTGAACAGCAAATCTACAGATACTCAAAATACCACACTTTAGTATGGTACAATCAAAATTATCATATGTGTTACAGTTCTGGGGTAATTCTGCCTGTATGTATGCGATTTATTTCTGTATTGTGACAAGTCTAAGTAATTTTATAACTTGATGCTTTCTTTTGTAAAATTCTAAGAGATGAATAAACGTACTTACTCACTTACTATTTGCCATCAGTTTCAAACACGACCTTCACGGTCAATGGATACAGAAGTAAAAGCAATGCTAAAACCTGGAGTCCTATAAAAGGTGCAGCTGAGGACAGGTTTTCTCTTCAACATGTTCCTTTTACCCAAGCACGATGGGTCAAGTCGTCCAGTATTCCATTTAAAACGCTTAAATGAGTACGTCGCACTGAAAAAAATTCACCTAGTAAGTCATTCCAAAATTCCATTCCGATAAAGGAGTCACACCAAATATTCCTGGAACTCTATCACAGAAACGAAATGTATTGCATGATCGCTTGGTCTATCGTCAGCTCCAGGAACGTTTTCAAAAGTAACCAACTGGGTGGCGAGTTACCTGCGAAGTCTAGGCTTAAGGATAATTGTATACTTGGACGACTGTTTAATAGCACACCAGAACCCAGATATTTTGGAGGTTCAAGTTATCAAGGCAGTAAATATCTTTACAGTTCTAGAGTGGCAAATGAACTTCAAAAAGTCTATTCTCCAACCGGTAAGGGAATGGGAATAATTAGGAATTATATTGAATCCATTGAGAAATCTAAAATTAATTCCAGATCGAAACAGAACATTTTGCGCAACAAGCTGGAAAATTTATTGAAGAGAAAAAGCTGGTTATGGAGAATAGCAAAATCAATTTTAGGAAGCCTCAATTTCTCGGTGTTTGCAGTAGTATTTTAGTTAATGAGTCTGTAATATCTACGTGTGCTAATCCTGTAAAAGGTTCTGCATCATCATCTCATCCCCTTATAAAAAAGATGAGCAATTAGCTTAAAAGCTCTAATCAAAAATAAAATTACGATTTGGGATATTGATAAACTTCTGGATTGGATTAAAGCAAACTCTCATAAAATGGATAGTCTTTTTCAAATCTCGAGACACTTGGCTATTCTTCTTACTTCAGGTAAAAGGATTCATGATTTAACGCTTCTTTCGATAGATATCGACAATTTCCAGGATTTCGATCATTTTATTATTCTTTGGATTACGTTTGGATCGAAGACTGACAAAGCTACATCGAGGCAGTCAGGATGGAAGATACTAAGAAACAAAAACCAATTATTAGATCTACGTTTCTGGATAAAGAAACTCATTGAGATATCTAAATCGAGACGAGAGAGTGTTAAACAACTCTTTTCTCCTTTTACCTCCACGTGAGAAAAAGTAGCTCCTGCATCATGATCAGTTATTTCAGGATGAATTTGAACTTCATTCAAAGCAGCAAGAATAGATACTTCACCTGGAAATATTCGATCTGCCGTTGTTTCAAAAAAGCCTAAAATAATACACCAATTGATGAAATTCTTGCATGTGGCAATGGGCTTGTTATCAATGAAACATTTCTTGTTTTTTTTTACGTTTTTTTTTCGTGTGATATCCATCTGATTTCCATCTCTACTTGATGTCCTCCGGGGGATCTATTTTCTGAGCTTAATGATAAATTACTGTGCTTTAGTTTGTGAAAACTGTGACATGACTTCTAGCTATGCGTTGCAACTCTATTTTTTGACAGTCAAAAAATCTCGCTACTACTCCAGCTTTAATTTAACTTTTCCACTGTCCATTATTTCAATGTACATAATATATTTTTTCTACATTCATGCAAAAAACAACACTTTTGTGAACCATATTTAATGGAAAAAGTGATACTTTATTGCACTAGTGCAATAATAGTATATTATTCAACGAGCGTGTAATGATGGCTATTACTCATGAGAATGAAGTTTGCGACGTGAGCCGCAGGCGAACGTCGTAATCATTCGAGTGAGTAATAGCCATTACACGAAAGTAGAATACTATACTTTTTCTATGACTGAGTGTTCACCTATCAATTCAAACGAACGAGATATTTAGAGAATATTTCATTGAATAAACTTAATGCTTTATGTCAAACAATTCCATTTTGGAAGCTACAATGAAAATTCATTTATTGCTTACAATATTGATAGTGAAATTTGAGCAGTTGAATTCGTTTTCACTTTCTGTATCCATTCTAATAAAAAGTCAGCTCTAAATCACCTTCGGTAGGTAGGTATAGGTACTGTCAAAGTCAAATTATGACATTTCATAGCGAGTCTGATTCAAACATTACACCGAACATAGTCGTGTGTAATGGCATTCTTTGACGGTGATTGGCCAGATAGTCGTGTGTAATGGATCATTACACACGGGGCGTGGCTTGTTTTGTGTAATGCATCCAGTTACTCAACAAAAATGTTACATAAAAAGGGTCCATTTCTCAACAGTCATAGAAAAAATATTTTATCCACAACATTACCATATAGAATTGAATAATAATGACAGTTCGATGGAATAATATTACTCAATCGTTGCGTCAAATTTGACAATTTGTAAATTTACTTCTTATCTCTGGTATCATCAGAAAAAATGTCTAATAGTGAATCAGATTTAGAAGATATGTCTTGTACACCGCCAGACATTTTAAAGTTAGCGGCTAGCGAAACAGAAAATCTCCTACCTAACAAGTCTAAAGGTAAATATGATGCGTGTACAAAAGTTTTATGGATTGGCAACCGACACAAAAAACATCTTCTTTTTCTGAAAATGTTATCTTAGTGTATTTATCCCTGGCATGAATTTTAACAATTGTAATGTAACTATTAATAATTATTATGTAAGTAAATAAACATGAATTTATTGTGTATTAATAACGTTACCATTAATAAAAAATAATGTTCAGGTGAAATGAATTTTGGATTTTTTTAAAAACTTATATATATAGTTGTGGATAAAGTATAGTATTCAACACGCGCATAATGGCTATTACCCACTCAGATGTTACAGCACTCGCCTCCGGCTCGTGCTGCAATGTCATCTTCGTGGGTAATAGCCATAATTATACGCTTGTTGAATAATATACTATTATTGCACTCATCTGTCATTCTTGTGTCAGTTTTGTGATGATTAATGACAAACATAAACATTTAAATTAAATAAAAATCCATAGCAAGTATCTGATCCTGCTTTAATACAACAATAAAATATGTATATCCTACTACTTAGTCTAAACGAGTTACAATGATTGCAAAAATCTTTAAGTAATTATTTAAAATTTAAATGGTCAAGGCGAAAACCAGCTATGATTGAGTACTGACAAGGTGGAGGCCATAAAGATACAAAAAAAGAAGAACGGGTCGAGTTTAATTAGGTTACGTTAGGTTCTTAACATATTTATATTCTAATTTTCCAGTTTTTGCATGAATTTAGAAAAAATATTGTATGCAACTCTTGCAAAACGTGTTTATTGCACTCGACGTGTTGTCCAACTCGGCCTAAAGACCTCGTTGGACAATTTCACGTCGCGTGCAAAAAACACTCACTTTTTGCACTTGTTGCATAAATATCTATTATTTACAACCATACCTGTAATTTTGACATTACTGATGTCATTGAAGGTTTGAAAGTGTCACATTACCTACGTCTACTTCCCTCTTCCATTTCCCTCACTGATTTCCCTCACTCGTTCAATAAAGCAAAATATTTATTTGAGTAATATATTTTATTGAACAAATTTTTATATAGAAACAACAGGGCAATTAATTAACAACAACATTTAAATAACTTATATATTATTGATAAAATTAATGGTAATATTTGACTTATTATAGGATTTAACCGAGATATTTAATCTCCTTGATGATTTGAAATTTCTTTACTGTCACTGTCACATTTTTGAATGGTGTCAAATAATTTTCAACTTAATTTTTAATTTAATTTTTACTATATTTAAAAAATGTGAAATAGAATTTTCAACAAACGATGTGGTTGTAAATAAAATAGTATACATACCTAGAAGGAAAGTTTTCATTAATGTCTCGAGATTATAGTTAATCTCGACGCTTTGCGTCTCGATTAACTAACTAATCTCTCGACAGTAATGAAACACTTCCCTCCTCGGTATGTAATATACTATTTCTGATGCATTCTTGAATGTGCTAGGACAGTCGGGAACCAAACAGTATTTATTTACCACTTTTTTCTCATTCATATAATAAAATAAAGAAACAGCTCAATCAACAGTCCAGCGTTTTGTTTCTTACACAACACAATATACAATGCAATATACACAGTACACTTCCACATAGCTCTCGACTCGCGGCGTTTCAAACGTTGGGTAAAGCATATGCAGTATGACGTCACAGGTAACCACGTCCGTTTTCGTTAAATCCAATTTCTTCAATTCATTTGAGTGCATAAGCGTTCGCGGAAAAATCTAAAATTTTGGGAATTCGTTTAAAATGAGTTCTACTTTCTATTTTTAAATTAAATTTTTTTCTTGAACAAGCCCATTGTTTTAAAAACGTCTGCTAATCGTGCTCTCAGTGCTACATGGCAGGTTTTGTTTACAGGTTTGAATCATATAATTCTGGAATGAGATTATGAAGTACTATTGATTGGTCATCCTATCTTCGTTCCAGGTTATTTCCAGCTATTTCGAAGTTATCATCTGATGAATCAAGGCAATTAAGGGTTCATTTTCTAAGCATGATTTTAAGTATAATTTTTCAGTGTCATACAAATCTCTGTTTGTAATAATCAATTTTTCAAAAACTTTAATAAATGAGGACCATTCGGAGACGACTCCTTTGAATTTAGATAATGAAATCTTTGGTAATTGGTAGATAATTTTGAAGCATTATTTTTTACATAATTGGTTGGGCTTTGATTGATTGCTAATTTATCGATTCTACATCTTAATTTTGAATCGGTTTAATGATATTCACTTTCTAATATATTACTGTCCTCGAAATCAGTTAATTTTACTTAAGAATTTTCGATAATCATTTCAATTTTTGTTTGTATTCCATTATATGCTAAATAATGTAATAATGTTGCTTCAAATTCGTTAATCTAGTGTGACACTCTTTTAAAAATTCATTTTTGTTTTCAATCTCAATCTCTGTAATAACATATGTGTTCATCCGGGTAATTTGCCCTTTTACGGTGCGTCTTAGGAGCTTTAATGCATCGAATGGCATATTGAATAAATAATTTACTTGCAATTAACGACTAATAAGAATATTAATATATTGGCAATGGAAATGGCAATATAAATTGAGTTTTTTAATCATAAGCACTGGCACTTTTTTGGCTTATTTTTATTATCACTGTACTAGGAAATGTTATAAATGGATGGATCCTACCTTTAGCTCAGGTACTGGAAGCTGGAACTGTACCTGAAAGTCTGGTCTCGAATTGCTACTACTTTGTAGCCTGGAACTTGAAGCACATCAGTTGGAATGACAATTTGAAAACTCACTTTTGAGCTTGGAATGTCCGTACTACAAATGGAGTAATTTGATATGTTAATCAACTTTGGAGCCACGCTCTATCACCAAGCGCAGAGACGTCTTAAACAAACGTGCTGCTGCCCAAGACGGTAGACTGTAGTGAAGTTCTTTTATCCTGGTTAAATCCAAACGAATAGTAGGGTGAAATAAAATACACCATGGAATAAAAAGTATTTATTACTATTGCAAAGAAGTGGGTGTAAGGCAACAGCATGCAATCCCCACCGGCTAAATTGCATTTACAAAGTTTAAATTAAAACACTCACTTTAATTTAATATCACAACTATAAACATGGCCTGTTTTTTGTACTCACCAGAAAATGTTGTATGACTATAATAGATTGGAGCTATACGGATTCTACTCCACTACTTCAAAAATCTCCGCTTGGTGGCACTGAGAGTGAATTATTTGTCCTATCTGCTTCGTGCTCTAAGCTCCAATATAAACTTACTTAATCCACCTCTAAAGTTTAGATAGATAGATAGCTTTATTGGTCTTATAAATATTACAGTTTATGAAAGTTAAAATTTCCTAAAATCTTCACTAACACAACCTGTTTAGACACGTCAACAATAACACATACAAACAAATATGTAAAAACATTTCATCCAAAATTGACTAACCCAGCCAGTTACAGTTAAAAACTTCATCTACTGAGTAAAACGCCAGACTCTCAAGCGAATGCCCTACAGTATACTTCAACTTTTTATAGTTTAACCTTGTCCATTCAATTGGTATAGAGTTGTAAATTTTACAATAAATAAAATCCGTTTGTTTAGAGGTAGTTATATGATTTACTTTGGGTAATCTAATAATATCCTTACTCCTAGTGTTATAGTTATGAAAATTTGATCCTGTGTTATATTTATGTTTATTTTTATGCATATATAAAATAGCTTCCAAAATAAAGAGGCATGGTACAGTCAGTATTCTTAATGATATAAACAATGGTTTTGCATGTTCTCTGAAGCCTACTCCCACCATATCACGTATAATTTTCTTTTGCTGTATAAGAACTTCATTTGCCACATTTGTTGAACCCCACAACAGAATTCCATATTGAATGTGAGACTGTACTCATCCAAAATAAGCAATCCTAAGCACTTCTTTTGATACAACAGTTTTCATTCTTCTCAATGCAAAACGTCCACTTGACAATTTCTTATTTAGCTCGTTTACATGCATCTTCCAATTTAGATTGTTGTCGATAGTGAAACCTAGCATTTTCACACTATTTTCACCTTCATGTCTCTCATTTCTTTTTACAAAATGTATAACTTTTGTTTTATTTTTATTTAGAGAAAGGACATTAGCATTAAAATACCCTTCAAACTTATTTTGTAGTTCAGCTGTTTGTGCATCCAGCTGATTATAATCTGCATTTTTAATTAAGAAGGTAGTATCATCTGCATATATTGGTGTGGCTCTACATAATTTTAAGCAATCTGGAAACTGGCCATTAGCAAAACATATATTAATCAAATGTACCAGAGGATTACTAATAATATCGCTAATAATTTTAACCAAGACATGACTAATATTATAAGGATCCATGCATTTTCAGTTCTTTAATGAAGCTATTGAATCAATAACTTCTTTTTCATCTGTAGGTCTTAAAAATATTGAATTTTTAACCGATACATTTAACAAGTCAGATCCATCCTTACTTGATAAAGGAATCCTTGCAACAACATCATCAATTATTTTAACAGAATATTCATTAAAATCGTTTGCAGTCAAACTACTAGTTGGGTATGCTTTTTTAGATTTATTATTAAAATTATTTATGATGGACCAAGTAGTTTTACTAATATTATTACTGTTTAATAACATGTTGTCATAAGATTTAGCTTTAGCATCCCTTAAGGACTTCCTGTACTGACTCCTGAAATTATTGAATTCTTCTTTATGTGATTGGTTTCCAGTACTTAACCACAGTTTTTTCTTATTAGTTAGTCCAGTTCTCATATTTTTTAAACTATCATTAAACCAGTTTACCTTATCAAATCTGCTTTTTACAAGCTTTTGTGGAAATGCTACTTCTACTGCATGACTAATCACACAGAAATCTTGCTAAGTAATTTTGATCCCCAGATATAAAACTCATCCCAATTTACTTTGTTAATCGTAACTATAAACTCTGCTTTTCCGACATTTGTTAGTGGCCTACAGTATGAATAATTTAAAATTGTATCTAATTCTTCTACATTAATATTTATATCTACTCCATAATGATCGGACATCGTTACTTTTATAATATTGACATTAAAAAAATTTTCAAAGTCAACTACTACGTTATCTAAACAAGTAGCTGATGTTGCAGAAACTCGCGTAGGTTCCTCCATCAAATGTTTGAAATTATAAGCAGTACAACTGTTAATTAAGGTATTTTTTTATTTGAATTTACTGAAAAATCTACATTAAAATCACCTGTCAAAACTATATTTTTAAATTTCTTGTTTACCTCTTCCAATAATTGTTCAATAGATTGAACAAACATGACCGGTACAATGCAATAATTAAGATATTTGAAATTGATACTGTAGCAAATTCGGCATCAACTTTATGACAAAATTTCTCAACATCTACAGCTTTTGCATGAAATGCCTGATGTACAAAAATTGCTACTCCTCCATGTTCACCTTCTGATCTACAATAGTAACTAATCAATTTATAATTAACTAACTTTACACTACAAAGCAAGTCACTTGAGAGCCAGTGTTCACTAATACAAACAACATGATAAAAATGTTCTTGAAAAAATATATCTAATTCATCTATTTTATTTGTAATAGACTGACAGTTTAGATGAAAAATTGCAATACTCTTATTTCTTAAACAATCATTTACATTTTTATTAACGGTACTACCTATCTTCTTTCTCCTTTGATTGAGCTCTCTCCTAAAAAATGTTCATCTGTTTGTGGTTGATCCAGGAATATTTTTCCACGTTTAAAATCAAAACGGCTGTAATGCACATCTTTTGGCCAAAAACTCGATTCATATACTTTCTCTTTATATTCAGGCTTAACTCCAACCATGAAAGCTTGACTGTCAACCTGATGTATTCTCTTCTGTATTTTTTTCACGCACTATCAGACATTGTCCTACTCTCCACATATTTTACTATATTTTCAGTATTTACCCGGTCCGGTACCCTTGATATAAACAACCAAATTTTTTTATCTTTAGTTCCTACCTTGAAATACTCGTCACCATCTCCACTTCCTACATTATAAACTTTCTTTTTCTTCCTGCCTTGGACTGTTCTAAAACCATCTTGACCTCGTTCATATTCGCCATTATTTTTGTCATCCAGATTTAAAATTTCATTTAATTTTTGTTGATATTGTACTTTTAGTAATTCAGAGACTACTTGATTCTTAGTAACATAATATGTTTCGCTGCTTCCGCTTTTATTTTTGTTTTGAATATTTTTTGGATTAGGTTTTTCTTCTTTTCCATTTGAATTTGAAATCGTTTCAATTATTTATAGGTTATTTATAGGTCGACCATCTTGGTCTAAGGCAATAACGGTAATGTTGGTTATTTCACGTTGTGGTATAACAGGTAAGTGAAGCAAATTATGAGGAATCTTATCGATGGAATATCCTGGATCTACTTGTACGACGAATTAGTAAATAGTATGAGCAGGTCTGCTTACATCGAAGGCTCCAGTGGTAATGTTACAATCGAAACGGATACTTCGAAGATTTTTACGGAAGATCTGAAGTGCATTTTGTTGGCATCGAGTATTTTCGATGAGAATCCCAATATTTTCCCAAGTCTCTCAGTTTGTATAAAAGAAATTCTTTATTCACTGGAAATTTCACATTTTAACGTATTGTGATTGGGTTTTAGTGAAAATACCGTTGAATTGCTCGCATCCAATTTATCGTTAATGAACGATTCAAGATCAGCAATTTCATAACACCCTGTGGAAGAATTAAAACTTTGCAGGTTGTCTTTGACATCATAGTAGTAAAACGTACAATTTTCAATGTTTGGTATACTGTGATGACAAATGAAAAGATCGAAGAGCTATGTCATAATCATTCTTTGGATCGAGCACAATAGGAGTAGGAGACTGGAAGGTAAACACGTGATTGGTGCTGTTTACTCTTAGCAACTGTGACATGATCACTAATTGTAGAAATTTCAAACACAAAGGACCGCAATTGATTTGATCGTAGTTTTCTTATTCTGTATTGTTGTAGAAAATTTGCGCACTTTTTCCGAGATATTCAACAACTTCTTTCGACGGCTCTACATTTTTGTTCATCTTTCTGTAAGCTATACAATGACTTCCACTATTCTTAGAGGTATCCAATTTAACCACCGCACATTCTTGTTTTCGGGGGTCGTCTTTGGGGATCTCCTCGAAAATGTATTTTAAGCAGTTTTGTGTAATGTGTTATGTTGAAGTCGGATAGTGCGTGATTGGGTAGTTTTATTGCTATTTCAAATACAATCCGAGGCCGCCTTTTGGATAGTTTCTCAGGTAAAAACCAGATCCTACACGTTCCATAGCCTTATTATGACGTACATATTCTTCCAATTTCTCTTGCGCATGCTTGGCATCAATGACGGTTTTTGCAATACCAGCACCACCACCTGACAAAGCTCCGAGTGCTGAAAGACCAGCAAACAAGCGGTAGGAAGCCTCCGGATTTCGCTACAGGTATCACTAGAGAAACGTCAACTTTTATCCCACCAAATTCTTTAATAAGTGTTTTGGCTGCAAGAAGTTATAGCACAAGACAAGGGCGTAGGCTATTTTCCATTTAAAGACAACGGGAAAATAATAGGTCCAGGTGAAGCTCGGCCTAATTTAGTCTTTTCATTCAATTACGTTGCATGTGATGGTCAACAGAAAATTCGTGAATATTACTCCATGTGCAGACATCAAGATATAGATGCTGCATATCTTTGTCAAACATATTCAATAATACCGAAACTGCTTATACGCGACAATTGTAATGTAATTGTGTTATTCAAGCATGAGGTGAACTTAAATCATATATTCGACGGACACGTATCTTCAGACATAGTATTCGACACATTTAAAAATATGTGCTCTGCGTGCTGGTGTGACCGTAGTGGTACTTCAGCAGCTGTGAAGAATTTCTCCTTTAATGATGGTAGGTATCGCATAGGATTCGATAAATATATAAAATTGTAAGCTGCGCCTTTAGTATACCAATATTTCTGATGATAAGGTTGCTACTGCATTGCGCAAGAAAAATGTTTCTGAACTTGCTAGATCAATTTGCAAGAAATACTAGGCGTTGAAATTGGGTGAATCAGAGCAAGATGAGACTATTTATGAACTGTTCAAGCTAATTGTCATCAAGTGCGTAAGTCAGAGCTTTTAAAATTAAAAAAATCAGCGAAATTAATTGTAATTCACGGAAAATACGAGCTGTGACGTCAGCGAATATGGGCAATACCCGCGACGTCACAGAGTAAGCGGAATTCCCATGCTATACGGGAAAAGATAGTATCGTCGAGGGTTTAGTCCATGTGCCCTGATGTAGGCACCACGACAGAATTTGATTGGCGCAGTCGAGTCTCGGCAATCAGTATAAATATAGGTGCGCTTAGCATCTTAAGTTAGGTCGTCTTCGAACTTCGGCTCTGGACAGATATTGAGTCCACATCGTTTATCAAGAAGTCGTCTACGAGCTTCGGCTCTGGACAGATTGGCTCTTCATCGTTTATCAATAAGTCGTCTAAAAGTCGTCAAGAAGTACTCTACGAGCTTCGGCTCTAGGTACATTGAGTCCACATCGTTATCAAAAAGTACTCTACGAGCTTCGGCTCTAGGTACATTGAGTCCACATCGTTATCAAGAAGTCGTCTCCGAGCTCCGACTCGAGACATCGTCGTCATCGTTTTAAATCAACAGCCGTCTCTAGGCATTATTATCTTCGAAAGAGCTCTGACTTACTCCTAGTGAGATGGTGAAGCTATGGAGAAATTTCAACATTAAATCAACGAGTTTTATTTTTGTGAAATACCAGAGGAAACCCACTTCAAGGAGTTAAAAAAATCGTTCATCGTCCTACACAGTACTCCTTCAACAAACTCAGGGTACTATTTTATTAGTCACACCCAGAAGGAGTTGCTGTTGTACGTATTGAGAACACAATATCCAAACCACTTGAAGAAATTGTGCAATCATCAAAGACACTACAAAAAACGATTACAAATTTACTTCCAAAAGAGGAAACGAAAAAAGAAGAACATTTCGAACCGATTTCAATGTCTGAATCTCCTGAAATAATGCGTCCTGAGATTTCACAAGAATCCATTGAAGAGTATTTAGACCAATGTCCCGAAATTACTGGTTACTGGTTTCAGTAGCCTAAGGGGTCAAATTTCAGCCTACCAAGCAATCAGCAGCCTAGGACAGCTGTTTACGTCCCAAGGAAATACAGAGCCTCTCCGATGGCACAATTCTGCACCTCAGACCTTACTGCGGTTAAAGTGGAATGTCCAGATGGAAGAGGCAAATATACGGCGTTGGTACATACATCGGTGTACTTACCTTCAGATGCAGCCACCCTACCACCGACTGAGGAGATGGAGACACTAGTGGATCACTGCCTCAACCAAAGAATGCAGCTGCTATTGTGTTGCACTCAAGCACTCACCACTTGAGCTGGGGCAGCAAGGATATCAACGCCCGAGGTAAGTCTCTTTATGAATATATAATCTTAAGCAGATCATATTTCTATGTCAGACCACCGCTGGTTGACCTATGCACTAAGCCAGGATCTCAGGACCACTTTAAAACCCCGCGACCCGAAGGGGACGGATGTAGCTCTCTACAATCGACTCTTAAAAGGTGCTCTGCGGGAAACGGAGGTCATGACTCCTAGCAATAAGGAGGAACTGGTAAGGTACACAGTATCTATCCAAAACAAAATGAACATTAACTATAAGGAATCCAGTCCGATGAGGATAGTTCAGACAGGTGACACGACCAATAGCTGGTGGTGCCCTGAACTGCAACACCTCAGAAAGACAGCGAGAACGACCTTTAACAAGGCAAAACGAACAACGCTCAAAGAGGACTGGGGAATATATAAAGCCAAACTCAAAGAGTTCGAAAAAAAAGTCTGCAGACAAATGCAAAGAGAAGCCTGTAGAGCCTATTGTGAGGCAGTCGAAGACTTCCTGTACGTCAAGGAGGTTGCATTAATGGCCATGGTACGATTGCGTACGGCTGGTGTAAACCCCGAAGTGGGAGTGGGCCAAATGAGGTTAAACCTATGGCAGGAAGCGCTTACTGCGCTACCTCTGCTGCAGGCAGCCAATGATGCAATTAAACCCAGGTTTTTGTTTAATAAACCCTTCAAAATACAAATAAATTAGAACACAGGGCCAGATGCTGCAGATGCAATATGCATATATACAGATGGTTCAAAAATGAATGAAGGCTCAGGATGTGGAGTTTACTCGAGAGCACTAAGCCTAAGGATTAAGTGGAGAATGGGAAACAATGCCAGCATGGTTCAAACAGAACTCAATTGCAACAATAGAACTAACCAGAAGAGATATCTGATGAAAACATAATAATTTGCACTGATAGTAGACAAGCCCTATTAGCCTTGAACAGACAACGTGTTATATCGGGGCTAGTACTAGAGTGCCACCAAGATTTAGCTAACGCCTAGGCAGATAACAATATTATCCTGAGGTGGGTTAAAGGGCACGACAGGAGTAAAGGTAATCGCATTGCCAATTCTTCAGCCACGGAAGCGACTGGACTAAAAATTTCAGGACCCAGTGACACCTACGGCCTAACGACTTCGACAATTGCGGAACTAGCCAAACGTTACACCCATGCTTAATCCCTTAAGAGATGGGAGGAAATCAAAGGATGCAGTTTTGCCAGGATCACCCTGGGAAGCTGATGCCGAAGAAATATTTGGCGATGACCAGGAAAAACCTACGTATAACAGTGGGATTTCTGACTGGCCTTTGTCAACTAAGTAAACATCTCCATACCATGTGGCTAGGGGACATACCTCTGTGCAGGATGTGTGAACAGGAAGATGAAACTGTCAGGCATGTCCTATGCGAGTGTCTGGAGTTATCGTCAATAAGAGAGTGTGTGTTCGGTGAGTCTTGGCCTACACCTGCCGATATAAAGGAGATGTCTCCTGGTGACCTGTCCACATTCCTGAGAAGGACAGGATGGACGATGACCTAGAAGGACAACTCCTTGGGAGGATGTACAATGGGTCACATGTGGCCTAAGTGCTGTGAGTCTACACTCACCCCTCCTACTCTACAGACACAGATACAGATCTATCATAGTTTCAAACTAGGTATAGTTAGATGCAGTCTTATCATGCGGATCATACGATTCAACTAAGACATACTCACAGTTTATGTTATCTTTTATTGCGCTTAATTATAACTACCAAATAAAAGCAGTAAGATAAATAAGACAGACTTATGCAATTATGATGGGAAAAAAGGATATGTAGCTAGTTTTCAGCGATTCTAAAAAGTGTTTCACCAGCTGAGTTTTTTTAAATATGTCAGTCTTGTTACTTTGACAATTCAAAGTGACAATATGAATGATAAGAAGCTACTTTTCGGTTTTTTGTATCTTCCAGCAAAAAAATGGTACTAAGTTGGATAGATTATTTCGAGAATAAAAGAAGAAGTGGAAATTCACCACCCAGTGTTATCTCACATTTTGGTAACCTCTGTGTTTTCTGATTTCATACATATGGTTGGTGACCTTTGAACCCGTACGATAAGAGCGTTTTTGGCTATACACGTGTTTGTGTAACGGAAATTGAGGTGACACTGCATTAATTATCAATTTTAAACTACCAAGAAACCTAAATTTAGCTATGACAAGTGACAGTATAAATGAACACAAAGTTAAAGTTATCTAAAGTGAGCATAGAACTAACATTATAACAGTGAGATGTAAATGTGAAATTTTAAGGAATTTACGGTGATTACTCAAAACTGATATGTAAATTTCCCGTATAAAATTGTAAAATAGATTTGATATTAAGGTCTAATGAGAACCCCATTTTCCAAAAATCAATAAGCCTTAAAAGATTAAAGTTCTAGTAAGAACCCCTTATTAAATCTTTTTCAATAACAATACATATGAATCCTAAGCGATTCCAAATCATTGGACATATCAAAGAACAAAGCTAAACAATAAATCCTGTAATTTGGTAATCTCTCCAAACGAACAACAAATAATCCACACCGGTAAAAAGATTTGATTTAAAGTCTAATGAAAACTCATTAATCAAATCTCATTCAGAACAGAAAAAGATTGTGGGTCTAATGAGAGCCCGTTACTAATGGTGGGTTTATACACTTTACTTAATTTTAGTTTAGACGTAAATTTAGTGTTAAATTTAGACTTAATCTTATCAAAGGTTAAAGTGTTTATACAGAATTTTAATTCATATTTTAATTTAATGCTACGCATGCGTATAAAATGGGATTTGGGGATTTTTATACTTAGCATTTGACATTTGACACTAATTCTAACTTGTTTCGTGTTTATGTGTTTATTATTATCACAGAGTACATGTTATTATTGGCAAAGGCTATTTTTTATCAAAATTATAATGATACGCAAGAACAAGAGAGCGATGGTTTGCCTGGTGTGGCACTTCAATCAGCGCATGTGTATATCAACAAAATTTAGTTTTATCTTTAAATTTAGTGTGAAGGTTTCAATTATTGAGCACTTTCAAGGTCAACCCTTACATTTAACACAAACACAAATTATGACTAAACCATCCCATTGAAGTATATGGTTTTTAAAATTAAGTCTAAATTTAACACTAAATTTACGTCTAAACTAAAATTAAGTAAAGTGTATAAACCCACCATTAATCTCATTCAAACAGAAAATCAGATTCCTAAAAGAATCTAAGCCAAATATATTAAATCATGATTTTAGTTTGTAAATATCAAGAAATTATTAATATATAAATAATTAATGGACAATTCCAAAATACTAAATCTTGTAATTTGGTTATTTCTCCAAACAATCAATAAATCATCTAACTAAACTGATAAAAGGAATTGATTTAGAATCTATAATGAGAGCCCATTACTCAACTCCCATTCAGAACAGAAAAAGAGTATGGGTCTAATGGGAACCCGTCACCTAATCTAATTCAAAAAAGATAACTGAATTAACTCCCAAAAGAAGCCACTAAACACAATCCCCCTGTATCAGGCTACGAAGAAATACGTTCTTCGCATCTAATACACATGAGAGGTCATGGCCATGGTATGTTGAATACTTAGCTGTAGACGCCTAGGTTTTGGGTTCAAAGCTCACTGGAGTTTTTTAATTCCGATCTTAAGAAAACGGAGTTATCACTTGTTGCTGGTTCCAACATGAATTCAAAGTTGCTTGCTTTGGGCGAGTTTCCTCACATAATATTGAGCGGGTCAAAACTAATATATCTCAAAGGACCACTCTAGTTAAACAGCTAGAGACTGCATACATTTGACAATATCAGAGGTCTGGGAACAACCATCTGATTAGGATTGCGGAGCAGATTAGAAAGCACACAACACACTTCCGGTTATACCTTATATTACGTTTTGCCAAGCATAGGAAAAGGCATACAAAACCATACAAGTGCAATACTTTGCAGCGAGTGAAAATGTAAATAAAAAATTAGACAGTTATTCGTCGTTCCAGAAATAAAATATACCATAGGTACAAATCTTATAATCTAAGGGTTCTCTTAGATTCGTAACAGTTACAGGCAAATGAAATATAGAACAAATCACATAAACTTGGTAGAACAATTGGGCAACATAGCGGATGCCGGCATATGAAGTTTATAAATTGTAAATAAAAAGGTGTTGACTTACGACCTTCCACAGACACTAATTTCGCGATGAATTTATACAAAGAACATATTTACGATACACTTAAAAACACATTTAAAGGAAAAATATCGATGCTATCGATATTTTCATCGGTGTAAAGAGAGCGACCACTCCCTTTTAGATCAACTTACTGACTGCTAACGTTTTTAACATAATTTCATGAAAGCGGGGAATTAGGGGTTTGTCGGTCGTCGGTCTTGTGCTCTACGGCTAATGGTTTTAAGACTAGTTGACGCAGGGGCGTCTACGCTTGGAAAGAAAACACTCTGTTTAAACTGTTTTTTGAACACCGATCATAGATAAAAAAAATAATTATGGATGGAAAACTGACCCGTGGCGCACTCGGGTGGCGCCACCTTGAGAGTCCCGTGAGTACCTCTAGCACAAATCAGGTTGTGAACTTCGCTAACAGCCGAAAAAGAAGATTCCTGTAATTTTACAATTTTTGGCGGCATATTCAAAATTACTAATTTTACTTTTATTCCAAAATGACATTTACGGTCCATTTTTTGATATTTCAATCAAAATGTGTTTTCGATTATTTACTTTTGGCTGCTAGTAGCAGCTCGTAGTGACTGAATTTCGTTCGTTCATTACCGGGCGTGACACCTAGTCTTACCTTTCCCTTGCCCCTTGAGCACATACCGAAAAGTATGTGCTTCAAGCCACGGACATTAAATGTTTGACCGGTTTGACGTTTATTCAAAGGTTAAGATTGTGCCGATTACGATTTAAATCTTACTGAAAATATTTCAATATGCAAAATTATATTATCAATAACATCATAATCGAAAACTGTTCTTCTAAAAACACAAGAAATTCAATAATAATATCAGATGATAGTTCGGATGATGACATGACATGATAAGTGGTTTTGAGGATCCTAAAAATCGTGTTCGTTTTGCTTAAAAGTCGTGACGACTGAGGCGTCACGCACAAATGCTTGAAGCCCAAATAAACGAAAGCAACAAAAGTTACCAACATTAGATTGATAATTACAATAATAGCAATGAAAAGTCAAGTCAAGTAAAATGAAATGTCAAAAATGTACCATATAATGCCTGAATTGGGAAAAATAAAGCAATAATCATCAAGTTTATATACTTTATTGAATAAAAAAAGAAAACAATAAATGAAACGTTTTTTCACATATTTCAATGACAAACATGAAGAAAAATAAATCTTAAGAATTCAACAATAATGCTGGAAAGTTCAAAGCTGTATTGCAGAATATCTACTTTTGTCACTTTTTATTGATTGAAGCATGTTTTCTAATGAAGATAAAGCTTACCGGGTGCACCTCACATTACAGTCTTCCTCAATACACATTCTCGACATTGTCTCAAAGTTAAAGTCACATTATAGACAATAAAAACAAACTACGAATACCCAACACACAAATGAGCAAAATAGTTTTTAGAAAGAAAAATTGGACAACTCACGATACACGTCGTGAAACGTTGGTCTAAAGTTGTCAGTGGTTGTTAGATTAGAATGTCAGAGCTAATATATATGTGAAAGAGTCTGCAATAAACTTTATTATCCAAGAAATGATGCATACATTACAAACATAGAATATCTAATAATAATGACAATGTTGTGTCAACGTCATAACATGTGACGTATGACACATCAGGTGTGTTCCGAACATCTATATAATATAAAACACCTTTCCCTTAAAGATTAAGTTTTACAACGGGTTTAATAGGTCGACCAAAACGAGATCGGTTACCAACAGAACTATCTGGGCTGTTTATTTCATTGGATGTACTGGTTTCAGTTTCATGTAAAATATTTAGGTCTTTAACGATGCTATTATTTTCATGAGCTGTTAAGTCATATCTAATGTTATATTTGTCATCAGAATGCAATTCCGGCTCTAACACTAAGTCGTCAGTGTTAGTCTTGGTAAATGAGAGTTTCATTTGACTGCTACTACGTCTAACAATTCTATTATTCATTTCCTTGCGCAACCAATATGACCGAGGCTCATCAGCCTTTTCTAATACTACTGGTTTGTGCCATATCTTGTCTTTGGAGCTTTTGACTACTACCCTATTACCCCTTTTAAAAATTGACTCGGTTTTAGGGCTAGATTTATTATATTGTTTTTCAACTATTTGTTTTTGCTCGCATAAGTATCTAAATATTTGTGTTTCAATTTGTGGTTCTAATTTACTCTCTATTATTGGTAATTGTGTTCTAAGGGTTCGGCTCAGCAATATTTGAGCTGGAGATGCCTGTAAATTTACTATTGTTGTGTTATTATATTCTAAAAGTAATTCTCTATAGTCGCTTTTTTCATCCAAACTTTTAAGCAATATTTGTTTGCCTATACTAACAGCCTTTTCAGAGAGTCCATTGCTTTGGTGATGGTGTGGTGTACAAGTAAGTTTTATGTCCTTATTTATTTCTATAATAATTTTTACATTTTACTGACAGAAATGGCAAGTTATCGGCTATTATATATTGGGGGTATCCGAATCTTGTGAATACCTCCTGCATAACATTAATTACTGACTCTTATGTTTTATTGAATAGTGGACACATCTCAATCCAGTGTGAGAAGTGGTCAACTACAATTAGGTAAGCTTTTGATCCGAATTCAAGGATATCTACACCAATTTTATTAAACCTAAGCTTCGGGATAGAGTGAGGTAAGAGCGGTTCCTTAACACCCCTTGGCATATGTTTTTCACAAGTTCTGCATCTTTTTATATAGTTCATAATATCAGACGTTAAATCTGGCCAATACAATATCTTTCTTGTTTTATGTGTTGTTTTATTTATGCCCATGTGGCCTTTGTGTAATAATTTCAGCACTGGCAAGATTCCGGTACAACTATTTTATTATTAATGAAAACTAAACCTGCTTCTACATAAATGTCGTTTTTACTTGTATAGTATGGCTTACATTCCAACGGAATGGCATTTAATTTTGTCCAGCCATAGTAGTAATAATCTGAAATTTGTTTTAAAACTTTATCATTAGCTGTTTCTCTTCTAAATTCACACTTCTTTTCATCGGACATGGGTAAATGTCTGGATACTGAATGAACAGTTTCAAACATATCAAAATCACAATAGTCAGAATTTAAGCTGGCTGTGGATAACATATCTGCGAAATGTACCTGTTTTCCAGGGACATAATATACATTTAAATTATATTTTAGTAGCTTAAGGCGCAAGCGTTGTAATCTTACTGATCCAATTTTACAAATAGGTTTTTTCATGATTGGGATAATTGGTTTGTGGTTCGTCTGTACATCAACGTTAGATCGATAAATGAAATCGTGGAATTTCTGAGTGTTATAATGTACAGCTAGTGATTCTTTTTCAGTTTGACTATAATTAACTTCATGATTATTCATTGTACGAGATGAACAAGCAACTAATTTTAGTACATTTTTGTGTTCCTGAAACATACAACAACCCAACCCATTCTTTGATGCATCACATTGTAATACAATTTTCTTGCTTTTATCGAATGGTGCTAGTGCAGGTGCTTTACAAATAATCTTTTTAATATTATTAAATGTTTGTTCATGTTTTGGAAGCCACTGCCATTCAATATTGGATTTAAGCATTTCGCATAAAGGTGACATATGTTCAGCCATATTTGGGACATATCGTCTCACATAATTAAGTGAACCATTATTTGTAATTCTAATTTATTTTCTGGGCTTTTTAACTTACACAGATATTCCATCCGATCTGGAACAATCTTCATACCATTTTTATTGAAAATTTTCCCCATAAACTTAACTTTTGTCTGGCAGTATTGAAGTTTGTCTTTATTGAATTTAGCGTCCAATGTCTGGCTTTCAACAATACTTCATTCACGGCTTTGTCATGCTCCTCTTTTGTCGCCCCAGCCACAATCATGTCATCATAACATATTAATACATTTTTAATTTTACTGAAATGTTTTCCTACCATTTCATCAGTTTTGGGAGTTTGACAGGCCATAAGGTAATACTGTATACCTATATTTGTTTTTGTTTACTACCAATCACAACAATCGTTGCCATGACAACAGTTTTTCCATAACTGATTTCAGCTAAACGGAAGCGGGGTCAACTCGGCAACCGCGCATTTCCTCACCAAATGATTTAGGTTTTTGTGTACCCGTTACCATGATAATGGCTGCCATGGCAACAGTTTTTCCATAACTGATTTCAGCTAAACGAAAGTTGACCCTTTTTTAGTTTACATGCTACAGAGAAATGATTTAATAACCCACATTTATTACATCTTTTCCCATATGCAGGACACTCACGAGCTTTGTGTTTTTTCTGACAACGCCTACAGTGAAACACTTCATTTGTCTGAGACCTAAACTTAATATTATTTGTTGCGGCATAACTGACGAAACGTCAGTCCATGTTCTCCTAGAGTGCCCACACTGGGCTGTACTACGCAGGCGAATCTTCGGAGTCCCTGTTATGGTCCCTGGAGACACAAGCAGGCATCCATTGAAAAAGGTTGTGGCCTTTATAGAAGGGCTCAGCTTTATGGATGTCTAGGTAGCAGGAATGGCACAATGGGCCCGCCAGTGGCCTCAGTGCCGGAACCTTGGCTTGAGTTTGTCCAGGACAAGGCTCGCCTGCAAACTTAGTTAGTAGTAGTAGTAGTAGTAGTAGTAGTAATATTATTTGTTACCTTTTTTCCTTTGTCTCTTCTTGTTGCTTAACTTATTTCCATTTCTCCATTATTTTGTCGAAACTGAGAGCTTTGGTCCTACTTTGTTCACTAGTTCTGCAGAAATCGACTGCCTTCTTCAAAGTCAACTTATCTATTCTCAACAAGGCTTCTCTCGTTGTTTCTGTCTGGTCTATCATGTTGAAGTTGCAAAACTTTACCAGATATTCACAGTCTGTTTAAAATTGCTCGAAGGTATCACCCTCTTTCTGAAATCGTTTTGAAAAGTTATACCTCTCAAAACACTCATTCACTATTGGGTTTACGTAATTACCTACCAATTGGGTCCAACATGAAATTGTAATTCTCGGTCTGTTCTTCCGGGATATCGAATGTAGCCATAGTTCTTGCCGCTTCTATACCAATCATATTCCAAAGAATCGATAATTTTACCTTATCGACCGCCTCGTGTTGGCCTGTTGCCATCAAGTAGTCCTCGGACGCCGTTCTCCAAAATTTCCATTCAATTGCGGCGTTCGAGCTTTGTAGATCAAAATCTGGAGGCAGTTTTACGGCGAAATTTGCCATGCTTCTGTTTGATTTGAATTCCTTCTGGTTTTAAAAATTTAAACTTAACCTCAATTTATAGTATTTTTGTTCATCTACTAATACCAATAACTATTTTCACTTATATTTACGTTAGTCGCAGCGCCATGTTTAAAAGTTCTGGCTTATATTTGAGTTATGGGTTGATGGGTTATTTAACATTAGATATAATTTGATAAACTCTATTATTCAAGAAATGATGCATACATTACAAACATAGAAAATCTAATAATAATGACAATGTTGAGTCAACGTCATAACATGTGACGTATAACACATCAGGTGTGCTCCGAACATCTATATAATATCAAACAGTTTGTTCAACCATCCTTTGCCGTTACATCATACATTGTCCATCTTGATCTCCCATTCATGAAATGAATGAGACGGAATTTTGACGTCATTAACGCATTTCTAGTAATTTTGACGAGAATTTTGTTTGCCACTATTGAAAACTCAGTTGTAATATTTTGAAAACAATTCTTAACATAACATATGCCATTGATTATAATTTTGAGGTTAAGTGTAAAATAATTATAAGACAAACTTAAAACAGCACAATACATCACCGATTAGGACGTAACAGCAAAGTTTGGTTGAACAAACTCTAGCTCTATCTACTGACTATAAACTATAGTGAAACTGAAATAAAATGATTTTCTCGTAATGAGATTCGGAAAGAAATTTCACCTGTCCACGACTATTCAATAATTTCAATTTTTTACGATCATTCTTACAAACGACACAATATATTAAATAAAAATTTTCATCAAGAGCAAGTCCCGGATGCGTATTGGCATTGTTTACTATGCTGTAACGCATACATGCTGTTGCAACGCGGTAAAGAATTACTGAACCAATGCTCTTTCTACCCAGACATATTATATAACCACGCACAGGTAGGAGTTCAAACGTATAGTCAAAGGCACTTTTATCGTGCGGGTTCAAAGGTCACTAACCATATGTATCAAATCAGAAAACACAGATGTTACCAAAATGTGAGATTACACTGATTGACAAATTTCCACTTCTTCCATTCTCGAAATATTCAAACTATTAAAACTGTGAGTATGTCTTTGTTGAATCGTATGACCCGCACGATAAGACTGCATCTGACTATAGTAACTATTGTATTATTGATACGCTGCCATTCTCGAGACATTGTTTACCGCGTTGCAGTCCCAACCACATGATTTGCCAACTAATACAGAGCAACAAAGCAATGTTTTTATTCAACAGGATAATTTTTCTATCGAAACCATCCATCTTGGTCAGTTCTGGAGACCTAGCTGGCCAATTATAAATACTGCTCCTACCTATCAATCTATGTCTTAAAAAAGCGAGAGAGAAAAGTGATCTGAAGCCTACGTCTAATTGTAACCACATTTTCTTTCTGATGCTAAGTGGTAGGTTTTCGAAAAGGATCTAATAGAAGTCTTTTTCCAAAAAACTCAAAAATTTTCTTCTGCCCAGGTGTCCGTAAAAAACATACGGGCCGTTTACACTCATCCGTGTTAGGGTTATTATGGGGCGTTCCCACGAGGCGTTAATTACGACAGTGAACCACGCTTTCGTGAAATACACTTCTGTGTGAACGCATAGTCGTTAAACTTGCTTTCGTGAAGAACGGCGCACGACTTAAGCGTGGATAGATCAAATCTGTTTGATTTTCAGTCGTGATATACAGTTCGTGAAGCCAAGATGTCGTCACAGCAACGTGGAATTATTTAACGACAGTGAAATCTTCTGGAAAATTGCTTTTTAGTTCCATACTAACCAAGTATGACGCTCCTAACATATTTCTTCGCTGTATCCATTCTCTAACCCAAAAACGTCTTTTTTTTTCGTTTTCTTGTAATTGTGTCCTGTAAGCACTCCATCTTTTTTGCTAGGATAGTAGCAAAAAACGAACTTAAAACAGCACAACTTTCAACAACTAAATCATTCATGATGGATGTTCCGATGGTGTCTAAGTCGAAACACGAGGCGTGAACGTGAACGTGAACTTTCGCGAGTGTCACGAACGAAAGTTGACTAGCGTGGTTAACTGTCGTGATTAACGCCTCGTGGGAACGCCCCATTATAGTGATTTTTCATTTATTGCTTTCAATATTTTGTTGTTCGTTTCGTAGTATTTATGTATTCGCAAATTTATTAGCAGCTTCACTTCTTTACAATAACTTTGTCAAGATAATTAGTTTGAAATTTAGATAGAACTGCAGTTGTTTTAAAATCACTTTACCATACAATTCAAGAAAATTGTAAATTGCACGAAAAGGATAATACCTAGGTATAGGACACCCTTATACCATTCGAACGAGTACATTTTTTTGAACATGGTGAATTATTAGAATACAGGGTGTTCCATTTAAAATAAGCCCGATATTACACATTGAATGATTTAATAGTTTAACTGAAAATTCTGAACACCCGGACTGTGAAGAGATATCTAGTACTTAATCGTCGAATACATTCAATTAATGTCCGACTATTGAGCTGTGAGAGAAAATTCGCTAGAATTTATCATATCAATGAGTTATTAATTTTTTTTGAAATGTTTACCTTTTAAAAAAAGTCAGCATAATAGGGTACAGGCATAAATTTTGCTATTGGTGGGAATCGACGTTCTATCAGGTCTCCTAACACCTTGCATGCTAATTTTTAAAAAAAAATAACAACTTTACTTTTAAAACGACTTTAAAAATCATAAAAAGTCCGCCAAAACGAGTTTGACGTCACTGTTTTACACGTACTCGTTTACATTCTTATTCGGAAATATCAAATATTTATGAACGCACTTTCCACTTCACGTTGACTTTTAGAAATTAAAAAAGCACACACAATCACTTAATGGTCTCAAACAAACATATAAATGATATTTTTACGTCGAATAGTTAATTAAAATACAATAATAAACACAAAACTACACATAACCTATGCATTCTTCTTTTTCCTTTCTTTTTTGGGCTACATCCTGAGGGATAATCTACCCAAACCTATGCATTACCGGCCATGGCAATTGTAAATGTGTTACGTCACACGTATTCGGAAAGTGCATTGAAATTTGAATTTTATTTTAAAATTTGGAAGTAATTTGAAATGGAAACTGGTTTATTTCCTATTACTAGTTATTTTTGATATCAACTTTACTATTACAAATTAATATTTAAGCAAAATATGAAATATGCGTGTACCCTATTTGGAACACAGAGGGTATTTAGGTATAGGTAACTATCATGAAACAGTATTTTATTTCTTGGGGGCAATCAGAAAGTGCAATCAAATATGGGGTGTTCCTCAAGAAAAAATATAACTTTGATACGCCACACTTTTTTAGAACATCCTGTATATTCCAAAATATTTTTAAAATATAGCCCATATGAATGTACAGACTACTGATAAGACAAACATTCCAAAATTTGTAACGTTTCGCCATAAACCTCCGTCCCGTTAGTCGTGATTCACCCTGTATAACCTGATTATTTTGAAGTACTTATAGTGTTACAAATGAATACTCCTACTGCTTCCTCATCGATAATACCCCTTGTTTACATTGAAACGTCAAAATGTTACTTTAAATCTGTCATTATGGACAACTATAAGTGTTTCGAAGTTTATTGAAAAATGAACACAAACGGATTCAGTGCCATCACCCAAGAGAATATTGAACATTTAATACCTTTAAAAAATAAAGCAAAACTCAGATATCTTCTGTATGTTCCTTGTGGCATATTATTTATTCTTTTTTCTCTTATTTTTTGGAAATCAAACCACAATAATAATTTTTTATGCTTTTTATTTTAACGTTTTGGTAGCGTTCCAGCTACGGAACGAAAAAAAATTGTGTCAGATTGGGAGCAAAAATTATTCAATATTTAGTTCATCTACAACAGTAGCTGGAACGCTACCGAAACGTTGAAATAAAAAACATAAGTAATTATTATTGTGGCTTGATTCCCAGAAAATAAGAGAAAAAAGATCAAAACTCAGATCTATGATCATGTGGTCGAAACAAAACAATGGTCAAGTCAATTAACGTGTCAAATTATTGAACAGTACAGATACGTAATATTTGCCGTAACCTTAACCAAAAAATCTAGATCAATCAATCAATCTTTTGTCAAAATAATTGTTTCACTATTAAGAAGTATAACTTTTTTTCTGTTATGTGATATTCCAAATTTCATTATTTGATGACTTACATTTCTCAAGAGAATGGGGCATTTTCTTTTATCATCAGAATCGGAGATATGGATAGAAAATCAAATCGACCGCATAAAAAAATGTCAACAAGAAGTTCAAGTAGAGCTAGATGAATTGAAAGCTAAGGGATACTGTTTGATACTCACTAGGGGACAAAGGAAAATACAAAGGTGAGTTTAAGCAACCAACTTAGCTACTTCAGTAGATAGGTACCTATATAACGGTTTAGGGGTCTGGTGAGCTATGAATTTTTGACTGATTTTCTAAAAAATCCATGTTTGAAAATTATCCGTCAAAAAATTTGCGGTAAATTCGGAATTTCTACAGGGAAATATACAGGGTGTCCCACGACGAGTGGAAACTATCTGTATATGGCAAAATACTTATAGTAAAATCATGAAAATTTCTACGTTTGGGTTTTCGGATACGATCTTTTCAACTAAAATATTTTCAAAGATGGCCGACTTCCGGTTCTACCGGAAGTCGACTGTAACTTTGTTATTTCAAATGGAACACCCTGTATATTAATACATTTTTGAAATCTACGTAATATTTTAGTATACTTTTGTCTGAAAACTTTTTTTGAAAAATGCACACTTTTTGAGTTATTGATTTTTTTGTAGAAAATTTGACCGTTGAAGACCCTTATAAATTATTTTTTTACGAGGAGGCCCTTGAAGATATGAAAATGGTTTCTGTTCGGTGGCCTTAAGCAAGGCCAAACGTAATCGAATCTATGTTGAAAAATTTTTCATTTTATACAGGGTGTGTATAAAAAGTGTTCAAAGTTTAACTTCATAAATATCAAATTTCTTCATTTTTTTAAATAGAACCACCCTGTTTTTTCTATTTTAATGCATTCAGGGGAAAAAAATAAGGCAAGTTCATGTATACTTTCCTATACCTAAACCTTACCGTTATCCAGATATTAAATGTTTTATGTAAATTTTTAGAGATGCAGGTGTGGTCTAAATTTTGATACAAGCGCTAAGAAATAAAAAAGTCTTTTTCTTCATCTGTCTAAAAAAAAATCAAATCAAATTGTTTTTATTAATCCTATTCCAACTTTTAGTCGTCTTCGAGAGATTTGAGGTTTTAAATTGTTATTATATTTTTAACAAGTTTAAATTTTTCATGTATAGGTACTTTTAGTAGGTTTTGTAATAAATGCCACTTATTTAACTGACATTAGTTAACACCTAGAGAAGATTGTGAGCTAAGAGTTCGAAATTCCTTCAATTCCCTTTCTGAGATGATGATTAGCCGTGCGACGAATGAAGGTATACTGAGAAGGGTTGGAAAATGCATTGAAGTCAAGGGAGCAATTTTGAACATTTACTTTAAAACATCAGACTTTTTTTCTTTGGCTTTTAATTTTCCATAAAATTTTGTAGCATATCTTATTATTCTCACAAATGGTTTAACTCGATTAACTTTTGCTTAAAATGAACCGAAAAGCTTCGAATTGTTAAGTATTCTTTTAACAATGTGCGATTTCGATCGCTGTCAATCTGGATATCTTACTGCAGATAAAGCACATGTTCTTGTTAAAACTTTGTCATATTTACCATGTAAATTCACATAATAATTTTTATTTCTTAGTGCTTGTATCAAAATTTAGACCACACCTGCATCTCTAAAAATTTACATAAAACATTTAATATCTGGATAACGGTAAGGTTTAGGTATAGGAAAGTATACATGAACTTGCCTTATTTTTTTCCCCTGAATGCATTAAAATAGAAAAAACAGGGTGGTTCTATTTAAAAAAATGAAGAAATTTGATATTTATGAAGTTAAGCTTTGAACACTTTTTATACACATCCTGTATAAAATGGAAAATTTTTCAACATAGATTCGATTACGTTTGACCTTGCTTAAGGCCACCGAACAGAAACCATTTTCATATCTTCAAGGGTCTCCTCGTAAAAAAATAATTTATAAGGGTATTCAACGGTCAAATTTTCTACAAAAAAATCAATAACTCAAAAAGTGTGCATTTTTCAAAAAAAGTTTTCAGAAAAAAATATACTAAAATATTACGTAGATTTCAAAAATGTATTAATATACAGGGTGTTCCATTTAAAATAACAAAGTTACAGTTCTGTCTGCTATCTTTGAAAATATTTTAGTTGAAAAGATCGTATCCGAAAACCCAAACGTAGAAATTTTCATGATTTTACTATAAGTATTTTGCCATATACAGATAGTTTTCACTCGTCGTGGGACACCCTGTATATTTTCGCAACACTCCAGCCATCAATTTTTGACCCGATATTTTATACAAAAAACAAATATCTATATTCTCATGGATTATAATGAAATATTGAATATTTACAAATAGTATATTATTAAACGAGCAATTTATGATAGTCATTATTCACGATGGCTGACGTTTACGTCCCGAGCCGCAGGCGAGTGAATATTGGCCATAAACTGCGAGTAGAATACGACCCTCAATTTATTTACTAAAAAAAAGTCAGTAACGATTTGGTATTACTAACCTCAAAATGTTGTGGTAACTACCTAAAATAATTTGACATATTTAATAATATACTATTAGTGCCACTTTTATAATTACTAATTCACTTTTTCGATCCTTACTTTGTGGAACCTTCTCTTATCACTCTTACTTACACATGGAACTGACTGCTTCTAATTCACTCCATATTTGAAACAATTTATGATAATATTTTTCTACATCCATACAAAAAACAACAATTTTGTGAAACACATTTAATGGAAAAAGTGGTTATTCTTTGCACTAGTGCAACGACATTTTTGTTGGACCCATCTGTCATTCTTGTCAGTTTTATGATGATTCATGACAAACATAAACATTTAAATAAAATAAAAAACCAGAGCAAGTGTCTGATCCTGCTCTAATACAGCAATAATATATGTATATCTCACTACTTAGTCTGTCTCAACTAGTTACAATGATTGCAAACATTTTTGATTATTTGAAATTGTCAAAGCGAGAACCAGCTATGATTAAGTACTGACAAGGTGGAGGCCATAAAGATACAAAAAAAGAAGACCGGTTTGAGTTCCTAACATATTATATTCTAATGTTCCAGTTTTTGCATGAATGTAGAAAAAATATTGTACGCAACTCTTGCAAAACGTGTTCTTTGTACTCTACGTGTTGTCCATTTCACGTCGCGTGCAAAAAACACTCACTTTTTGTACTTGTTGCATGCATAAATAACTATATTGTAAGAGAGTGCTCATTGAAGGGATATTAATGACATGGTGGGTTATTATAAGTGATAGGAAGTGTTTTGTGAAATTTTTCGAGGTATCTTCAAGCTTTTTGTGGAGTAGTGGGAGATATTTTTTATTTGCGTAAGTGGTGGATGGGTTCGGAAAAAGGGAATTGTATGCTGGATTATATCTATTTGCTGATATTCTGGAGGCGTAAGAGAGAAGGTACTCACATCTTAGGTCTAATGGCATAGCTATTGAAATTACTTGCAAACTAGAGCATGGGCTTGTTCGGTAGGCACCATTTGATAATCTCAGGGCATGTTTTGAAGCCTTTTAAGATTTTGTATCTGAGTTTTAGTGCTTCGATCGTATATTATCGCGCCGTAATCTAATTTATTTCTAATCAGGGAATTGTATATTTTTAAAAGTGTTATTGTATCAGACCCCCATTTATTGCTAAGTATAGTACATTAAAGTATAAGTGGGTATTGAGGTCTTTAAAACACGCGCGATTCTTAGAGCACGACGGCGAAGCCGGAGTGCTCGAAATAGAGCAAGTGTTTTAAAGACCAGTTATCCACGGAATACTTTACTCTATTTTTTTTATTGGTGCACTTTGAAATCATAAATATACTGATATCTATTACTACTACTATTAATTATTTTTAATTAATTTTTTCTACAAACGTGTTAAAAATGCCGTGTTTAGCACTCCATAGAAGCCTTAAAAATGTCAAGGTAAAAGTGAATTGTCAAATTTTGAAAGCAAACGTCAAAATATTTAGATTTTATTTATTAACATTAATATTAATAGTACAATTTGTGCAATTTGACAAATTAATTTCCTGCACTGCTGTTTTACCATTTTCCGTGGATAAGGAGGAACGATGCGCAGAAAAAATGGAATTTCCAGTCGAGGTTGACGCCACAATATCAAATCAACAATGGTTGCTATGGTACGTAATATACGATACAATTTAAAATTATCTCCTTTGGATGTGTTAATAAAGGTTTTTAAAATTTAATTCAAACTGTATTATTGCATTTTTTGAACGTTTGTAGGGAAAATATTGTATAATATACGTGTTAAAAGTACATTTTTAAGGCACGCATGTGAAGGTTTGCAGAATGAGCGAAGCGAATTCTGCAATTCACATGAGTGCCTTAAAAGGTACTTATATCATAAATAACTATTATTTAATGGTGAACCCTTTTACCTATTTAAAGCACGCCCCAGCGTGTTTAAAACGAACTTTAAAACACGCGCGTTTTTTAAAGTTACCATGGCAACATCAACATCTCGAGAAACGAAGTGTAATGTCTAATGGTATAAATGTCTAAATGACAACTTTTTTATCATTGATCTGACAGGAGTAGGTACTTTGTAACGTCAAAACCTTTATTTGAACAATATTTAATAATTTCAATTTTATAAATGAAAATGGAAAGTTGTCATTCAGACCATTAGACATTACACCAGATAACATTACACTTCGTTTCTCGAGATGTTGCTATGGTAACTTGAAAAAACGCGCGTGCTTTAAAGTTCGTTTTAAGTTAAGGCGAATCCTGCGAATACGTTCATGCCACTTTAGTTGTGGATCGAAGTTGATATCTATGATTTTTGAGGATTGACTGTATTTTATATAATTGTTATTAATTGTGAGAGAAAGAGATCTGGTAAGTTTTATGGTATCAAAAACCGTATTGTTTCTCTTATCTTTTAAGAATGTAAGACCTATTCTGGAGGCCCAATGACCATATTTCCAATTTATGTAATGCTGGTTGAAAAATTGTTTTCAATATTTACGTGTTTCGTTCCAATGTAGAGCACAGGATCGTCGGCGTATAATATAGTAGTTTACCCAACTAGTGCGGAAAGTGATACTTGTTTACCGCACGCTATTGCAGATGAACGACGCTAGCGGAGTTCGGCCAGCAGAATTCTAATAAATTTCCTAGTTTTTCATGTATCTGGTAAACTACAACCATAAAAATACATATTTCAAATATTTAAATGTCAGTATACTCCCCAAAACTCTACAAATTTACTTTCCGCACTAGAATTCTGCTATAATTTTTGCATAAAAAAAACATTTGAGACAAAATTGTGATAATATCTTCGGCTATTATTAACTGATATGGTGGAATATGGATATTGCATATATCAATTTTCTGTGGTGTGTTTATTGATACCGCTATGGCTTTAGGTTTGTATTTAGAGGAATATTTGTTGCTTCGATTGTATTGCTTATAAGTATAGATCGCTACACCTCCACTTGCTTTTGTTACGTTTTCACGATTTTTGAAGGAGCAATTATGGTTCTGTTTATTGTAATTGGTCTCTAGATGGAGAAGTTTCTTTAATGTGTCATAGTCATTTAGATTCCACAGTAAAATATAAAATCATCAGATTTGTTATCAGCGTCGGTTTTAATGAGCTGCAATTCTTTAATCAATTTAGTTTTTTTTTATAATTTTGTTTTAATCTTTCTGCATGTATTTCAATAAGCAAATGTAGTAAGGCTAACGTATCTTCAGTATAATGGGCTTGTTATCAATGAAATATTTTCTCGTTTTTTTTCACGTTTCTTTGTAAAACTAAATCATCAGAATAATAGGTGAAATTTTCAGCTCTTGAACTTTATCCACTACTAGATATCAAAGGTTGAAAATGGTGCTCCCTTAAAAAGCAATAGATACGACCGTGACGTCACATTGCATATCTGTGTATGATATTCGGCATTACACCGCTGCGTTTCACATAATAAAGTTGGTTCCAGCTGCAGTATCTTTAAATTTCAAAAGAGTTAGCTGTTTTGGCTATTGAAGATGTATTCAGTAGATACTGGATTTATTAAAGCAGATTTTGTCAATTTTCCTGAAGTCGATATCTTTATGGTGATGGACTACTTTAATAGAAACAAAGAGCTTACACTTGGTTTTTGAATTGAAATTTCAATCCAATCTATAATACATTGTACATTTTCATATCTCCTCTGAAGTGAATATGAAGTTCCCAACTCCAGATAGGGGCATCCAATGCACGAATGGCTAATAACGGTATACTTTTTTGTATAATGCTACATTCTTTGGAAAGTGGCATCCCAAAATCGTCCGCTAATATCCTATGAGGTAAATTCAGTTTGATATTTTTCAATGTTAAAAATATATCAAGCTTGTCCAGCTCACATTTTTTAGTTCACAACAAATAATTAATTACTCGGAACTCCTAGATGATTTTTTTTCGCGTGTTTTAAAGACCTTATACCCACTTATACTTAAGTCAATATTTTACCTCCTTAAAAAAGGTAAATGGTAACCATATATCTACTAGAGTCAATTATAGTTCATAATACACAGTGTATTATCGACAATGATACAACAATTCATTAACACAATTATTGAAATACAAATTTCTTCGATTATGAGAAACAAAACAACAATTTGTTTCGAAAAAGAGAAGAAATTTCCGATAATCATTAATTACACGAGTTGTATTTGTCAAGATTATATCACGAAAACAAAACGGTTTTTAAAATTCATTCTTGATACAATGATTCTGACGTTTCTTCAATTATTTGACATTTTCTGTAAGTCACTAGATTTTTAATATCGAATAAAACAACTAATGACAACGCCAAACACACAGATAGGAAAATTGCATGTATTTAATCAGGTGCCGAAATACGAAATCGAAAACATGGTGTTTTCATATACAATGTCCGCCATAAAGTTGGAACCATATGGGAATTTTTTTTATTATTGTAGTTAAATAACAACTTTGGATAGCAATCACTTCTGCTTCTGAAATAACTTGAAATGCGCCAAGTCAAAGTTGACAGGTAACATCTGTCAATTGTCAAGTTCGTAATTTTGGAAAAAATGTCCTAAAAACGGGTCAATTTGTAAAAATTTCGAAAAATGTTACTTGGAAATTATGATTCTAATCACATTTTATGCTTATGTGCCGATTTTGAGAGAGAAATTTCATATTTTCGTATTTTTTATTCACCCCCCGTATCTGGCTACTTTAAAATCATTTGGAACTCTTCAAAGTAGTATAAAGGCTACCATTCCATTGCAAATTGTGATCATAATATTCGTACGTAAGCTGGTTTTGAAGATTATTGATATTTTCAACTAAAAAAGAGGTAGTCTCTGGATTATTCTCCAAATTTCAAAAAAATCGGAAATTGTTTTTTCTTTTCCTTTATTAAACTTTAGTTGGATAGTACAAAAATGGTTTTAATTATAATCTGAATATCTTAACGCATAACGACTACTTTAAAATTACAAACAATAAATAAAACACTTTGAAGGAAATTACATCTCCGTGTGCCTCCCTTCGGTTTCCATACATTTTTCTGTTCGACGGTTGAATTCCCTGACAGCATTTAGTAAGAGCTGCCTAGGTATATTTGCACACTCTTCCCTTATAACATCTTCCAAATGATCCACATTTTGAAAGGGCCTTCTTTTGTATACTTTTTCTTTTAAATATCCCCAAAGGAAAAAGTCCATTATGGTCAAATCAGGGGATCGCGCCGGTCAAAGAAATTCAAAAAACCTCCCTATCCATTTTCCTCTGGACAAAATGTTTAAAAATTCCCTGACTGCAACAGTACTGTGAATTGATGCTCCATCTTGTTGAAAAACCAAACGCGACCTTTCATTCAACGGCATTTCATCTACAAATGATGCAATTTCTTGTTGTAACAAGTTTAAGTATCGTCTAGCATTTAAATTTTGTCTAAAAAAATAAGGTCCAATTAACCTTCCCTTAAAAATGCCACACCACACATTAGTTTTAAAAGAATACTGATCTCTACACTCTATTATGAAATTGGGATTTACATCAGCCCACCATCGACAATTCTGAGAGGATACCGTTCCATTTGAGGTAAAAGTGGCTTCGTCCGTAAACATAATGTAGGCTGTCTTCAATCTCACCTTGTATTCGTGCACAAAATTCTAATCTTGAGTCAAAGTCTCTTTCTTTCAATGTATTAATAAATTTAGGCTTATATGGGTGATAATGGTGTTTCTTTAAAATTGTCCTTACAGTTGTATTTGCTACATTTGTCCTCTCCGATATTCCAGCTACAGAGGTAACCTTATGCTCCACAACATCTAGCAATATTTCTTCTTCTTTGTCAGCAATTTTCCATGCAACATGCTGTTTTTTAAAAATATTATTCACTGAACCGCTGTCCTTGAATTTTGACATAATTTTGCCGACCGTCGCTTGGGAAATATGTCTTTCAGGATGTCTGGTATTAAAAATTTCGGCAGTAGTTCTATTTGTACGGTCTTCGCCATGAATTAAAATTATTTCAACCTTTTCATCTTTTGTAAGCATGTTTACAAAATTGCCGACAATAACAACTAATATTTTCTAATAAACTGTCAATTTCGTATTTTGTTTTTAAAACATTCATTCGGTTACTTATAGCAACGACATTTCATGGATGTACTGATTTTTTGTACATAAGTTCCTTCAAAGTGATCTATTTATTGTTTGTAATTTTGAAGTAGTCGTTATGCGTTAAGATATTCAGATTACAGTTAAAACCATTTTTGTACTATCCAACTAAAGTTTAATGAAGAAAAAGTTGGAAAACTATTTCTGATTTTTTTGAAATTTGGAAAATAATCCAGAGACTACCTCTTTTTTAGTTGAAAATATCAATAATTTTCAAAACCAGCTTACGTACGAATATTATGATCACAATTTGCAATGGAATGGTAGCCTTTATACTACTTTGAAGAGTTTCAAATGATTTTAAAGTAGCCAGATACGGGGGGTGAATAAAAAATACGAAAATATGAAATTTATTGAACATCAAAATTTCTCTCTCAAAATCGGCACATAAGCATAAAATGTGATTAGAATCATAATTTCCAAGTAACATTTTTCGAAATTTTAACAAATTGACCCGTTTTTAGGACATTTTTTCCAAAATTACGAACTTGACAATTGACAGATGTTACCTCTCAACTTTGACTTGGCGCATTTTAAGTTATTTCAGAAGCAGAAGTGATTGCTATCCAAAGTTGTTATTTAACTACAATAATAAAAAAAATTCCCATATGGTTCCAACTTTATGGCGGACATTGTATCAATCCTCAAATTTAAACCAATCGAAGGCTCGTATTTTCTATTGAGTGAAATAATCGTTCATAATACAATATGAAATAAACTATTAAATCTGTGTATTTTGTTCAGAACATCAGCTTTTTTCAAAAAGTTGGTGGGATTTTTGTTTGTTGAAATCTCCACTTTCTGATAGTGTGAATAAAAATATTGTTTTAACTGAATCTCACTTTTTTAGTTTGATTTGTTAAAAATGGGGATCTAATTAATTTGTTATTCGAAGGACCAGTCACTGTATTTTATGTGACGAGAGTTGACTAATTTCGTATAAGTTTTCAGGATATTATATCAACAAATTGAAGCGGTTTTCACTATTTTATATTACTTATTATCAGTATAAAGTTCTGTTTAAATTTTGCACGGCAATTAAGACTTTTCAACTGACACTGGCAGTCGCACACTATTTTTTATTTTATTATTTTATTGATTTTTTGACTAGAGGGTTTACGGTAGTTTTTTATGAAAAAAAAGGTTAAAATTCATGTTTGGGTAGAGAATGAAATGCTGAATAGAAATAAGGAATAATATATATTTATTTATCTACAACTGTCATGTAACGAGTACGATTTGACACTATTTTTAGTGTCATAATGACGTATATTACCGCACTAGTGCGTTTTTGATTACATTACCGCACTAGTGCGGTAATGAGAATCTAGAAACATATTAAAGTCAGAATTAAATATTTAAAATAACACTGGAAGCTGCATTTCCAATTTCCGAAAGGAGATTGTCTTCGCTTGAACTCATTTTTATAAATTTTTGTTCATTCAAATTTGAAAATTTGATGACATAACTAATTTATTTTATTTCCACATCCTTGTTTGTCTTTGATGATATAGTCACAAAATATGATACACAGTACCTTATGTTTGCAGTCAATATTATTAAAAATATGTTGGATTGGAATTTTTTTTAAATTTTATAATATAGGTACTGTTGATAATACTAATAATCAGTTGTAGATAAAATTTTGTACGTAACACGTGTGATAGGAATTATTAACGCACTTATGTGAATACACGACTCGGCCTACGGCCTCGTCGTGCAAACTTCACATGCGTGCGTTAATAATGTCCATATCCCACTTATTACGTAAATAACTATTATACTATGTGTTTGAAATGCGGAATAATTATTATACAGGGGTGAGGATGAATGTGATTAACGTATAATTCGCAGGAAGAATTTAAGATTCATTCTTAAATTTGTACATATTGGGGGCGCGGGAAAGAATGATATAGTGGTACTAGATAGATACTATAAGAGATGTGAGTGAATAGGTAAATGGATTGTGTAAGTGAGTGTACAATATCCTGCTACATAAGTTTGAATTAGAGAATACTCTGATTTTGTAGATGGAGTTTGTTTGTTGAGAGAGAGAGAGAAGAGAGCGATTTATTTTTTGTTAAGAGAGTGAATGAGAGTTTATAATATTTAATGTTTGAGTATGTGATATGTGAGCAATCAATGAATGAGCATGATAAAAAGTACAAGTAATAACCTCTAATTAGTGAGGGTAATGTTGAGTGTAAATGTGTGAGAGAGAGAGAGGCCTTTGTAAAAGTACAAGTAATGACCTCTAATGTGAGGATAATGATGAGAGTAAATAGGTATATGAGAGAGAGAACCTTTGACTAATTAGATTGTTTGTGTATAAGGTGTCTAAGTTATTTCACGAGAGTTATTCGTCTGAAATAAATAAGCCGGCGCTGCTGCGGGCGTAAAATAGGTTGAATGTAATTTCTTTGTTGTGGGGTTAGTGATTTAAGAGTCAGGAGAGTCCGGTGTAGGTAAAGGAATGATTTTCACAATTGGTCGAGTGTAAATTCCTGAAGCTGTCTTGACTTGGACTGAACGGACTCTTCCATTTTTACCGGGGGTAAAGTTTATAATGCGGGCTAAAGGCCATCTTAATGGAGGGGAGTCGTCATCTTTAACTAGGACCATGGTTCCTATAGTGAGATCTTTTGTTGGGGTAGTCCATTTGGGCCGATTTTGCAATTGGTTGAGGTAGTCGACCGACCACCTTTTCCAGAAGTTTTGTTGTACATGAGTACATTGTTGGTAGAATTTTAATCTATTTGTGGGGACTGATGATAAATCTTTGTCTGGTAATGACATTAGGGGTGCTCCTATGAGAAAGTGACCTGGTGTTAAAGGATTCAAATCAGTGGGGTCAGTTGAAAGGGGATGTAAGGGTCGTGAATTGAGGATGGCTTCTATCTGACTTAAGATAGTACTGAATTGTTCGAAAGTAAAGGTAGAATTAGAGAGAAGTTTAATCAGATGAGTCTTAACACTTTTGACTCCTGCTTCCCAGAGACCACCCCAATGTGGGGATCTGGGTGGAATGAATTTCCATTCTATTGAAGAAGTAATTAAGTAATCATATATGGGAGAAAAATTCTTGGTTAGGAATTGAGTTATGTCTATAAGATAGTTGTTAGCACCAACAAAATTTGTACCATTGTCACTGTATATTACTGATGGTAGGCCTCGTCTAGAAGTGAAGCGTTTCAAAGAAGCTATAAAAGAATCGGTGGATAGGTCAGATACCAATTCAAGATGAATGGCTTTAGTAGCGAAGCATACAAATAAAGCTATGTAGCATTTAGTTATTGGGGCTCGTTTGAGATGAGATGATTTTATTGAAAAGGCACCGGCAAAGTCAATTCCAGTAGTCTGGAAAGGACGGGAAGGTGTTACACGACGTGGGGGTAAATCGGACATGAGTTGTTGGGCGGTTATTGCCTTGAATCTGTGACACATTATACATTTATTTATGATACGCTTGATTTCTCGCAGTCCATCTATGGGCCAGAATTGTAGACGAATATTTGCTAATACATTTTGAGGACCACTGTGTCCCAAGCGTTTATGTTCTCTTTGTAAAACCAGAGTTGTGAGGTGACAACGAGCGGGCAATAATATAGGGTGTTTTTGTTCATAGGTGACAAGGGAAAGAGAGAGTCTTCCTCCAACTCTAATAAGGTTGTCGTCGTCTAAAAAGAGATTTAATGATAAAAGCCGTTTGTCCAAAGGCTGCTGATTCTTTTGTAATGCACGAATGAGTTGTGGGAAATTGTTTATCTGTACCTGTCGTACAAGGAACAGTAATGCGGTGTCTAAGTTTTGTCTAGAAAAATTCTTTGGAATGGTGTCCGGATGACGTAAAGTCTCTACGAATTTGTTTACGTATGCCATTGTTCTGATCAATTTAGTAAGGGAAGATGAACGGCTTATTAAATTTATAAAGATATTTGATGGTATTGTTGTCGTAACGAGTGACTTTTTGTTTTCGTCAGGAGGATCGGATAAACAAGAGAACGTGTCGTAGCAAGACGTATCTTGGGAGCTTTCCCATAGGAATGGTGGACCTGAAAACCATTTGGTACTAGTCTAAGGGCTGGCCCCTTGATAGTATGTCTGCCGGGTTGAGGTGAGATCTGATGTGTCTCCAAGTCGCTGAATGGGTTGCTTGTTGAATTTGAGTAACTCTGTTGCAAACAAAAACTGTCCATCGTGTTGGAATACCAATCCAGGAAAGAGCTATTTGAGAGTCGGACCATAAGATAAAAGAAGAGATTTGCAATTGTTGGTCTAGTATGTTTCGCAAGCGTGAATAGAGTTTTGATAGGAGGACCATGGCACATAATTCTAATTTGGGAACTGTGAGTGGTTTCTTGAGTGGTGTTACGCGAGATTTGGAAATGATAAGTTGGGACGAAGCAGAAAAATCAGTGTAAACTGCTCGTAGGTAAAGGCAGCCTCCATATGCCAACGAACTGGCGTCACAGAAGCCGTGAAGTTCTAAATGTGATATTTGCTTATTTTTAAAAATATGTCTGGGTATATGTAGAAAAGGTAAGTGTGTCATACTGTCCACGAAATCATGCCATTTCTTTATGAGTGCGTTGTCTGTGATGGTATCATCCCATGAAATTTTGAGTACCCAAAGATGTTGCATTATTAATTTCCCTTGAACAATTACAGGGTTAACAAGGCCTAAAGGATCGAAGCATTGAGATATTATAGATAACATTAGTCTTTTCGTTAATTTTTGATCAATTGAGGACGGGCATGATATTTGTAATATGTCTGATTTTGGATTCCAGATGATTCCTAAAACTTTACTAGGGTTATCGTCTAAATTTAAATTTTTCTCTGAAGGAGTGTCGGATAAATGAGTGCTAGAAAAGTCAAGAGAATTGGAACATACTTTATGAATTTCAAAACCAGATTGTGATAGGATATTTTTGAGATTATCATGGAGTTGAAGAAGGTCATCTACGGAATTTGCTCCTGTCAGGATATCATCAACATATGTCTGTGATAATAGTGCAAGTTGAACATCAGGGTGTTGGGGATTTCTTATAGCTATTTCTTTCAACGTACGACAAGCTAAAAAAGGAGCACTCGTTTGCCCAAAAGACACTGTATTAAGTTGGATGCAAATGAAAGGGTCTGATGGAGAGTCTCTCCATAAAGCGTTCTGTAAAAAGCGGAAGCGGTCGTTTAGTTCTATCTGACGATACATTTTGGAGATGTCAGCTGTAAGCGCATATTTATAATTTCGAAATCTTATTAAAATATCCAATAATTCCGGCTGAACCCTGGGTCCTTTCAAAGAGATGTCATTTAGAGATATTTGTGACGATGATTTAGCTGAATAATCAAACACTATTCTGACTTTGGTAGTTGTGCTACTTTCCTTGAAAACACAAAGGTGAGGGACAAAATATTTGTGATCTAATAATGGGGTTTGTAATGTAAGAGGAACAACTTCTCCGTGGTTCAAATGTATATATTCAAATAAGATATTTTTGTATTGTTCTTTAAGTTGGGGTTTTTTTGAAAGTCGTTTCTCTAGTGACATAAATCTATGCTTAGCTACAAGGAAGGAGTCTCCCAATTCTTTGTGGGCAGAGTGGTGAGTGAGAGGCAGATCTACTTTAAAGCGTCCGTTAGGAAGAGTTTGTAAAGATGAGGTGAATATTGTTTCGGCTTTGATGTCCTCCTCAGACAATTGATCGTACATCATGAATTCCTCTTGGTTCCAAAATGTTTCTAACAAACCATCTACAGTGGGTGGTGGTTCATTTACTATGGAATGCAAAGAATGGGTCATAGCGGAAATCGGAGCTTTATTTCTAATACAAGCAGGGGGGACAACGCCCGATATTACCCATCCAAGATAGGTGGATATAAGGGTAGGTAGATTTTTTCCCAATTTATGAATGCCTGGTTTAAGTAAAGAATAATAAATGTCAGCTCCCAGTAAAACATCTATTTGGGAAGGGGTTCCGAAAGATTGGTCAGCTAAGGAGGATAACAAATGAGGTGGTATGTCCAAGGATTTCATATCAATCATGACTTGAGGAAGGGATCTTGTTATTTGTTTAACTACAGCACAAGTGGTTTCGAAACTTGAATATTCATCAGTGGCAGAATGGAATGTGAGGTCGAACATAGAGTCAATACTTTGATTATTGTTACAGATGCCCGATACCCATAAGGGTTGTTTGAAAGTGGTTCCATTCAGTTGATTAACAACATGGGAGCAAATGAAAGAGTTTTGACTGCCTGGATCTAGAAGGGCCCGTGCTTTAATTGCAGGGCCTGATTGAGGGTGAATTAGAATATTAGCTGTGGCGAGAAGTACATGGCTTCCGTCTAAATTGAGCATTGTTAAGTTTGGGAGCGGATGTGAATTCTGCTCTTCTAGTGTATTGGGAAAATCGGTTCTAGATGTTGAGGGAGTATCATGAACTATTTCTATTCGATTTTCTGGATGAAGATTAGATTGGTTGTTCTGATGATGCATGATGTGAATAAGTAGAATTTCTGTTGAAAGATCTCGTATCAAAGTTTTGTCTTGGGGGAGAATGATTTAAGTGAAGTAAAGTGTGATGCCTTTTTTGGCATATAGAACATGATTTAACAGAGAGACATTTAAGGATCGTGTGTTTATAACCTAGACACCCGGAGCACATTTTATTATCTCTGATGTAGGGGAAGTGTGCCTTAGACGGCCCCCTGCCTATGATGGCCCACAGCTTGTATTTTTGAAAATCGCGCGCCTTTCGCTCAACTGACATATTAGACCTGTGTATCAAGTTGTTTTCTTAGTTGGCATCGACTTTCGTACGTGTGCAGGTGGTTAGGACGAAGCGATAAATAAAAATCCATTTCGGCAAGTCTTGATCTAAAATTTTGTGTTGGATATGTACAAAAAATATATATTTTAGAAGTTTAGCAAACGAACGCCATTCATGTGTAAAGTAGTTTTGCATGTTGTCCTTCGTTTGCTACATTCAGTTTTGAGTTGAAATAAATAATAAATAAGTTAGAAGATTTTAAGGATATATATGATTTTAAACCTATGATGGACCCTACAATGTCGTCCTTTGATAGACCCTCCCAATCGGGGTCCATCATTGGAATACCAAGTGCATTATTAACAACCTTTCCACTCTGGGTATTTTATTATTTTTAATATTAATAAGAATGGCTACCCAGAAACGGCAACAATGGGAGGAACGTAATATGCAGCAAGCCTTGCATAGTATAGAGAATAAAAGTGGCAGCCAAAACTTTCAATGTTCCGGTATCAACACTTCAGAGACGTCATGCTAAACATTAAGGCAGTTCCAAAGGTGATTTAGGAGGTCGAAGAACTACGTTCCCTGCACAATTGGAAAAAGAATTGGTTGCCCTTATTATTGACTTGAAAACACGATTTTTCGGCCTAACCAGTAAGGAAAACATTCCTTCAATTGCGAAACCAAAATGGCAGGATGGAAATGGATCAGAGACTTTTTAAGGCGTAATCCACAGTTGAGTTTAAGAACTCCAGAAAGCAGTATCGTTGGCCAGAGCCCAGGCTTTTAATAAACCCAACATACGCGCCTATTTTATTGCGTTAAGTAAGATTTTAGACAAATACAATTTTTTACCCGAGAACATAATATATTGCAACGAACTTTTTTCCCCTTCTCGATCCAGAGATCTCGATCCAGAGAAAAATGGATCCTTTGCCAAGAATGCAACTCTTGGTGTCATACTGAATGTGCTGGAGTTGATGAACGGCGCAAACATTTCGTGTGTGAATTGTGTTTTTAGGTCTAGTATTTCTGTTGTGATTTGAAACCAAAGAATCGATTTTTAGTTCAGTTTTTGTGATATATTTTCATTGCTTTGTTCAGTTTTTTATTATTTTGTTGTTTTGACATAGTCATTGTTGAAATTTTTACAACAAAATCCTTATTTGTAAATTATAAATTATTGAAAACATTAAATAATACTATTTTTGTTTGTACATGTGATCGATCCATCATAGGAACACTAAGGGGGTCATCATATGCACATACTTGCCTATGATGGGCCATTTCAAATATTTTCAAAAAATAATTCTATTCGAGCCTGTATATTTTTTAACAGAAAACATAGTGGTCAACCTAAACTTTATCAAATATCGAACATATACATATTCATTAGTATGAAATACATGCATAAATAAAGAAGTTATATGACAATATCCTTAAGGGGTCCAACATGGGCACACTTCCCCTATTTGTTTCGATCCGGTATGGAAAGCTTTCCAAATTGAGAGCAGATGTAAATTTTGTGTCCTGTTTCCTTACAGAACGAGCATGTTGAGGGGTAATTAGAATTATGAGATGCACTAAAAGAAGTTTGGTTGTGTTGGTCATGGTTATGGGATGAAGTTTGATCGGAAAGTGAGTGTTGATTTGTGAATAACGTCACTCTGTTAGGTGGGGCGGTCACAGAAGACTGACTACGATGTGGATGGGAAGAATCAGGTTTAGGATCTTGGGTTAGCAAGTTTTCCAAAACAGTACATTTTTTCTCCAAGAAGTCAAAAAAATTATCGCTAGTGATTAAATTTTGATCAGTCTCTTTTTCTTCAAGAGATCTTTTAGTGCCATAGTCTAATTTGATTTTTAAAATGTGAACAATTAAAGCATCAAATAAATTCTCCTTACTAATATGTAAATTTAATAGTGATTTTACTATAGCTCTAGCTTCAGATGTAAATATTCTTAATTGCTGTGCAGTACATTTTGACACCTTATTACAGGCTGTTAAACGGTTAAAATGGGCAGTGACAATTTGTCTCGTGTTATTATATCTAGAATTCAACAAGTCTAAAGCTACATCTAAATTATTTTCATTAACTGGTAATTGAGAGATTAAATTCAGCGGGTCACCTCGCAAGTATGATTTTAAATAATAGAATTTTTCGGTTTTAGATGAAAGTCTGGTATTGTTTAATATTAATGCATTGAACAAATCTATGAAAGCAGTATATTTTATACTGTCTCCAGAAAAGATTGGAATCTCTATTGACGGTAAGCGAATATGAGTTTCACTCTGATGGATGGATTTTGAATTTAGCTTTTCATAAGCATTTTGTAATTTGCAATGTAATGAATAATATTTTTCGTCAATTTGATTTCTGTCATCGAATTCGTGTTCGGGATCTTCTGCTATAATTTCAATCTGACTTTGAATCTCAGAATATTTGGAATAATATTTATCTAAATTATCAATTCGAGATTTAAAAGCATACTTGTCTGACTCTTCCATGTTGCTATGGAGCCAATTATAAATGCGTGTAATTGCTGCCTTACAACTGGCACGTTGTGTTTTTAAGGAATCCATTTTAAACGATAAATTGATTATTTATACGATTTATTCAACATAAAATAAGAACTTTTTTTTTAATGTTAAAGAAAAATCACATGTTTCAATGTAATTGAATTAAGAAAGACTAACAACAACACATCAACTTAATTGAAATATTTAAAATTCGTGCAAACAGAAGTGCATTGAATAGTTTTTACTACTGTTTTCAATATGTTATGTTATTTTATGTTATGTCGAACAAACAATTTAGAATAAGAAATATTTACACGTATTTGAATAATATGCGTAGGTAATAAAACTATGATAGTTTTACCAACTTGATATAAGTGTCCAAGACTAAATTTTAAATTACGAAACGTAATAATTGTTTAAATTATTTAAGGGATAAATTTCGTCTCACACTGTAGGTATTCTTATCTACAAAGTCCGATAATCAAATAAGCGAAAATGAAATATAATTATCAATAAATTGGTTGGAAGAAATTTTCAAATTATTTAAGTATAGGTTTTGAATTTCGTTTTTACACAGTATTTATATAGTTTTACAAAGCTCAATAATCACGTATTCGAAAATTTTCATAAATCACTGGGTTGTAATGATAATTACCTTGTCTTTTTCACTGGATTCAAACATCTGGGTCGTTATTAGTTGCGCTGTGGCAAAGAGTACAGAATTATTCTGCAATCTTTGGTTGTGGGCTCGGCGATAATTTTCTTTCCACGTGGTTATTTCTTTCTGGGCTGTAAAGAGGCTTCTTATTCGGGTTGATCCGGCTCGACCAGGACCATGTTTTAACTGAATCTCACTTTTTTAGTTTGATTTGTTAAAAATGGGGATCTAATTAATTTGTTATTCGAAGGACCAGTCACTGTATTTTATGTGACGAGAGTTGACTAATTTCGTATAAGTTTTCAGGATATTATATCAACAAATTGAAGCGGTTTTCACTATTTTATATTACTTATTATCAGTATAAAGTTCTGTTTAAATTTTGCACGGCAATTAAGACTTTTCAACTGACACTGGCAGTCGCACACTATTTTTTATTTTATTATTCTATTGATTTTTTGACTAGAGGGTTTACGGTAGTTTTTTATGAAAAAAAAGGTTAAAATTCATGTTTGGGTAGAGAATGAAATGCTGAATAGAAATAAGGAATAATATATATTTATTTATACTATGTGTTTGAAATGCGGAATAATTATTATACAGGGGTGAGGATGAATGTGATTAACGTATAATTCGCAGGAAGAATTTAAGATTCATTCTTAAATTTGTACAAATATACATAACTATAGTAAATGTTCTTAGAAAAAGCAAGAAATTTTTTTTTATTCAGCTCAACGTGCTTTGTGACAGCTCCGGCCATTAGCACTAGGTACAATACATACAATGTGTATACATAAAATAAATAAATGGAATGTAATTAAATTTTGTCGATAGATAGATTTTCTTCTTTCAGGAATTGATGACTGTAGTTATTTGGTTTGGGCAGGTTAATATTTCTTTTATGGATGTTTTCATTCCCAGCTGTTGACGACGTTTGGCATATAATGGGCACTTCTCTGGTATGTGCTCAACTTTTAATGGGGAATGGCAGTGTTGGCAGTTTTGTTGAGGGGAAGAGTTCATCAAGAACACCGTCCTGTTGGGTATGGGATGATGAGACTGAGACTTTAAAGGATCTGCCGGCAGCAGAGTTCTTGCATGTCAGTTCGGTAAGTGAAAAGGGGGAATTAATATCGTTGATATCTTGTTGGTGAGGTTAAATAAAATTGGATTGAAAATCTCAAATTCGAAATTTTTATTGCTGCAATTTTTTTCAGTAAAAGTTTATTCATTAAATTCGAATCACATTCATGTCATAGGTAATCTCATCAAATGTAAATATACATGTAAATCGTACTATTGAAATTAGATACCTACTTCATTCTGATTACGTTAATTATTTTAATATTCTCAAAAAGGTTAATATTGTTCTACCTTGAATTCTAATCACTTATCCATTGGTTTTTGTTTCTTTTATGGCATTTCTTTATCGTTAGAATCGACAAACCTTTCCAACTATAGTTGATCTTCGAAATCTTCTGTCTGCATTGATTCTTCATTCACAATTTCATCTGAATCATTCACATCCTCGTGGTTTTTAGCAGCAATCACATTTTTCGATGAAATTGTAGATGATGTTTGAAAAAATCCTACCAGCTTTTTGAAAAAAGCTGAAATTTTCACGCGAGAATTTTCGATTGAAAATTAGGGTGCTTATTTAACATTAAGACAAAAAAAGGTGAAAAAAGAAAGTTTCCAAATGAAATAAATTACAGTGTATTTGGAACATAATAAGGTAAGTGTTCACAAAATTTCGCGAGAAAAATATTTTTTAAAAAGATATATATATAATCTTAACCCTGGTTTACCCTACGGGTGTCAGGGTGGCTTTTTACTTTTCGTAGACAAACTTAGTCCATTCCTTTTTGTTACGAGCCTTTGAGCTTGCTTCAATCCATGTAATACTCCTCTTCTCTAGAATTTCTGCAACTGCTTTGTTCCATGATTGTCTTGGTTGTCCTCTCTGTCTTCTCTTTGGTGTTCTAGAATACCATATCTTCTTGACAGGTATATCATTTTCCATTCTGGTGACATGTCCAAACCACTTCAACTGTTGTCTCTGTATTTTGTCTATTATTGGTTCTACATTTAACTCTTGCCTTATGATTTCATTTCTTATTTTATCCCTTCTGGTCACTCCTTTTACTTTACGTAAGTATTTCATTTCCGCTGCTTGTAGTGATTTGGTGAGAACCCAGCTTTCACAGCCATATGTGAGAATTGGACAATATATTGCTTTATAGACCTTTAGTTTTGTTTGTTTGGATATCTCTTTTCTGCCTAGGAAATTTGTATTCAAGCTATAGTATACTTTTACAGCGGCACTTATCTTTTCATTTATTTCTGTTTCTTGTTTTCCATTACTTTGTATCTGTATTCCTAAATATCTGAAATTATTGACTTGTTGTAGTTCAGTTCCTTCTAGTTGTAAGTTCATGTTCTCATTTTCTTTTCCTATAACCATTACTTTACTCTTTTCTATATTTATATTCATATTCCGAATTTTCAATGCTTCTTTCCATGCCAATAGATTATTTGCGAATATAACTAAATCGTCCGCAAATACACACTCAGATAGGTTAATAGCTTCCATATTTCTATATCCTATATGTATCTCTTTCACCTTCTCTTTCAGTTCTTTAAGCACATCGTCCATCACCGTGATGAATAGTACAGGACTCAATACTACCCCTTGTCTCAGCCCCTCTTTTGTTACAAATTTCTCCGATTGTGCATTGTCTTTCCTAACATAATTCCTGGTTGTTTTATAGATGCATCTTATATTATTCCTCAATTTCTTCCCAACGCCTCTTTGTCTTAAGCTCTGCCAAACTAAATTTCTTGGGATGCTGTCAAATGCCTTCTGTATATCTATAAACCCTAAGTATACTTTTTCACCTTGCGAATACTTTTTCTCTATAATTTGTCGAATTGTGAATATATGGTCATTGGTACTTCTTCCTTTTCTGAAGCCACTTTGTGATTGTTCCAACTGAATGTCTATTATGTTCCGTAATCGCTTCTCTAAAATTCTTTATTCGTAAACTTTTAGTACCATACTTAGTATTGTTATTCCGCGATAATTGTTACAGTCACTGCCTTCCCCTTTTTTAAATAATGGCATTAGGTATTATTCCTAGTTCCCAATCCTCCATAAAAATGAAAAACCAAAAACTTGGTTACCTATTTGAATTTTTCACATAAATTTTGAAGTTATGTGTAAAATTGTGAATACAAAAGTTATAGAGCTTTTTATTAATCAGAACTTTTTTTTTATTTACCACATCAACCGCTAGGACTACTAGCGGGAGTGTAATATTGTAATACAAAAATATTACGTACAAACATAAATTTTCTTAAATAAGTCAGTGTTCTTAGGGAAGTTTAACACATTGTCCATTTTTAAAACTAGGGCATCTTCAATTTGTTCTGGTAATTGTGCTATCGTCTTGGGGGTACTGTGGACAGCTTGTTACAGCATGGTTAAAGGAAAGTTGTATGTTACAATTACATCTTGGTGGTTCTTCTTTTGTGATGAGGTGTAGATGCGTCAATGCTGTATGACTAATACGGAGGCGGTTGATATAATGATTTAGTTTTTTCTTCCCTGTGGAAGAGGTAGCTTTGATCTCACTCGAGGTTTGATTTCTTTAAGCTTTGCATCGTTCACGTTCCACAATTGCTGCCAGGTGTTATAAATATGGTCCTTGATGGAGATTTTAATGTCTGTTAGAGGGATTAAAGAAGTGGTATTAAGTGTGGGATTTGTAATTGAATTTTTGGCTATTTGCATGCGATGGAAACCAGAGAAATTTTATTTCATTGTTTCTCAGTACCAGATTCTGTAAATCTTCTTTAATTTCCGGCGCTTAATGAGTCCGTAATAATGAGTACGTTCGGATCAATATATCTGCAAAGTTTAAGTGTTTCCTTAATAGCGTACAGCTCGGCGGTGAACAACTTTTTTCCATAGGACTTGTAGTTCTGTCGGAAATCGAGATTTACCCTTAAAAAACTCACCCCCTTCCACTTCCCGAACTCAGGTCGCTCGTAATTTATTTTTGATTTTATTATATTCCTCTCCTTTTCTAATGAATGAGTGAGTGAGAATCACAATTTAGTGATTAAAAATGAAGTTATGTGTATGATAATTATTATTATTAAATATTGAAAGTACCATACATATTTTCTATGTTAATTGCTACTATGAAAAATAATCTTATATACTGTTCATCTTAATACTAAAAAAATCTTTATCGTACACTGCGTGTCATATAAAACTGGTACTATTATAATCAAAAATAGTGTTTTTGTAGTTGTGTGAATTGATCTTTTAAAAAGTGTCAATGCTAAACCAGCAGTTATGGTATAATTTCTAGGGCAGTGATGCCAGCTCAACAAAAATGTTAGTAGATGTAATGATTAAATTAAATTTTGTAAAGCAATAAGAAAAATTGGAAAAAATGTAAATCTATTATATCATTTATACAGAAACAGTAACTAGCTTAAATTAAGAAATAGTGCGATATTGTAATAAATAGTTATAAATACAAAAGTATTACATTGTTACAGGTTCGAATATTTTTTTAAATTAAATTTGGTTGGTTTATTAGATGACTGACTTGAAAAACTTTAATACAAGGATCAAACTGTTGTAGGAAAAACAGGAAATGGAAGACCAAATTTGACTAGAATAGAGCTAGAGTGCTAGACAAAGCTTCAACTGATTATAAGAATAAGATATAAGAAAATCCCTTTAATACGGCAAGATATGCAATAGATGCAGAAAACTAATGCTTCAGTAACAACAGCATTTAGAAGAATTAGCGAAACTAATTTAAAGTTTGGTTTACATGTGAAAAATAAAGGTGTACCAGTTTTATATTTGGTGATATTAACAGATATACCTTTTTTTGTTGTAATGATGTGGCTTTGATTATTTTTAACGAAAGTAGCGCTAATGTAAAAAGCAAAGAGAGTTTTGCGTACATTTGTACCGCATACATCGCAATAGGTACATAATCATGATTTCTCATATCCAAGAAAGTTATCAGTTTCAGATTTGGACACGAGATCCAATTCAGAATTGAATCATTTTAAATAAACAGAAAGATTATAGACCACATGGAAGTTAAAGTTTACATTCAATTATTAATAACGTGTCATACCTCCATTATTATTAATAGGTTTTTGTAATCTTGCAGGTATTGAGTCAAGTAAATTACCACACCCCAAAAATTGTATGTATCGTTTAAAATATAATTTAAGGCAAATATTAATCTACTTTGTTTATGTTCTTCATTTAGTTTGTATATCCGGGCGGCTGCACAACTCTTTAAATTAGTTTTCCTAATTTTTCTTAATGCGGTTGTTATTGAAGCATTAAAGTTTACTGGAAATTTTGTGTGTCTTGCCGTACAAAATGGACTTTCCCTTAACTAATCAGTTAATGTTTTTTCTTGCATTTTTTTAATGTTTTGAATTGTGTGGTTTTGCTTTTTTTCAACTCTTGGACCAACCATCCTCTATTTTGGAAATTATTCGCATTTTATCAAATTCACTTAAATGGAATGGTATCGTGGATAATGCGTTTTGACAAATTTGATACGTGTGACTGTTCGTCATTTTGATTGGTTAAGTTTGGTTTACATGTGAAAAATAAAGGTGTACCAGTTTTATATTTGGTGATATTAACAGATATACCTTTTTTTTGTTGTAATGATGTGGCTTTGATTATTTTTTACCAATGTAGCGCTAATGTAAAAAGCAAAGAAAGTTTTGCGTACATTTGTACCGCATACATCGCAATAGGTACATAATCATGATTTCTCATATCCAAAAACCACCAAACCTCAATTTTTTGTGCTTATACGTCAAAAGGCGTTAAAGTTACCTATTGTAAAAAACGAAAATTAAAATTTCATGTTCAACACCCTGTATCTCTCTCAATATCAATATTTTATTAAGGCTAGTTGGTTTAAATCGCAATATTTTGAAGTGAGGATAGTACTGTACTTCTATGTATAATTACTTAAGGACCACCCTGTATATGCTGATGGAGTATGGTTTATTCAATAGCCTTTTTGGTGTGCGTCATAGTTTGTGACACGTATAACCGGGTTTTCGGTATGTCGTTTATTTCATTTGCTATTATGGCACATATCTAACCTTAAATTTGGTAAATAAAATCATCAGGATCGCATTCGGCAAAATTCGAAAAGGCTATGAAATGATTAGTTACCAGCTTCTTTTTCTAACAAAAAATACTTGAGAACTTTCAAAATGCTGATGTTTTTCCGTTTATCTAGGCATATTTTTGTATTATTCAAATAAGTAACACAATAAGATTCATAACTCCAAGAGCTCATCCATATCTCAAATGTGGTTTTTGAAAACAAATGGAGTTAAATAAAACTCGAAGTCCAAACCACAATCTTTTTAATCTTGTCCAAAAAGGGGAACAAATAAGTTGCTACTAGTTTTGGTAAATGATTACCATCAGGCTACAAAAAGAAAGATAAAAGATACACTTAGAAACAAAGATCCTATGGAAACATGTCAAATCTTATACAGAATAAACATCAATTAATTTTATTTCAAATTGAATATATGAGACTATTAAAACATTTACATTTAAATTCTAAAAAATTTTTAAATTTACTTTCAAAAAAAGAATATGAAAATAATTTGCAATTACAAATTTTGATACATTAACAATATTATAGAGTGATGTTATAAAATAAAAAATATAGTTACCTTAATGAAACATTTACAACTGAAAAACTGTTAAGTTGTTGCCATTTAAATTACTCAAAGGTATGGTACCTACTATAACATGACACTAATAAATGTGGCATGGAAAGAAAATTTAAGTTATATGAAGAAATATTTCAAGTTGGAACTACAGTTACTAACTTAAAAAAGGCAAAATGCCTAATGGAGGGAACACATTAGATAAATTTAAATTTATATTTGGCCTTTCATGAAAAAGCAATTGGTCATGGATGTATAGAAAGTTAAAATTCGAACACGTCGAATTTTTGATATTAACCCCAATACAACATTTTTTAGCCACCAAAGTTGTGGATAGTATGGTCATAATGACCAGAATCATCCTCATAAAGATGAAAATCATAATGGATGTCAAACAAAATATCCATTGATGAATTCAATAAACTTAATATTTATAGTCCAATACCTATGATATATCATTTATATTATTTTTTCATATGTGTTATGTATCTCTTTGTGAATATATTCACAAATTACTAATAAAACAACGTTAAATCTGAAACGTCTTCATTCATATACTGAACTTTCTAAGCTGGTCGATAAACCGATAAGATATATTAGGTACAATATAAAAACCTGTATTGAATATAAAATGAATAGAAATAGTATAGTATCTTACACTTTCTCCCCTTACAAAAAAAATATATACAATTGGAACTAATGAAATAAAAATAACCATTTCAGTTATCTTAATAAACTAGTCGTTCTGGATTGTTTATTAAGCTTCGCCGTCTTAACTGACGCGAAGTATCAACTCTAGGTGAAACCGGCACTACCTGATTCGAATTACCCTATACTAAATTATCCCATTACTTGTTCCCGCACTATCATTACATACTGCACTATCATTACATACTGAACTATCGTTAGGTATGTACAATATTAATATTTACATTAAAATCAGATCGTGGAATGATTGTGACCGCTTCTTCTTCTTTTGAATATTTTGAGTTAACAATTTCAGTTTCATTACATTTATTGACTTTCAACTGATCAATGTGACGTTTCCAAATCAATCCATGGCCTGTCTTTACAATAATATATATGTTCTTTCTCCAAGAACTTCTTTGATTACACCCAGGCACCATTTTGGATTATTAGCTCTAAAATCGCATATTAAAAATTAATTTTAAAATATGTTTGAAAAATCAGTTACCTCTAAAAAACTTATCAAAATGGAGAATACACTTTTGCAAGAAGGGATCTTCTTGAAAAAAAAGTGGTGGTACCATAGACAAAATAAAAGGTACCAACAGAATGCAATTGGATGATTGTGACTCGAGGATTTTAAAAAAGAATCATGTTGTTGATAAAGAAGTTTCAACAATAAATATTTTGGTGAATAAAATGAAAAATGGAGACAATAATTTTGGTGTCTTTGGTGCTACGGACACCTTAAGAAGGCACATATTTGATTAGGTCAAAGGATAATGATGCCCTGGGACTCAACAAGACGCCAATAACTTATTTGGACAAGCAAAACTTCTGGATCTTGTCAAATGTGTCCACTATAAACATACCATGTGGATGAGTTGTTGATAAAACATGGACATTCTGTGGTATGGTTGCTACCATCTCACTGCAACCTCAATCTAATTTAGCTATTATGGAGTAGCATTCAATATAGAGTGACAATGAAAAATATGTTTCAAATACATACATCTATTAGTTCGGGCAGCCTTTGATGAAGTGGGTTTTTCAGAATTGAACAAACACTGTGACTATGTGGACCATATACCGAGCTGAGAAAATGTGAACACTGCTTCATCAGATGAAAGTGATGAATATGAAAACAAGAGTGATGGATAATGAACTGAATAACTTGTGCTATAAAGTGATGCATTAATTACATGAATTACATTAATAGCTGAATAAACAATTTCAATGCAAAACATTTTGATATTTGCCTGCAATCTAATGTATTTTTAAATATTATTATGTCTATTACTTTTAATCAAGTCATCCACAGTTTTTTTTTTTCAATTGCAACACCCTGTATTAATATTTGATTATGTTTGTATTAAATTGAAAATATAAATAATTGCTTTATTTGTGATACCCAACTGAGTGATATTATTTACAAAAAGTACAACTAGTTTTTACATATCAATTTTGTTATAGACTTAATTTTTTGCATACCTTAGAATATAATTTGATTTGTGTGCTAAAAAAACATCCATTCTTTTTTGGAATTGATTCTTTCATAATGTGAAACTTAACAATATTTATTAAATAATTGTTTCTAATATCCAACTGTTGTGTTTGAATAAAGCAAATCAAAAAGATGAAGTAGGACAGACTTTAATATCCATATTCGATAAATCACACAAAATTGTTGCCATACATTATTGTTTACTTATATATATTGTTCAAAAATCAAAATATCCATTGTTACAAAATGTAAAAAAAATACAGTGACATGGACACGTCTACCTAGTATTCTTTTTTACTTCTGTTAAGTTGTATTAAAAACTAAGTATCTATTTTTCGTGGTTGGGAGATATTTGGTAAATATTTAATACATTTATAATAGCCTTTATTACCATAGTAAAGCCGAGAAAAAGAGAAGATCCATCCATTGGAAAGGCATAGACAATCAAAGATTCCTTTGGATGACTACAACCTGTTGAGGTTAAATGAATGTATTAGTTAGTACAACTGAGCAAGAAGTTTTATCAGGAATTCTAACAGGATATTGTTGCCTTAATGACCAGCTGAAAAAGCTAGAAATACTGGAATGATAATAATATGGATTTTGTGGCATGGAAGAAGAAACCTTTATCCACATCAAAATCCTAGGACACAGCACCTGGGAGGTTACTGGATAGAAGAGGAAGATTCACATAAGTCGAAGCCAGCAGATATCCTAAAATAGAACCAAAGGGGTTACTAGTTTCAGACTCTTCTCAGGGTAGAAGTAAGGATGCACAATAGATCATTCAGGTCTCAGTGAATGTGTCCTCAAAATACATAGGTAGATACCATAGTCTATTCTGGAACAATGGTTCTTTAAAAAACTAGAAGCCATAACAGCTGAATTATATCAATTGATGATAAAAAATATTATACTTGCAAGTAAAAACCGTCTACAATAGTCTCGAAGTTTTTGTTCCATGGAATATTAATATTATTTTGTGAAACAGTGAAACCTAAAACCAATCTTAAATGTCTAAAACAAAACGTAAAACCACCAAATATTGCACAAGACAGGCACATGAGGCACAAGATTACAAGAGATCTGCTCATGTCAGGTTGCCAGTGCTAACTTAAATATCACAGAGTTATACACCATGAAGTTAATTATGCGCTCTAATCTCAATCGGTGACATTTTTGTTGCATGCGAAATTGGAAATTGTCTATCAAGAATATTATATACAGTCTCGAATAAGACAAAAAAAGGCCGACTTGCCGACTAGTACATATTACCTCGAGGTTTCGTGAGTTAAAATCTGACAACATGGCAAATAAATGTCACTGTTAATTGTCATAGCGATTGTTTTTATATTTAATATTTCCTTACGTCAGGAACGTAACTGGTGGTATCATTCTCTTACACACTATTGATAAAAGAGAACGTCGTAGCTTTTAAGGAGCAAAAATATAGGTGAGAAATATTTTTGACTTGTATGTCCTTAAACTGTCCTTTAAAATCAGTTTCAATCGTTTTCTGAAGGAGATTGGTGCTGTTGAACGTAATTTTAAAGAGTGAGTAATTTATATTATACAACTATGATCAATTCAATTTTAAAAAACTATTAACAGTACATTCACTTGTTCAAATTATAGAAAAATAAATATTAATAAGAGAGCTGTATAAAAATAAAATCGTTACATATATGTTACCTAAGAGACACTTTTAAAACAATTTTGGTTTTCCAGGCAAAAATAATAACCTGTACCTTAGCTTGATAATTAAATTGTGGATATAAATTGATAATTAAATATTTTTTTCTACTCCTGTTTTATAATATACTTATTAGAAGACTAAAATCTGTATCATAATGAAATTCATTATGATACAGATTTTTAAGCCAATAGGAATGCATTCACACAATATTTAGTATATAGCCATGGATACCTGCTTGACATTTCTGAAATTAATCATATTAGGTCTGTTCCCTGCAATAAAAGTGTAGCACTGAGCTATACAATTTTATTTATTTTAATTATGTTTTAATGCTTCCTGCAGTTTACAAATGCAATATACATAGATATTCCCAAATTTAGTAATTTTATACGTATTTTTTCACAGATAGACCTGAATTCTTCAAAAATTATATAGCTCAGTGCTACACTTTTATTGCAGGCGAACAGACATATTAAGTGACACTTAATTTGATAGCTGCCAAATAATTTTGATTTTCAAAAGTAACTATATTTAAAATTGATTTAACTAATAATTATTATTGATTAAATAATTTTTATTAACCGGAGTAGAAAAAATATTGTATGCCACTTTCATGTAATGGCCATTAATACACTCGCATATTATATACAAAACTCGCCTGCGGCTCGTTTCGTATCCTACAATATGCTCGTGTCTTAATGGCTATCATTACATGTTCGTTGCATAAAATACTATTAATGCCATTTTCTTGGAGAAAATATATAGATACTTTGTACATCTCCTACACCCTCCAAGTAGTCCCAGCAGTGATTTATAAACATATTACATTATTATAGTTACAAAATTTTAAAGCTTTTATTGCCTCATCATTCAATGTAGTGTTGAGCTGGTATATTATTTCTTTATATTTTGTTTTGAAATACTCTGTAGTAGATATTAGTGATAATAATATTTGATATTCTTTCAATTTCTATTTATTTTACACTGTTTATACAGGGTGTTTCATATTTAAACCACTATAGGTTAACTGCAAGTAGATGAATCTTTGGTGGTTCCAAACAGACTTGGTAAATACATAATTATTAACAGAAATACAGAGTGTTTCATTCATTTAGTCCAATGCTTTTAAAGGCCATAAAATGTGCAAAATTCTATAATCTCCAAAACAACACCCTGTATATCCAATAGAATATTCGAAGAGAACAGAAAAAATAGAGCGGTACCAAAATATTTTTCGAAGGTCACATCCAGTTTTACTGCTTAACTTCTAATGTCAAAGTTATTTAAATGTATCATTGACCTTTTCGTTCATAACTTTAGAACCACCCTATAGATTTCTTCAATTTTTGGTAGGTGTAAGTTACATAAGCATCAAAATCTTATCATGTTACAAAAACAGTTATAATCGAAGTTCGGGTTAAGAAAAAAAAATGTTTATCGAGATTTTTATAAATCAATAGTTTATTCCAAAAGAACAGAAAAAAGTGAGGATTGTATAAAAAAACTATATCAGGCAAATACTAGCGATATGTTATCTAATACAAAATTTTATCTGTGTGTGTGTGTGTGTGTCAATTTATGGCACTGGTTTTTGAAAACCAAAAGGCCAGTCAAATTTATCATTTTCTTAAGAAATTTTGTGGAACATAAATAAGCATACATTCACAAATTCGTTATTATCAGTTATTGCTATGTTTATGTATCTATATATCTATATATATATATATATTTTTTTTTTTTTTATATATTTTCAATCTCAATTGGTTATTTACTTTACAGAATTTCACTTTTTTTTTACAATTTCATTTTAGTTTCTTTTGTTAGTTTATATAGTAGTCTTCTCACCTCATTTTTTTCACATGCTAATATTGTTGTCAGACTAGCTGGTAAAGTTAATATTTTAGCTATCTCTCCATAAAATTTTGATATAGCCGTCTCGTGAATTGTGCATTCTAGTAAGCAATGTTGTAGTGTGCCTGTTTCTCCATATTCACAGTTTTTATTTTCTGAAAGGCCTATTTTATATTTTTCCTCAGGTGTTAAACAATGTCCCGATCTTATTCTGGTTAAAGTTCTTATGAATGAACGATCACTTTCTTTATGAAACCATGGTTTATAGTTTACTATGGGTACAAAAGTTTTGTATTTTTGTCCTCCCCTATATTCCTGGTAATGTTTTTGCCAATCGTCTGTTAGTTTAGTTTTAGTCAGTTGTCGTACATCTGATGTTGGGAGTTTGAAATTATGAATCTCGATTCCTTCTTCTGTGGCCTTTTTCGCTAGTTCATCTACCTTTTCGTTTTGGGGTATGCCAGCATGTCCTCTGATCCAAACTAAATGAATTTCTTTATTTAGGCTTTGGAATTGGTTACTTAATTTTAATATGTCTACTATTATGTGATTCAGTTCAGAATTGGATGTAATATTTTCCAGTTTTTCAATTGCACTTCTGCTGTCTGAAAATATGACATATTTTGAATTGTGTTCGTATTTGAGGCAGTATTCTAAAGCTTTTTTTATTGCCATTAGTTCTGCGGTGTATATAGATGTGTGCTGGGGTAACTGGTACATCTCTGAATATTTATCCTTTTCGTGGAAGAATGCGAATCCTATTTTATTATTCCTTTTCGATCCATCTGTGAAGATCTCAAACTTGTCCCATTTTTCATATACTTGTCTTTGAAATTGAATCTTGGTTGTTACATCATTTTTATTATACCGAGTGTAATGCGTTATTGGTGGGCTTATCAATGTTTTGTAAGGCACAGAGAAGCATGGTTGTATTTTGCTTCCGGAGAGTATATTTTTGTATTTGTTCATCCAGCTATAACTCTCTATTATGAGTGGTAATCTTTTCTTTTCCCAATATCTTGATATTAGGCATTCTATGAATAAGTTATGTATATTTTTTTGGCCTTCATATTGTTTACTATTTATTTTTAAAATTAATCTGTCACATAGCATTTGTCTTCTGAGATGTAGTGGTGGTTCTCCACACTCCGCTTCCAGGACATTTATTGGTGTACTTTGTAAACTTCCTGTTGCTAGCCTTAAACATCGATTTTTAATTGTTTCTATCTTCTGTGTATGGCATTTAGCTGCGGTCCCATATAAAATGCTTCCATAATCAATGATTGACCGTATGAATGATTTATAGAATATTAAGCTTATATTTGGGTCTGCTCCCCATTTTTGATGGCTAAAGACTTTGATGATATTGATAGCGTTTTCGCATTTTTTAATAACATTTGATATTTGTTATTTCCAATTTAGTTTTTTGTCTAATATAACTCCTAAGTATGTAACAGCTGATTTGTATTGGATAGTCATGTTGGCCATTCTGATTGTATTGGGATTCTGATATCTCTTTCTTGTAAATGTACAAACTGACGATTTCTTTTCATTTATAGCTGTTCCGTTATCTTCAAACCATTTCTTAGCTGTTGTTGTTGCTTCATTGAGTTGTTTGTGACACATCTCTATGTTTTTATATTGTGTTCTTATAGCGTAATCATCTGCGAATTGGAATATCTTGACGTTATATTTTTGTAGAGCAATTTCAAAGTCGTAGGAATAGATAATGTACAGAAGTGGACTTAAAATACCTCCCTGTGGTAAACCTTTAGATGTTTGTCTTGGGCCCAATAATTGATTATCTGCTCTTACGTAAATCTTCCTGTTGCTGTACAACTTCTGAATATGTCTGATAAGTTGGCGAGGAAGGTCTAATTGATCCATCTTGGTTGTTAAGATTCCTAAGTCTACATTATCGTAAGCACCTTCTATATCTAAAAATAAAATACTAGAATACTTGTTTTTGGTAAATCCATGATATACATCCACTATTAACTCGCATAGAAGCTCTTGTGTAGACTTTCCTTTTCTAAATCCAAACTGGGATTTGGGTAAAAGTTGGCGTTGTTCTAGATAATGTTCCAATCTGTTTTTTATCATTCTTTCGTACGTTTTCAAAACACACGAAGCTAAAGCAATCGGTCTATATGAATTTGGTTCTTTTTCTGGTTTCCCACTTTTCAGTATTGGCACAACAATGTAATTGTACCATTCCATGGGTATGTCTATTTTTCCTCTGAGAATTTCACTGAATATTTTTGTTAGTTGTATTTTAATTGTTGGTGGTAAATGGTATAGCATGGAATAATGGATATTATCTTTACCAGGACTAGTATTATTGTTTCTTTTTAGGGCTATATTCAATTCTCTTATTGAGAATTCTTCTGTTAGTTCTGAGTTTTCATACTCTTCTGCTTCATTATGTATATGAGGTATATTGGTGTAATCTGGTGTATGTTTACATAAGAAATCAAAAATCCAGTCTGCAGAAGCATCTATCATTTGTTTGTTGTTGGTTTTTCTATTTTTAAAAAGATTAACTTTTTCCCATACTTTTTTCATCGTTTCATTTTTATTAAGGGATGAACAATATGATCTCCAGCTCTCTCTTTTTACATGCTTGATGACTTTTTTAGAAATTGCATCAGCTTTTTTATAATTCATTAGATTTGTTAGATTTGGAATTTGTTTATATTTAATGAAAGCTTCTTTTCTTTCTTTAACTACTAGATCGCATTGTTCATTCCACCACGGTTTCCCTTTTGTTTTAATATTTTTGTTTTTTTGGTATTTAGGTATAGATTCTTCTGCAGCTTGGTTTATAACATGTATGATTTGTTCATATGAATAATTATTAGTGGAATTAGTATTTTTAATGTTGTTAGTGGTTTTGTTATGACATTCCAAGTAATATTTATCCCAGTTTGCTTTATTTATGTTCCACATTTTATAGTTGGTTTGTGATACTGATTTTAAGCTTATTTGACATTTAACTAATATTGGTATGTGGTTTGATCCGTGTGTGTCAGATAACGTTTGCCATTCAAAATTTTGGTGTATATTTGGGCTGCAAATAGTTAAGTCGATAGCGCTATGATTTTGACTATAATTATTTACACATGTAATGCTACCATCGTTTAAAAATACTAAATTATTTTGCTCTAGACTATCTAATAGTGATTTCCCGTACCTATCGGTGTTTATACATCCCCATGCTAAATGGTGGGCATTGAAATCCCCACCTATAATATATGGTTTTGGTATGTTTTCAAAGAAATTATTCCATTCATTTAATGTTATTTTTGTAGTTGGTCTGATGTATATTGATACAATGTTTAATTTGGTGTTATTGGATAACTTAATTGTAACACCGATTTTTTCGATTTTATCCGTACAAATAAAGTTTGCTATGGAATAGTTGATGTTGTTTTTTAGAAGAATTGCTACTCCTCCTTTCCCATCGTATCTATCTCGTCTAACATTGTTAAAACCTGTGAAGTTAACATATTTATCTGGTCTGAACCAAGTTTCTGATAGTAGCGCAATACCAATATTTTGTTCAAGTAGTAAATTTTCTAAGTTGCTCTTATTTGCTATGGCTGATCTACTATTCCACTGTAACATATTAAATATTTCCATTAGTGTTAGTTAATGTCTGTTCTAGATTAGTTTTTATCATTGCTTCAATATCAGATTCTTGTATTTCAAAATTTTTATTTTTTATGGTATTAACAACCGATAATATAATGTTTAATATTTTACCTAAAAAATCATTTGATTCCCCAGCATCGTCTGGTTGATGAGTTTTATTATTAATATTTGACTTATATTGATAATTTGTTGTAATTCCACCATTTTGGGAGGGGATATTAGTAGGGGCTATTATTTGATTATGTTGTTGTATGATCGGATCCGGAGAATTGGTTCTTATTCTTTTATATCCTTGCTGAATTGTTTGTTGTGTTACCGATGATTTCTTTAGTGCCGTATTGTAATGAACTGGTATTGGTAATATAGTTGATTGAGCAGGGGGTAGCAAGTAAGAGTTCTGAGATATAGTTGACGAGTTTAATGGAGGAAAATTATGACTCGTTGTATTTTGATTGGTAAAAGTTGTTTGATTAGACGCCGACGATGCGGGTCTTGACGCTACTAAATCTGAATATTTAGTTTCTGGAATTTGTAGGCTGGCGTCTCTAAATGAGCAATTTGTGTTTGTCATGATATTTTTTATTTCTTTTTGTCTAGTAAATTCCCTACATTCTTTCAGATTATTAGCATAGTGATTTCCTTTGCATGTCAAACATTTTACCTCAGTTTCTGTGCAAGTGTCGGCCGAGTGATTTTCTCCGCATTTAACGCATCTTTGCTTACTTTCACACTGACGACCTATATGTCCGTATCGATAACAATTATTACATAATACTACTTTTTGTTGATACGCTTCTACTTCATACAGTACTTTGTTTATTACAATATACTTTGGCAGGTTTTGACATTTAAAGGAAATCATTATGGTACTGGTTGGTTTAAATATTGTTTCCCCATCTTGAGTTTTGATTCTTCTGTTCATTCTTTTAACAAAATCAACTTCAAATTTGATATGATGGTCATAAGCTGCAATTCTTTTTTTAAGGTATTCTTCTGTTAGATCCAAATCTATTTGTTTCACTATACCTTGTCTAAAGATCATGAATTTAGGTACGTACGCGATCAAGTCATATTTTTTTAAAGCAGATGATTTTAATAAAATATTTGAGCTAGCGTAATCTTTCAAAATGATCCTAATTCTGTTTTTACCAATTGACTGAATCTGTTTAATTTTTTTATCTATATCTCTGTGTTCATTGAGAATTATTTCTCCTATTTTTATCGCATTAAGTTTGCCTTCAAAATCTGGCCTATTATTTTCTATATAAATGTGAAATGGTCCGATATCAGTTTGTTGATAGTAATAGCAAAGAATACACCAACCAACAAGAAGCGAAGCCCGACGCAATCTCTTTGATGTTTTGGTTACAAAAATTTATGACCTTGAGAGACCGACGTTGACAGATAACTTAGTAAATACACTGAGAAAAGTAATCAAATTTTTCAAATATTGGCGATATAACTCGTAGTTACACGCAGAAAAAAATTTAAACATTCAGGTTCAGGAAATTATTTTTTGTATGATTATTTACTGATTTATGTACTGACATATACACGATTAAGTACTACAAATTGTTTGTTTTGAGAGAATATTACTTGACAATCAAACCTCTGGGCCCACCAACTAGCTATTATAAGTTATACATAATTCGACAGTTCACTTTCAATTGGTAAAATCATGGTTTTAGCTAGCTATGTTGTTTTTCTAATTATTTTTAATTTCTGCAGAGCACTGCAAATAATTATATGTAAATAAGTGTTTAAAGAAGTATTAAGTAGGGTAGGAAAGATATTGAAACAAATGTAATAATAAATTATTTTTATTAAATTTACAAGATATAAAAATAGTATCTACAAATGGGATAAAATGGTAATTTTTCTATGTTCTTTTTGTTGACCACGCTTTTTAATTTTCAAATCGTTATTACAATATTTTAGTGAGTAGAATATTTTTAATCTGATGAATAGTTTTATAACATATTCCATTGGAAACAATTCACACGGATGATCAAATTCTATTTTTTTCATTTCTCTTAGTAATGAATGTGAAATATATTTTTCTGTTGAAATATTTTCAAACGATGAAGTGAATAAAATTTCCAACTTATAAATAAATTCCACGAATTTTTCACTCGGAGCTCTTAAACCACCAAAAGTACTGATATCAGTATTGTATGCCTTAAAATATGTTAATAAATGTCCAATATCCAAATCCGTTACTTGACGAGAATAACTAATGCAGGTATTACAACTATGAACATTTATGCATTTTTTAATTAAATACCCACAAACATAATTGAAAGAATTTTGAATGATTGAAGGTTCTTGACGATAATCGTTATCTGGAAGTGATATTGCTTTCATGGACATACTAGTTCTTGGTTGTTGAGCTTGAATTGTTGTTTTTGTTGAAGTTAAATTTAATAATAATTCATCCATGTCATTAATGCAATTCATGTTACTGGAATGTAAGAATATTTGACTAAATAATTTTTTAAATGCTCTTTGAAATTGTATTGGAGTTGGATTTATTGAATTGCCACCTTGTTGCCTTATGGAACCAAAGAAGCTTTCTAGACAATCTTGATTAATTCTTCTACAACGTAGATATTTAAAATTATCCAATGAAAGTTGATTCCAAAGGATCTTCAAACCTTTTATTGTTATGACACAACAGTTCTTACATTTTGATCTGGCAGTAACATCTACATCATTTTTATCAAAAAATTTCATATTTGTAATAAATTCTACCATTTCATCCAAAAATTTTAATTGAAAATCTGTGCCTTCAAAAACAGTTTTATAAGGATTTGAATTCTTTAGGTCCACTGAATTAAGCATGTCGAAAAGCTTATCAAATTTTTCAATAAATATTATAGTACCTATTGCACTTTGTGGTAGTATTCCTAAACTCACAAACGTGTTCATTGAACTAGACACAGTATTGCTTAGAACTTGAGATGCGAATTTAACACGCATCTTTTCAAAACTTGATGGATATATGTGAGAGTTTGTAAGTTTAGGAGCACATCTGAAAAATTGTTTTTTATCATGCTCATAAAAACTTTTTACAAACGTCCAGGACGTTTTCTTGTCCTCAAAACTAATAACATTATTTATTAGATTGTTTCTGAAAGCCTTAATTAAGTGACAAGGATCAAATATATATACAATGTTTTTATTATTCACTTGAAACTGTGGATTCGTACTAGTTACTCCAAGTAATTTGCTAAGTTTTATGAAATTGGATCCCATATCACTTACTAAGCAATTCACAATTAAACCACAGTCAAATAATTTTTCGATACATTTTTTAATTAAAGGTAGTAATGTTTCAGCCCCAAACTCAGATTCAACAAAAAAATAAGAAATCGGTAACTTCCAATTGGTATAGAGACCTCGTACCATCATTACTAAAGCATGTTTTGCCACCAATTTCTCTTTTTTTTCAGTACCAATATCACATAAGCCAATTATTTCATCACTTCCAATATCAAAATATAAAAAAGATTTTAATGACATCTCATCTATAATTAAATTACAGTGTTTGTCTTGAGGCAACATTGTTTTAGTTTTAATTTTGATGGCTTCAAAAACTTCTTCATTCCCCAAACCCGGTTTAGAAAGTAAACCCCTAGTCAATTTTTGTAAAGTTCTTGGTGTTGGAAGATTTATTATTTTGCCAAGAAATGAATATGCTTTGGGTCCCAAAAAATACAATGTGAGAGCAACCTTCTTAAACTCGTCTGAATAACGCCTTCCTGATGGCTTAACATTGGTTAATTTCATTTGTGTTTTTACCAATTCTGCCAATGGTTTGTCTAGAAAATAGTCACACATGTTTTTGAATAGTTTAGGGCTATATTTGCATTTTGCAGCTCTTGATTTTTTTTCTTTATTAAACCTTTTCTTCAATGTGTGGATTTTCAAACGTAACTTTTCCTTACGGGGTGTGCTAAAAGTCAATTTCTGTGGAGTTTGAGTTGAAGTTGAAGGAAAAAGCACAGGTACACCAGACTTGATATCTTCAGTCCCAGCTTCCATTTGAACATATTCATTATCTAAAAAGTATATGTAGTAAACTAACAATAAGCATGAATCTGCATATACAGATGTATTTGAAGAATTGAAATACATATTTACCCAATAATGGCAAAGCTTGACAGCTAGGGAAATGTTCTGTTCCACATGAAGAAGGTCCTGGTTCAGGTGACAGTATGTTATCTGCAATTATAATGTTATTAATTGTTGTAACTGATTTAAAACTAAGTAAGAGTTAATACTGCTACAAAGTAAACTTATTATTCATGCAAATAACAATTAAAGACATTAACTAATTTCAATATCTATAACCAAACTTGATATTTACCAGAGTGAACAATTATCTTTCTTGGGGGATCATTTGTTGAAACATGACTGTGTCGTTTCAGTCCTAAGAATTTTGTAGGTACTGCTAAATTGAACAATCTCCTAGAACTTCCACCCTTGGTGATAAATTTTTCTTCAAAATGAAGCTCACACAGCTTGTAATTTTTTTGAAGTTCAACTGTTGTCTTTCCAGACAAATCTTCACGATTACAAGCCTGTAACCATAGCTGGGATCTAAAACATTTTAATAAAATAATAAGTACAGCATAATATATGCTAATATCAAATAATACACAAACAATATATTTGCTGGTGTATTCTTTGCTAATATAATAAGTATAGTAAGTAGAATAAGTCAACACAATAACTATTAATTTATCACAAAAGATCTTCACTTTATAAGAAATCTATTCAATGTAATATCAAAGAATGTCCTAATCAAATAATTATTTGTGTAATCTGTTATACTTATGTCTAAATTAACGAAAGAAATTTAAAGACTTACCTAACAGGGTCTTTTGGGAATCCAAACATAGATATACCTTCTCCTGTTCCTGAATGACATCCACGAACAGCACAAGTTATTCTTCCCATAGCTTCAAGTAATTCACAATTCACTATTTCGAAACAATTTCGTAATAAGAGACAAAGTAAAAATTATACACGCAAATTTAAAAATGCTTTCTGTTTACCAACCAAGCTGATTAACGACAAAGTGTCAAGTGAATTGACATGACAAGAATCTTATTATAAAAATGGCGACTTTCAGACATGCGCATACAAAAAAATGATCACAAGCTTCGCTTCTTGTTGGTTGGTGTATTCTGTGGTAATAGATTGTACGAACCTGTTTTTGTCTGATTTCTTGTTGGGCTTCATTATTTTCTAGACTGGATAAGGGATTAATATTTTTTGTACTTACCGATTCGTTATTATTATTTTTTAAATTACTTTTTGCTTTTTCCATGTTTTTACATAGAGTGTTTACATCCATTATTAGATTCAAAGGGTTAATGGTAGGTTGCGGTGGTATAATTCTGTTGTCCTGGTCGATATCAGGGGGATCGCCCCCGCTATCTACGTCCATTTTTATATGAACAAAACTGCTGCTTAACTCACTATACTAATATAATTAATAACTAGAACTTTTTCGATAATATCATACACTACGAGACCGGTATTAATAGTAACCTATTCGTACGGTAGCTATGCATGAACTGCCAATTTTATCTGTAAAGTTGACAAAACAACCTAAAATATAGCTGGCCTGTTGGCTCTGATAGTGCCAAAAACTTGGAAAAAAATCTTTTGTTAGTACAAGACATATTTCTGTGTGTCAAGATTCATTTATTCTAATGACATTTGTTTTTGCCTCGATACATTCCCTCAGAATAGTGTATTTCTTTTGAATTTTGATATTAACTTTCGATTTCTTCGAAAGTTTTTGCTCATTCATGTCTGAACGGTAAGTACATCACTTACCGACGTGCTGGACTTAGAAACCAGTAAACACAACCTACCATCCTGACAACCGATGCTGTAGATAAACAAAAAAGATCGATCAAAAAGTTATAGTCGGTAACCGCCTACTTTATACCAAAATACAAATGATATATTTTAAACTGATCGAGAAATATAAATGTCACTTTTAACTTTTCGTTTATTTCGAAAAAAATGATTATTATTTTATTTTAAATTTTTTTTCAATATGATCGTGCAAAAAATAGTATAAGCATCTCGAACGTTAAGGGTTTTACCGGTCTCCATTGCCATCGACCGATGTAGGAAAAGCCACATTCCTGGACTCGGTTTACAGTCGTCCAGGAATAGGCTTTTCCAACCTGGTAAACAATATAGGTACTATTTTTGACAAAATCGGATAAAAATAAATTTAAGATATTTAAGTTATTACTCTCAAGAATATATTTGTTATCACAATATAAACATTATAATCTAATCTGTATTTTCAAATTGGTCAGAGTATAAATACATCTACTTATATTTTGTAATTTTGTGTACTTTGCACTGTTTTTTCGTTTATTCTTAGAATAAAGTAATGAAAAAATTAGTATATTATGCAACGATCAAGTAATGATAGTTTTAATACACACGAATAAACCGGGATACGACACAATTTTTTCTACGCACAAGAAATTTATTTTAATTTGAGTTCATTCCTTTTTATTCAAATTCTTAGTATGTTTTGTGTAATTTCACCTGGCAAAAATGTTTAAGAGTTTTTCAGCTATATCCTGGATTTTCTTTTCAAGAATGCCTACAATTTTGAATATTAGAAAAAAGATTTCTTTGGGTCCATAATGAAAACCAGTGTTATAATAAGTATCATTATGAAACTGAAAATTGGTTTTTAATTAACAACTTATAGTACAGAAGTCGGGCGCAGTAATCATTCAAGGGAGGAAAAGACATTTTTCCGTCTCTCAAATATTAACTCATTTTTATTATCTATACAAAAATTCGCTTGAATCACTCATTTTTTAATATTATTTTATATTTTGGCAAAGGGTTGGTCTGACTAAAATCATTATTTAAATCACTTGATTTTTAAAATTAAAATAACGATTTAAATCAATTTTTTCCTTTTTTTATTCAGAACCAGATAACAACATAATATACAGGGTGTTTCATTGGTAAAGGGCCTAACTTTAACTGTAGATGGGGATCACTTTGGTGGTTCCGAAAACCTATATTTAATGTGTCTTCTGCACTTTATAACCGAGATACAGGGTGTTATAAATTTATCCTATTTCTTTCGAACCTCATAACTTCCGAGTTACCCTGTATATTGATTTGATATTTGGTACACGTAATATCCATTACCTAGAAACTCCATCAAAAGCATCTCCAAAAAGATAATGCAGGTCCGCCTTAACAAAAAATTTTGAAAACTCGTCTTTCCTAAAAACAACACCCTGTATATAGATTTTTTGAAAATTGCTCTTTATAATTGGAAAGGGTATAAAAAATCGAATCTACTTATTTCCTTTTTATTTTTCCGCAGACAATTTTACTACCAAAAATGTACCGTCAAAGTTATAATTTATGCACATTTTGGGGGTTAACAATGGTATCGGTGAGGTTTTTTTTATTTTTTAGCTTGAAATGAAATCCATTTAATGCATCTAGAGAAGCATCCTAGATATTCAATTGAGTTTGTATGTTTACGAGTACAGACCACTAAAAAATGTGATTACAGGGCCCACTTAGAACATATTCATTCAGTATGTTTCGAATATCTCGACCACCCTGCATAGGGATATGTATCTGGAAACTATATGCACTTCTACATTTAGAATAACAAGAGTAAAATACGTAAATGTAGCAAGAATGTATTATCAGCATGACGGTGCTTCGGTGCATTACAGAGTCATAGTAAGAAAATTTTCTTAATTCATGGATAGACAGAGGTGGTCCCAATAACTGGCCTTCAAGGTCACCTGACTTCAATCCTGTGGATTACCATATTTGGGGATAACTAAAATCAAAAGTATATGCTACCGACATCAATAGCTGAGAAGAACTTCTTCGAAGAATAGAGAATGCCTGCGGAGAAATCAGAAATAATCCAGATGTGATCAGAAGGTCCATTCGCAATATTACAAAAAGGGCAAGAAAGTGCATAGAGCAGAATGAAGGTCATTTTGAGCAATTTTTGTAGGTTAGACTGATTTTCTTCGTTTGGACAATGTTTTTAGATTTTCTTGTTTTCTGTTCATGTCAATTAATAAAATTTATAAAAATCTTTCAGTTTTTTGAAGTATAAATTTATTTCTCGTATTTTACTCTTGTTATTCTAAATGTATGTTAGAATTCTCAAAGGTATTTAGCTTCAGGCAAGAAATTCATTCAGAGGTGTGCCATGAAACTATAACACTCTTGGATGTATGTCCAGCTATTACTCAGGGAAGTAGTTTTCGTACCCTTGAGCAGATTTCACAAAGAGCTTAGATAGGAGGAGAACAACTGTTACGTCGCTGTCCTCCCGTATTTATATACTCAAATAATGAATTAGCTGAAATAATATGAGCTCTAAAAAAAAATAAACTTCCGAAAAATTGGGCGCTACCTATCTAAACTCAATGCTCGTTGATTAGAGGTTGTAAAAAGAATGATGTAGAACAAAAAAAATGTATCACAGTTTCTTTATTTCCTATTTCCTTTTTTTTACTATTTTTATTACAATGTTTTCAACCTTGAAGTTAGACAATTTGGATCATATATATAAAAAAAATATACAAAGTTGAGTTTCGCAAAGGTTGAGATCTAACAAACTTTAAATATTTTGGTTTACAAGATGAATAAATTCTGACTGTTAAATTGTTAAAGAGCCTCTAATTTGGTGACTATTCAAATCATTTTTACTTATCTTTGGAGTGTTCTCTTCCGTGCTATTCCTCCTTGATGGGATCAGATTGGTGCCTGTGTTTTCGGCCACACTTCCGTGGTCTTTAGGATCTTATAGGGACAATTTTCGAGGATGAGCCTATTTCAGCTCACGGAGCTCCGTCAGGCTAGGACTACTTCTAGGTGCCAGAGGGTAAATGTGCCTAAAACACCACACACGAGGAGAATCTGATATGACCCTAAACTCTAAAGAATACTAATGATAGCAACGTTCTGGTAAAAATGCTTGAACTTGTCCCAAACTTAGGCCATGTTACAAGTGGATAAGACTATAACTTTTAATATTCTATACAGAAATTAAGATTGATGAGATTGAATATAATTTGTACTATGTCAAAGGTGGACTGAATTAATTTGGATGAAGAAACTGTGTGTAAATCAATAATTTAAAATAAAATTGACAAATAAAGATGAGAAAAAAAAAAGTTGGTCAATTTACTAAAATAAAAATCAATTTAGTTTAATTCTCATTACCAGATGATTACCAGAACCAAGCTTCCATAAAATATGCATTCTCTTCATTCAACAAAGAGCAAGCATCAAATGAAGTAAAAAAAACTGAGTTTTATTAGTGCATAGTTTCCAGATACATATCCTTATACAGGGTGTTCGAGATAGTCGAAACATACTGAATGAGTACGGCCCTGTAATCACATTTTTCAGTGGTCTGTACTCATAAACATACAAACTCAATTGAATTTCTAGGATGCTTCTCTAGATGCATTAAATGGATTTCATTTCAATCTAAAAAATAAAAAAAACCTCTCCGATACCATTGTTTACCCCCAAAACGTGCATAAATTATAACTTCGAAGGTAAATTTTTGGTAGTAAAATTGTCTGCGGAAAAATAAAAAGGAAATAAGTAGATTCGATTTCTTATACCCTTTCCAATTATAAAGAGCAATTTTCAAAACATCAATATACAGGGTGTTCTTGTTTTTAGGAAAGACGAGTTTTGAAATTTTTTGTTAAGCCGGATCTGCATTATCTTTTTGGAGATGCTTTTGATGGAGTTTCTAGATAATGGTTATTACGTGTACCAAATATCAAATCAACATACAGGGTAACTCGGAAGTTATGAGGTTCGAAAGAAACAGGATAAATTTATAACACCCTGTATCTCGGTTATAAAGTGCAGAAGACACATTAAATATAGGTTTTCGGAACCACCAAAGTGATCCCCATCTACAGTTAAAGTTAGGCCCTTTACCAATGAAACACCCTGTATAAGTTTTCTCAAAAATCAAAAGAAGTATCTGCTTTTAACAAAAACAACAAAATTCTTAAACTAAACTAATCGTAACACCTAAATTTTATTACCGTATATTTTCAGTCTATTCATTTTCGTTATACAATTTAAACAAAAACACAAGTTTTCCTTCTTTTTTATGCCTAATCTGTTTCTAATATCCGAGTGTAGACACACATTAAAATAATAAACGATAATTTCTTCAATCAATCAAAATGTTCAAATTATATATTCAAATTCAAAAAATTAAATAAAAGATGAATTAAAAAAAAAATTCAATTGTTTTTGATGTTTTTAATAAAAATCAGATTTAGCCTCACTCAATTTTGTTCAAATATAATAGAGTACCTACCTCATTTTTGAACTGTTAATTTGTCAATGGACCATAGCGTGCTATATAATATTTCTGTCCTAATTTCGAAAACCGGATGTATCTATGAATTGAAGTCAAATTGTTAATGTAAAAATCGTTAAATTAAAATAACAATTAACTGATTTCTACCATTTTGCGAAATATAGGGTGTTCTATAAATAAACGGTGAAAGGACCCTGCACCATTTTATAGGTAATCCTGGTTCTCGTACGAATTTCATTTTTTTTATATCTTGTAGTCTTAATGATAACTAAGAGATCGTGATGGGTGAGAACTGTTCAGGCCCTCCGGTTTGACAGTGGTGGCGTCTTGATGTTGCGTCCTGAGCATAACATTTTGCCTCCTAGCACTATAAATCTCGCAATAATAGCAAATGTCTTGTATGTCGGGGGCTCATGAGGAGGTCAGCCACACTTCTGTGCCATCAGAATCGCAATTTCTCCAGAGGGTGCCTTTGCAATGGCCAATTTGTTAAGCGGATGTTCCAACAGCAAGCGGAAGCAATGAAACCGCTACTAGACAAATTTTGGACCAAAATTAAAAATAACTGACATCTTTAATGGGAAAACGGTGATTATGAACTCCTTTATTTTTGCTATCACAAAGCAATACAATACCAGTATTCCTATAGTTTATAATATACGTATATATACAGGGTGCCTCAGTAGTTCGTACCAAAAACTTGGGAGGTGATAGAAAGACTAAAAATAATTATGGTATTTCATATAAAATTTTTTTACGCCCTTCCTTAACGAACTATAGGGATCTGAAGTTGGGAATGAAAAATGGTTTTTTATTCAAAATTATTAAATGGCTGATTGGAAATTAGTAATATTTTAACCGTTAATAAACACAATAACTGCACACTTTTTGTGAGATACCAAGTCCTCTTGTGACATCTCGATAACATTAACGGTTTAAGAGATACGGGCAATTTTATGTTTTATAACTTAGGTTAATCGAGAATGCGTCCTTGACGTTATCATCGGGTGAAGCATTAAGCAATTAATTTTAAGAAAGAAACAATCCTTTTCTCTGCGATGTTGTCTTTTTGAGTTTCATCGTCTGAGGTTTCTGAGAGACAAGCATACTTGTTTTGGATTTCATTCATTCGCTGTTACTTAATTTGGTTAAGTATTTTATTGAAGGTTATGAATGTTTTGGGTTTATGTTCGTTTGGTTCGTTTTGTGTAATTTGATAAATTGCATTTATATCTTCATTGTTCTTTGTATTCATACTTCTGGCAATTATATTTTCGGTTTTTTAACAATTTTTTTGTATTGCGATATAAAATTTTTCTGCAGCTTTTTCTTCGTTTCCCCCGCCCAGAAAATATTTGCAGTCAGATATACCTAAGCAATTAAAATAATGTCGAAAAAAACACCATGATAACTATAAATAACCAAGTGTGTTGTGCTAAGAACGCTTGTATATCATCAGATAAAATAACAACCTTCACTTTAGTATTCGGTAAGAATTGAAATACTTGGTTTCATCATCAGAAGAGGATGGCTCGGTATCTTGTGATAATATTAGAAAAAGGCATTAACGCAATTTTATTGGCAAAAAACCGGTTGGATATGAAGGTTATCAAATGTCATGGGTTGGTGGCCAACAAGGCAACTCTAAATTTAGTCTTTGATAACCTTCACATCCAATGGCTGTGGTCTTTTTATTTGCGTCCGCTCAATCTTTTTATTCTGAATCGTTCGTTTATTACATCTAGAGTGTAGGGGATGTGAACTGTTCGGTAATTCGGCTCAGTGCCTCAATTATCCACTCCATGAGGCATTATTCCCATATGAATTGTTTTCTATAGAAATACAAAACTTATTCTCGACTGTCTCCGGAATTCACTTTCCTATAATAGGTAGATGGGTATGTCTGAGATAGACTTTCATATTTTTCAATTCTAACCCATCACTCGCTAGATGATGCTAATTCCTTCTTCCTAGATGATCTATTCCAGTTTGTTGTATGTTGTGCTTTGGTATTGGCAACTCTGAGTAATGGAATTTCATTTGTTTTATAACCTATTAAACTTATAACATATTGTTTGGATGACCTCAACAGTTTTACAAATTGTCGATCACTTATAAGATCAAATGGGCTTCGTGGCATTTTGACCAAGAGCCTCTGTGATCTGTTATTATTTTTTGAAAATCTAATAGGGCTTAGACAATCAAAGACTCTTCTGGGTCACTACAACCTGTTGAGATCAAATGAATGCATAAGTCAAAGTAAAACTGCGCTAAGAGTTTTAACAGGGATCCTAACGGGACCTTGTCGCCTGAAAAAGCTCAAAATAGTGGAGGAAGAAGAATACAGATATTGTAGCATGGAAGAAGAAACCTCCATCCACATACTTTCCTTTCTAGAATCCTAGAGCACAGCACCTCGGAGATTACTGGATAGAAGAGGAACATATATATCCTAAAATTCCTCCTGGAAATAGGACTAAAGGAACTATTAGTTTCAGAGACTCTCCTCAGAAACTAAGTAGAATAAGTAAGGGGGTACAATAGATGTTTCAGGTCTCAGTCAATGTTACCCCAAAAATACATACATACATACAAACAAGTATTATAATAAACACGAATAACATTTCAGGAAAAATATTCAAAATATTTGTTTTAATTATTTGAAAAAAAAAATGGAAATTTTGGATTGTGTCAACACATACCTTATATCAAATGCAAAAAAATGTTAGCTGTCCAAATTCGGTATAATATACAGGGGCTCTCATTCGATCATATGTTTGGTTTGTAACGGAGTATGCAACACTCTGTATAGTCCGAGATAATTTCAAAACATGCAACTTAAAGACATCCACTATTTTTGTTAATAACATTTTTTGATATCCCTTAAAATAACCCATATACCGAAGTTTGTCGTAAGATTGGTACATCCCGTGTATTTTGGTATCTGTAAAAATAAAACAAGCAATTGATCATTATTCAACCACGCGTTCAACAAATTTTCGTTTTGTATAATTCATAAACTTTCATTCTTGGTTGCCATTCGAAACTCCCATCGGCGCGCCACTGAAACCCTAAAGCGTTGAAGATAGTTTTCGATCGCAAAGTCAGGCTATTGCCAACTCACTTTTCGCGCAAAAAAAAAGAGTCTTCATGTAGAGTCTCGAGAGTTAAGAGGAGGGTCATAATTTAGACAGCTCAAAACAGTGGCACCCCTGATTTGCAAGAAAATTTAGGTCATTTTGTATGCAACAAATCTAAAGAATGGAGTAAAATTAAATTTCAACACAATATAACTTGAACCTTTGTCTTGGGGATCAGGTATTTTGGTCAAGTTTAAGATTGTTATAAAAAAGATATAAGCCATTAGGTGAAGGTGTGATTTTGACAGTTTTGACAATTTGTGGTCACCAATTTGAACGCCAAGACCTGATCCCCAAAAGAAAGCCCAGAGAATTTGATTCCGAAAATATGAAATCTCAAAACATTATATTTTTTGAGATTTGTTGCACGGAAAATTCTTGCAAACGAACACTTCTTCACATTAGTTCAACTGTTCTACCGTCTTGATGGATGGCGCTGTATGAGACTTCAATGACAGATGACGACTGTTGAATACTGTTGTCCTGTCATGTGTTTTGTTTACATAAAAATTATTTATTTACTGTTTTTAGTTAGTATTTGTAGGCGGTTATAATAAAATAATTTTCATGCTGAATAGTAAATTTGTGCTTCTTAAATGCTGTTTATTTTGGTTCCACCACAAGTATTATACATACCTATCTTTAGTGTAGACTGTGTAGAGTAGAGGACTAGGTGTGAAATACACCACAAATATTTCTAGCTATTGCTAGTAATTCCAATGAGTGCATGATTTTTATTGATCTTCATATCGGTGCCCTTTGGTTCCCCTGGGTACCTGTACATAGCCATAGATCGAATCAGCATACATATAGGTATATATGTACATTGACCTCCTGAGTTAGTGAGAACAACTACATTGGTAATAGTAATAAAAATAATCGCATTCTATTAATTGATCAAAATAGACATTTCATATTTTATTCAATTCTGTTGTAATCTATTATTTTCGAAACACAGGAATAAAAATGTTATAAATGTTTGATCATCAATTTTTCCAGCTTATGTATCCAAATTTTATTATAAAATACTGTTCGCAGTTCTCCTCCAGTATGTAATAAACAGACATACCTACCTGTTTTTCCATGGGATCTTAATTATTCAGTAAATTATAGCAAAAATGTTTTCTTTTATTGTATACGAAAACAAATGATTTAGGCAATCTGATTGTAGTATTACAAATTTGAAGTAAAAAGTAAGTAGGTATGTAGTTTTTACTTTTATTATAATACAGAATGTCTGATTTTTCACTGACCCCTCCTTACCATTCAAATGAATTATAGCAATAAAAATTATGTAAACTTTAAATGCAATAAACAGACATGTCTGCTTTTTCATTGACCCTTATTAATTATTTAAAAAAATCTCAGCAAAATGGGTTTATGTTTTTATTGAAAAGAAACAAATCAAAAATATTCTATAAAAATATAAATGAAATTATTATCACAAATGTAATGTATATTCATCTTCATATTTATTAATACATGGCAATCAAAGTTCATCTTCCATTTTTCCTCAGAACACAAAGAAAAAGTTTACAATATCAATCTTTTACAACTCTATAGATGTTTTTTCCAACTTCTTCTTTCTACTCATTGAATTTTTATAGCGAACACTTCTTGTGTGGAAATTATTTGGATCTGTGTGGGCAGTTACATCAGGCTTCATTTCAGTTACATAATCAGAGCTGTAAATGGAATAAAAGAATTAGATGTTTCTTCTAAATAGGTGTTGCAATTTTTCTACACTCTGAATAGTTATAGCGAACACTTCTGTATGAAAATTATTTGGATCTGTGTGGACAGTTGCATCAGACTTCATTTTAGTTACATAATCAGAACTGTAAATGGGATGAAAGAATTAATGTTTCTTCTGAATAGGTGTTGTAATTTTTCTCTACTTACTGAATAGTTATAGCGAACACTTCTATATGAAAATTATTTGGATCATTGGATCTGTGTGTTTAAAATTTTTTCTAAATAGGTGTCATTTTTCTAAAAAATTAATGTCTCTTTCACCAAGAGAGGGTGTCCTTTTCACCAACGAAGATGGCACAATAAAAGAAAAATAATAAAATGGTATTCTTTTCACCTTATATGCAATAAAAAACTAAGCATAACATTAGCAACTTGAATCAATTGTAAATGATAAAATGAAATAACTGGTCCACCTCCCAATGTTCTTATCTCTGTTACCCTTACGCGTCCTTACCCTTGTTCGCTTTTTCCACAAAAATGTTAAGAATTTACATAGTTGCCATAATTAGAAAAATAATCTTTAATTTACTCCCTCAGTTATCGTAACGAGAAAATAATAATGAAAAACTTACAATTATTTGCAATAATAAAATATAAGCAAATATACTTAACTGATATATTTCTATTTTGGACACCTAAAAAATAATCACAATTTGCCTTTTGGCTAATACCTTCACACTTACGTAGTCGAATATCGAATTTTGAAAACATAAAATACATAACATACAGGTAAAATGGTATAGATATTGCAAGTATTTATAAACCTAATAATCTACATGTCTTGCATAGTTTTTTAGTTTTCTTGTCAAAACAATGTTTTGTTTGTTTTTCCCCACGCTGTTCGCGGATTTTCGGATAACATGGCAACATCGGTCGTAAATGCAGTATTATTTTCACCTCAAGTTCTAAGTTCTCTTGGACTCTAAAGTTACGTTGTCAAATGTAATAATTGTCCATAGAAATCCTTACAATTTATATGATTATGGCGATAAAAAATTTAAAAAAAGATGAGGATGGCTCTTGCTATAGGTAATAATAATTTCATTGTTGAATAAAATTTACATTTTAAAAATTTTATAAGCATATAAATGGTTTATAGCTTTGTATTGTCAATACCTATAGTCGAAATTACCTAGCTTGCAAATATTTGATTATACCTATAAGCATTTTAAAACAATCAAATAAAATAACTCAAATAATTATTAAAGTATATGTAACAGTGATAGTGTTAATTGTTGATATTAAAAAAATACTGTAAACCAAAAAATTAATTTCGTATAGGCACCTACTTTAGAAATGGCAATAGCGCTTCTCAATAAAATCGCTTTGGTAGAGTTGAGTTGAAATATCCGAGCCCTTCAACCTTCAATTGTTTTCTTGTTTTATTAGTAATTAGTTGGGTGGCTTCGATTACTTTTGGAAAAGGTGCGTGTCAATACATTGGAAAAAAAGTCATTGATATAATATAACATATGGTTTGTTTATTTAGCCAAATTGCTGCCTATGGTTTTTTACTTCATTTGCCAAAGAATAATTTTTTAATTGAAAATAACTTTTGAATATTCAACACTGTTTATATACCTAGATCAAAGGAATGAAAGGTTTTTGATGTAGATAGGTACCTAAAACAATGTTGAATATTTGGATGTAATTTTGAGTTCTAAATATCTTTTCTTTATAATAGAAATAGAAATTTTACAAAATAAAAAAAGTAGTTATATAAGTTCAAAATATAGAGAAACGACGATAATAATTAAAATATTATTTTAATTTCAAAATTAACCTATGAGTACAGAAACAATCAAAGGAGAAAAAAGAATACTTGGTAAAATAAACATAATAGCTGGTAAATAAATGGAATCATAATTTACTTATTGAGATGAAAATAAATAAAAAATATAAAAATCGTTGCTGGCCCCAGACTATACTGCTGGCAAGTGGCAGTGGGCAGAAATTGTGTTTGAAACCAAAATATCGAAAATTCGAAACAGCTGACCCGGAGAGGCGTTTGTTTGAATCGTCAAGATATGCATATAAATAAAAGCCGATTTAGTACTACTGGCGACATCTATCGTAATTATTTTGAACTTAAAAATTGCCAGATAATTGGCAAGTTTTGTTTACGTTTTGAGGTTTGTGTACCTGTTAAAACGCTGCCCTTAACGTGTCGACGACAGGGAGTTAAGATGCTTCATTCCCGGTATAAACCGACATTTCCGACTAAATTGGTCAAATACATACCTAGTATTTAACATTAATTCCTTCATTTTCCTGCATGATAAGTGCATTTTTCTACAAAAATAGTTTTAGATAATCACAGTGATTCAAACCTTAATTCATCAAGTTACAATAGTAAGATTGTTCCTCATAATTCCGATTTCAAACTGAAAGGCTTGTCTATATTCATTGTCCTGTAACTTTTTTGGACATTTATTATTCAATAAAAAATTTATAGCATCCCTTAAGTGTACATTATTTTGATGCTGAACCGACCTTTTGAGAAACCATTCTACTGAAAGGAAGAGAACTACAAAAACAATGTTTGGGCCAACCACCCGCAATACGAATATTATATTTTTCACAAGATATTTGTCATTTCCTTTCACATTCTTTTCATTTGCAACGTTGACAATCATCATGATATTCTCGTAATTTTTGGAAGTTGTCAGCATTAACGTAGAGAGCGGAACGTCCTCGACACTATAACTAATATCAGTTTCTGTAATAACCGTTTCTTCACCTAAATTTTCGAAAAAATCTTCCCAATCACTTGAAACCGAATAACATACATTAGCTAAATATTTGACACAAAATAAAAATCTAATTAAATAAATACTTCCATTTATTTTCTGTTCATTGAATAAAATAAGCTTGGACGATTTAGGTACTTCGAATGGGATTATATGTTTGGGATAGTATTTTTATCATATCTACACAATTATTGTTACACCACTCATATTTTCTATTGAAAAAGCTTTTTCATTCTCTATTGGTCCATCACATTCTTATTTTTTAACCTAGATATTAATTGTTCAAGGAAAACTACCATTTTTTTCGGCTTTTTTAAAGATTGGTTCAATACTCCAATTTTTCAAGGCATACCCAGGTTTTTAAAGGTTTCTTGAAATAGCTATTTTTAAATTAATTTACTTGATGTAGATCTATTTACTGAATGATAAAATAAAACATAATATTAAGTGGACTACCACGAACAAAAAAACTAAAATGAATTAGTCAGCGATATTGAAAACTCATTACCAAAGTCTATATATTGAATATATAGACTTTGTCATTACCTTTCAGTATTATAATCATATAATATACTGATATAATGTTGATTCAATGTTGTGTAGCGCTTAAAATGTAGCGCTGTTTAAATTTAAAGTGTTTATATTAAGAATGAGAAAAATGTTGAAGGATTTAGATAATTAATTTCTAACCATTCTTTTACAGTTTACCAGCAATCATCAACATGACTACCTCTTGGAACTATCCCGATCCCGCTCTTCAAGATGAACTCAAAAAGATCGCCAACGCAATCGTTGCACCTGGAAAAGGTATCCTAGCAGCCGATGAATCAGTTGCTACCATGGGTAAACGCCTAACAGACATTGGCGTTGAAAATACCGACGAAAATCGCCGTAAATACAGGTAACTTATATCTCTATCCTCCTCTATTTTATGGCAGAGCAAATTATATGCGAAAAATATGATAGATAGTTTGAATAATTATTAATTTGAAACAAATAGTATATTATGCAATGAGTACAAAATGATGTCCATTTTGTTGCGACTTGCATACGTTACTTTTTCTATGACAACATATCGTTCACGTTTAGAAAACAACTATAAAATCGTTACCTACTAAAACTGACAGAAACGACCTGCTGACATTTCATTAATTTGTGGGAAGAAGTAAGCAATTCCCTAAATTCTGTTGCCTTGTTTAGGGCCATTCGCACCGATTATCCTTAAAAGTCATACTTAACTAAGTGACACTTATAATTTAAGTGGAACTTCGTTCGCACCGTACATCCCTTAGCTAAGTGTGAGGTTCCATTTGACAACGCCGCAATTTTTGAAATATTTTTTGAAAAAGAAGATCTTTTCAGGAATTAACGGCAGTCGTTTGTGGTTTGATCCAGTTTGATCTATGCGTTTGATGTTATAGTTGGTGTCATCTTTGGTTTTGACGTTTTGATAAGTTTTTTTTCTTCCGAGTCATTAGTAGTTTAAATATGAGCGGAGAAAAACGATCTCGTGGAATAAATTTCACGACAAGTGAAAAATCATCATTATTAGATATTATTAGCAAGTCTAAGAATGTAATAGAAAATAAACAAAGCGATGCGGTATCCTGGAAAGATAAGCAGTTGACGTGAGACAAAATATGCAATCAATTTAATGCAATGCTCCCGGAAAACGCATACTGCACGAAGGAATCGTTAAAAAAATTCTATGAAAACGTTAATAAAATAATAAAAATAATCGTTCCTTATGTATAACTGTCTGGGTATGCCGTGTTCAATTATATCAATTATTTCTAAATCGTCATCATCTTCTAACATTTCCATTTCGATAAGACAAATTAAATACAAAGATCTACCAAAGGACAATTCACTCAAATCTAAACTGTCATAAATCAACTTCAAAATTAGTATTTTCGAGGTTAAGTGGAACTTTAAGCCGAGGATATTCCGAGCTTAGTTAAGGTACCCTTAACGTCGCGTTAAGGATGCCCTTAAATTCGGTGCGAACGACTAAGTGACACTTAGTGGATTTAAGTGACACTTAACGTTTAAGTGTAACCGGTGCGAATGGCCCTTAATCTATAAACTTTTATGAATTTATTTTCTACAAGACTTTCAAGCGGGTCAATTTGCTCGTTTAATACTCGACCGTGTTGTGCCAAGTTTTCGGCCTCTTCAAGTGCTCCTATAGCCGCCAAATTAATTATCGCATCATCCATTATTAATATATAACATATATCAAAATTATAATATCAACAAACAACAATCATAACCTTACCAAAGTAAAAGTCAAAATTGAAAGTCGGAAGTCAGAGAATCGCTTTTGCGCATGCTGAAAACTCAAATTCGTGCACGGATTTTGAATTCGATTGGTTCCAACCCAGTCGAAATAAATCGATTGAAAAATTTCGCATATGGACCAAATTCTATTACACGAAAATACACTTTTTGCATTTCATTCGAAAATTTGACGTAAGGTTTGGCGTACCGAACGATTTTTTTTCAAATGGATCTTTGACTGATGGCAGATATGAAAAGATTCAAGCCTTCAGAAAATATAGGGTTTTGTCTATACCGAGTGGTTGAAAAGATATAGCCCTTGTCATTTGGGAATAGCAAACAGATAACTTACATAAGAACCCTAGTTTACTATAGTCAGATGCACTCTTATCGTGCGGGTCATACGATTCAACAAAGACATACTCACAATTTTTGTTTTCTTTTATTGCTTTTAATTATAACTTCCAAATGAAATTCGTAAGATGAATAAGACAGACTTATGCAATTTTGACGGGAAAATGAAGGATATGTATTTAGTTTCCAACGATTTTAATAGTTATTTTTGTATCTAGTGCGCGAAATGCTACTTTGGTGATCGAGAACTGATTTCTTTTAACGAGGTGCAGCCGAGTTAAAAAAAATAGTCGAGGTCACCAAAGTATTTCGCGCATGAGATGCAAACAAAATTTTTTCTACAAACCTCAAAAATATTGTTCTAAAATAAGTAACATTAATATGAAAAATAGTATTGAACTGGTTTAAACTGTTTTTCCAAATCAAAAAATTACTTAATTATTGTTATACTGTTGTCAATGCGCGAAATTCGCTTTGGCATGTAGATTCTTACAAGCTGAAGCCTTTGATACAGTATAAATAAAAATCTATGAAATGTAGAACTAAACTTTATTAAGTATAGTATTCATTGAATAGATGAGGCTTTTACTTGATGTAGATCCATACTAAATTATTAAATCAAACAATTTTAATTTGTTAATCTACATTATATGTATTTAAACTTAAAGTGACGCGTTTCGCTAACACAGTAGCTTTTTCAAAGGAATGGAGGTATAATGAGACCTTTTCAATTTATACAGTGCCTTAATACTAAATTGTACGGATATTCAACAATAAAATTATAATCTATTTACAAGGAAATGAAATAAAAAAGAATTTGTCTAAATATGGGATTAACTAAAGTATTTAACAAGTTTATCTGGAAACTCATTCACAACCAACCTACAGGAACCTTTCTTAGTAAGAAGGTTTAATAAGAGAGAATTGTTAATATCAAGTTGATCGTTAAGAAGATTATCTGAATATTTGTTTTCATTTATCTCTAGGGCTTCTAAAAGATTTAATTTGAAGGATTTAGGTTCTATATGCAAAATTTCAAAAATTTGAATTGAAAGAGTGTCGGTTTGCTAATAAATGATTTGAATAGTTGGAATCTGCTAGCTACGTTTGTGTTTTGAAGATTTGGATTTGTTGTTTTTAATGAATTTGGATAAATTGTTGTCGGTTTTGAAGCAAATATTCAAGTCTAAAGTTTCTGAAAATGATTTGATTTTTAAGGATGGTATTCCAAAGTAAGTTGAGCTCTTAAATTGGTTATTTTTGTGTGTATGTGTATTACTGTGTAGCGAAACGCGTCACTTTAAGAATAAATATAATGTAGATTAACAAATTAAAATTGTTTGATTTCATAATATACTGTAACACTTGTTCTCTCCTTAAGAGACAGATCCCGGCTAGAGACTCTCTCAAGGGTGGATCGACTCCATGTTGATGCCACACTAGGTATGCCAGAGGGTTGACAGACTATAAGAACTTTAGGGCGCCACTACCTTTTTAGACGAAAAAATAATTTAATTGCACGAAAGAGAACTAAGGTGAGAAAGGTAGAAACACCTTGTAGAATTTACTGAATGTTAAAAATAAAAAAATAACAAATTTACATAAACCCGGAGTCCCTACAGCTCTTACAGCCGGGTATAAAAGAAATGAAAAAAAGAAGTTCAAATATTAAATTTATTCTGCCACAGGAGTAGTTAACAAGGAATTGAAAGAACCTGTACTTTTATAAGGTACTTAGCTTGTCCGAGTGGTAGAATGATCTGTCGAAGTGGTAGAATGAGCTGTCGAAGTGGTAGAATGAGCTGTCTGGAAGTTGAAGAAGAGATCTCTGGAAGTTGAAGAAGAAGTCTAGCAGTTGAAGTAGAAGTCTAGAAGTTGAAGTAGAAGTCTAGAAGTTGAAATAGATGTCTTGCAGTGTTAACCTGGCAGTAAGCCTGTCAGGGATATCCTGGCAGTGAAAAACGTTCAACGGTAACCTGGCTGTAACTTGCAGGGGTATCCTGGCCGTAACTTGCCGGGGTAACCTGGCTGCTGTGCTTACCTAGAAGTTCAGGTGGATTAGGGATATATAGGAATTTGAATGTAATGGGGCACATAATGTTGGTTTAGCTTTTCAGGTAAAAAAGGAAGGCAGTTGTTTAAAATAATGAAATTTAACTTTACTGAAAGCTTTCCAACATATATGTCCCATTTAAAACAGTAAAAATTATAAGCCAAAACAAATAAAAAAGTGCTAATGACCTTGAAATATTAATTAAAGTAAAAGTTATGAATAAACAATTTCTAAATGAGTAAAATGTTTAATGAAATGTAAAACCAGCACTGGCAGAATATTTGAAAAGGTTAAATATAAAAGTTATCTATTTTTGAAAATAATTAGGTATTTTACAACAGAGAATCTAGCAAATATTTGCATTAAAAAAGGTAACAGCTATTAACGATAAAAGATTAAGTTTAAAAGTAATGTACAAGTATAAAATGAAAAGAAATGTAGTTGACCACGTGGTATGTGTATATTCGTCTATCTATCTCTGTAAAAACATAAGAAATGCACAAAAAAATTATATCAGCCACTACTTTATAAAAAGCTTGATAAATATAAATTATAATTTTGGACTTACCACAGCAATTTAAGATAAAAACTGTTAATAATTAAGAGACGTTAAAGAGATAGGTCCTTGCTTCACAAGGGTCGGTAACGAAAAGAAGGAAAATCGAGAATAAGAATCGAGCGTTGACATCATATGTCAATTGTCGCAACGATCAACGATCAGAGAAATTTACATCACAGAACTAAATTGGAAGTGGTTACTATGACGACAAGCGGTAAAATTGAAATTATTTCGTTAAAATCGAAACAGGTCGATAGACATGTTACACCCCCTCTCCTCCGGGAAAAAAAATGATTCGAAGAATAATTTTTTTATTTAAAAAAAGGTTAATAAGATGAAGGAGGGGTGAAGTATCAATGCAAAATCTATGTATATTAGGTAGGGAAGGTAATTGTCAAAGGTAAGGTAAGGTAGTTTTGTCATCTTGTGATTATTGTGTCGTTATGTCATCGGATAAGGCAAAGCATACACTGAGAACGAAAGGTAACGATAGGGTGCGATAATTTCTCAGTGTATATAACGATAAGGTAAGGTAAGGTAGGTAATGTTTTGATAAAACGCTGGTATCTCAGATTCGCAATTCTACGCAATTCCAGCAAATATCCAAACAAATGTCTCCGTGGAGACACAAAAATAAACACGGGAAGTGATGTCAGCCTAAAATTGATTCAGAATATAATTCCGTCGGAATTCTAATTATTTCATAAATCAGCCTAATTTTCACCGAGCAAAGAGTAAAGATTTGTCATAAAGACGTCACCCAAGGTGAAATACTACTTAACCTAGCAAAAATTTTGGCATGGCGACAACACTAGTGTTCCATAAGGAACGGTTCTAAAATATCCGATAACGGTAGGTAGTTCACAAATTTCACAATATGGCAACGCAAAAGGTATGTTAAGGAAGAGAGAAAAAAAATATACATAGATATTTACTTCGAATGGGTAACGGTAAAAAGGAATTGACGATATATGTGGTAATTCTGGAAGATAAATTAAAGGTCGAGATAAGGGCGTTTGTGGCAAGAATAGAATGTGGCGACATAATGAAAACATAAAATTGATAGACTTATCACATAATTAAACTAAAATAGGTACTAATTAAAAGACAGAAAGCACAAATAGAGGCCAGAAATAATAGCGCCCAATCGACAATCGGTGAGGTTGCCAGTTAGCGTCCACAGTAGCCATTGGTCATCGATCCGAAAGTCGATCTAGCTCCATATATTTCGTCCTTTGATATGCCTTCTTCTTAAATTGAACAAGGTAATAAAAATAAAACTACACCCATGATCCTGTCAAGAAATACGGTACTTATAAAAATGTGGCCAACCTGGTTAAACAATAAAAACGACTAAAAACTAAGGAAGTATTGCCATTGAAGACAAGAGAAAGGGAATAGATTGCTGTGAAGAAATAGAAAGACTAAGCAGTCATTTTTTTCAAACCTATTGTATTTGTATACCGAGCGCAATCCGCCACTCAGCAAAGGCAAACCCGGTTCAATTGGGGCCTAACGTCTTACGGTACGTCAATCGAGACTCTACGTTAAGTTAAAAAAGCAAAAGTATCATTTTATTGTTGAGAAATGATACGGAAAACTCGGGGCAACAAAAAGATATACAACAAAAAGGGGGACCAAAAATTTGAATGACGTAAAATCCATTTCCGCAATGGAGAGCTTTCAGGGTGTCTAGCCGGTATTTTTATTTTTTGTAACAGAATTAATGGAATGCGGGGTAAGAAAAGGAGCCGTTTTGTTCGGAGAACGGTATAAACTCCTACGTAGCTTGGTCTACTTCCTTTTCTACGCGGAGGATAAAATAATTGTGAACCAAGTTGAGTATGGAATCGGGACGGTAAGTAACACGGTTGTCTAGAAGACAGAAAACGGAAAGAAAGAAGAAAAAACGAAGAAAACTAAAATAATAATGGTAAACTAAAACACAATTGTACCGTTTTTTTTAGGAGAACGATATCGAAACTCCAAGTAAGACACGGTTTCTGAGATACGGGACTCTACGTTGAGTTAAAAAAGCAAAAAGGAACAATTAATTTGCAATGTCAGCGTTATTGTCTTGTTCATCTAAGTCATCCGGAAGGTTTTCGTCAACGTCAATAAATAGGTTTTTAAGATAAAGGAAAGAAAAATAATGAGAAACGGTATCTAAATCTCTAAATCAGCAGTACTAATCAAATAGCACTAACGAAAGCAAAGAATCTAAAATCCAAATGAACATAAAAGCCTGGCAACGAGATATAGATAAAGAAACTGAATGTAAGCGAATGACTATAGATATAAAAACAACATATACACACTACCGATAAATGTCATTTAAAATAAACAATACTGTACGATACTTTCAACAAATTATACGATATTTCAACAATTTATATTTAGTAATGTAAGTGTTGCATAATAACTAAATATATAACCAATCAAGATAAAAAATATGGATCATAGATTGTAACACATCACAACTCTCATGCTATTAAAAAAAAATTGGAATGAAAAATGTTCATTTCTAAAGATAAATAGTTAACTTGGCAACACTGCACTTGAATAACAATATTAAAGAATAGGTAAGTAACAGTAAGTTCAAAGATAAATTGTTACTCTGGCAACACTGCACTTGAATAACAATATTGAAAATAGATAAGATGTTTCAGTTTGTGTAACTCGACACAATTCAACTGAACAAAATAAAGAGAGTAAGATATTTCAGTTTGTGTAACTCGACACAATTCAACTGAACAAGATAAAGAAAGTAAGATATTTCAGTTTGTGTAACTAGACACAATTCAACTGAACGAGATAAAGAAAGTGAGATATTTCAGTTTGTGTAACAAGACACAATTCAACTGAACGATATAAAGAAAGTAAGATATTTCAGTTTGTGTAACTAGACACAATTCAACTGAACGAGATAAGGAAAGTAAGATATTTCAGTTTGTGTAACAAGACACAATTCAACTGAACGAGATAAAGAAAGTAAGATATTTCAGTTTTTGTAACTAGACACAATTCAACTGAACGAGATAAAGAAAGTAACATATTTCAGTTTGTGTAACAAGACACAATTCAACTGAACGAGATAAAGAAAGTAAGATATTTCAGTTTGTGTAACTCGACACAATTCAACTGAACGAGATAAAGAAAGTAAGATATTTCAGTTTGTGTAACTAGACACAATTCAACTGAACGAGATAAGGAAGTAAGATATTTCAGTTTGTGTAACTCGACACAATTCAACTGAACAAGATAAAGAAAGTAAGATACTTCAGTTTGTGTAACTAGACACAATTCAACTGAACAAGATAAAGAAAGTAAGATATTTCAGTTTGTGTAACTAGACACAATTCAACTGAACGAGATAAAGAAAGTAAGATACTTCAGTTTGTGTAACAAGACACAATTCAACTGAACTAGATGAAGAAAACATAGATTAAATATGACATTAAAAAATGAACATCTTAAAAATTTGCTTTACATGTGACAACACTGCCAAGAAATCAGATGTTATACACCATCTATAAATAATCGATAAAAGAAAATGTAATTATCTTTTCAACAACATAAGATTGTGTTAAATGTTACATGAAGACCCAAAAAATATCAAAACTGAATTTAAAATATATATTAGATAAGGCAGATAATGTAGGTAAAATGTGAATGCAGGGACGTTACGACATTTAATCAAAAGAGTGAGAAGGTAAAAAAATTAATTATTGAAAGTTAGCAAACAGTTTTAAAAAGCTAAAAATAACTCAAAGTTGAAGATAAAAAAATTCAAAAAAGCAAAAAAACTATAGCCCGTTTCAACCCAACTGTCATACAGTGCAACAAAAACAAGGGGCGCCAATTTGTAACACTTGTTCTCTCCTTAAGAGACAGATCCCGGCTAGAGACTCTCTCAAGGGTGGATCGACTCCATGTTGATGACACACTAGGTATGCCAGAGGGTTGACAGACTATAAGAACTTTAGGGCGCCACTACCTTTTTAGACGAAAAAATAATTTAATTGCACGAAAGAGAACTAAGGTGAGAAAGGTTAGGGCACACCTTGTAGAATTTACTGAATGTTAAAAATAAAAAAATAACAAATTTACATAAACCCGGAGTCCCTACAGCTCTTACAGCCGGGTATAAAAGAAATGAAAAAAAGAAGTTCAAATATTAAATTTATTCTGCCACAGGAGTAGTTAACAAGGAATTGAAAGAACCTGTACTTTTATAAGGTACTTAGCTTGTCCGAGTGGTAGAATGAGCTGTCGAAGTGGTAGAATGAGCTGTCGAAGTGGTAGAATGAGCTGTCTGGAAGTTGAAGAAGAGATCTCTGGAAGTTGAAGAAGAAGTCTAGCAGTTGAAGTAGAAGTCTAGAAGTTGAAGTAGAAGTCTAGAAGTTGAAATAGATGTCTTGCAGTGTTAACCTGGCAGTAAGCCTGTCAGGGATATCCTGGCAGTGAAAAACGTTCAACGGTAACCTGGCTGTAACTTGCAGGGGTATCCTGGCCGTAACTTGCCGGGGTAACCTGGCTGCTGTGCTTACCTAGAAGTTCAGGTGGATTAGGGATATATAGGAATTTGAATGTAATGGGGCACATAATGTTGGTTTAGCTTTTCAGGTAAAAAAGGAAGGCAGTTGTTTAAAATAATGAAATTTAACTTTACTGAAAGCTTTCCAACATATATGTCCCATTTAAAACAGTAAAAATTATAAGCCAAAACAAATAAAAAAGTGCTAATGACCTTGAAATATTAATTAAAGTAAAAGTTATGAATAAACAATTTCTAAATGAGTAAAATGTTTAATGAAATGTAAAACCAGCACTGGCAGAATATTTGAAAAGGTTAAATATAAAAGTTATCTATTTTTGAAAATAATTAGGTATTTTACAACAGAGAATCTAGCAAATATTTGCATTAAAAAAGGTAACAGCTATTAACGATAAAAGATTAAGTTTAAAAGTAATGTACAAGTATAAAATGAAAAGAAATGTAGTTGACCACGTGGTATGTGTATATTCGTCTATCTATCTCTGTAAAAACATAAGAAATGCACAAAAAAATTATATCAGCCACTACTTTATAAAAAGCTTGATAAATATAAATTATAATTTTGGACTTACCACAGCAATTTAAGATAAAAACTGTTAATAATTAAGAGACGTTAAAGAGATAGGTCCTTGCTTCACAAGGGTCGGTAACGAAAAGAAGGAAAATCGAGAATAAGAATCGAGCGTTGACATCATATGTCAATTGTCGCAACGATCAACGATCAGAGAAATTTACATCACAGAACTAAATTGGAAGTGGTTACTATGACGACAAGCGGTAAAATTGAAATTATTTCGTTAAAATCGAAACAGGTCGATAGACATGTTACAATACTATTAATGTTTCTTTCAGCTACAAAAAATACAATAATACTTTTAAACTAAGTATAAGTAAGTGAATATATCTGTCAAACCATTCTAGTAGGTTTAAACAAAAAATAAAAATAAATAACAATAATGCTTAAAAGTAGGAATAAAAAAAAATAAAACAAAAATGTAGTGTAACAAATACCTTGAAATACTAAACAATTTGTTCAAACCAAATCCATAAACCAATAAGTTTACGTTCAAAACCGAAATGAATTCATACTTGTAAGAGTCATAGGTTGATTAAAGACTCCACGGTTGTCGAAAGCTAATTCACTTAGACCATTGGTACCAATAATATCAATTTGAAAATGTTGAAAATACCAACATTCGCCAATTACGAGCCCTTACTTAAAAAATATAAGATTATAAAAATTATGTAAAATCTAACTCTCACCTCTCTAGTTTGATGCTAATGATGAAAACAGATAATACCTCGCACACAATATGTTAATTAACCTCACAAAAACAACGCAGACAGGAACTGCTTAGTAAGTCACTATAAAATCACTCGCAGTGTTTACTTCGTGTTACTATTACAACGGGAATGTTTACTTCTCGATAATAAAACGAAAGAAATATTTTCTTCTTGATACTATCGCGAAGTAAACATTTTCTTTGTCATACTATCGAGAAAAAAATTCTTCTGTGATACTACCTCTTCGAGATATTATCATGAAGATAAATAAAATTCATTTTTTTTATTAAATTTGTCCCTTCCAAAGCTTCGTATAAACCACTATAAAAATAAACGAAGACAAAGAAATATAAAAACTAACATTTTACAGTTTAGGGTAAATATCTGCAAATACACAATTTTCAAATAAATTTGACGTACTAGGTTGACAGGATGCATTTGGTCTACTGGGGCATTATGAATTCTGATTGACCGGACAAATTTGACTTTTTTTTATGTGTATATTTCAATTATACAAATTGCGAAAAGCTTATCGAACCATGCGGATTACACAAGTACGACAAGGAAAATATGAAAAAATCAGCTTGAAAGAGAGAGAAAGAATAATTGTGGGCGGTCATCGAGGCGTGAACTTAATTCTAGAGGCCAGAAGCCGAATGTTGTTCGCTCCCCTGTTTCAACCGCTGTCCGCGGTTGCCAGAAGCGCATATTAATTTGTACAAATGATATTTTTGTCACGTTTGCGTTGACTTTTTTTGAAGTCATGCATAATAGGTGAAACTAAACACTTTCATCATCCTCTCTTCTCTCTATAAACAGCAATGTTGTCGGATGAAACTGTTTAGTTTCACCTATTATGCATGACTTCAAAAAAAGTCAACGAAAACGAGACAAAATATCATTTGTACAAATTAATATGCACTTCTGGCAACAGCGGTTAAAATATGGGAGCAATCAACATTCAGCCTCTGGCCTCGAGCAGTAAGTACACGCCTCGATGACCGCCCAAAATTATTCTTTTTCTCCCTTCTCTCTCTGATTTTCTCATATTTTCCTTGTCGTACTTGTGTAATCCGCATGGCTCCATAAGCTTTTTCACAATCTGTATGATAATTCACTAAATTAGAAACTACAATGCCTGGATTTTGTATTGTAGCTAAAACTGAATTTTCGAGCATTGTATGTTTTAAATTATAATTCAAAATATTCTTATATTGTGTGTAAATTTTAAATGGAACATAATTATATTTGGAATTAAATTAAAAATAACCGATATAGTTCATTGTGATGTAATTGGATGATTAATAGCGACTAAATTTAAGTAAGTTTCAAGGGTTGTGAATAACAGAGCATTCGTTATAATGAGAATTTCGAATAGATAAAAAGTATAGAAATAGATCAACTTTCATTTATTCAATATAATATTACTATTCTTTCAATAGTGGTATAGTATTTAACCGCTATTTTTTTTTCAGACAACTACTCTTCACCACCGATCCCGCAATCGGCGATAACATTTCTGGTGTAATTCTATTCCATGAAACTCTTTACCAAAAAGCTGATGATGGTACTCCCTTCCCAGAACTTTTAAAACAAAAAGGAATTATTCCCGGAATCAAGGTCGATACTGGTGTAGTCCCACTTTTTGGAAGCAACAGCGAAAGCACTACTCAGGGTAAATATTTTTTTCTCCGATTGGCAGCAAATATTAATTTTGCTGACTGATATCAATCAGCAAAGTATTACTTTTCCTGCCTAGGCAGCAAAGTGATTACATTTCCATAGCAACCAACCAAAATAGAGATTGTCGGAATTGTAATAATTTGCAAATAGAGTATCCTCATTATGGACAATCGGAGAAAAAATTATATGTTCAACTTGGCAGCAAAGTAGATTGACTGCCTTAGCTGGATTCAGCTTCGGCAGTCAATATACTACTTTGCTGCCTAGTTAAACAAATAACTATTCCCTATTTTAAAAATTTTCAATTAAATTTACAGAAATCGACAAAAACTATGCAATTTTATTCCATTAAATGAGGAGTCCCGTATAGCAGAGCAGTAAAGCACTTTTTATGTACAGCTAACTGTTTTTAAACTTTATAAAACATTTACGAGTATAACTGTTACAACCTAATTCCCAACAAACGTCATAGCAGAATTTTGTCGTCATAAGTGAACTATGTAGTAAATACACACATAAAAAATCTAAGATTTAAATGAACAAAATAAAATATACAAACTATGACGGCAGTATTACACTCTGAAATGCAATGGAATTTCTATTGCATCAGGTATACTTTCTTATTTCTTGTTGATTTTGTAAATATTGTTAACATACCTATTTATTGAACCGGAAAATGCTTCCGGTCCAATCAAGATCATTGTCCTTAAGCTGCTCGCACCTATGCAATCGTATATTAGCTTCAATGGAGTCATATGCGGTTTGGCTGTCTGTGCAGATAACAACGGTATATCCTTTCCTATATTTCAATTCCTTCAACACTGTGTTGAATCACGATCACATCCGCTTGGAAAGTTATGTCGTCCTTGGATAGTATTATTGAAATAGCATCCTTCGTTTCAGCTCTGCAAATCAGGCACCTAAATTTACTTCATACTTCATGGGTCTAACTTTTTATTAAAGTTATATCTCTTGGTAGTTGCTTCAATAAGCTTCTCATCGTGCGTTTGCCTTATTCTCAGCGTTATAGATCTCGATACGCCTTATACAAAAATGTGTAGTGGAGGCAGAATCAGCAAGACTTCCATAATACCGGTGGAGTGGTCATTATGGCAAGTAAGCCTTTTTGTGCTACTTAACAACCATACTGCTCGCATTTGCAGTGTATTTGTCTAACAATCCTTGTGTATCGCCATCGGGCCCTTTTTTGTTTTGTTTTGTTCTTCAAACATTATTTCATTAAAATGTAGTCTTAGGGACTTGAGGCAAATGGAATCAGCGTTCCTCCTAGCACCATTGACTATTTGTGTTTACTAAGCATTGACTGCCGTTCACTTTTTTATGCACCAATTATCAACTATATTCAATATCCGATACGACGAAAGTAAATTTGCCCCTGGCTACAAAAGCAATGTCGTCTGGGTATAAGTCTATTGTAAACAGTTCTGTGAGTTCATTCTCTAAGGTTGCCCATAGTAGTGGTGATAGGATTCCTCCTTGTGGGCATCCTTCACCCGACCTTGCCTTGATGGTGACTTGCAACCAGAGTTGATATTGTAGATATCTTATGCTCCAGAGTTGTCTGTAAATACAGACAACTCCTATTGTTAAAGATGCTACTCGTCTATCCTTGCAATAACCCCTTTTTCAGCATAGATAGATAACAAGGTCCTAATTTAGGTAAGTTATTTAAATACTTTCTTTTCCATTTCAGGTTTGGACGACTTGGCTAAAAGATGTGCTCAATATAAAAAAGATGGATGTCATTTTGCAAAATGGCGTTGTGTATTGAAAATTACCTCGAACACTCCATCTATTCAATCATTGATTGAAAACGCTAACGTACTAGCTCGCTATGCTTCAATTTGTCAGGCTAACAGAATTGTACCCATCGTAGAACCCGAAATTTTACCGGATGGTGATCACGATATTTTGATTTGTCAGAAGACCACCGAAACAGTTTTGTCTTACGTTTACAAGGTAAGATACCTATTACTTGTTTATTCAAGTTTATTATAACTACCGGCACTTTTCTACTATTTGTAGGCACTTGCTGATCACAATGTATATTTGGAAGGAACACTTTTGAAACCAAATATGGTTACAGCAGGTCAAGCTTGTCCTAACAAAGCTACACCAGAACAAGTAGCAGCAGCAACCGTCACAGCTTTCCAACGCAGAGTGCCAGCCGCTGTACCTGGAGTAACCTTCCTATCTGGCGGGCAATCCGAAGAAGAAGCTACCGTTAACTTAAACGCTATTAATAAGTATGTATTTTTCTTCCAGATCTAAATTAGTAATTGTCTCAGCTATTTTAGAAACGACGACCATAAAGATTTTAGATATCCCAAAACAATAATATCAGTGTTAACAATTGAAGCCCTAACCAAAACCAATGACAGTGCATATAGATATTTAATATGGTTTATTTGCGATAAAAAGACGATGACGTTGCAAAACAAAATATTGTGATGTTGCCAAGCTGTATTTATTTTCTTTACTTACCGAAAACTAGAAAAGTCGATCTGATGTTTTTAGATTGACATTTACCTTTATATAACAATAATATGATTAATAATGAATACAAACAGCGAATACTATTACTTACGTCTCTCACAGCACTAAGCGGGAACCCATTTCGGCAATCTCGTTCAAAATAGCTTAACAAAGATATTACTATCTCTTGACATTTACTGTTCGGCTACTTCAGCATTTTATTAACTATTATACACACTGCAAATTTGCCCAAATAATTAGTTATGAAAATAATCTTGGAAAAGCACCAAAAAACTTGTAAATATTAGATGATGATCGAATGTCAATAAACGTCAAAACAAACTGGGGAATTTTACCAGTTTATCTGACAACGTCTTGAAGCTTTGCCAACCCGTTAGCTTTAAATTGTCCGATTTGTTGAGGATAAATTGTATTTACGGTTGGTAAATTCGTATTTATTCTGATAAGCAGGAAAGTAACGAAAAATGACATCGTCTTTTTATCGTAAAAATCCTATAAACTCAAATTCACGTGTTAAGTGCTGTACGCCTTATATTTTTTAAATTGCAAAGTCAATCTTATATTGTATATTCAGGGTTATATTGAAGCTTGGCATTTTTTTTAAATTCCTCTGGTTGAATTTAATGAATGGAATTTCATTTAAATACTTTAGGTTCCCAGGAAAGAAACCATGGACTCTTACCTTCAGCTACGGACGTGCTCTTCAAGCTTCTGTCCTTCGCGCTTGGCAAGGAAAAGATGAAAATATCAAAGCTGGCCAACAAGAATTATTGAAACGTGCAAAGGTAAGCTAATTATAATCGGTATAGTGAAGCCTGAAAAATATTTACTCAGGCTAAGTGGATATATTGATATGGAAAACAAATTTTGGGAATGTTGTTATGGTATTAACATACCCAAAATAAATCATTTAAAATAATCATAGGGCAATACGATAAAATCTGTTATTTGGTTACTAAGTTAAATAAATTCATCACAATAAAAGAAATATAATAGAAATAAACTAAAGTTGGAATTAAACCTAACAAAATAAAAGTAAACAAATCACCTGAAATATATTTAAATTTTAAACATGAATCTTGAAGACTTCTTTCTAATAAATTAAAATCCTTTTCACATAGTTTCAGAATCTTCAAATTATTTATAAAAGTTTCCTGGCAAATAATTAATCTAAAAAGAAATAACCTGAAAAATAAAAAACTTATTAGTTAGGTTATAAAATCTGACATTAGTAAAAGCAGAAAGAGTACCAACTTCAAACAAATTGTGTAAAATACCAACCTAAATTTTAAGGTTATAAAAGATATAAATACAAATTTTTGACCACTGCAATGATAAAAACAATGACATAGAAATGAAACACACCATATAGAAACTAAAACATAATTTTATTTGAATAAACTTACAATATTTTTAAAGATTGGAAATATCAATTTAATAACAAACTTTTAAAATGAATTTCATTGATTGAAATGAAACAAAAGAAAGTTTGTTAAAGAGAAAAATGAAAAAATCAAAATTTTGCAAAAATTTCTCTGAAGGAGAAAGAGTTAGAAAAATTTGATAATTTTAACCAAGATGAACTGATATATCTGGCATAGTTTTATCGATATAACTAAGAAATTTTCCACAACGAACAGACTGTGTAAGGTCCACAGTTTTGAAGAAGGAAAATACCGGATTTGATCCTCAGCCTCAGCTGACAGTCTGTATATTCTGCAGGCCTTTCCCACATTTTCCATCCCATTGAAACCTTCGAATTTAAAGAGAGAATAAAAGTATAAACTTACAAACATTCAGGTATTCATATTAATCTTAAGTTTTTTTTATGTAGAATAAATTGTTTGCTTATTAGAATTAAATTGTTTGCTTAGATATAATTAGATAAAATACTTACAGAACATTTGATAAAATCAATTCGTTAGATTAACGTTTTTATTAAGTTTCATAATAGTCATATTCCAAGAACAAAATAAAATAAATTTCTTCTTTTTTCACTAGATAAATAGTCTATTATAACTAAGGTCACATATCCACGTAACTGAATTTAGTTCCGTGAGTATAGTTAAAATAGTGTGCCTGGATGAATGAATGAAAATTTAGATAAATAAGAGTTGGAATAATTGTATAATTTGAATATTTTATTATATAAAAACCTAATAATTATAATAGTTGAATAAAAGATAAAACACTTATCCAAAAGTACATGTGGCTGTTTTGTTTTACATTTCTATGATTCAATTGCAGTAATATACTTTAGTGCCAACTTTCAACACGAAGGCCAAAGAACAGAGTCGGACTTCATAAATTTCAATTTGACCCCTCATGAAATATACCCTGAGAGTAATAAAAAAATATATAAATAATAATATATTATAATAAAATAAAAATTAATAGTCTCATAAAATAGTTGAGATAATCATTAATGGCGCCCAACTAAAATATAAATAAAATTTTAAATAATAATAAATATAAAAAAGGTAAGTATTAAACACTAAAATAAAATAAAATTTATACATATTAAATTTATAATAAGCATACTTACAAATACCATATCAATATGTATGTATTTGAGTGATCATTTAGTGAGCTAAGGTACTAATAGTCTTTAATCCTAGTCCTTCAGTTCAGACAAGTCTCTATTCAAGCGTAATAGCTTAGTATTTTGTAGTGCCTCACATTCCACAACACAAATTTTTGAGGTATCTATTCAGACGGCAGTATCATAACTCTTCTGCATTCTTTTTATCTCATTTAGTCGAAATTTTTCAATAATATTTTTGATTATTTTGATCCCGCTAGATTTCAATGATCTGTTTTTGTCGTTTTCTCGGTTTTATATACATCATCCCATACTTTATTGATGCTGATTCGAATTAAGGTTTCAGTTTCCAAAAGGGGGTTTCAGCTCATGCATTTGCCAGTGCATCTGCTATTTCATTTACTTCTATTCCAGTCTGTTTTAGAACCTCCAGTATGGTGACAATGATTTTCCGATCTATACTCGATTTGAAATTGGTTGATAGTAATAAATCATTAAAATCCGTCAAACACGTATACAAAGTGGTCCACCTAAATTGCCAAGTTTTAAATAGTATATACATTGAAAGTATAGACCCTTTTGCATTTATTAAACTTTCCATTCCTATAGATCTGATAAGGGCGTCGAATACAAAGCTTAACCCGAGGCTCGAACAATAAGCGGTAGGATTCTACCTGTGATGTTTTGCACTCATGCACGTGCTTTCGGGTGGGTTTAAGTTTATATTAAACACAATAATTATATAATTTAGTGAACATTCGGATGTGTGGCATAATTTGTTACCCTTGTATTTGAATAAATACAATACTAATAACAATAAAGCAACCAATAAACAAGTAAATTTGGAAAAATGTTTCTATTTGAAATTCTATAAAATTTATAGTAAGTCATTACATTTCTTCGCTTTAAATTAATCATCATCAGAAAATGAAATATCTGAGGGACTGTCTTCTTCCCCTAAATTGATAATAAGTGGTTCGACCGTTTTCTCCAGTAAACTATCCAATTGCCACATTTTTTCCTCCTCCTCCTCCTGTCCTTTCCTCGCTCTTAAAATGACTCACAGTTTTATACCAATAAGTAGAGGTACCTAATTTTTCGTAACAACCTGAAGTAACATTGTGTATTAATTGTTCCCGGAATTCTCGGCATAATTATTTTTACCTGTTATGACAATAATGATTACTAAATTATTCGGATAAGTAAATAGGGTTCAAACCGGAACGTCAAATCGAGTATAGCTCATTTACTTTTTCTAGGAAATCCCATGCTATTTTAGAACCCAGCACTATGGCTGTTCCTCTATCCGACATAAAAATGATAATCCTTCACCATATATAATTTATAAATACGAAATTGGACACCGTTTCTTATGGTCCATGGTTTTTGAACATATTTTCCTATCTGTCGGTCGGATACTCTAGTAATGGTGTAAGTGTGAGTGATTTCAACATATAGTGAATATCTTCTGTATGTTCCTTGTGGTATATTATTCATTTTTTTACTTTCTTATTTTTTGGGGATCTAAACCACAATATTTTCTCAATTATTTATTTCAACGTTGTCAAATTTTTATTAAGGTCCATTCATAGTAGATCATATCTCTGACAAAATGTGGAATAAATTATTTCATTTTATGACATTCCAATGATAGTCTACTAGAAATGGAATCCAGTGAAGTGCACGTTCCAGGAACGGTTTTTATTGGGATAGCGCGTTTTTTCGCTTATATTGGAAGTGTTGTTACTTTTTTGTGTATGATTATTCTTGTTTTAAAAATATGTATACTCAGTTTTGTAATTTTATGTATTGAAATGTGTATCGATTAACAACTACTATTATTATTATAAATCATTAAGAAAACCTAGGTAAAAACTTATAAAGCTATCCTGATAACGCAAGTAATTGATTATTGAAAATTTCTCTTTCTAACATTGGTAACCAAATTTGACTACATTCGGCTGAAATACTAGCTACACATTTATCTGCATTCAGTTGTATTAATAGCACTTTATTTGATTTTCCGTCTTTTATTATTGGGTTCTTTCAATATCATTTTTGATGAATCCCATTGAATTTGATGACCCTCTAAGATGCTTCAGAAACAACCAGATGAGTCAAATTATGCAAAACACTTAATTGAATGAAATCATCACCCCACACTTAATAATAGCATTGTACTTTTACATAGCTGTCTAAATGATCAGACTAAATTTCTGAGAATCATGAGAAATCAAAAAATATTTGAAATATCTTCAATATACTCATAAATAAACATAATTAACTCTTCATTCCCTATTGTTAGATTGAATTTTAGTGTGTCTATATTATAAACTGGTCACCAAGTGTTTATACAGTAAAACAAATTGACCTTCACCCTGACCTCATACCTACTAACCTCACGAAATGAATCAAGGAGTCAAAAATGGCTACTGTTACTTTGTTGTGTGCGTAAATACGTTCAGTGATGGTTTATTTTGTCATTATTTTTTTGCGTTATAAATAACTAAATATTGCTGTTGGTTGAAGTCAATTATTACTGTTCCAAAATAGACGAGAATTTAGATAATATTCCTATATTTACTGAAAATTATTTCGTCTGCTACTAATATACACGAAAAAAGTATTCTGTAACCATTAACAAAAGTAGAAATTTATACGAATCTTTCTTCTGAATGAATCTATTCAAATTTAAAACAGCACATAATTAAAGGCTAACAAAAGCCATTGGTTATCATAATAAAAAATATGAATCATGGGTAATAAAGGTTTGTATTCAATGTACACAATTTATACATTTATTGTCATTTAGAAATTTACCATACAAATATATAAATATATTAATCATCATCAGACTCTGAAGAGGAACTGTCACCTACATTAATAGTTAGTGGCTCCACTTCAATATCACATATAACTTTTTCCCTATCGTACCACTTTCTAATAAGTTCTTCAGTATGGTTCACACATTTTGTCCACATGTTAAGTGTACATTGCTCTCAAGCTTCATTCCACATTTCTACTACTTCCTCGTCACTGGATCCATCTCTACCAATATGTTTATTGTAGTACGATTTACAATTAGCACAAATTAGCTCATTGGCATTAAAGTCGCAGTGGTATGGTGGTAACCTTAATACTTCGTGTCCATGTTCTCTTATTATTTCATCTATGATATAAAAATTTTGCTTCCTATGCATCTTCGCTACTTGTAATAACTCTGGTTTTGTCATTTTTGGATCAAAAGTAATCTTATTTTCTCTCAGCCAACTGGCAATTTCTACTTTTTTTTTGTTGATGTAGATGGTTGTTTGTTTAAAATTTCACTGTGGTGAGTGATGGTTCCTCTAAATTAGGCAGTACCTGTGCCTTCATCCATTTAGTAAATAATACGAGGTTAAGTTGAAAATATTCACTATCGGCAAGATAAGAAATTTTGTACTTACCGTAAAATGAAAATAACAAATTAGAGGTTTTCAAAAAAACCGATTTTATAGAATTTATCTGAATGCAAATGATAAAACGCTTCGAACAAAACTCGATGTATAAAAATAATGGCATTTGTCATATGAGGTCAAAATAAATTATGAATACAACCGATTAATCGTTTTTGGCGCTATTTTTTTTTTTTTTGAACATTTGGAGGTCATAATTAGAGTTACAAAAGAGCGTATGTCATTGCTTGAAAGACAAGTGTACGTATATTGTGTGATGTGTTTTTACTGTCAGTAGAAAGGGATGAGGTATACAGGGTGTCCCACGACGAGTGAAAACTATCTGTATATGGCAAAATACTTATTGTGAAATCATGAAAATTTCTACGTTTGGGTTTTCGGATACGATCTTTTCAACTAAAATATTTTCAAAGATGGCCGACTTCCGGTTCCACCGGAAGTCGACTGTAACTTTGTTATTTTAAATGGAACACCCTGTATATTAATACATTTTTGAAATCTACGTAATATTTTAGTATACTTTTGTCTAAAAACTTTTTTCGAAAAATGCACACTTTTTGAGTTATTGATTTTTTTGTAGAAAATTTGACCGTTGAAGACCCTTATAAATTATTTTTTTACGAGGACACCCTTGAAGATATGAAAATGGTTTCTTTTCGGTGGCCTTAAGCAAGGTCAAACGTAATCGAATCTATGTTGAAAAATTTTTCATTTTATACAGGGTGTGTATAAAAAAAAACTCAGATTATTTTTTCTTGCATTTATCAAGAATACTTTGGTATCACTATAGTGTACCTCGACTGTGCGTGTCTATCATTCCACAGAATAGTGAAATTTCTCGTCCAACACGTGGAAATTTAGGTCCATTTTTTAAGTTATTCGCTACTTTCAGCATAATCAACACAACATCGAAATCTTTATGTGATTATGTACGGTTCAAAACCACAGAAATAATTAACTGCAACGTTTAAAAAATTTAAATAGATTACAACCAAAAGAAAAGAGTATGCTTTAGTGCCACATACTTCTGATACAAAACTAAGGACACATAGTAGGTATACCTTAATATACAGATTGCGAAAATCCTTATGGAACCTCGCCTCGGATTACACAATTACGACAAGGATATATGAAAGAGAGAGAAAGAATAGGGGTGTAAACTTATTTCCCGAGGCTGGCAGATTAAATGTGAATTCTCTCTGTAAAAGACAATGTTGCCGGATGAAAGTGTTTTGTTTTACCTATTGTGCATGACTTCAAAAAAAGTCAACGAAAACGAGAGAAAAATATCATTTGTACAAATTAATATGCGCTTCTGGCAACAGCGGTTAAAATAGGGTGGCAATCAACACTCGGCCACTGGCTTATGAAATTAAGACCACGCCTCTCTTTCAGCTGTTTTTCTGTCGCACGTATAACCCGGCACACTTCCATAAGGATTTTCGCAATCTGTATGTGGTATACCAAGAAAAAATCGGCTATTGAAAAGGTAATCTCGACTTTTTAAATTTTTCCTCTTATTCTGTTGACGATGTATCCCATCCTATCTCATTATTTCCAATTTTAATTACTTTATGTATATGATACCCACTAAACACAATCATGTCATTTACATATTCTATAGCATTGGGATCATTCATAGCACATACATAGAACAGATTATTGTCCACTCTTTTCACATGATATAGAAATGAAAAGAATATGACATAGAATATATTTGGAACTTGTTAGTCACATTTTTATACAAAGTTCTCAGGACATTATGCAAACATCCTGAAAAATGTTCGGATATCTCATAGAGAATATTCCAAAAACATGATAGATATATTACAAAGGATGATGTTTGATTTTATGATATAAACATGAGGAGAAAGTCACATTTAAATGATTTGAACCTACCATTCACATTTTATGCAAGATTCTTAGCTCATTCTGTAGATGAAGTCAAGAATACTCTATGAATATATTTATATCCTGTAGGGGACATTCATATAATAATTATAGTCATGGGTAGGCAAAAAAATACAATAAATTAATTAGATTAGTCATTTTTATTCCTCATGAAAAATGGTTACAATGCTACAGTTTGCTTCTCTTTCTTCCCACCAGCTCTCTCTTTGGCTTTCACTAGCCATATCTTAATAACCGAAACTACGTCACTCTCCAAAATTGCAGGATACTGCATTTTAACAGCATCTAAAAAATATTTTACTTGTGAAACAATAGATTCCTTCTAATACTGCATAATTTGTTTGTGTTTGATCTATTGAAATGTTCAAGTTTATTAGAGCATAATTTTGAACTTACCCAAAATGCTCCTTGCCAGGTAAAAGTTCTTGAATGTTTTTTTTTGCTTATGCCCATCCCAGGAAAATAGCATACCCAATTCATTTGCTATTGCCCTGTACAAAATTTTTCGGGTATGCTGGGCAGCAGATTGCCCGCCAATGCGCCTGAATTCCATAACCTGAAAAAGATTATCATAAATGGGTGTTGTTATAAAAGTTTTAATGAAAAACTTACTGTTAAATTGTAGTGTTTTTCTTGCCCCAGCCAAGTTTCCAAGGTTTCCAGATCTTCTAATGTGCAGACTGGAAGTGCATCATTTAACTTTTTAACGTCACTCATTGAGGCTGCTGTAGCCTGGACAGAACTAGACAGTGAATTCATATTCTGAATGTTCAGTATAGTCGCTAAAGTGTCTTGAATAGATGATATTTGCACATTCAATTTTGAAAGTTCTCTTAAAACTATCCGTTTGAACTCTAAAAGATAAATGTGTGTTTTAAAACAGGGAAAAGCAATATGTGATTAGTTATGTTGTACCATTTTGATCCATTCAAAATAATCCAATGAAAAAAAAACTGTTTAAAATCAACAGACGATGCTGCTGCTGCTGTTCATTCCAATAAAATTGGAATTGAACTTGAAAATCGGCAATTTGAAGCACATTCTAGAAATTTATATGGATTCACATGGTATCATGATTTGGATTGAAACACGTAGAATATGTGATTAATAGTTTGATGATCTGTCAAATGAGCTTACCAATATCACTAAAATTCTGTCCATCAGACTGAACATCAACATGCTCTGTTTGAGCAGAGGTTTGCGGATTTCCTGAAATTAATGGATATTGTGGATTTAATTCTACAAGATACTTCTCTATTTTATTGTTCATACCTTTTGTATCAGGTTCCTTTATTTTGAAGTTGTTAGATTGAATTGATCTTCTGTTTTGAATTATTTCAGTGGGAGATAAACTCCTTGACCTTTTTCCATAGGAGTGAATATGTGTGGACGATTCTAAAATGGAACAATAATTACAGTCCTGGTCTATCATATTATGCAATGAAATTTTAAGCATGATAGGACCTTCCGAATAAAAGTAAATGAAATATTGCTTGCATAAGAGTTGAAAGAAAGTTAAAAGAATTACCTTTTTCCAACATGTCTGCTGTGACTGTTATTCTGGGAGTAGGTGAGAAGCTTCTGGACCTGTTTTTTCGAGGTGGGGCAGTCCTTGTCACTGAATCTGAAATTATGAGAATCTGTATTGAAATAATCCAACGAAAATTTTAAAAATAATTCTGAATTATCAGTTACAGGTATATATATGCATGATTAAATAAATTTGTAATACATTAAACTTGTAAGAAAACCCATGTCTAAAATGTGTACAGACTAGCTGTTACATTATTTGAAATTAATGCAAATCATGTATACTTACTGTCAAATACACTTTGTCTCAACACAGGATACACAGTGTTATCTGAATCTGAACATGATTCATCGTCAGTGTTTTGATAGTATTTTGGATTCCTTTTTATTTTTCTTTTATATTGTTTTTGTACTTCATTACTAGAAGATATATCACTCGTATTTTTTGCCTTTTCTGCTTTCCTTTGGGCCTGATGATAATCTTCTGAAAAAGCATAATGGATTTAGTATCAATTTCAATGTAGACATGATGCTAGATTATATGTTTAAAAATTGGTTGCTAAAACCTACCATATGTTCCTAACAATTTAACAGGATGTACTTTCCAGTCTTCAGATGGTTTATCTGAGTTTTCAATCAGCTTTAGAATTTTGAATGATTTTACTCCAGATGGTGGCCAGAAACACTCTGAAGATACAGGAACATACCAGGAATTTGGTACTGCTTCAACTACATTTTCTCTGGTGAATTTGACTACGTGCCACATCATATATCCTAAAGGTCAAAATGACGGAAATTAAATAGTGCAGTTGGTATAAAGATAGCATAAAAATTACCTTGAACAGTAGGAGCAGCTATCCCAGGACACGTAACAATGATAAATGGGAAACTGACTCTCCCTAGAGACCATAAAACTAAAAATCTTGGTACTGGAGAAAAATAATATAAACTCAATTATATATTATGTAGATTAAAAAAACTGAATACCTACATGAATAAAATATATACAACCAAATGTTAAACCATAGAACTTTAATAAACTTGTTACCAGCATTCCAATATCATAAACAAAATTCAATTTACCAAAAAGAAATCTGATTTTATGGTGGTTTTTAAGTTCAATATAGAAATCATTTACTACATCAACCCTATTTGGATATTTCAATACACACCAAACCTAATACTAACTACAGAACTTTACTCCCTGATATATGCATTCATTCGATAACAAACCCCTTGTAAGTCTCAGTCCTACTAAAGAAATGTAGCTGGAACTCAATGTACATAATATGTAGATAGGAATAGTCACATATTATTCATTATTAAGATTCAACTTTCACGTGAAATATTATTTGAAAAATATTGATAAAACATACATTTATATGCTTATAGAACAGTACCTAAGATGAGGTTATGAATTTGGAAATTAGTGTGATGAAATAAATGCATGTGTGTAAATTTTATACTAATTTAAATGTACCAGTGGCAAACAAATCAAACTATTTTTATAAGGCAATACCATAAGTTTTTTGTTAATGCAGTCTAAAAAATGGATTTCTAGGACATTTTTAGATTTTACAATGTAACTAATTCCGAATTTCTGTGAATTTTCTGGTTTTGAGAAAAATGGTTTCACCTTGTTATATGAATAGCCTAAAAGAACAATTTTGTTATCATATGTAACAAAATTTTTCACTTCGATTATATCATCAGTATCTAACAAAACAAATGAATCTGCAAACTTTGAACAACTCAACCTGAACGTTTCAAATTGGATAATTTTATATTGGGGAGATACACAGTGTTCCACTAGTGGGCCACTACTGTGTTCAAATAATATTTGAATCTGTTTTGGGGGTCTGAATTGGCTATAATTACAGTAACGTGTATTTTGCTCAGTCAACCTTCGAATTACTTGTTTCAGTGGATATGCAGCTTTCCTAACTTGCTTTGTAAGCTGAGGCATGAAGTTCTCAAAAGGAAATGCACTAAATTCATCCAAACAACCAAAAAGTCTTGCACAATCAGTTATATGAAGAAGGTTATGAACATTATGTGTGACAAATTCCATGCTGTACAGTTTTTGACAAGTTGACACAAAGAGTTTAACAAGATTTTCAGCATAATCTAAAAGTGAATTATTTTTACAACATTCCTCAGAACAAAGAATTCGTATAGCTAAACTAAGAGATAAATAGTTATTATAGTGCTTAGTAGGGAGTGTTTCCTTGAAGACAATAATTCCAGTATATAAAAGTAGTAATCTAAATTCGGTAGCTTTATATCTTTTGCATTCACTAATTGGTCTAGTTTTGCGTGCAAATTCTGCTGGAATAAATCTTTTCAAAAGTAAAAGTTTAGTAGATATTCCATTTATATGGGAAGCACGTAATTTATGTGGAGGTCGTTCAAATACCCAACCAAATGTTTTTTGACAAAGCAGCCTTTTCATTACCCCAAGCAAAATGCAATGCATGTAATCAATAGGTATATTATCTATCATATTAAAATGAGGTATGTCTTCAATAATACTTCTTCCCAGATGGTGCTCAGGTTGAATTTTTTGACGAAAAGAAATGTCAGTTCTTTTATGAAAATCTGTTTCTGAAAAATACATATTACTTCCATAGTCACCTTCCAATGTACATTTTGTGCAACTGAAATAACCATTATGTCCTTTTATACAAAGTACATAAGATTTTGCTGGTGTGTCACAAATTAACATGTTAATTTTAAAGTTTAATCTTTGTTGATTTATAAGAATTCCATTATGACATAAATCTGAAACTTCCTGAACAAAATCATACAAAAATTGATTTGTAGGTGCTTTATGGGAACCTTGAAAAAGAGCTATACAAAAAACAGCATGTCGCAATTGGTTTACACTTTTAACCAAACCAAGAATTGGCCAAAATGACATATCAGAACTTTTGAATAAGGGTACTCCATCTATATTTACAGATAAAATAAATTTTGTTCCAGATGTAATTTTTACATTATATCTATCACATAAATTTTGAATAGAGCTCCTGACACCAAAATAAAAATATTTTCCTTGTCCCATATCAGTAATATATGTTTCTCTTGGGGTTCCCAAGAGAGTTCTTGGATCTAAGGGTAGTTTTGAAAAGTCTGACTGAGAATTATTTTTCAAAATTTGTAACAAACTCCGCAAAGCACTTTGTGTAATGTTATTGTCTATAGCCCACCTGGCCAATACAACAGAAAAATTGTCATTATACGGTTGGGATCTGAGTAAAAAAGAGTCTCCATCATCTTGAGCAACAGTAACCTCAGAATTTTGCACTGCAGCTGGAGGATTCACAAACCCCAGCTCCTGACCAAAATCAACATCCAAAACATCATTATTCTCCTGTGGTGTTTCTACATCTGATTTAGAGATGAAAGTATCCTTCTCTGTATCTGAATTTAGACTGTTTATGTTAGTTTGATCCAAAAGCGACAGCATAGCATCTGTGCGTCTCTGTGTATGGCGTTTTATATATTTATAGCCAAAGCCCTCACGTCTTCGTTTATCAGACATTCTACTTAAAAACAGTTATTAATACAAAATTCTCTTCCTACCAAGCTCACCAAGTGATTACACCATGTATATAACTATATTGGGTTTTCTGAAGTCTATATTTGACATGAATAATATTACAATAATTGTGATCTATATTTCTGCCATGACATGAAGCCAAAGGATGTATAAAGTTTAGATAGGTATAGAATATGAAAAAATCGACAAACTCGCAGATCACTTATAAAGCCCAAAGCAAATATCAATTAAGTAAATAAAACATTCATATATTTAACATGCCACCTACAGCTTAGCCAAATGATTTTTTGAAATATACTTCTACTAAATATATAAAGACCCATTCATTTTTACTAACATTGATGTAATCAGTAATCAGAAAACACAAAAATGTGGCCATGTACCTTGAGATTGAGAAACCGAATAATATTAATTTACTTGCCTATAATACACACACCACTCGAATATCGAAATTAAAAAATATTTAATCACAAATCAAAACTGGAACCTCACTTAATTATAATTAGTAATCACCGGCACAGATCACCGGCATAACCATAGAAAAATAAAGATATTAAAGATAAAAAGCATCTAACCTCTACAAACAAAGTACAAAATAGATTTTGGCTTGGTTTGCTAGTGTCTAAAAGTCTACCGCACGGTATCGAACAGAAAGCTTCTAACCCTGCGAACATGCATCAATAAGAGTTCCTATTGTTAATTCCTTTTTTACACGTATTTTGATAAGACATGAAACAATTGTGAATTGTATTATCAAATATACTACATTTTTAAAGCATTTGTTTTGATTACCGCTTACGGACACGGGACAACGGTGCACCAAGCATTGTTTCGTTCTTTCGTTACACTGCGCGTGTGTGGAAATAACCTCAGATGCTGCTGTTAGGCGGGAAATTTGAACTTGAAATATATTAAATATATTTTGTATTTAGTTGAGGAGACCTCTACATTATAACATGGCACTATCACAGCTTACACACTATTTACGCACTACGATAAATCGTCAGGCATATATTTTATAAAAAGTATTCTCTGTAGATACCTAATTCTAATCAAATGAGTCAAGTATAGAAATAAAAAAATAAGATCAATATATTTGGCCGTAAATTGCAGAAAATTTCTAATGCTTTCTACAAACAATTAATAGATTAGTATTCCTTAGCTCTAAAACTTTATTGGGTCTAATCAAGGAATACAATTTGCTCAAATATCGCGCAAAGTTTGGATACATTAGGGGACATTCCGAGAAATGTGATAGTCACTTGATATAAACATCACTGAAAAGTGTATACCTAAATAATGTTCTTGACATATTCTTAGTACATAGGGGAATTGTGTGTTTCATACAACATTCTAAGAATATTTTGGAAAGCAGATTCATTTAGGAATATATCATTAACGTGAATAGAATATGTTCTTTCTATGAGTAACATTCCAAATATATTTACGAAAATAAGGTTTTTAAGCAGAATATACCTAGAATGTTATTGGAATATGACTGCCATTTAGATCCACTAAAAAATGTTCTATGAACGTTTATATTCGTTATGTGTTTAGTGGGTACTGTCTGCATAATTTGAATTTCCAGTCAAATATTGTATTTCAATATTATACTCTTCCAAGTCTAGTCTAATTCTTGTGAGTTTTGAAGTGTGCTCTGTCGTTAAGAAAAGATGTGTTACGGCTTACAATCGCTTTTTACTGTAAAGAGTGAAGAGCCATACATGTAACACTCACAATTCTTTTTGCTCATCTTCCTCTATTTTTTCCTCGATTTCGCATATTCTTATCTTCTGGGTTGATTATCGTTAGACAATCAAAGCTTAAACTAGTAGAGAAGTAAAAATGTAGATTATGTGTACTTGCGGAAAGCAAGGCAATAAATAATCCCAAAGCACAACACCTAGGAAACATTGTAGCAGAAGATTTGTCAAAACTAGAAGCCTGTGGGACTAAGTGAACTACTGGCCCTGAAACTTTCTTCAGGAACTATATAATCTAAGAAGTCACGAGAGATTTTTCATGTTTCAGTGAATGTTCACAACATATTGTATAAATTTGGAAAAACATACATATAATTTTTTGCTATATCTTTTTTCCTACAGCACTTTTTTGAGAATGCTACACAAATCCAGTGAACTGAAAATGATTTATTTGTTATTCTTTTTTACAGGCTAACGGCGACGCTTCCTTGGGAAAATATGTAGCTGGTAGTGTAGAAGGAAAGGCTGGAGATGCCGGACTATTTATTAAGAATCACGCATATTAGAACAGTTGAAATATTTTAATGCTCTCATATATTTGTTCTAAAAGTAAAATTGTTAGTCAAAAGAGTTTTAAATCTAGTACTAAAGAAATCCAAATTTATAAAGTTTGTTATATTTTTTCTGTTAATGTGTATATATTGTTTATTTAGAACTTTATACATACCAACTGTAAACACTTTATTTATATATGTATAATTTACTTTTACTTCCTGGATAAATGGTTATTTTTAAAGAATCTGTATTTGTGGATGTGAACTTACGAAGAATTATATGAAATAATAAGTATGGTTGTTTTTTACTTCATGTAATGATCCTATTGGTTGATGCTTGAGGTATATAATTACTATTATATAATTTCATTTATACTGCTCACTGTTGCTCCTATATGCTATTCTGCATACGGAAAATAAATATTTGCCGAATCTGTATGTTATATTTATACAGTGTGATTGAGGTTTTCTGGAAAAACCGCGTTCAGGAAAATAACTTTCTCGACATATGGTTTAAATGAAACTAACTGTTTCTAAATGACTCCACAATATATTTGAAAAAAATGTGTAAATTGAAAGTAAATTGACAATTGTTTCGATAAATAGGTATATCATCGTCAGAATGACAGAACTTACTTTTGACATGATGTATACTTGATATATTTGGCTAGTCCAAATAGTGCCTATCTGGTGATTGACTTAATATATATGAATAGAAAAAAGAAGAATTTTCAAATAGTAGCTTTGATATTATTAGCCCTATGGGGATATTCTGGATATCTTTGTCCCATTTAAGATCAGTATAACTGTGCAATGATATAGGAAACCAGGAAAACTATATCTGCTGATCTTTACAATTATTACTTAAGAAGACAGTTTAATAATGGAGAACTTCCTAGATTCAGCTGTTCATTGAGGACTTCATATTGTGGGTCTGCTAAGTGTCTTCTAATTTCTAATTCTTCAAGGAAGTCCAGTTCTTGCTTCCTATCACAAACATGTAGTATTTCTGGTTCTGTGTTAGGTGTTACTGAATGTTTAGTGTCAAGTAGGTGTTTTGCATAATGTGATTTATCTGGTTGTTTTAATCTGTATGCTCGTATGTGTTCACTGTACCTAATTTCAAAATTACGAATGGTTTGACCAAGATATACAGCATTACAATCCGGACATTTAAGTTTGTATATCCCAGATTTTCTTAATGGGGTTATTTTTGTTTTTACATTTAGCAAACTTCTACCTACATTGTTTTCTGTTTTAAAAGAAATTGTTGTATTTGTTGCTGAAGATATTATCTTTGAAATATTATTGGAAATATTACCAGCATAAGTGATGGTTTTGTAATTTGTTACTTCTTTAGTTTGTTTAGGAAATATTAGTTGTTACAGTTAACTCAACTTTCTCGACGTTTTCACTCATGCTTTGGAGTCATTATTAAGACATAGAAAAAGGCGGATAAGGTTCAGTACGATTTCGTGTCCTGAATCAGCCTACTCCACTTGTACTGTAGAGCAGGGTAGGGAATCTCTGAACGAGAGAAGATACTGCCACCTAGGGAGTCGGAAAATATACTAATACTGCGGTTTTAATAAGGACATGATGAGAACTGTAACGCCGTTGGAAGATAATTCCACCCACCATCCACTGCTTAACCTAACCTAACAACCACTTGTTTAAAGACGATTTTGTGAGTTAGTAGTATAATTTTCCAAATTATTGTTTTCCGTTATTGTATATAATATATAATATTTTGTTAAGATCGACAGGGTGTGTTTAGGTAGTTTAGTTTAGTGTGGACTTTTTTATATCAATAGATAAGGCAAAAAAATGCATAGATAAGTACCGGTAAGTTTTATTTTTACAATATAAAACATGTTTGTTCACGACCACCTAATAATAAGTCAATATTTTACCTCCTAACAAAAGGTATATGGTACCCATATATCAACTGTCGTGAATTATGGTTCATAATACACTAGCGTATTATGGTTCATAATTCACGACTAGAGATGGGGGTACAATATGAAATAAACTATTGAATCTGTGTCTTTTGTTCAGGAAATTTGTTTATGACATATATAGTATCGATAAAATATTGTATTTTTTTGTATTGATACTTTTCATAATGATATTTTCTAATATTAAGTATTTTAAAACAATATATTTATAACGGTACATTGTATTGATACTTTACACAGTATCTCTATATATGACAAATTATTTGATGTAGCTGCCACAACATTTTGAGGTTAGTATAATATGCCAAATCGTTACTGACTTTTATTTAATAAACGAATTAAGTGTCGTGGACAAAGTATAGTATTCTACTCGCAATTTTTGATAGCCATCAATCACTCGGGAGACATAAATTGCCCGTTTAATAATATACTATTAATTAACTAAAAAGTGACAAGATATTAAAGTTACTTTTATACAGCTTTAAACTTACCATCCATGAAGAACAAAACAACGTTCGGTTTGGCTAGAAAGAAGTGCGGGAAAGTAAAATCAGTGCGGGAAAGTAAAATTATGCAAACTTTGATCTTATTAGATAGTTTTTTACAAACAGGTGAATTAATATTCACGAAATAGTCCATCAAATACAATTTAAATCTTTTCTAGTTTTTTGTAGCAGTTTTCATAAATTGAAAATATGAAATAATTAAGATGTTTTTTATATAACCATGTACATTCTCCAATGGAGTGTCACAAAACAACTATCAAACCACCCGGGTTTGATATCAATTGCTATGACAACCAGGCGTTAATAAAACGTCAAAGCTGTTAAAAACGTTTTGGAAGTGACCGAATAAGAACAATTTTTTCATAAATTAAACCACATTAAACCGAATCCGATACAATAATATTAATGGATTCATCCGACGAAGAACTTCCCGAAGCAATTTTGAAGGCTGCAAATGAAGCTAATTCCGAGCTATTTCCTACTAAATCCAGACTAAGGTATGAAAAGCAATACGACCATTTTGTTACATGGCGTGAGGAGAAAGGGGCCAAAACTTATAAGGAAGAGGTATTTCTAGCGTATTTTTCAGACCTTTGTAAGGTCCCGCTATTCTATGGTAAAAAGTTTAGTGAAAATTAAACAAAATTTGGATATAGGAAACTTCCATAAACTAACGTCGTTTCTTAAACAAAAAAATATTGGTCTTCGAGTACCTACAGAAAGCGCAAGTTTTTACCAAAGGAGATATATCCAGGGTTATGCTAGCTCCCGATGAGGTATACCTGATGATTAAAGTGAGTACCATTTTTGCACTGGTTGGTGCTCTCCGCAGATCCGAGCTTGTAAATATCACTGTCGACGACATTCAAGACAAAGGCAACCTAATTGTTGTGATAATTTCTGATTCCAAAAATCATTTGTCAAGATCATTTGTTTTATCTGAAGAAATAAATGATGGAACCTATTTGACGTTGTACAGAAAGTACGCAGATTTACGACCACCTACCACTCCACACCGCCGATTTTTTATTCATTATAAGAATGGAAAATGCTCAGTCGCCTCCGGGAAAGTATCACTTTCCGCACTTGTTAGGAAAATAACTATTTGCTACGACCGTGCGTTTTAACCCACTTTCCCGCACGCATTTTTGTTTTGAAAGTGTAACTTTCCCGCACTAGTGCGGAAAAGTAAAATTATGCAAATTTTGACCTTAATAGATAGTTTTTTACTACGGCAGTTATAACTATTGTGACTACAGATAATTAAATATTCACGAAATATTCCATATAAAAATCTTTTCAAGCTTTTTGTTGCATTTTTCATTTTTTGGAAATATAAAATAAGGAAGATATTTTTCTATAACCCAAATAAACACCAAATATCCCCACGGCAATTTAAAGTAACTTACAGAATGCAAAAAATTGTGTTTTAATATTAATATTTATAATAATTAGTAGTTTTTAGTAAAAGTTTTGTATATGTATGTTGAAATGAAATAATTTTTGAAAAATGGGTTGGTATACTTTTTTGGTATACGGTCGTAGAAAAAATAATGTTCCTAACTCATGCGTAAAGTGTCTTTCCCGCACTTGACCGCTTGCCCGCGGGTCAACAGCAGTCGCAGTATCACTTTCCGCACTTGTTAGGAAAATAGCTATAGTTATATTAAGATTCTGTAGATATAATGCAAACATCAATTGATTATTCCCCATTTGGGAAAGTAAAAACACCAAGGAAAACATACAATAGTATATTGTACAAAACTAGTAAGAAAAATTGAGCTTTTCCCACGTGTTGCACACTATACTTTTTCTACGACGGAAAATTAATGAATAATTCAACTATTTTAAAGTGGTATATTTTTAATATAGGTATGAATACAATGAAATGTAAGTAGGTCCTTATAAACTAATTATAATTATATTATTATATTTTAACAGCTTTTTAATATTATTCCTGGTTTTCTACGACTGTTATGGAAATAGTTCTTCTCCCACAATTCTGTTGATTTTCTTTCGTACCGTGGCGGGGAAAAAAAATTTTCCCTCGGCTTAGAGAAAGTGACACTTTGTAGTTTCATAAATTGTGGGAAAAGAACTATTTTCCTTAGCAGTTGTAGAAAAAAGGAAATTAATTGATGGTGAGTTCTATACAACTCGTCATGCTATATATTTACAGTCACATAATGTTCATATAAGAAAAAATGAATACATAATTCTTGTTATAGATATTCGATCCACTAGCCAGGTACTTGAGGAGGAAGAATTTCAGGGCAAAAAGCCATTATCAGATAATGGTATCTATAAAATGAATATTTTCTCCAAATGACATTAAAAGCGGCCTTTTAATGACACTTGGCAGGCTTAGAAGTTGTACTTTTAATGCCTAGACAGAAAAAGTTCGTTGCTAGGCAACCTTCCAAGTAATAATTTAAATCAAACTGGTTATTAAAATTGACAATGACATTAAGAAAACTCAAAATGATGCTGGTTTCATTGCATTAAAACTACAACACGAAATTTTTATTTATTAGATATATTTATGGTGAGTTGTGAACAATTATTTAATACAATTGAACCCTGTCCACTTCCATCCTTTCCAGTAAAATTAACAACTTTAGTATCCACACTTGATACTCCTGAAACGCCAGAAAATATTTTTTATATTTTTTAGTTGTTATTAACATTGATGGTAAAATTACTACACTGTCCATTATTTAATAATTTAAATATACCGATATTTTTTCGCACAACTGTCAGAAATTTCATGAATTGTCAAACTATAATTATTATGGACATTTCCATAGCAACCAACCATTCCAACAACTGCGATTTCTATCAAATTTTAACTCAATTGAACACTACAGGAGAAATAAATAGATTGTGGGAATTGTAATAATTTGCAAATAAAATATCCTCTTATATCATTATGAACAATCGGAGAAAACATTATATGTTCAACTTGGCAGCAAAGTAGATTGATTGCCTCAGCTGAATTCCTAGCCTCGCTACGATCGGCTATGACTTCAGCCTCGGCAGTCAATCTACTACTTTGGTGCCTAGTTAAACAAATAACTATTTTCTTATTATAGATCATCCCACAGAAACAGTTGCTGATAGAAAAAACTATTTTTTGATTTGTATGAACAATTTTTAACAAACAAACAAAACACAAGACTGACAGACAGGAAACTATATTGAAGAAGTGAACCGCGTTTTGAAAGGTATTGACATTAGAGTGATTAACAGATAAGCTCTATTTCAAATAGCCTATAATAAGTATCATAAACGCGGTAAGACACGGAAAGGAGATCATTGTACTTTTACATAGCTGTCTAAATGATCAGACTAAGTTTCTGAGAATCGTAAGAAATCAAAAAATATTTGAAATATCTTCAATATACTCATAAATAAACATAATACACTCTTTATTCTCTATTGTTAGATTGAATTTTAATGTGTCTATATCATAAAAACTGGTCACCAAGTGTTTATATGTTATACATCTTTTCTTTTATGTACGTGTTTGTCGTTTTGCGCAATCCGTTTACAACCAAAAGAAAAGAGTAAGAGTTTTGAAAGGTATTGACATTAGAGTGATTAACAGATATGCTCTATTTCAGCCTATAATAAATATCATAAACGCCGTAAGACACGGAAAGGAGATCATTATGAGTTATTTTGAAATGGATCAGATTGATAATCGGACTTTTGTCAACATTATTCAAAACACATGTTAGTATGGGTTTTCTTTTCTATGTTCCCTGTATACCCAATCATTACTTCATTAGTATTTTTTAGTTTAATTTTCCTCTAGCACATTTTGTAATTCTTTTCTCATATTCGTCTATAATGTAATTACTAAAAGTTATTTGTTTGAAAACAATACCTCATTCTTCTTTTTCAATGATTAATGATTTTTATTGAATGTTTATGAGTTTTGAAGTGAGTTTATATTACATTTAATTATTTTTGCACTCCACGATATGCATATTTTTCTGTATTCCAATAATAATAACGGTCACTGTTCCACTATTTGTTATACTTTGCGTCGTTCCTTGATCACTGTTAATAATTAGAAACCTAATGCTTCTTACCTTGAAAAATCGTTTTTCCTACGAGCGGCAGAAAATTGAATTTTCCCGCAACGTGTGAAAAATATTTTCCTCACCAATATGTCAAATTGATAATAAGTTTTGTTTGTTTATTGTCAGAAATCTGTCAGAGCATTTCTAAAATATTTTGCTCGTGAATATGTGAATCCTCACGCTCGTAGAAAAACTATTGTAACTAACACCAATTTTTGATTGGTGAACCCTTTTACCTATTTAAAGTACGCCCCAGCGTGTTTAAATCGAACTTTCAAAAACGCGCGTTTTTTAAAGTTACCATGGCAACATCAACATCTCGAGAAACGAAGTGTAATGTCTGATGGTCTAAATACTCTAAATGACAATTTTTTGTTATTTTTCTGACAGGAGTACTTTGTACCGTCGAAACCTATTTGAACAATATTATCAATTTCAATTTTATAAATGAAAATGGAGCGTACAGTTGATATTGTTTGAGATATAAATACTTTGATTTTTCAAATCGGAGAAAATGATATTTAAATTGATACTATTAACATTTCCATGACAACGCAAGGTATACTAATGTCATCACGAATTCAATCATTTTAAATTATCAGTTCTTATTTCTTTTTGTCCACGACCACCTAATAATAAGTCAATATTTTACCTCCTAACAAAAGGTATATGGTACCCATATATCAACTGTCGTGAATTATGGTTCATAATACACTGTAGTGTATTATGAACTAGAGATGGGGGTACCTACAATGTGAAATAAACTATTAAATCTGTCTATTTTGTTCAGGAAATTTGTTTCTGACATATATCGTATCGATAAAATATTGTAATTTTTAGTATTGATACTTTTCATAACGACATTTTCTAATATTAAGTATTTTAAAACAATATATTTATAACGGTACGTTGTATTGATACAGTATCGCCCATCTCTATATATGTCAAAATATTTGATGTAGCTGCCACAACATTTTGAGGTTAGTAATATGCCAAATCGTTACTGACTTTTATTTATTAATAAATAAATTAAGTGTCGTGAACAAAGTATAGTATTCTACTCGCAATTTATGGCCATAATTCACTTGGGTGACTTGCGCACCTCGCCTGCGGCTCTTGACGCAAACGTCACTCATCGTGAATTATGGCTATCATAAATTGCTCGTTTGATAATATACTATTGTCCACGACCACCTAATAATAAGTCAATATTTTACCTCTTTACAAAGGGTATATGGTAACCATATATCTACTGTCGTGAATTATGGTTCATAATTCACTAGTAGAGATGGGGGTACAATATGAAATAAACTATTAAATCTGTGTATTTTGTTCAGGAAATTTGTTTCTGAAATAATATCGTATCGATAAAATATTGTAATTTTTAGTATTGATACTTTTCTCAACGATATTTTCTAATATTGAGTATTTTAAAACAATATATTCATAACGGTACGTTGTATTGATACTTCACACAGTATATATGTCAAATTATTTTATGTAGCTGTCACAACATTTTGAGGTTAGTAATACTAAATCGTTACTGATTTTTATTTAATGAAATAAATTAAGGGTCGTGGACAAAGTATAGTATTTTACTCGCAATTTATGGCCAATATTCACTCGGTGACTTGCGCCCCTCGCCAGCGGCTCGTGACGCAAACGTCACCCATCGTGAATATTGGTTATCGTAAATTGCTAGTTTAATAATATAGGTACTATTGTCACTATAAATGGAAACTAGGAAATAGAATAAGCAACGACCATATAATGCCTGAAGTGGGAATCCGGATGGTACGGTGGCAGCCGTAAAAGAGAATGTCAGGAAAACAATTTTTTTTGTATTCTGTGTAAAGAAAATTTTATTTTTCAAAAAATTGCAAAGTGCTTTCTGCGGTTACGCCATCATCAGTATATTACTCGTCAGGTATCTACAAGAAACCGAATCCAACAAAAAATCGACAACACATTGACAAAATAATCATAGGCGTGAGCAGACTTCTTATATTAAAGGGGGCAAATATCCAATCGGAATCTTGTGATAAAAAAAAACAAAGATCCATGTCCGCCGAAACATTGTTTTTGCATATTGCCACCCTTTAATTTCTCGTAATTCATTTTAAGAATAAAAAACTACTTACTCGTATCATTGAAAGAACGTTATAATTTAAAAATTATAAAATGCTTTTATGGATTGATATTTTGAGTTATTGTGGTGGACCGATTAGGGCGTGCAATGAACGTTTTGATTGCGCTTTTGCCGATTTGTTTAAAAAGTCCTTAAATACAAAAAAGTCTTAACATAGCCCCCACCTTGAAAGGGTAACCCTTTCAATCATTTTCCATAGTTAGAACATTGTCACTGACTAGGGGTAAGACACAAATTTTTGACAAACCACGTCGAATATTACCCCTCTGAGTTTTTACGGAAACAACACGCACTATGCCATCTGCTCCAGTATGAAGGTCTGTTACTCTACCTAGTTCCCATCGAAGAGGCGGCGCACAGTCATCTCGTATTAGTACTAAATCATCAGTTTTCACCTTGGATTGTTGACTTCTCCACTTCACCCTGATTTGAAGTTGGGACAAATACTCTCGGGACCACCGGGACCAAAATTGCTGCTGCATTTTTTGCAGTCGTTGAAAATTGGACAGCCTGTTCTCCGGAACCATCTTAACGTCAATACTTGGTATGGTGGTCAGCGGTTTACCAATCAAAAAGTGTGAGGGAGTAAGAGCGGTAAGATCATTAGGATCAGAGGAAAGAGGGGTGAGGGGGCGAGAATTGAGAATTGCCTCAATCTGTGTCAAAACAGTATACAGTTCCTCAAAAGTAACTATTGCATTGCCTAGAACTCCCTTTAAATGTTTTTTGCAAGATTTCACTCCTGCTTCCCACAAACGGTACGTTGTATTGATACTTCACACAGTATATATGTCAAATTATTTTATGTAGCTGTCACAACATTTTGAGGTTAGTAATACTAAATCGTTACTGATTTTTATTTAATGAAATAAATTAAGGGTCGTGGACAAAGTATAGTATTTTACTCGCAATTTATGGCCAATATTCACTCGGTGACTTGCGCCCCTCGCCAGAGGCTCGTGACGCAAACGTCACCCATCGTGAATATTGGTTATCGTAAATTGCTAGTTTAATAATATAGGTACTATTGTCACTATAAATGGAAACTAGGAAATAGAATAAGCAACGACCATATAATGCCTGAAGTGGGAATCCGGATGGTACGGTGGCAGCCGTAAAAGAGAATGTCAGGAAAACAATTTTTTTTGTATTCTGTGTAAAGAAAATTTTATTTTTCAAAAAATTGCAAAGTGCTTTCAGCGGTTACGCCATCATCAGTGTATTACTCGTCAGGTATCTACAAGAAACCGAATCCAACAAAAAATCGACAACACATTGACAAAATAATCATAGGCGTGAGCAGACTTTTTATATTAAAGGGGGCAAATATCCAATCGGAATCTTGTGATAAAAAAAAAACAAAGATCCATGTCAGCCGAAACATTGTTTTTGCATATTGCCACCCTTTAATTTCTCGTAATTCATTTTAAGAATAAAAAACTACTTACTCGTATCATTGAAAGAACGTTATAATTTAAAAATTATAAAATGCTTTTATGGATTGATATTTTGAGTTATTGTGGTGGACCGATTAGGGCGTGCAATGAACGGTTTGATTGCGCTTTTGCCGATTTGTTTAAAAAGTCCTTAAATACAAAAAAGTCTTAACATAGCCCCCACCTTGAAAGGGTAACCCTTTCAATCATTTTCCATAGTTAGAACATTGTCACTGACTAGGGGTAAGACACAAATTTTTGACAAACCACGTCGAATATTACCCCTCTGAGTTTTTACGGAAACAACACGCACTATGCCATCTGCTCCAGTATGAAGGTCTGTTACTCTACCTAGTTCCCATCGAAGAGGCGGCGCACAGTCATCTCGTATTAGTACTAAATCATCAGTTTTCACCTTGGATTGTTGACTTCTCCACTTCACCCTGATTTGAAGTTGGGACAAATACTCTCGGGACCACCGGGACCAAAATTGCTGCTGCATTTTTTGCAGTCGTTGAAAATTGGACAGCCTGTTCTCCGGAACCATCTTAACGTCAATACTTGGTATGGTGGTCAGCGGTTTACCAATCAAAAAGTGTGAGGGAGTAAGAGCGGTAAGATCATTAGGATCAGAGGAAAGAGGGGTGAGGGGGCGAGAATTGAGAATTGCCTCAATCTGTGTCAAAACAGTATACAGTTTCTCAAAAGTAACTATTGCATTGCCTAGAACTCCCTTTAAATGTTTCACTCCTGCTTCCCACAAACCTTTCATATGTGGAGAATATGCCGGAATGAAATGCCATTGTACTCCTTTATTTGTACCGAATTCGATCACTGTTTGTTTATTTTTTATTAGAAATTTCCCCAATTCGGATAACTCATTTCTGGCTCCCACAAAGGTCGTCCCATTGTCTGAATAAATATGGGACGACGCAGCTCTCCTCGAAACAAAACGTTGGAATGTCGCTAAAAAAGCTTCCGAGGTTAAGTCGGAAACCAACTCTAAATGAACACATTTTGTAGCAAAGCATACAAACACAACAATGTAACATTTCGACGTCTTACTTCCTCTACCCTTCCTATCTTTTATAACATACGGACCTGTGTAATCCACCCCCGTTGTTTGGAATGGCGAGGCACAGGTTACACGAGCCTCAGGTAACATTCCTATAATTGGCATTTTTTGGCTAGGGTTATTTCGAAAACATCGAATGCACTCGTGCACAATTTTTCGTGCTAAAACTCTACCTCTAATCGGCCAATACACATCTCTAACCCGAGCTAGCAACATTTGAGGACCGGCATGCAGTAATCTCAAATGTTCAGATCTAAAAATTAATATGGTTAAATAATGACTGCCATGGAGTAACGCAGGATGTTTTTTCTCAAAACTAAAGTTTGATAGTTCTAATCTACCTCCAACACGCAGAACTCCCTCATCGTCAAGAAACGGATTCAATTTCAGAAGAGTATTCTTTTTAGGAAGCTCCTCACCTTTTTTCAAGAATTCTAACTCATTCGCGAAACAAACGCTCTGAGATAATCTGACTAAAAGTTCCATTGCCTTATTCAACTCTCTCACACTCAACGAACCCCTTACTTTATCTCCACTACGGCAATTGTTCAGAAATCTCAGGCAATAAGCTGTAACACCTTTAAGTCTAATTAAAGTAGAAAATCTGTGAAATGGGAAATATTCTATCGACTGCATCTTTAATACCGTAGCTGCTTTTCTCATCTCTGGAAGATTCGATTCAAACTGAAACACACTAACTGGCCAAAATTCACGGGGCTTAGTTAGCCACGTAGGTCCTCCCCACCAAAGCTTCGAATTCTGGAGTAAACCTGGCATAACTCCCCGGGATAACAAATCAGCTGGATTCTCCTTGGTTCGAATATAGTACCAGTCTGAGGGATTTGTTAAACTCTGTATTTGGGAAACTCGATTACTGACGAAAGTTTGAAGAAGATTCGGTTGGGTTTTAATCCAACTCAAACACACTGTTGAATCACACCAAAGAAAATAGCCATCAACTTTCTCTGACATGGAAATCTTTATTTTTTGAATTAATTGAGCTAGGACTAAAGCTCCACACAATTCTAATTTCGGTATTGTTATTGTTTTCAAGGGAGCAACTTTACTCTTTGCCAGCAAAAGCTGCACTTGACTTTCACCTCTCTCATTCACACTACGAACATAGATGCAAGCTCCGTATGCTTCCAATGAAGCGTCAGCAAAACCATGAATTTCTGTATAAACGACATCCCTACAAATTATCTGTCTCGGAATTTGGAGGGAATTGAGATGTCCCAATTGTTGTCGAAATGCTCGCCACCGAGTATTAATTTCCATTGGGACTCCCTCATCCCAAGAAAGCTTATACATCCACAGTTTTTGGAGAATAATTTTCGCTAGAATAATGGTAGGTGCCAAAAGACCTAAAGGATCAAAGATAAGAGATATCTCCGATAAAATCACACGTTTAGAACATTTCTGAGTGTCTGTCTCTGAAATATGATACATCAAGACATCTCGAGAACATACCCAATCTAAACCCAACGTTTTTGTTTTATCCTTCTCACCTATCTTTATGATAACGGAATCACTACTCTGCTTAAATACCTCCTCACTATTCGAAGCCCATTTTTGTAGTTCAAATCCACCTGATTGCAAATCATCACACAGTGTGGAGGATTGTTTTTCATTCACTTTTCTCCTCCATTTGGGAAATGAGCTGAGTGGACTGTATATTTTTCTTGAAGCTGGTTTGATTACAGACTTAGTAGCGGAGGAAGAGGTTTGAGTTTTTATTGAAGGCGTTGTACGATGAGTTGTAATGGAACATTAATCCATTTTATATTAAAAAATAGTCAGGAACTTCAAATATATTTTATTTGTCAAACTTGACAGACAGCCAACTTACTAACTAACTTATCGTTTCTATAGCGACGGATACGTTATAGTGAGCTTATGAAAATAATTATAACTGCTCACTTACTGGAACACTGGTAGATTTTTTAGTTACTAAATTGCTTCGGACATGAGGAAAGGGGGTAGGGTGAAGGCATGCAAGTTCGAATACAAAATGGTTTGTTTTCGAACATACTGCCCGCGCGGAAGGTGAGACCTTGATATCCTATATTCGGAAATATATGTAAATGTATTTTGTTGTTACTCAACGCCGCAAAACGTACACGTACCAGCTGATTAACAACAATAATCTATGTATAAATAATGATAAAACAATTAGAGTAAACAAAATCCTAAGACGAACTATACAACACTAGCAGTGGCAGGTGATGTGCCAAACATTCTAAGATGAAAGGGAGGTAGAGATTGAAGGGGTATCCTCGTTACGGAGTAATACCACCTTTGTGATGGGGCGAGTGAGATATCCAGATTGTGTAAATACTTGGACTGAGCGCACTTTTGAATCTTTTCCAGTGAAAACTTGTGTAATGCGAGCTAGTGGCCATTTCATGGGGGGATTACCTTCGTGTTTGAGAAGTACCAAATCGTTAACTTTAAGATTTGGTTGAGGATGCATCCATTTCGGACGGTTCTGCAAACGGTTTAAGTAGTCTGTTGACCAGCGTCTCCAGAATTGTTGTTGCGCCTGAGTACAGAGCTGTCAGTGCTTCAACTTATTGATCGGAGTCAGAGAAATGTCCACTTCTGGATAAGACATGAGAGGGGAGTGCACTAAGAAATGACCGGGAGTCAAGGGGAGTAGATCGTTCACATTGTCGGATAATGGGAATAAAGGGCGTGAATTTAGTATTGCTTCCACTTGACTTAAAATGGTTGAGAACTGTTCGAAAGTGTAAGATGAATTTTTCACAATTTTGGATAAGTGTACTTTAGTGCTTTTGATGGCACTTTCCCAGATTCCTCCCCAATGGGGGGATCTTGGAGGAATACGTTTCCAAGTGATTTTAGATTGAGAGAAAAATTCTCCCAATTGAGGATTATTATCAAGTAGGAATTGATTAACTTCTTTCAAGTAATTGTCAGCTCCTACAAAATTTGTGGCATTGTCACTGTATATTATTGATGGTAGTCCCCTACGTGCTATAAATCGCTTTAAGCAAGCTAAGAAAGAGTCGGCAGATAAGTCAGAAACTAACTCTATATGAACAGCCTTTGTGGATAAACATACAAATACTGCTATATAGCTTTTCATTAAGGGAGCTTTCTTTAGTGATGAGGACTTAGTGAAGAGTGGGCCACCGAAATCTACTCCAGTGTTGGTAAAAGCACGCAAAGGAGTAACCCTTTCTTTGGGCAAATTAGCCATGATTTGGCTGGAAGCAATAGCATTGAAGCGTTTGCATGTGGGACATGAATAAGTAATTTTCTTCAGAGATCTGAGGCCATCTATCGGCCAATAATGTAATCGTACATTATTTAGTACATTTTGAGGGCTTGCGTGACCCAATCGTCTATGCTCATGGCGCAAGATCAGGATCGTGAGATGATGTTTGGAAGGTAACAATATTGGGTATTTTTGATCAAAGGGCAAGTCAGCATTGGACAATCGTCCTCCTGCTCTGAGGAGATGATTGTCATCTAGAAACGGGTTAAGAGAAGCGATATGCTTGTTATGAATGGGTTTGTCTAGTTTCAGAGATTTAATTTCCGTAACAAATGAGATTGTCTGGATTTGTTTTATTATGAAAGAATTAGATTGATCTAGCTCTCTTGGGCTCAGGAGACCTGTCACTTTTTTCCTATTTCTGAGATTATAGATGAATCGTAGAACATAAGCAGTTGTCCGTTGCAGCTTGTTTAGAGAGGAACATTTTAAGACAAGACATTGCCAGAGGTTAGGTGATGGTTTAGTATTCAAGGCAGAGTGCTTTCTTTCTTCGGGAGGATTGGATATTGGAGAAAAAGAATCGAAAGAGTCTAAATCGGATTCTGGGTTGGAGAGAAAAGGGGGGCCTGATTTCCACAGGTGAATAGAATCAGGTTGAAATTTTCCTCTGGACAGCATATCGGCGGGGTTTTGGACAGATATTATGTGTCTCCAGGTTGCATGTTTCGTAGCAGTTTGAATGAGGGATGCTCTATTACACACAAAGGTGCTCCATTGGGTGGGAGATCCTTTGACCCAAAATAGTGCTATCTGAGAGTCTGACCATAGGGAAGATTCAGTTATAGTCAGTACAGGCTGGAGAACTGATTGAATTCTAGTGAATAGTTGAGATAAAAGAGTCATAGAGCATAGTTCCAGTTTGGGTATGGTGAGCTCTTTCTTAATGGGAGCTACTCTAGATTTGGCGGCTATCAAAGAAGAAGTGACAGAGTTATCAGAGTAAAAGGTGCGTAAGTACAAACAGCATCCGTAAGCTGTGGTGCTGGCATCGCAAAATCCGTGCAATTCGTATCTTGTCACGGTTTTGTGCAATATAAGGCAGCGAGGAATTACATAAGAAGATAAATTCGAGACATTTGACAGAAAATTGTTCCAATCCTTTACTATATCGGATTCAGTGATGGGCTGGTCCCATTCAATACCTTTGGACCACAGTTTTTGCATGAGCATTTTTCCCTGTACTATAACAGGATTCACTAATCCTAAGGGATCATAACACTTGGCCACATGTGACAATATTTTTCTCTTAGTGATAGGGTATATTTCTTGCAATTTAGGTAGAGATATCTGAAAATTATCAGAAATAGGCTGCCAAATAAGTCCTAGCACTTTACAGGGGGCTTCGTCGGGATTGAATTCTTTGATGATGGCTTCACATTGAGAGGTAGAGCTACAGAAATTTTCTGAGTTGGATCTCAGCTTGTGCAATTTGAAATGAGCAGGAGATAAAAGATTAACCAGAGAATTGTATAAAACCTTTAAGTCTTGTTCTGAATCTGCTCCTGATAGAATATCGTCTACATAGGTTTGGAGCAGTATGGTTTGTTGAGCAAGTGGTAAGTCAGGTCGTCGTGGAGCTATTTCTTTGAGTACCCTGCAGGCAAGAAATGGGGCACTTTTCTGACCAAAAGAGACAGTGGTCAGTTCGATGCATTGAATTTCGTCGCATGGATTGTCCCTCCACAGGACATTTTGGAGAGAACAATATTTGGGGTTCATTGCCACCTGCCTATACATCTTTGTGATGTCTGCTGTCAGTGCATATCTAAAAAGCCTGAACCGAGTAAGTATATCAAATAACTCGGGTTGTACGGAGGGCCCTCGTAAACTGATATCGTTAAGAGAAAGACCCGAAGTAGTGGTTGCAGAAAAGTCGAAAACTATTCTAGTTTTTGTGCTAGAACTTTGTTCCCTCACAACACATAAGTGTGGGACAAAGTATTTATTTTCCATAGAAGCGTTGTGCAGAGAAAGGGGTATAACTCGAGCATGACCCAAGAGTAAGTACTCATCAAGTACTGCTTTGTACTCTTGTTTGAGTTGTGGGTTTTTTTGTAAGCGTTTTTCTAATGACAGAAATCTGTTCTGCGCTTGAGTGAATGATTCCCCTAAGTTTTTTTGAGCTAGGGGATGAATTATGGGCAGGTCTACCTGGTATTTTCCGTTAGGGAGAATTTGGGTAGTGCCTTGAAATATTTGTTCCGCCAGATCATCCTGTTCGGAATTTGTTAAATGGTAAGAATCATTTTCTTGGTTTACAAATTTTTCTAAAATTTCCTCTAGCTTCTCTTCTTGAGTGAAGCTAATTGTGTGGAAAGAGTAGCTGGGGTGAGCAAAGCGAGACAGAGCAGATAGACACTGGGGAGGCACGGCTCCCGAAAGTATCCAGCCCAATCGGGTCTGAACTAGAGTAGGGTAACCTTTTCCCAAGGATTCAATACCAGGGAGTAATAGTTCATAGTAAATATCAGCTCCTAATAGAAGCGATATTTCTCCTGGAGAGTCAAATTCTTCGTCTGCTAACTTGGCCCTGATATCATAAGGTATGAGCAGTTTGGAAGAATTTATTGGCACTTGAGGAAGATGAGAGGTGATTTTTGGCACTACGGCACAGGAAACAGTAAACTTCTGAGATGAAAAGCGATGAGAGTATATATCTACATCCATCACTTTCCTAATAACACTATGTTCATTAAGAATACCTGCCACTTGCAGATGAGATGGTTTTAAGATTCCTTTCACATTTTCAGCTAAAGAGGAAATTATGAATGAAGTTTGGCTTCCAGGATCCAATAGTGCTCTTGCTACTATTGGCCTTCCGTTTTCGGGATATAAGTGTACTTTAGCGGTAGCTAATAGTATGTGAGAACCAGCAGTGTTCAGAGCAGACAAGACTGTAGCCTCCTGGGGTTGAGCGTTCAAATTTTCTTGGGAAGTTGAAGATGGGCTTTGCGTCGGATGCTGATTAGAGGGTATAGAATTTTGGAGACTATGTCTTGAATGAGTATTAGTGAGATGAAGAAGAGTGTGATGCTTGCTATTGCAAGTAGCACATGTACCTTTGGAGGTACAATCTTGAATAGAATGCTGCAAACCTAAGCAGTTATAACATCTTTTGTTGGTTTTGACGAAATTTATTCTATCAGGAACAGGGATATTTCGAAAACCATTGCAACTATAAATGCGATGACCACTGGTTTTGCAATAATCACAGTTCTTGTTAACAGAGACACTAGAGCTTTGTTGGGAGTGGGAAATGGAGACTGGCCTAGAATACGAGAATGTAGAACGATTGTCGGTGGAACTAGAGTGAAGAGCCACCTGAGGAGTGTGGATTTTAGGAGCGTTACTTTTTGAAGTATGGTGAGAGTTTTTGGTAACATTTTTGTTATCTGGATGTAAATCCGGATTTATGTTTTCCAAGATTATACAACGTTTTTGCAAAAAATCGAAAAATTGTTTAGGGGTTGATAATTTATTTACCTCAGCTTGTTCTTCAAAAACGCGACGAGTGTTAAAATCGAGCTTTTGTTCCAGTAAGTGAACTATCAACGAGTCAAATAGTGTTTCCTTATTAGGTTCAACTGAATCCAAAGCATCTAGTATAGCTTTGGAATTAGCACAAAACTGTCGCATATTTTGAGAATTGCACTTTTGTATAGTGGGAAGAGCCAATAACTGCTGATAATGATTTATGACGATTTGTTTCTTGTTTCTATACCGATCTTCAAGAAGGTTCAAAGCTATCGCGTAATTATCATCAGTTACCTGTATTTTTTCCACTATTTGTAACGCTTCGCCCCGTAGGTACGATTTAAGATAGTAGAATTTCTCAGATCTAGAAGCTAATTTAGAATTATCTACAATTAATGCATTGAAAAGATCAATGAATGATGGATATTCCACGCAATTACCAGAGAATGTTGGTAAATGTATGTTAGGTAGCTTTATGTTACGGTCATGAAAAGTAGAACTATCGGCTTTAGGAGTCAATACAGTAACGGATTCTATGATTCGTTCGAAGTTACTAATTACATTCACACTGCGATTTTCAAATTCTTCCCTATTTTCATCTTCATCTACGTAATCTTTGTGATTTTCTATCTGATCTTGGGTATCAATATAAGTTTCTAGAGTTCGAGTGAGCATGTCAACTCGAGCCTGCAATTCGAATTTATCGCGACAATCCTTGTTGGCCGCGTACCAATTTACTATGCGTTCGAGTTGAGATGCACAATTGCGTCTTCTCTTTTTAAGAGATTCCATGTTTTTTTATTTTTTTTTATTTTATTTTTACTGCTGAATCAACAATTAGTAGCCCCGACAGATAAGGTTATCAGAGCAATGTGAAAGTTCGGGTGTAAGCTCCCGAACTATAAGAGCAATAGAGTTGAATGAGCAAACTATTTGTGTTTCTAGCTTCTAGATCCTAGAAACCACCTTCTGTAGTATTATTAAACTTAATACTTAAACAGAATTGCTGTGGCCCATCTAATGCGAACAATAAAATTAACAGTGTAAAACAACAACACATTCAATAAATTTAAATCAGTAACTCAAAGAAAATAAATCAATAATCACGCATATTAAAACAGATGACAACTTGACGTTTTAATATTTGACTTCTTCTAATATCCCAGTATCTGAAACATATTAAAGCAGAACACAAACAAAATATACTATTTTGGCCACAGCTGGTTTTCTAAAAAGACTTATCTACTTTTCTTATAATCTAAGCACTGATTGAATTATATTCCTGGGAAATGCAGAATTCATAGTTTTGATACTATTTTCATCAGATAGTTTTCGTGAAATTGGATAGAGTTGTATTAAAAGATACTACCTTTCGGTTTCAATATGTGCAGTAGAGAAGGGACTTGACTGGCATCACTTGAAGAATGATCATAACTGGCATCACTTGAAGAATGACCAAAATTGGCATCCGGCTCGAATTAGACCATAAAATGGAGGATTGTTTTTCATTCACTTTTCTCCTCCATTTGGGAAATGAGCTGAGTGGACTGTATATTTTTCTTGAAGCTGGTTTGATTACAGACTTAGTAGCGGAGGAAGAGGTTTGAGTTTTTATTGAAGATGTTGTACGATGAGTTGTAATGGAACATTAATCCATTTTATATTAAAAAATAGTCGGGAACTTCAAATATATTTTATTTGTCAAACTTGACAGACAGCCAACTTACTAACTAACTTATCGTTTCTATAGCGACGGATACGTTATAGTGAGCTTATGAAAATAATTATAACTGCTCACTTACTGGAACACTGGTAGATTTTTTAGTTACTAAATTGCTTCGGACATGAGGAAAGGGGGTAGGGTGAAGGCATGCAAGTTCGAATACAAAATGGTTTGTTTTAGAACACAGTGAAATGGCCTCCTGCACTGTGTATGTACCTGAAATTATGTCATCCATGTAAAAATCTCTCTCGATTACTTTAGAAACTCTTGGATATGAAATTACACACTCTTTAGATAATTGTTGAAGACAACGCACTGCTAAGAAGGGAGAAGACGCATTACCATATGTAACCGTATTAAGCTCGTACTCCATAATAGCCTCAGATGGATCAAATCTCCACAATATTCTCTGTAGACATCTCTGCTCATTATGAATCCAAATTTGGCGATACATTTTGACAATATCTCCACATATCACGATGTTGTACAGCCTAAATCTCAAAAGTATCGATATCAAATCATCCTGAATTGTTGGACCAACGTACTGAAGATCATTCAAAGATTTCCCGGTATCCGACTGCGCGGAGCCGTCAAACACAACTCGAAGTTTGGTAGTCTGATTTTTCTCATTTAACACACCGTGATGAGGAAAATAGTACGCATCTTTCACTTCCTTTGAGTCATTCACCAGAGACATATGACCTAACTGGATGTATTCCCTTATAAAATCACAGTACATTTCCTTCAACTTTGGATTTCTCTGTAGTTTCCATTCCAGGGAGCGAAACCTCCTAAATGCTTGAGCTCTAGAATCGCCCAGCAAAGACGTCGGCTGCTTAAAGGGAATCCGCACTATAAACTTGCCTTCAGAGTCTCGGCAAGTGGTTCTCACGAAAATATCCTCGCATTCTTTTTCGTCACTCGACCAGGAAGGTTTAGAATGATAAGGCTCCTCAATTTCCCAGAATTTTGATAGTTGAATCTGAACATCCAAATTCGTATTCACATAACACCGACTCACAGAAGAGCTACCTATGGAAGGGTATTCACCACTCAACACCCAACCAAATCTCGTTTTTTGGAGTGTAGGATGGTTAGGACCTAATGATACCTGTCCAATGCATAGTAAACTCAGATAAACTCCAGCTCCTATCAACAAATCAATTTCACCAGCTCTATGGAAGTCTGCCAAAAAAAGATGTTTCGGCACCTTCCACTCAGATATATCAATGTGATGACTAGGCTGATGGGCACAAATGGATGGAATTATGATACAGGACAAATTAACTTCGAATGCATTCACACAGGATTGTACCCTAACCTCACAACGATGTTTCAAGTTAACTGAATTTCCACCAACCCCTAAAATAGTTAATGGTAACTCATGCTTTGGAAGACCTAATTTTTCTGCACACTTAGAAGTAATAAGGTTACTCTGACTAGCCCCATCAAGTAAAGCTCTACACCTCCTCGGAACTCCATTGGAATCCAAAATTTGGACCATAGCTGTTTGTAAGATTACGGGATTATTGCTTAGACTCGCGCCACTAGAAAGTACCGCACTACTTTCAGTAACTGACAACGCCACCTGCTGCTGACTCTCTGGACTCGGTTCACCCGTAACATTTTCTGAAATTAACACCCTCTCAGATTTCTCGAAATGAATTAATGTATGGTGTTTACCATGACATTTTCTACACGTGCTAGACTTGCAGGTTTTCACAGAATGACTACTCCTCAAACAATTGAAACACAGACGTAACTCTTTGACCCTACTTACTCGTTCACCCACACTCAAACTTTGGAACTCTGGACAGTTGTGGATAGTGTGCACCCCTTTGCATAACACACAAACACTCTCATTCGCTACGAGGGAATGAGAGCTACCTCGTACACCATTTACTCGTGATTTTCCTCCGCTTGCCTCTCTAATCTGAACCTGCTGCTTGATATTCCTAGATAACTCTAAAGTCTCGATTAGATCTGCTTTTCTCTTTATGAAAATCTTAAAACTATTTAAAGTCAGCAAACCCTGATCCATTTGCTCTCCATCATCAGCTTCAGCACGTCTCACTTGCTCTTTCGCACGTTTCTCCTCCCATTCTCTCGCCGTCTTCTTATCTAATTTAGAACTGAATATATGAAGAAGTAAAGTATCCCAATGAACCACCGGTTGCTTTAAGCTCTCTAACGATCTCAAATGTTTGGAAATGTTATCAAGCATTTTTCTCAACTCAATACTAGACTCCTGTGTTAATACTGGTAAATCAAACAGAGCTCTCACGTGATTATCGACGAGTATTGCCCGATTATAAAATCTGTTACACAAAGTATTCCACGCAAGTTCATAATTATCTGCTGTGAACTCTATACTACGTATAACCTGCGCAGCTCCGCCAAACAATGATGCCCTCAAATAGTGAAATTTCTGAATCTCCGCCAAACTCCTATCTGAATTTATCAAACTATCGAATAAATCTCTAAACTCCAAAAAGTTACCATAATCTCCCCCAAATTTTGGTAATTCGATATCTGGTAATTTTATTTCCCTACTATTACTGTTATTATTCAAATTGACGGAAATGTTAGAATGTGAGTCAGAATTTATCTGTTCCCGTTGTTCATGGAATTCTGTAATTATATCTTTGGCCACGGCTAATAAATTGTGACAAACACTCTCAAATTCCTCTCTAGCTTCTACTTCTAAGTCTACTTCATCTGATAAGTTTTCTATTTCACCCTGTATATTATCAAAGTCGCTTAGAACTGTTCGATGTCTTTCTACTCTACTCTCAATTTCTAGAATTAGCTGGCGATCGAAAATTTTAACATCCCTATCTCTATTCTCCTGTAAAATATTATCTAAGTATTTTTTGAAATGTGTTTGTCTGGATTTTAAAATACCCCTTGCTTTAATTAAACCCTTCAACCTGACAGCTTCCTGTGTTTCTGTCATTTTACCTAAGATTTGTGGGAATACTGAAAGAAATATTTATTTTTCTAACTCAAAAATAACCTCGATGCAATTCTCAATCTCAATGAAAAAAAGGAAAAACTAGAAAAATAAAGGATAAATATTTGTAGATGCCTCACACTTTTTTCTCCACAATTTACTCTTCTCGGGTACTTCTCCACCAATCTCGGGACTTCCAATGACGCAGGATGCTACCGGTGTTCTTTATGGTACATGTATCTCAATAATCCAGCTCTCGAAGGACCATTATGTTAATTAAAAGCACATTTATGTTGAATGATAAATATATTGTGACATTAATCAAAAAATTATAATCTCATCTCAAAAACAACTCCGTTGCTAATCAAATCGGTTTGATTGCGCTTTTGCCGATTTGTTTAAAAAGTCCTTAAATACAAAAAAGTCTTAACAATACTAGGTCCACGTGTTTGTATAACGAAAATGGAAAAAGATATTCACCGTAAAACATAATGTCCTGCAATTTGCAGCACCTCGCCAAGGACGTACCTATCTAACATCATCAGGATTGCGAGTCTTCTTTATAAATTCATACAGTTGTGGCTTTGTCAGATTTTGTTCAAAAGCCACGTTGTGGGCTTGCAGCCATTCCACTATCTCCTGTTTCCTCGATCTGGATGTTATAGATTTCTCCACGCGAGAATTGTTATAACCACCAACGCATAAAGTTGGTCGAGTTCATCTAATCGTGGTAATCTCCCAACTCAATCCCTGCGAACTTTCTCATATTAAATATACAAAAAATTCAAAGAGTGGGATTTAAACAATTTTGCTGAATTCATACATTACATTTTGAAACCACTGTATATAATCAAAAATAATGAATTTATGAAAGGGCATACCTGATTTGAAAATTGATAATGCGTTGTCCACGAACACATCTTCACCACCAGCATTCACCATAATCAGCTTCTTTCCCTTCGTATTGAACACCAAACTACGGCTATTAATCAGTCCCAATAGTGTTTGCAGCACTCCACTAGCACCATAGAGTAATAAAGAGAGGTTTTAAAACATATGGAAGAAACTGACACAAAGTTTGTGCGCAGTCAGTTGAGCATGGCGCATCACAGCGACTAACTGAACTAACAAACCCCGCCTTATCTTACCACTCGAAAATTGTCAATATTATTTTAATTTGAGGTATTATTTTTGACATAATTATTTAAGATACAGAGATTCTACAGAAATCACTTATTTTTCATTTTTATGTGTGATTACATTTATTTTAGTAAAAATATAAGCACAAAATTTAACCATCCTCAAACACCAATCAGAAGAGAGTGACGTCATATTTTCGCAAATATCTATGATCCGACTCGAACCAAATCTGAACATCTGTTTTGTCGTCTTAATAATATCTATGGTTTTGTATTTCCTTTGTTGCTGTTGGCTTTGCTTGGTTCATGTGATATTTTCTCGTTATAAACTATTAAGTATCTCTGTTTTATATTACCACAAAAAACCGTTTTTGAAATTATGTTTATGTATCAAAATAAACTTTTAACCTGCAAGCTGTCAAGTGTTTGAAGTTTGACTTTGACGATTTTACTACATGACACAGATCATAGATAACCTATCGACAGTTGACACTGTTACGAATTGATGATGTCATAGACAGACGCCAATACCATCCTAGTGTTTTGGCGCATAATTAAAAATGTGTCTTTAAAAGATGAATTTTTCCTTTAAAAACATTTTTTCTTACAGAAATAACATTTATTGTAGATAAAGTATATACGTGAAAACATCGTGGAGCACTTTGGCACTTATTATTATCATAGGTTTTATTATAACTCATCATGGGTAAGTTACAAAAGTAAAATAATGGAAACAATATTTTTCATTTTATCGTTCTTTTGCAGACAATATCTAGATTTGCTAAAAGTTCTAGTTATGTGAAACAGTGGTGTTTCGAACATTGTTCATGTGATATTGGTATGAGCTTCAAGATGCCTCCGGGTAGATTGGTGTTCAAGTGTGAGTTATTTGTTTGTCGGTTTTATTTTATTTTTATCGACTGTTTTTGTGTTATTTTTTTCGATATTTTATTATTTTATTTTATGGAAAATGTTGTTTAAATAGTAATTTTTCACTAGCAGCTTTCTTAATTTCCTACGATCCTACTAATACAATATTACGCGTATGCTGAAAACTTGCAAATTCAAAAAGCGTGCGTCTTGAATGCAAGTTTATACCAGTAGCCAAGGTAGGCGCTAGTAGTAACTTTGTGCCACAAAACGCTACACTTTTAACATCTCTCTTTCATTTATTACTCTATGACTAGCACTTAATTTCTAACCAAGGCCTCATAAAACAGAAATAATAGGGTACACGCATATTTCATATTTTGCTTAGATATTAATTTGTAATAGTAAAGTTGATATCATAAATAACTAATAATAGGAAATAAACCAGTTTCCATTTCAAATAATTCCATTCCAAATTTTAAAATAAAGGCCAATTCTCACTTTCGTGCAAGCCGCGTGCTCGGCACAGGCAAGGCACCGAATCGGCAAAATATCTTTTTCATTGATCATATGGAATTTTTGTGGTTAATTCACATTATGCCGGCAACGTCTCGGCAAGGACGTGATGCAGTTCCTCGCATCTACCTGCGTTAATCCCTTTTCGAACGGAGGGTAGGATTAAGACAGGTCTGCAGTTCCTCACACTATTGTTTGTAGGGTAGCACAATAATGCACCTGTTTATAATAATTTGTCTTCAGTTTCAATTTCCTAACCTAACCTAACCTAACCTAACGAAAATCATTGATTTAATGTTGTGTTTCTGTTTTTTATTTTACTTATATTTGTTCATATTTAATATTTACTAGCGGTATTTCTTCTGCTGCGGTGTGTTTCTGTTTGTTTATTTCATATGTATTTGTTCTGTTTGTTTCTTTTTTATTTTGTATTTTATTGTTATTATTTGACAAAAATATAATTTCATATTGAAACATTTACTAGCAATATGTAAATATTACCTAATCAAAATCCCTCGCACTGTCATTGTGCTACCTGATACCTAATCCCTTACCCTTCGCATGCTGCGAGGAACTGAACACAAATTTTGTACCTACCTGTTAATGTGCGAGGAACTAGACGACTCCGCTCGGCAAGCGACGGCCTTTGTCCGCGGGGTTCTTCTCAAACAATATTTGCCGAGCATGTTCCGTGCAGGTTCAGACAAGTGTGAATACTTTACCGGCCTGGTAGTATTTGCGTTCCTATGATTTTAGAAGTTTAGTGGTCAGCATGTTGTCTCGTCAGAAGAAAGACATTTTTTCATTGGAAGTTTTTGAACAGGTGAGATGGATTCACGAAAGGTCGTGTTCTGTTTTTGAAGAGGTTCCCTGATTTGGTCCAATAAATTGTCAAACTCATCCATAGACATTCGATAATATTGGAAAAATATTGTCTGGTCATCTAAAAGTTCTGTGTGAAACGTTGCAAATTCTCCTCCTTCATTTCGTTTTTTAAGCATTTTATGTACCCAATGACGTCTTTTTCTCTTTCTTGAATTGTTCATTTCAAGTTCTTCTTCCTAACATCAGAGCAATTTTTATTAACGTAGAAGTCGGGAACATCACTTTTCACAAAGCTGAAAACTACTAACCCACGGCAAGCCTATTGCAGTGTGAATTGCCTCAAGAAATCTTGCTCGCGCCGAACATGTGCCTTGCCGTTGCCGATTCGGTTCCGGGCACGTCTAATGAGAAAGAGCCTTTAAATTCAAATTTCAATGCACTTTCCGACCAACACCCGAGGATTTCCGAATACGTGTGACGTAACACTTTTACAATAGGGTACACGCATATTTCATATTTTACTTAAATATTAATTTGTAATAGTAAAGTTGATATCAAAAATAGCTAATAATAGGAAATAAACCAGTTCCCTTTTAAAATAAAATTCAAATTTCAATGCACTTTCCGACCAACACCCGAGGATTTCCGAATACGTGTGACGTAACACTTTTACAATTGCCATGGCCGGTGATGCATAGGTTTGGGTAGATTATCCCTCAGGATCTAGCCCAAAAAAGAAAGGAAGAAGAAGAATGCATAGGTTATGTGTAGTTTTGTGTTTATTATTGTATTTTAATAAACTATTCGATGTAAAAATATCATTTTTCTACAAACGTGTTAAAAATGCCATTTTTAGCACTCCATAGAATCCTTAAAAATGTCACTTTAAGACACTGAGTGCCTTAAAATGGCACTGCTGAAGTGAATTGTCAAATTTTGGAAGCAAACGTCAAAATATTTAGATTTTATTTATTAACATTAATATTAATAGTACAATTTGTGCAATTTGACAAATTAATTTCCTGCATTGCTGTTTTACCATTTTCCGTGGATAAAACTACGTTTTAAATAAAACTAACAAACGTCTGACAGATGCATCAAAACATTCGTAAACAATTAAATCAACAATGGTTGCTAAGGTACGTAATATACGATGCAATTTAAAATTATCTCCTTTGGATGTATTAATAAACACATGCGTGCCTTAAAAATGTACTTTTAACACTTATATCATAAATAACTATTATATGTTTGTTTGAGACCATTTAGTGATTGTGTGTGCTTTTTTAATTTCTAAAAGTCAACGTAAAGTGGAAAGTGTTCATAAATATTCGATATTTCCGAATAAGAATGTAAAGGAGTACGTGTAAAACAGTGACGTCAAACGCGTTTTGGTAGACTTTCAAATTTTATGATTTTTAAAGTCGTTTTAAAAGTAAAGTTGATATTTTTTGGGAAAATAAGCATGCAAGGTGTTAGGAGACCTGATAAAACGTCGATTCCCACAAATAGCAAAATTTATGCCTGTACCCTATTGCCATGGCCGGTAATGCATAGGTTTGGGTAGATTATCCCTCAGGATATAGCCCAAAAAAGAAAGGAAGAAGAAGAATGCATAGGTTATGTGTAGTTTTGTGTTTATTATTGTATTTTAATTAACTAAATTCGACGTGAAAATATCATTTATCTAATTCCGCTATCAAATGTGACACTTTACGTTACTCTTTGACGTTAGGTAACGTCACATTTTTCATAACCTTCAAAAAACGGTTATGAAAAATAGTGAAAACAGTTATGTAAAGACTTTACATAACTGTTTCTGACTGTTTCCATAGTAACACTTTGATTCTTCCTTAATATTTTCATTCTAATTGAAAATTTTATTAAATATTATAAAAGCGCGGAATTAGATAAAACTTTGTACGTAAACACGTTATGAAGAGAGCGATATTGTTCAACTCGCGTAATTTGCAAAACTCGCTAGCGCTCGTTTTGGCAAATATTACGATCATTGAACAATATCGCACTTTTCATAACTAGCTACGTAAATATCTATTATCTGATGGCATGTCATAATGACAACGTTATGTCACTCAATTTTTATGACATAAGGAAGCTCATTATGGGACTAATGCCCGATTTCACCAACCAAATCCTAAGGTTAGCTAATACCTAAACCGGAATTAAGAATTCCTAAGTGCAATTTGCGTTTCACACAGGCAAACCTAACAAGCTATTCTAACGTTAGGTATTTCCTATCGTCCTTAATTAAGCATTACTTAACGCGTGGTGAAACGCAAATTGTACTTAAAAATTCTTAATTCCGGTTTAGGAAGGAAAACATGTAATGGTTTGATCAAAAAAGTTTATTCAAAATGCATAACTATGTACAAAACTATTTATTATAAATGGTAAAAGAACAATTACTACAATTTGTAATATTAATTCCAATGGATTCTACAGCTCACTCACCTACTAATATTTGAAACTACACAATACTTACTCCTTTAAAAATAGTTGTCATTGTGACATGTCGAAAATGCAGTTTTTAATTTTTCGAAAATGTATTGATATAAATGCCATCAGATAAAATTTTGTATGTAATACGAATCATAAACAATCATTATGGCACACGCCATGTTGATAACATTCACGACTTGTACCATAATGATCGTCTTTATGATCCTTATTACATAAATAACTATTATGTTTGTATGAGACCATTAAGTGATTGTGTGTGCTTTTTTAATTTTTAAAAGTCAACGTTAAGTGGAAAGTGTTCATAAATATTTGATATTTCCGAATAAGAATCTAAACGAGTACGTGTAAAAGAGTGACTGTAGTGTATCGCCCTGTAGGTATGACGATCACGTCACTCACCGTTTGGCTGGTAGGCGAGGGAATGTTGATTCATTCTGAGAGTAACCAGAGAACCGGTGTATACTTGCAATAATCATAGTGAATAGTTATATTATAATAAGGGCAATAGTACATAAAAAGTAAAACTATACCAAAGGACACTACATAGTGGCGACGAGGATATAAGGTAGGTGAACAATTAAAATTACTTAGATAATATTGATATCGGTGAGTCACTAATGGATGATTATTAATACCATATATGGAATATAGGGAGTGGTATTTGAGACATTTCCAAATTAGTTATAGGGTGGGTCACAAACACTCTAACGTTAATAACTAGTATTTTAATGCGTTATTTATATCAACAAGTAAATAGACAATAATAACTGTGGTATTTTAATGCATTATAAGCATCATACCAAAAAGTAAATGGATAGAAGTGTGTCACAAACACTCTGACATTAATAAACATAATGCGTTATAAGCATTTCATTGAATAGTGAATGGAAAGAAGTGTGTCACAAACACTCTGACATTAATAAACATAATGCGTTATAAGCATTTCATTGAATAGTGAATGGAAAGAAGTGTGTCACAAACACTCTGACATTAATAAACATAATGCGTTATAAGCATTTCATTGAATAGTGAATGGAAAGAAGTGTGTCACAAACACTCTGACATTAATAAACATAATGCGTTATAAGCATTTCATTGAATAGTGAATAGAAAGAAGTGTGTCACAAACACTCTGACATTAATAAACATAATGCGTTATAAGCATCTTACCAAAAAGTAAATGGATAGAAGTGTGTCACAAACACTCTGACATTAATAAACATAATGCGTTATAAGCATTTCATGGAAAAGTAAATGGATAGGATTGCGTCATAAGCATTCTCACATTATAGTGCGGTACAAGCATTTTAGCACTAATTCTGGAAATGTAGAGGATCATAAACATTCGATTGAGGCTTTTAATACACATAAATATGTTATTATAACTGATCATTCATAAGTGAATAACATCATGTATTTCGTTACAGACTAATTAAGTATGTCAAACCTCATACCACTAGAGCCATTTGATGGCGAAGGTGATATTGGATCAATGGGGATCAAATGGGAAAAATGGAAAAGAGCGTTAGGAATATATTTGGAGGCAGCAAACATCGAAAGTTCAGTTAAAAAACGAGCAGCATGTAACAGTTGGTGGCTTGGGCATTCAGGAAATTTATTACAGTCTCCCTGGAGCACAAGGAGATGGAGCTCAAGACGATACAGATGTGTATCAGTTAGCTATGGAGAAGCTTGATGCATATTTTGCTCCGAAACAAAGCAAACTATACGAAAGGCATATATTTCGGCTAATCAAACAAGAACCAAATGAAAAATTTGAAAAATTTTTAGTTCGCTTGCGAACACAAGCCGTAAAATGTTCATTCACAAATTCCGAGGAAAACATTATAGACCAAATAGTGGAAAAGTGTCACTCATCCGGTCTTAGAAAAAAAGTTTTGTCGCTAGGAGATTCTATTGAATTGAATACAATTATATTAGAAGCTAATGCTATGGAATCTGTTAATAGACAAATGGAAGAGTTTGAAGGAAATAAGTATTCAGTGGAGGTAAACAAGTTGTCGGTCAAGAGGAACCAAAAGGATAACTCACGAAATCTTAAGACGGCAGGAAATTCACAGAATCTTAAATTCGGAAGTGTGCGACGTTGTTATAGATGTGAGGCAACGGATCATTTAGCCAATACCTGTCCAGACCGAAGATCATTTTGCCAAACTTGCAGCGGAAGGGGTCATATTAGCCAGCACTGTAGGAACAGAAAAAACAAATCTAGATTTCCTACAACTAAGATGAAACCATCTAAAAAAACAGGATACGATGAACCCATTGAAGAAAATGATAATGATGTAAATTATGTTTTTCATATTGATAATGATTGTGAAATACAATGTAAAATTGGTGGAGTTTCTGTAAAGCTTGTCATAGATTCGGGAAGTAAGTGCAATATTTTGAACGAAAATACTTGGAATTATCTAAAGATTTCGAAAGTTGTAGTGGTCAATCAAATACGAAAGACAGATAAAATTTTTATGGCATTTGCTAGTAGTAAACCTTTAGAAGTTTTGGGTTGTTTCAAAGCCAATATAGAGATTAATAATGTTTCAAATATGGCAACTTTTTATGTTGTAAAGCATGGCCTTAAAAATCTTATAGGAAGAGATACGGCGAAATCTTTAGGGGTTCTTAGAATAGGTATTGAGGCACAATCGCAGGTCAATGCAATTAGTACTTTTCCAAATTTTAAAAATATTATTGTAACAATACCTATTGACGATACAGTAAAACCAGTCATTCAACCATATCGTAGAATTCCAATAACTTTGGAAAGTAGAGTCAATGCTAAAATTCAAGAGCTGCTAGAATTAGATATAATCGAAGAAGTTGATGAACCTTCAAAATGGGTATCTCCAATGATACTTATATTGAAACCTAATGGAGAAGTACGACTTTGCATCGACATGCGAAGGGCAAATGTAGCGATTTTAAGAGAGAATCACCCATTGCCAACAATGGATCAATTACTTCCCAAGTTGAGGAAAGCTAAAATGTTCTCTCGATTAGATATCAAAAACGCCTTTCATCAAATTGAAATAAGTGAAATTTCAAGATACATAACCACCTTTATTTCAAGCAAAGGCCTTTTCGGATATAAAAGATTAAACTTCGGTATAACTTGTGCACCAGAAATGTTCCAGAAAATACTCGAACGAATTCTATCGCGGTGCGAGGGAACGATTAATTTTATAGATGATATTGTTGTTTTTGGAAGAAATGAGGCTGAACATAATGAAAGATTAAAAATTGTGCTCAAGGTTTTAGAAGACAACAATTTTATGTTAAATAAGGCAAAATGTATGTATAACATGAGAGTCATACAATTTCTGGGACACGAGTTATCAACTGACGGGATAAAACCTTTAGATAATTATATTTCAGTAATCAAAACCTTTCGTTCTCCTGAAACCATTCAGGAATTACAAAGTTTTCTAGGGTTAGTTAATTATGTAGGAAAATGGATAGCTAATTTAGCTACACTAACGGAACCTTTAAGAAAAATACTTAGACTAAAACTAGGAAAAAACGCAGACATAAATAAATATTGGCAAAGGGACCAAAATATCGCTTTTCAGAAACTCAAGGACGCCCTCTGTCAGATTAAATCGTTAGGATATTATGATCCTGATGATAAAACCCAAGTTATTGCAGATGCTAGTCCTGTTGGACTTGGTGCTGTCCTATTACAGTATGATGCGAAAGGACCTAGAGTTATTGCTTATGGCAATAAAAGTTTATCTGATTGTGAGAAGCGATATTGCCAAACAGAAAAAGAGGCACTAGCACTAGTTTGGGCAGTAGAGCATTTCCATATGTACCTTTATGGGAAAAACAAGTTTGATTTAATAACAGATCACAAACCTTTAGAAGTCATCATATTTGGAGAAAAATCTAAGCCGTGCGCCCGTATCGAAAGATGGGTACTAAGGATGCAATCATATAATTATAAAGTAATCTATCAATCAGGAAAGTCAAATATAGCAGATCCTCTTTCAAGACATTGTATAATAAATAATACAAATAAGAGTTCGTTTGACACTGAGGAACACATTCAACAACTCGTAGACTGGCCAAAGCCTGTAACAGTATCACTGAAAGAAATTATAAATGTGTCCAAATCAGACGAAGAAATTAATGACGTACGGAAGTGGCTGTACAAAAATATACAAAAGGAATCGATCAAACAATTTCAACCATTTCAATCAGAATTATGCTTTTACGAAAATATTTTGCTAAGAGGAAATAAAATTGTTATACCAAATAAACTACGAGAAGCTGTTTTAAAAGCAGCCCATGAGGGTCATCCAGGAATAGTGGCTATGAAAAGTCGGCTACGTACTAAAGTGTGGTGGCCTAAAATAGATCTCGATGCGGAAAGAACGGTAAGAAGTTGCAAAGGTTGTACATTAGTCTCAGCCCCAAATGCACCCAACCCTATGAAAAGAAGGAGTTTTCCATCAGAAGCCTGGGTTGATGTTGCAGTAGATTTTCAAGGTCCTCTGCCAAGTGGTCATAATCTTTTTGTTATAGTGGATTATTTCAGCCGCTACAAAGAAGTAAAAATCTGTACAACAATAACAACTTCTAATACAATTTCAGTCCTTCAAGAAATATTCACAAGATTGGGATTTCCACAATCGATCACAGCAGATAATGGCAAACAATTTGTCTCGGAAGAAATGAAAGATTTTTGTAGGACCTGGGGGGGGTTAAAATATTTAATACTATTCCGTACTGGCCTTCACAAAATGGAGAAGTAGAAAGACAAAACAGGGACATATTGAAACGACTTAAAATAAGCCAAGCATTGAAATCGAATTGGAGACAAGAATTGCAAAATTACATTATGATGTATGCTACACCACACTCAGTAACGGGAAAAACCCCCGCAGAACTATTCTTTAAACGACAATTTAGAGATAAAATTCCCGCCGTTACCAATGTTGAAAATAGTATATTAGATGAAGAAGTTAGAGAAAGAGATACCTTGAAAAAATGTATGGGAAAGAAATACGGTGATAGAAAAAGAAAAGCGAAAGAAAGCGAGATTGATATAGGAGACAAAGTTTATGTAGAAAACATGGTAAAAGAAAATAAATTAACCCCAAACTTTGATGCAGTGCCACATACAGTCATAGACAAAAATGGCGGCGATCTTAAGATTCAAAATAATGAAACAGGGAAAGAATATCGTAGAAACATTGTTCACTTAAAAAAGGTAGAAGGAGAATGGAAGGTTATAAATGAATCAGATGAACAAGATAATACTGAAGAGTAAGGTTACTGTTTATAAAAATTAGTTATTAAGACATATCATTAGTAAGTATGTTATATAAATATGGGATTTGAAGAAATTAATTAAATGTATGAAATGGTGAAGCAAATGTTGATTCATTCTGAGAGTAACCAGAGAACCGGTGTATACTTGCAATAATCATAGTGAATAGTTATATTATAATAAGGGCAATAGTACATAAAAAGTAAAACTATACCAAAGGACACTACAGTGACGTAAAACGCGTTTTGGCGGACTTTAAAATTTTTTGATTTTTAAAGTTATTGTGAAAGTAAAGTTGATATTTTTTTGAAAAAATAAGCATGCAAGGTGTTAGCAGACCTGATAAAACGTCGATTCCCACCAATAGCAACATTTATGCCTGTACCCTATTCACAAAAACAGCGCCAACACGTAAACAAACTGAAGTGACATCCAAACAAAGCGCACATCACCGAATAAGGTGAAATGGACGACGGCGCCCTGATTGTTCGGCAACTGTCGAAAACTCGTTTCTGCGCATGTAAAACAAGCTTTCCGTTCTCTAATGAAACGGACTCTACCCGGCAACTATCTCTGAGGTCTCAATCTGCCTACTCATCAGAGATAACAGAAGAGTCGTAGCCCGTATGGGGTTCCTTGCTTATAGGAACAAAAACATAGGTAGAAGTGGGTGGGAAAACGGTGAGCGGACTGGAGGTTGGATATTTGGCGGGTAGGGAATGGTTTTCAATTTCCTCATCGTTGGATTTGCAGAGGTAGTGAATTTCCGTGGCCGAAGGTTACCACCTAGAATTTTATTTTTGGCTTCTTCATGTGTAACTTAAATATCTCCAGAAATATTGACTTTATCGTTATGAAAAAATATTACTTTATTCGCGTAAAAAGTGTTGAGAGAATCTAAAAATTGTACTAAAATTTCTAATTTCTCACTTGCCCCTGTCGTACGCTTTTGGTAGTAACCAGAAAAGTTTGTTTAACATAATTTAAGTAGGGTGTACAGTGTCTGCAGTTTCCAAATTTGAAATGAACACTTTTGCGGTGCTGAGCACAAATAGTTTTTCAATTTTTAAACAAAACACCCTGTAGCTAAGTAAGCACATTGTGGAAATCGAACCCATGATTTCCGGCAGCGAGTTTTATAAAATACAAATTTTTTTATCTTGACATCACAAACAGACTAAACTTACATTTAATTGTATAGACATTAGGTGGACCACATACCTCTACATGAAGCGTTTTTTTTGAGAAAAATTAGTCGCATCCACCAAAAGGTTATTAGCGAACAATATCGGAACTATGATGCAGTAATTGCAACTTAAGAATTAATGTTTTTATATGACGCCATTTTGCGGTGGATCGTATTGTAGTGCTATCTAGCGACACTTATCGAAAGTAGTCCTGAGGTAGAAAAATAGGTGACTACTAAGTGTAACTATACTCACAATAAAGTATGATACACAATTATTGTGAGAAACCTTTTTTTCTAATATATATTATGTATAAACTCAATAATTTTAAAATGTACACGAAAACATAATATTCATAATACCAAAAATATATGTGTGCGTCTTGGATTTTTTACAGGAACTCTGAAATATTTAGTTAGTTTATATACTTTATAATTGCAATATTACAACATTGACATTATTAAGTGTTACAATTTTTCTTTCGGCTGTCTGGTGGCAACCTTAGGCTCCGGCTAGCTTACAGTGAAGACGGGTGTGGTTCACTATAAAATTGAATCAAATTAAAAAAAAAAGGTCTTAATTAGGGCGCCATCTGATTTTGCCCAAGCCTCAACCTGATGTGTGCACTCTCCCCTGAAAAATCAGAAAAATAGGGGAAAAGAGATAGACCTTCCTCAAGAGAAAATACTATAATTGTATCTATTGTTAAAATAAATATTACAAGGAAAAATTAATATTATGTTACCTACAAATACTACTATTATACTGGTAGTAGTAGAGAGTTCACAAGAGACGCTGAATAATCTATTTTACATTAAAACCATATCATCAATATGATATATATATGAAAGCTCAACCTAGAAACATTGGAATAGCTCCACCCCACATAAAACCAAAATCAAATACAATCCGACTTGTTACCGGAAGTATTCTTATATAAAGAAAAATCTTAATACCTATTTACTGAAATTCATATGAATAATATATATACAAAATCTTGGCCAAGACGCTTACCTAATTTTCTTATAATTAAAAAAAACATGAACTGAAACGAAAGTTAAAGTATTCTTGGAAATCAAAGAGTCAAAAAATTGAACACGTTAACAGTTGATAATAATAAAAAAATAGAACCTACTCCCAATTTACTACAGGTGTACGGCCAAGGACGCGTCAATCTGCCGGCAAGGTGGTCCAGCCAAAAAAAAGGAAAAAAAAATCCTTTCCCAGTGGAAACGATGACGTCACGGTGCGAAAAGGAAGGAAAACTCCTGGAAAGACTCCTGAAGAGCCTCTCAGTAACGGAAATAAACGGCCACCGGCAGGAATGCAACACAGCAACAAAAAAAATATACCAACTAAATTGTGTTTCTAATGAAGTTAACGCCCCGTACTAGAACCCTAAAATAGAAAAATTAAAATGGCATCATGTTTTTTCCAGAACTTGAGCCCCCGAACCATAACGAAAAGTTCGTCAAGAAAATACATCGAAATGAAACTAATTACCTCGTGTTCTTGTGAGGGTCGCTTATCAAATATGGCGTAATGGAAGTCCTTCTTTTCTTTTTAATCCGTATATACGGTTTTTGAGTCGATTATTCTTTCAAAATCTTCAATATCGAACCTCAAAAAAATTTAATTAGTTGTCCTGGCTTACTCCCCTTCTAAGGATGGCTTAACAACTCTACACCTCAACAATGCCACAATGCAAAGGATCAACACTTCTATTCAAACGACTTATTCCTCCAACAGGTGAAAATGAAAACGACGGAAGAGCTCCTACGTTATCACCTTCCTCAGCTGTGGATTACCAACTTAAGCCTCACCACAAACACGAATAATCTTCATTTGACCAACATGCGAGCTGTAAAATGTCGAAAATATGGTTGCCTACCAAGCTTCCTCGATACGTATATAGGTCTGCTTATAAGAAGAAAACGAAGTGTAACATAAGTGAGTTAAAAGTAGATAGCTGTACACTAATTACAGTTTCTAATTTCCCAGTTTTCTACCTTATACCTACTTTCAACACATGCCGCTAGATAGCACTACAAACGATCCACCGCAAAATGGCGTCATATAAAAACATCAATTAAGCAAGTACAAAATTTTGAACAATATATCAATCATATTGAACTAAATTACTAAATACAATTTAAAACATTATTAGCCTGTCTATTGGAGAATGTTCACCAAGCAACTCTTTCAGATTAATAGGGATATCATGTGTTTTGCGTTGCAGATTATATTTGCTGCAATCAGTTAATATATGTTTCACAGATAATGTTTCGTTACATGTATCGCATTTGGGACGTTCTGTTTTGGTCATTAGAAATGAATGAGTTAACCTAGTGTGTCCCAGTCGTAATCGTGAAAGAGTCACCTGATTAAGTCGACTTAGATGGTTACCTCTCCAAGGCGTAACGACCGATTTCACACGTCTCAGGACTGAATCACTGCGACACCACTCGTTTTGCCACATACCGATCACTTTGCTTTTATAAAAGACTTTAAAGTCACTGCTGTCCAAGGTGGAGTGTAGGATATTGCATTAGAAAATGTATCGGGAACATTTAGGTTCAGGCTTTTCAGCGTGAGTCGTAATCGTTCGTAATATGGTTTTCTGTTGGTGAATCGATCATTTTCGTCTGGAGGTTGATCCCGGAAGGTTTGATGATGAATGGGTCTTGTGGTGTCTTGTGCAATGGCTGCTGCATGTGTAAGAGTCAACTGCATCCGACGATAATGAAGAGATGGTTCTCCGGATTCTACATATATAGTTTGTATTGGCGTAGTTCTGAAGGCTCCCAAAGAAATCCTTAAGGCGTTGTTATGAAGGATATCTAGGGGTTTCAAGACTGATCTGCTTGTAGAAGCGTAAGCTACCGAAGCGAAGTCAATTTTCGATCTGATTAAAGATCGGTACAAATTAAGTAGAGTAGTTTGATCCGATCCCCAGTATTTGTTAGATAGAGTTTTCAATAAATTTAACTTTTTATTACATGATAATGTTAGTTGTTTCATATGTTGCTTCCATGTTAATTTTTCATCAAATATTGCACCTAGTGTGAGTCGTACAACTTTAGTTTGGGCTTTTGAACAGTTCTTGAGGAGAAGATCATGCCAGATGTTTTTGAAACAGAAAATTCGAATCCAATATCATTAGACCAGACTTCTAGTTTTTTTAATGTGTTCTGCAGGATTTGTGACATTAGATTCAAGTTTTTTCCTTTAATAAAAATTACCAGGTCATCTGCATACAAACGTGCTTTAATTGGTTTATCGATGGCTTTGATGATGTTATTAATTGCTACTAAGAACAGAGTCGGACTCAATACAGAACCCTGAGGCACTCCATTTTGTTGAATATTAAAATTTGAGAAACAATTATTAACTCTCACCAGAAAACTTCTGTTATTCAGAAAGTTTTCTATGAAAGACAAACAATGTCCTTTAATGTTCCAGGTATGAAGTGTCCTCAATATGTTGTATCTCCATGCGGTGTCAAATGCGTGTTTTAGATCGAAAAATATTGCCATACATTTTTGTTTAGTAGCTAGAGCTTCCTGTACATTGCTTTCTAAATCTAAAATATTGTCCTCCGCCGAACGATTTTTCCTAAAACTGTTTTGTTCTGGTGCTATTAAGTTATTTTTTTCCAGATACCATAATAAGCGATTGTTCACAATCTTTTCGAAAACCTTGCACCTAGCACATGTTAAAGATATTGGTCTATATGACTCCGGCATTAGTCGAGATTTGCCACTTTTAAGCAATGGAATAATTATAGCTTTAGACCAAAGAGAAGGAAATTTATGTTCGAGCCATATTAAGTTGAAAACTGAAAGTAGCTTTTGTTTTGCAGAGTTCAACAGGGACTACTCTCTTTCAGTTCATCAAGACAGCTGTTCAATTTGTCGAGTGTTGTAGGGTCGTTCATGGGATTGTTGTTGTCAGTTTCTTCATATCGTACATCTTCTTCGACTAAGAGCTTATTTCTAGTAAAGCTATCTGTGTAACTTTCATCAGAGGAGTGTTTTCTGTTATATTTGCTAGAGTACTAGCTATTTCCGGAGCAGTTGTTATAATATTGGTAATGTTTGATGAAGTGGGTATTCCAGAAATTTTCCTAATTTCACCTGGCTGGTTGGGGTGGAGCTAGTTATTCCGGACACAAAGTTTTGCCAACACTTCTTTTTTGCTGATTTTACTGTTAACTGTGCAAATGCCTTCAATTTTTTAAACTCTATTTTATTTTCATCCGTTTTATGTTTTTTGTATCGGTTCAGGGCTGATTTACTCTCGGCTATTGCTTTTTCACATTCGACATTCCACCAGGGGACCGGTTGACGTGCTGAAACAAATTTGGTCTTTCCAATATGTTTTTCCGCGCTTGCGATTATTATTTGATTGAAGTCATAAAGCGTATTGTCAATGTCAGGAGAAATTACTAATTGTTTTATACTTTCTTCTATCGTATTTGTAGTATATACTTTTACTTAGTCTTAGTTTGTTACTAGGATATTTTTGCTTATTATTATTTTAGTAGTCATGTTCAATTTTGTTCATTAAAACCTATCTTGAGGTTTCCTAATTTTATTTCAATTTAATGAACAAAATTTTGTGAAGAGTGAAGATGGATCGTTTGCTTCGTCCTGAAAAATTTACCAGTGATCCAAACTCTCCCACAGCTTCCAAAGAATGGAAACATTGGATCCATACTTTTCAAAACTTTTTGGCATCTGCTGTCACTTTGACGGAAGAATCCTCTGAAAACGAGGCAAGTACCATAAAATTAAATATCCTTATCAATTACATTGGTACTAATGTGTATGAACACATATCTGAGTGTTCTTCTTATGAGGAGGCACTGAACATTCTAGGAAACATTTATATTAAAGAAGTGAATCAAATATACTCTAGACACGTACTTGCAACTCGTAAGCAGCAGCATGGTGAAACTGTAGATGTATACGCTCAAGTTTAAAATTCCCTTAGTAAAGACTGTTCATTTAAAGCTGTTACTGCCGACGAATATCGCAACGAGTATATTCGAGATTCTTTCATTCGTGGCTTAATATCTCCACATATAAGACAAAGACTACTGGAAAATAAAACATTAACTTTACATCAAACTCTTAATCAAGCGAAATCTTTGGAAGCGGCTCAGCTTCACTCAAATGCCTACGAAGAAATATCTTGTACACCTTCGTTAAATTCTTCTACATCTAACTATCCGTCAGAAAATAAGCAAGAAATTGAGGACCCTCAACTAAGTGCAACACAAACTCGCTTCAAATCCACTAATCTGTGCTTCTTTTGCGGACATAGATGGCATCCTCGAGTTAAATGTCCTGCTAAAGATTCTGCTTGCTCTGCCTGTAAGAAAAAAGGACACTGGGTCTCCGTATGCCAATCATCGAAAATAAAACAGTCCAACAAAGAGACGATTACATCTGCTATAGGAAATTCAATTATAGCTGCTTTTCACCCTAGTCTATCTAAGTCCACAATTAAAATTTTAGTCGATGGCTTTCATGTTGATGCTTTGGTGGATACAGGAAGTTCAGAGAGTTTTATAAGTTCTAACCTCGTTCGATCCAGGAATATTAAGATTTTTCCTCTCACTGGTTTCGTTTCTATGCCCTCTTCTTCATTTACTTCTAAAATACTGGGATACTCTTCAGTCAGCCTTAAATTCTATGGGCACAACCATGATAAAGTTAAACTATTAATTCTTGACAATCTTTGTTCGGATGTTATATTAGGTCATGATATTTTAAGTCAACACTCGTCTTTGGAGTTGAATGGTGGGAATAAATCTCCTATTCGTATTTCTAGTTTAGTGGCTGCTAAAGTTCCCGAAGCCAGTATTTTCGAAAATATGTCTCGTGATTGCCTGCCAATTGCTACCAAATCTAGAAGATATTCACAGGCTGATGAAAAATTTATTGAATCTGAAATCAAAAATCTTTTACAGGAGGGTATTATTGAAGAAAGTTGTTCTCCTTGGAGAGCGCAAGTCTTGATTACTTCCAACAGCAATCATAAAAAAAGAATGGTAGTTGATTACTCTCAAACCGTAAATAAATTCACGTTCCTAGATGCATTTCCACTTCCTAGAATAGATCAAATGATTCAGAGTATATCTCAATACACATTTTTCAGCGCTGTTGATCTTCAGAGCGCATATCATCAAATTCCCATCAAGTCTTCTGATAAACAGTTCACTGCCTTTGAAGCTTGTGGTCAGCTTTACCAGTATACTAGAATACCATTTGGAGTAACAAATGGAGTTGCTGGATTTCAACGAGTGATCAATAGCATTATACAGTTAGAGGATCTTAAAGATACATTTGCTTACTTAGACGACATTACCATTTGTGGCAAAACTCAGGAGGAGCATGATTTTAACTTGGACAAATTCATCAAAATTGCACAAAAGTACAGGCTTACCATCAATGACTCTAAATCGAAATTTTCTACAAAAACAGTTAAACTTTTAGGTCACATTATTGAAAATGGCACCATTAAGATCGTATCAAGCCTCTTATGGAGCTTTCAGAACCCAATGATCTTCCATCTTTACGTAGGGTACTAGGATTGTTTTCTCACTATTCTCAGTGGATACCATGTTTTTCAGAGAAAGTGCATCCTTTAACACACTCAGAATTGCCCTTGTCCGAAACAGCAAGAAAATCGTTCAATTTTCTCAAGCAAGATTTAGCTTCAGCAATGCTAACGTCCATAAATGAAAATAAAATGTTAACTGTGGAGATTGACGCTTCCGATTTTGCAATAGCTGCTACTCTTTCCCAATCTGGTAAGCCAGTGGCTTTCTTTTCAAGGACTCTTACCGGTAGTGAAAAGAACCATTCATCTGTCGAAAAGGAAGCTTATGCAATCGTCGAATCTATCCGCAAATGGAGACATCTATTATTGCCTAACTATTTTCAATTGATCACTGATCAAAGGAGCGTATCTTTCATGTTCGATAACAGGGCGCATGGAAAGGTTAAAAATGATAAAATCCTACGCTGGCGTCTAGAATTGGCTCCCTTCAAATATGATATTATCTTTCGTCCTGGTGTTTTAAATCGAGCTGCTGACGCCTTAAGTCGTGTTAGTTCTTCCACGAGTAATCTAATAAAGCTCTCTGAAATGCATGTATTTCTATGTCATCCTGGTATTACCCGTATGTACCACTGGCTCAGGTCAAAGAATTTGCCTTTTTCACTTGAAGAAGTTCGCAAAACAACTAGTTCTTGTCGCATTTGCAATGAAATTAAACCCAAATTTTATAAAGCACAGAGTACACTCATCCAATCTACAATACCTTTCGAGAGACTTAATATAGATTTTAAAGGCCCCCTTCCAACTTCTTCTGGAAAACCTTACATGCTTACGGTTGTAGACGAATTCTCCAGATTCCCGTTTGCATTCCCTTGTTCTAGTACTACTTCTTCTGAAGTTATAAAGCATCTCAAACAACTCTTCTTTCTATTCGGTACACCTTCTTATATACATACTGATCAAGGTTCATCCTCCATGTCCCGTGAAATAAAGTCCTTTTTTCAACTTCTGGGAGTAGCTACGAGCAGAACTACTCCATACAATCCCCGCGGAAATGGCCAGTGCGAACGCTACAATGGAAAACGATTAGATTGGCTCTTCAGTCCCGTAATCTTCAAATCAATCAATGGGAACAAGTACTGCCTGAGGCTCTTCACTCTATCCGATCATTACTATGCACAACCACTAACTCTACACCTCACGAAAGAATGTTTACCCATCCGAGACGCACAATGAACGGAACTTCTCTTCCGACTTGGCTGAGTACTGGTCCCGTTTTAATGAGAAATTTTAATCGAACTAGCAAGAATGATCCCTTAGTTGAAAAAGTAGAACTTGTACATGTGAATCCTCAATATGCTCAAGTACGTTTATCTGATGGAAGAGAAACCACCGTATCTTTGAGACATCTAGCCCCTCTTCAAGAGTATGACGCCCTACAAGTTTCAGAAGAAGATTCTCCTTCGGCCGCTCAAGATGCGCAAAAATTTGCTGAAAATGAACCACTCCCAAAAAGGTCCACTATTATTCAAGATCCACGGACTAGTGTTGACGATGCTGTAACACCTTCTAATCGTTCAGTTGACCATCAAATACCCGAAACGGATACTATACCTTCCGTGCAAGATTACGATAACAGTAGACCTACTAGAGTAAGAAGACCTCCTGCTTTCTTGGAGGATTACATTCGTTAACTCAGGCGGGAAGAATGTAGTATATACTTTTACTTAGTCTTAGTTTGTTACTAGGATATTTTTGCTTTGTTTATTTTAGTAGTCATGTTCAATTTTGTTCATTAAAACCTATCTTGAGGTTTCCTAATTTTATTTCAGTATTGGAAAATGAGTTCCAATTTCCTGTGTGAACTTTCCATTTTGATCAATACAAACCTTATATTTAATTGTGCGTTACCCTGGAAACGATATGTTTTTAATAAAAAAGACACTTCGCGTCAAAACTTAAAAGGCAGAAACACGTAAAATACTTTTGCTCTTAATATTTACTCGTAAGTAATAAAAAAATATAAAATACAGTCCACTTTCATCATTTATCAACCAGCGTTGGCGTTGTACGCTACATATTGGTCCTTCCATACCGGATAAAAAAGTTAAAAACTCAGTTCCCGAGTTGATGATAGAGCAATACTTTCCGAATGTCAAAGTGTTTCCAGTGCCGAAGTCAAAGTAGAATTACAAACTGCTAAAAACATTTAAGCAGAGTAGGGCCAGAAGAAGCCGCTTGCATTACAAACTACTCAACAAGAAAATAATATTTCCTTTATTAGAGAATTTCAAGATTGGTACGAATTTGGTGATCCGAACATAGCTGTCAGCTGCTCCATTTTCTCTTTCAGGTTACTTCATTATACCAGTTTTATAAAATTATATATACTTATATATAACTCCATACATATTGTACAAATAGTTTTGTAATAATGGTTCCAACTGCAGAGGATAAGGAAATTGCCGAAATAAAGGTAAAATTTGACAAATCTGTCAAAAATATCAAAAGAATCAAAAGATTTATCAATGAACATGAACAAGATGATCCATCTGAAGATCTGAAGGGTAAGCTAGTTGTAAGAAAAAATAATTTACTTCAATATTTTCGACAAGTGCAAGATTATGATGCACAAATTACTTGCATAGATAAAAATTCTTCAATTAGCGATGTTCAAATTGATGAGCTCTCAGATCTTTGTTATGATTTGTTAGCCGATATTGAGCAATTTATTTATAAATGTGAACCAATTATTGGTCCAAAAGAAATTAGTTCATTGCCAAATCAATCTTTGGATAACATTCCAAACATTAAATTACCCGATATAAAGATTCCTGATTTTGATGGGAAAAATATCAGTTTATTTAAACCGTTTATGGACATGTTCGAAGCAGTCATTGATGCAAACACAAAACTCCGCGATGTTGAGAAATTGTATCATTTAAAGAGTCACCTGCAAGGTGAAGCGTTTAATTCAATAAGTAATTTACCTCTCACCAACGAGTCATATAAAGAAGCTTTAAGTATTTTAAAAGACACCTATAAGAACGAAACTGCTTTGTTGAACAATCATATTGATGCAATATTAAATATACCTTCCATTCAAAAAAGTAATCCTATCATTTTGAAAGATTTTCTCTCAACTGTCAAACAGCATACAGGTGCTTTAAAAATGCTAGGGCAGCCCATTGAAAGTTGGGGTTCATATTAGTAAGAATTTTAACTAAAAAATTTCACCAATCAGGCATACCAATTGCATAGAAATAAAAATACTATACCCACATTAAATGGTTTCTTAGATTTCTTACATGAAAGAATTCTCTCATTCCAGGAGCTGCCAGAATCTCAAAAAGTGTTGGTGAAAGAAAAGGCTCATGTTCATATTGCAACTAACAACGTATCAAAAAAATGTATGTTTTGCTCGTCAATTAATCACAAAATTCAGAATTGTGATAAATTCAAACAATTAAACCCCAAAGAAAGATTTTCTTTAGCCAACAAGAATAAATTTTGTGAAAATTGTCTTAATTGTCATTTTGGAAGTTGTAGATCATCTATAAAGTGCCAAAAATGTAACAAAAGTCACCATTCATTATTGCATATGGAACAACCTGCTCCTTCTAATAAGGAAGCATTTTCCGATGGCTTAGAAACTGAACCCTCTACTAGTGTTCAACTTTTCAACAAGGGTACAAGACCTACTGAAAAAACTTTGTTACCAATTGTGAAGGTAAAAGTAAAATGTGCTTCAGGTGATTTTATTCATGCACACTGCTTGCTCGATTCAGGGTCACAAACTTCATTTGTGTCAAGCCGATTAGTTTCAGTACTCAAATTAAAACCTTTTAGTAATCCTTTAACTGTTGTTGGGATTTCCGAAAATGCCACTCACATAAAAAACGCCGTAAGTGTTACAATAGAGTCGTGTGTGAACAATTACAAAATCAATGTTGATTGCTATATTGTAGATAAAATAACATCTAAATTTCCTAATTTTAAAATTGATATTTCAAAACTGAAATTTCCAGAAAATATTACTTTTTCTGATCCCGATTTCAATATTCCAAAAGATGTAGATTTACTTTTTAGTTCTGATATTTTGTTCAAAATATTATGTACTGGCAATTTTAAAGTTCCAAATAGCAATATTATTTTCCAAAATACATTATTTGGTTTTGTTGCGGGTGGAACTGTTTGTTCACAAGATAAAGATTCAATATGCGGTTTGATTTCTCATTCATTTCATTCAACTTCTAAAATCGAGAATTTGATAACAAAATTTTGGGAAACCGAAAAAATACCCGAGCTATATAAAGAGTATAGTTCAGAACAAGAAGCTTGTGAAAGCAGATTCTGTTCTTCTTTGTCTCGAATAGGCAATAAATTTCAAGTCGAACTTCCGTTGAAGCAAGATTTGCACACACTGAATTTAGGAGATTCATATTCTGTAGCTTTAAAAAGGTTTCAAAATCTTGAAAAAAGATTTAAATTAGATCCCGCTCTCTTTGAGCAGTACAACACATTTATCAACGAATATATTGAACTTGGTCATGCAAAAATAGTTGATTTAAATGATTATAATATAAATAATGGAACGGTCTATTTCATGGCCCACCATCCTATTATTAGAGAAGATAAGATTACTACCAAACTTCGAGTAGTATTCGATGGTAGTATGAAAACCAAGTCCAATAAATCCATTAATGACATGTTATTTAACGGTGCAGTAGTGCAAAAAGAACTTTTTGAGATTCTTATGCGCTTCAGAACTTTTCAATTCACTCTCTTGTGTGATATAAGGCAAATGTATCGAATGATTTGGGTTGATCCTAAACACAGATGTCTACAAAATATTTTATGGCGTTCAAATTCAAAACAGCCTGTGCAATGTCTGCAATTACAAACTGTAACTTATGGCCTCAAAAGCAGTGCCTTCCTCGCTACCAGATGTTTACATGAACTTGCAATTAACAATAATGATAAATTTCCTTTAGCATCACAAGCGTTGCTTGTGAATACATATGTTGACGACATCTTAGGAGGTGGTGATACCATAGAGGAAGTCCTGACTTTAAAAAATCAGTTAGTTGCCCTTTTAAAAACTGGTGGATTTGAACTGCACAAGTGGAGCACCAACAATTCTTTTATTTTACAAGATTTAACTTGCAAAAACGATATTATTAAAAATTTCACCATTGACAAACATAGCTCAATAGTTAAAACTTTGGGTGTTAATTTCAATGTACACACTGATTGCTTTGAAATAACAACTCCCAAATTAAATTTTGAGGAATTCGTAACAAAAAGACATGTCTTGAGCTTCATTTCTTCATTTTACGATCCTATGGGATTCGCAGGGCCAGTAATAGTTACTGCCAAAAAGTTTATGAAAAGGCTTTGGGATTTTAATTTGCAATGGAATGATGTATTACCAAAAAATATACTAATTGAATGGCACACATTTGCTAAAGATCTTATTGAAATGCCCCGTATAACAATTCCAAGATATGTACATTCGCACAATGCATTAAGTTTAGAGTTGATTGGTTACTGTGATGCTTCATCTACAGCTTATGGGTGTGTAGTTTACATTCGCACTATCTTTTCTGATAAAGTTAAGGTTTCTCTTTTATGTTCGAAATCAAGAATTGCTCCCAGTAATAAAAATAAAGTGCTTTCTATACCGAAACTCGAATTAAATGGAGCTTTGCTTCTTTCAATTTTAACAAACAGAATATTTGAAATATTCAACCATCAAGTTAACTTAAAGGTGTTTCTTTATTGTGACTCCCAAGTCGTTTTAGCATGGATTAAAAAAGATCCATTGCATTTAAACCCATATGTAGCTAATCGTGTTTTAAAAATACAAACCTTAACTTCTCACTTCAGTTGGCTATATATTGAGTCGAGAAAAAATCCCGCTGATCATATATCTAGAGGTTTACAACCTTCTGAAATTCATACCATCAGTTGTTGGTTCGATGGACCAACAGAACTTTCAAATTTAGACTATTGTCACAATTCTAATGTTGGTATGAAAGAACCCTCCGTATTACCTGAATTAAAAGTGTTTGTCGAGCAAACTTTGGCTAAAAATTCATTCTTTGAAAACTATTCAAATTTCAACAAATTGCAACGTATTGTTGCTTACATTCTTAGATTTTATGCCATCACTAAAACAAAGAACAAAAGCAAAGGACATTTAACCGTAAAAGAATTAGATTTGTCGTTAAAGTGTATTGTTAAATGTGAACAGAACTTTTACTTTTACAAGGAAATACGTGATTTAAAGTTGAACAAAAATATCAAATCCAGTTTGAGTGGACTTTATCCTTTTCTTGACACAGAAGGCATTCTTCGCGTTGGAGGTCGACTTCAAAATGCCAACATACCTTATGACCAAAAACACCCTATGATATTACCAAAGAATAGCCATATCACTAATTTAATAATTAAACGAGAACATTCAAGGTTACTCCATGCTGGACAAAAACAAGTTCTTAGTAGTCTAAACCTCAAATTCTGGATAACAAACGGAAATAGAGAAGTCAAGAAAAACATTCACAAATGTGTCACTTGCTTTAGACACAAAGCTAGTTGCTCCAAACAATTGATGGGCTCTCTTCCCGAAACGCGGGTAAATGCTTCAAAGTCATTTGAAAATGTTGGAATTGATTTTTGTGGTCCTTTTTTCGTCAAACAGTCCAGATTGAGAAAAACTATATTAACTAAAGCATACATTGCTCTTTTTGTTTGCTTCTCTGTTAAGGCAGTTCATATGGAACTTCTCTCTGATATGACAACAGAGAATTTTTTAAATGCCTTCAAAAGATTCATTTTTAGAAGGGGAAAACCTAGTCGAGTTTATTGTGACAATGGTTCGACCTTCAAGGGAGCTGCAAATCAACTGAAAGAATTTAATGAATCAGTAGATAAAAACAAAATAATTAATTATTCTTTGGATGACAAAATAACTTTTAATTTTATACCCAGCTATTCTCCAGTCTTCGGAGGTCTTTGGGAAGCTGGTGTGAAAAGTGCCAAGCACCACATTAAAAGAGTGGTTGGCAATGATCACCTAACCTATGAAGAGTTCAATACTCTTATCATTCAAATTGAGGGCATACTAAATTCCAGACCATTAACTCAAGTGTCCAATGATCCTCTAGACCTGACGTTCCTCACTCCAGGACATTTTTTAATAGGTGCTCCGATCACCAGTTACCCTGAGCCAAACCTAACTCCCATTCCAGAAAATAGACTGAAATTCTGGAGAAGGTGTACGCAAATGCAACAGCATTTTTGGGATAAATGGCACAAGGACTATTTAAATACTTTGCAGAATAGGCCGAAATGGAAACAAAGTTTTCCAAATTTAGAAAAAGGTATGCTTGTCCTACTAAAGGATGATAATTTGCCTCCATTAAAATGGCCAATGGCCAGAATAGAGGAAGTTATTTTTGACAAGGACAATAAGGTAAGGGTTGTTAAGGTAAGAACATCAACAGGGCTATATTTACGCTCAGTTAAAAAAAAGCCGTTCTGCCTATAAACTGATATATTTCTCCAAAATACAGGTAACTTTACATACAATCCTGCAGTTGGAATCATGTGGTTCTCCGTTATTAGCGTATTAATTTGTTTATTAATTGTATTCAAATTCTGAAAATTGTATTTGTTATAATAACATATATGTTTATTTCTTGTACATATCTGTCTTAATTCCAATTTATGTGTTTTATATTTCATATTAGCGAAAAGCTAAGGTTTTTGTAGTTTGTTACAATATTATTTGTATTTAATTTTTTTTTAGTACTTTGTAAGTTTCTACCGAAACACCTTTTGCCCCCCCAGTTATGTTCAATACAAACCTTATATTTAATTGTGCGTTACCCTGGAAACGATATGTTTTTAATAAAAAAGACACTTCGCGTCAAAACTTAAAAGGCAGAAACACGTAAAATACTTTTGCTCTTAATATTTACTCGTAAGTAATAAAAAAATATAAAATACAGTCCACTTTCATCATTTATCAACCAGCGTTGGCGTTGTACGCTACACATTTGCTTGAGTTATTGGAGTTATCCGGTGGAGTGCAACTATTATTAATAATTATTGGATAATGATCACTTCCATACGTGAAGTCTAATGTATCCCATGATAGGGAAGGTGTTAAGTTTGGGTCACATAGAGTTAGGTCAATGCACGAAGATTCGGCTGTATTAATATTGAATCTTGTAGTTCTACCATCGTTTAGGTAACTTAGATGTAAATCGTCAATAGCTTTTTCTATCAGACCACCTCTTTCGTTCGTGCTTTGAGATCCCCATATGTCCGTTAAAGTCACCTAAAATTATCCGTGGAGTTGGAACTTGCTTAATTAAATTTTGAAAAACTTGAATAGTCGATAAGGGCGTTGGGAGGTATTTATATATTACAAATATATAACGGAGTATTGGAAATGACTTTCACAACAAGAGCTTCTAGGTTTGTGTTTACATGAAATGTTTCAGATTCAATAGATTTATTTATTAAAGTTATCACGCCACCACTTGCACGAGCTGCATCAGTTCTATCTTTTCTGAAACAATTAAAATGCTTAGAGCTGTATGTTTGGCATGCTTTAAGGTTCGATTCTTGTAGACAAATGATTTCAGGTGAATGCTCTGCAATGATAATCTGTAACATGGGTAAGAGATGGAGGAATCCATCAATGTTCCACTGTAGTATCGAGTTGAATGCTGCTATAAGAGATTGTTTACGATTTCTTGCTGTAGAGTGAGAACTACTTTGCGACGAATCGCTTTCTAGGTCCGAGGTCTCTTTACCTATATGGGGGAAAATTGTCTTCTTCAGTTTTGTTATCTTCATTTTCGTAGACTTGTCAGTTACATGCGGATATACTCGATTCAATAAATTCATTAATCCCAAAAAATCCGCAGTATAATCATTAATCACACTTATTGGATCTTCAACTCCTTGAACATTGTCCAATAGAAGCATCAATTGATCGTAGCTTAAAACAAAAGGGGGAGAATGATTGTCGACTAAATTTTTGGTGGAGTCAACGCCAGAGGATTTGACATTTGTCTTCGATTTTTTAGTCTTTGCAGATGATTTGGATGAAAGTTTTGTGAATAAATTGCTTGGGTGTGCATTGGGATCTGAAGGAGGAGAGGCTATTTCTTCAAACTGACGTTTTATCGAAGGGTGGGGCCTTTCATTTTCACTTACAGATTCACCTGAGCTTCCTGGAATAGGGATCTGTTCTATGATTGGTTTTGACGTTTTCACATCTTGAGGTGAAGGTGTATCCAACGATATCGATGAAGATTGTTTATCTTTCGCTGATGAGGGTGTGCTGAAAGTTCTGCTTGTGAAGAGGGTTGTGTGAACGGTTCTTTGAAGGAATGATCAATAGTTTGTGGTGAGTATGAGGAGTCTGATAGAGTTTGTTCATGAATTTGTGGTACAGGTTCTGTGGGTGTTTGTAACAAAGGTTGTGCCGTACATTGTGATGCAATATGACCCGTTTGTTTACAAGTGTAACAGGTTATACCATCTCGAGAAAGAAATACTAATTATAGTTTTTGATCTAAAAACTTTATTTTTAAAAACAAATTTATTTTTTTATCAATACAACTTTTATAATACCGACAATTAAAATACGTCTTAACTATTTGAACTCTACCAACTGAATAACTGTCTATTGTCCTAGGCACTTTTATATCTTCTTGAAAGGATGTTGATTCAGCTTATATTTTATAAATGTTGCCATTGTTTGGAGGTGACATAATTTACTCTATAGTTAGTGTTATCGAAGGTTATAACAATAGAATCGGGAATTTTTAAATTATGAGGGCTAACGTGGACCTGCCGTCTAAAGCTCAAAATATGAGCGAATTCGGGTAGTGATGAGCTGATACAAAGAGATGTTAATGGAGACACTAAATTCAGACCAAGCTTTTTCAATTCGTCCATAAGAAGTTGTAACCTTGTAAGCCCCAGGCTAGAGCACTCTGTTGAGATGAATAAGTGTCTTTGTCCACGACCACCTAATAATAAGCCGATATTTTACCTCCTAACAAAAGGTATATGGTACCCATATATCAACTGTCGTGAATTATGAACCATAATACACTACAGTGTATTATGAACTAGAGATGGGGGTACCTACAATATGATATAAACTATTAAATCTGTGTATTTTGTTCAGGAAATTTGTTTCTGACATATATCGTATCGATGAAATATTGTAATTTTTAGTATTGATACTTTGCATAGCGATATTTTCTAATATTAAGTATTTTAAAACAATATATTTATAACGGTACGTTGTATTGATACTTTCTACAGTATCGCCCATCTCTATATATGTCAAATTATATTTTTATGTAGCTGTCAGAACATTTTGAGGTTAGTATAATACCAAATCGTTACTGACTTTTATTTAATAAAGAAATCAAGTGTTGTGGACAAAGTATAGTATTCTACTCGAAATTTATGGCCATAATTCACTTGGGTGACTTGCGCCTCTCGCCTGCGGCTCGTGCCGCAAACGTCACCCATCGTGAATTATGGCTATCATAAATTGCTCGTTTAATAATATACTATTGTGCTTAGATAGTTTATAAAAAAAATGAAATATATGTAGTCATGGTTTATATAGAAATATTTGTTGATAAGTCGAATAAAAAAATAAAAACGTCACTGTCTATTTAATTACAGTATAAAAATCGATAAAATAAAATATAAAAACTATCAGGTTATGGGCCCAGGAATGCCCTAAAAGTGCCATAAAAACAAGGAGAAAGAAAAATAAAAAAAAAAATTGTGACATAGAAAATAAGAAACTATAAGAAAATGGGTGACAATGAAGACATTAACAACATTGACAAACTTATAGATGCCGAATCTTTCAATTTGTGGGATTTCCAAACGACAGTATTCTTCAAAGCCAGTGGATTATTTAGCATTGTAGCAGGTGAAGAGAAAATAGAAGATTTGAACCAAGAGAAAGAAAAAAGATCATGGATTCAAAGAGATGCTAAAGCACAAAAAATCATGGTATCGACTGTTGATAAAAAATCCTGATTCATATTATGAATTGTAAAACATCGAATGAAATGTATGCAAAACTTAAAAGTATTTTTAAGCAAGATACTACGGATCAAAAATACAATCTACTTCAAGAGTTTTTTGGTTGTCAGTATGATAGAGGTACGGATTTATCTACCCATTTAAGCAAGCTCCAGAACATGGCTTTCAGACTGAAAACTTTGAAACAAGATATAAGTGATGACATGCTCATTTCAAAAATTTTGAGTACTCTACCTGACACATACAGATATTTCAAAACTGCTTGGGAGTCGTCTCCACAAAATGAAAAAGTTTTAAATAATCTTACAGCAAGACTTTTGTTAGAAGAACATAATAATAAAACAAATAACAATAAAGAAAGAAATGTGGCATTTCAAAGTAATGAAAAACTGTGTTACATCTGTAAAAAACCAGGACATCTCGCAAATTATTGTAGATATAGGGATGTTGGTGCAACTGGAAGTAAATTTGAAAGAAATAATGGAGACAGAAACAAAAATAGAGAAACAAACCTAAAAGGTAACAGATTGTATTGCAATATCTGTAAAAAGACAAACCATAGAGAATTTAACTGTTTCTTCAAAAACAAACAAGAAGGAAATAAAAAACATGAAATAAATAAAGTTGCTTTTTTAACAGAAGATGAAAATAAGAAAGCATATTTGGAGAAAAATGTATTTGTTATCGATTCAGGCTGTACATCACATATGGCGAATAACATAGAACTATTCAAAAAACTAACAGATAAAAATATAGAGATAAGTGTGGCAAAAAAGGATGCACTAATAACTGCAGAAGGCATTGGCAGCATTGAAACAGAAAAATGTATATTAAATGAAGTTTTATATGTACCAGACCTAACAAAAAATCTTTTGTCAGTATCCGCCATTACAAAAAACAATGGACAAGTTATTTTTGAAGAGGATAAAGTTTTTGTCATGAAAAATAATGAGAAGATATTGGAAGGAAGAAAGAATGAAACAGACTTGTATACAATAGACTTGAACGGAGTAGACGAAATCAAAGAAGAGAATTATTTTACAGAAACAAAAGAAGATAAGGTTTTAACTTGGCATAGAAAATTGGGGCATATTAATATTAGAAGCATGAAAAAATTAATAGATGCACAAATGGTAACAGGTATGGATTTAAAGAAGAGTGATTGTGATCGTTTTGAGATACCTTGTGACATTTGCTTAAGAGCTAAGCAGACAAGATTTCCATTCAGTTCAGAAAGAACAAGAGCAACGAGACCATTGGAAATTATCCATACAGATTTATGTGGTCCATGTGGTTAGACTGTGAATTGATTACTAAAATTATTTATTCCTGTATTGTTTTCAACTTTCAAAATAGGTAGGTAAATATCTTGAAAATATGGACCAATATATTCGGGATTGTAATTATGATTTGTTTGATACAATTGAGCTCTCACGAACTGATGAATTGAGCGCATACTTGGCAAATGTAGATGGTAAAGCAAATACATTCAAAGTGTTACATCAAAATATACAAAGTGTCTCAAAAAAATTGGATTACTTGAAAGTTCTACTTGATCAAGTTTCTAGTGATTTCGACTGCATAGTTCTTTCTGAAACATTTAAAATTTTGGATACCACTTACTTTAAATTACACTCCTACGATTTAGTATACAACGAAGGAGATATCAACAAAAACGACGGTGTAATTGTTTATATAAAATCCCATTGGAAGTATAAACATAAAATTGTGTCGATAGGTCAAATTAAAATAATACAAATACAACTAAATATGAAAAATGGATCAAAGCTCCTCATATCTTGTATTTATAGGCCTCCATCAACTAGTGTTGAAGAATTTCTTCAGGGTTTAAATGAATATTTGAAAAATAAAGAAAATGGCCAAATTGAAAATCATATTTTGATAGGAGATATAAATATAAACATTATAAACGATGATGATAAAAATGCAAACGACTACTTAAACATTTTATCGGAGCACGGATTCATTTCACTAATAAATAAAGCTACTCATAGCCGAACTTGTCTTGACCATATACACTTAAAAACCAAAGAAAAAGACATAAAAAACAGTTGTCAAGCTTTCACATTGGATGCAATGATTTCAGATCACAAAACAATTGTTGCGTGTATTCCGTTTACTTTGAACCATATCAATAACACAAATGAAAAAATATATAAACAATTTCTAAATAACAACTTGTTGAAAAAGGACCTACAAAATCATGATTGGAATCATTTTTACTATAAGCAAACCAACCCTGATGTTTTAACTAATTATTTAATAGCATTGATAAGTAAATTAATAAATAAATATACCTTACGTCATAAAATATATAGTAAAGATATTCCAAGAAATGAATGGATAACACCTGGAATAATAAAATCCATAAACACAAGAAACGAACTGTATAAGCAATACAAAAGAAATATTCACGATACTGACATAAAAACGAATATATAAGGTATAGAAACTTAGTGAATAAATTAATTGAAAAAGCAAAGACCCAGTATTACGAAAAAGAAATCACAGGTAGCCAAAATCATACAAAGAAATTATGGGATATCGTAAACGGAATAAATATAAAAAATGATAAAACCGATAGGGAAATCAAATATATCATAAACCAGAACAATATAAAATTAGAAACTGCTCCAGATATTGCAAACGGATTTAATTCCTTCTTTATAGATGTGGGTAAGTCCTTGGCGTCGAAAGTAAAAAAACCAAACTTCCCTAAACCTCCAACAAATCGTGTAGTTAAATCAATTTTTCTAGAACCTGTTAGTGAAACAGAAGTGTCAGCCATTATAAACACATTAAAGACCAAAAAAGCTCCAGGTATTGATGGTATAAGACCAGAAGTATTAAAAAATATAAGTTCCTTAATAGAAGCTCCTCTAACATACCTAATAAATTGCGTTTTTGAGACATCCATATTCCCATCCGAATTTAAGAGAAGTGTAGTCACTCCTATATTTAAGAAAGGAAATCTGGATTGTATATAGTAGTTTGTGCAACTAGTGTGGATATGATGGCCATATCGCACGAGGACGAAGTTTGAGCACGACGCCGTAGGCGGAGTGCTCAATCGTTCGAGTGCGATATGGACAATCCACACGAGTCGAACAGTATATTTTTTCTACTACCCACTTGAAAAATCTAGAAAATAAACATTTTAATAAACTGTAATCTCGACAGTAATATAACTTCAATTTCAAAGTTTTCAACAATTTTCATAATTTTACCAATCAATATCAAGCGGAGTAATTATTTGGAAATAAAATTAACAATAAAAAAATTTCTTCGTTGGGCCTCGAACCCTGGGCCTAGCGCGCGATAGCCTGTTATCCTTACCACTCGACTACCGAGGAATGTTCAAAACGGATATCTATAACGTTATATGAATTACATAGTTTTATAAAAGCTGACGTCTATCAGAAGTCCTCTTTAATACCCATTTTATTCTGATTTTAGTATTTGTTGTTAATTTATACGGATTATTTTATTTATGTTTATTATTGTAAATAGATATTCTTGATCCAGTGCTTCTAGGGAAGCCTTTTTTTCGATAAGTTATTTTGACGTTTCTTTGAAATTCAAAAAAGGGGAGTTGACGAATTCTAAACGCGAATGCTGATTGGTGGATTTCATATACGTTCTAGGATGTATATGAATATATACGTTCAGTTAACCGGTATGGCCTACATTTCCATTCTGTAAACTGTGCAAAAAATGGATAATATACATGTGGGTGTAGAAAAAATAATTATCGTCCAATATCTGTGATAACAATTTTTGCAAAAATTCTTGAGAAGGCGATCAAAGAACGTTTCGTAAAATTTTGGAATAAACACAATTTCATTTCTGAGAAACAGTTCGGATTTAGGGAGGGGGTTTCAACGAACGATGCAATAGCAGTGGTCATAGATGAAATATATCGGTCTTTAGATAAAAGTGAACCAAACCTTTGCGTGTTTCTTGATCTTTCCAAGGCGTTCGATACTGTAAATCATCAGATATTGTTGGATGCTTTGGAGGGGTCGGGAATACGTGGAGGTGCACTTAATCTTATGCGAAATTATCTTGAAAGTCGGGTTCAGCAAGTGAAGATAGGCACCTGTTACAGTCATGAACAGAAAGTTGAGTATGGAGTCCCACAGGGCACTGTCCTTGGACCAATTCTATTTTCAGTTTATATAAACAGTCTACTTACTATTGAGAGCAGTGGAAAGATTTACAGTTTTGCCGACGACACAGCAATATTATATTCATCAAAAACTTGGGACGATCTGAAAAATAAAGCTCAAAACGATTTATCTCACTTATTAAACTGGTTTAATCACATGCAACTTACCATAAATTTTGACAAAACACATTTTATACCCTTTGCAAATTATACATCAACACTACCCCATTATCAAACTTTGAGCATACAAAACCAGGATGAAGAAATTGAGATAAATTCCGCAAAATGTATTAAATATCTTGGTGTAATTGTGGACCAACATTTAAAATGGGATGAGCAGATGAGTGCGGTAGCGAAAACTTTAAGATACATGCTATTTAAATTTAAATGTTTAAAAAAACTCTTAAGTATAAACTATTTAAAGATAATCTACTATTCACTTGTAGAATCTCGATTGCAATACGGAATTCTGGGTTGGGGAGGGATTCTTCCAACTCACTTAAATAAGATAAAAGTATTGCAAAAAAAGGTTCTGAAAATAATTTTTAATAAACCATACATATATTCTACAATTCAATTATTTAAGGAAAGTGGTGTTATGACTATTCGACAACTGTATATCTATAATATTGCTAAGTATGTGTACAATCATAAAAATATGCTCAATAAAATAGAACACAAATATGAAACGCGCCACAAGATTAACAAAAACATTCAAATGCCCCTAACAAACAAATCAGTCGGCCAAAGAAGTTTTTCATACATAGCTGCCAAACTGTATAATTTTTTGCCACAAATGTACAAATCATATATTTTTTCACTAAATAATATAAACCTCTTTAAGAAAAGGATTAAACGTTTTATAATTGGTTTGGATATATATGAAGTGAATAAGTTGATTGAGGGGTGAGCTCTGTACATTTCCCCTACAACCTATTGGTTTTGGTTTCTCTTTTTTAGTTTTATTCGTTCTCTGTATATTTTTGTTATAAAGAAACTCAAATTTTTGGATAAACGACAATTATTCTTCAAATAGTGTACTACAAGATATCGTTTAAATAAACAAAAGAGTCAGCTCCCGTCACTTGAATATAAAACATATAACTAAGATATCTATTAAAAATTTTTTTTTCTTTTAACAAACCCTCGCATATTGTATGAATCATTGTACTCCGATTCTTGATCCATTTGTTTATATATATTTTTTGTTTTATTAATATTTTATTCAAATGTATGTGTGTGTTCGTAATTTAATTAGGAAATGTAATGTAATGTTTGAAAAAAAAAAAAAAAACTTGTATTATTTTAACACAAACAAGTATTTGAAATACTTTTGTGTCCTTTTCATGTTTATTTGTATATTTTGTATTTTGGTGTTGCTACATTGTAACTTTTTCCTTTATTTTGCAAATAAACGTTATTATTATTATTATTATTATATTATTAATAGATCCATACACTTGGGACAACAAGAAGTATATACTTACCGTTATAGATGACTACACAAATTGGACAGTGATTTATTTATTGGAATATAAGAATGAAACAACAAGTTTTTTAAAAGAATATATAGAAGAAAATGAAAGATATAAGAACACAAAAGTATCAAAAATAAGATGCGATAATGGAAGCGAATATAAAAATAATGAATTGATGATTTACTGCGAAAAAAAGGAATCAAATTAGACACAACTATTCCTTACACACCACAATTAAATGGAAAAGCTGAGCGCCTTAATAGAACCTTAATTGAAAAAATAAGATCGTTGTTATTTGATAGTCGAATTGACAAGAGATTTTGGGGTGAGGCAGCTAGAGTTGCCGCATACATACTAAACCGAAGCCCTACAGAGTCAGTACCAATAAATGTGACACCATTCCAGATGTGGACAGGTGAAATACCAGATTTGAGAAGAGTGCAAATATTCGGATCAGAAGCATATGCAAAGAATTTAGGATACTTAACAAAACTACAAGAAAGGTGTGAAAAATATACATTCGTAGGTTTTGCAACAAATGGATACCGATTGTTTGATGAGAAAAGGAGAAAAATAATTATAAGAAGAGATGTGATATTCAAGAAACCTGAGAATGTAATAAAAACAGAAATTATTAGAATAGATACAGAAGAATTACAAGAAAGACAAGAAGATATATATGAAAACTCAAAAGAAGTGCCAGAAAGAAGTGAAAGATTACTAGAAAACATAGAAAATATAGTAAGAGAAACTTTACAACACGAAGATGTAAAAGAAAAAGTGACAGAAAATGAGATAGAATATATTAATGAAGGAAATGATGAAGAATCAAGCTTAGGACAAGGCAACAGAAGCAGAAGAGGAAGAAAAATAATGAAACCAAGTCGTCACGATAATTATGTTCTATTGACATATAATGAAGCAATACAATGCGAAGAAAAGCAATACTGGAAGCAAGCAATAGAAGATGAAAAAGACTCATTGAAAAGGAACCAGACATGGGAATACGTAAATCGAGATGAAGCTAACAACAAGAAAGTTTTGACAAACAAATGGGTTTTTAAAATTAAAAATAATGGTACCTATAAAGCAAGATTAGTAGTTAAGTGTTGTCAACAAACAAAAGGTCTCGACTATGATGAAGTATTCAGTCCAGTAGTCAATATCAATTCTTTAAGAACACTATTAGCTATATCAGTACAACAAGAATATCAAATGAAGAAATTTGACATTAAAACTGCATTTCTTTATGGAACTATATCGGAAGAAATATATATGCAAATTCCAGAAGGATACCAAGAACAACCAGGAAAAATTTGCAAGCTGAAAAAATCCTTATATGGTCTTAAACAGGCTCCAATGAAATGGAATGAACATTTTACAAATTTCTTGAAACAAAAAGACATGGAGGCATTGAGCGTGGATCAATGTACATTCAAAAACAAAAATGGGAGTTTATTTTTAGCTATTTATGTAGATGATGGTCTTATAGTTGGAGAAAAATTAGAAGAAATAAATGATTTACTGGAAAAATTGAAGCAAAAATTTGAGGTTAAGATATTTGACAAAGTGGATTGTTTTCTGGGTATCAGATTAACCAAAGATGGAAGTTCAATAAAGCTAGATCAAGAGAGCTATATTGAGGATGTATTGGAAAGATTTAACATGAAAAATGCAAAGTCTAGTACAACACCAATAAGTGATTATGAGGAGATATCATCAGTACAAGAGACAAAATTTCCATATCGTGAAGCCATAGGAAGTCTTCTTTACTTGTCCAATAGAACAAGGCCAGACATATCATATGCTGTGAGCTACTGTAGCAGAAATATGGAAAATCCAACGAACAAAGATGTTAAAAATGTGAAGAGAATTATGAGATATCTAATAGACACAAAATCAAGAGGGGTGGTTTATAGAAAAAGCGAAGGAGATTCGATGATACAAGTTTACAGCGATAGTGATTTTGCAGGAGATAAGAACACAAGAAAAAGCACAACCGGCTATGTTATATTTTATGGTGAAGGCCTGGTGAGTTGGTGTTCGAGAAAACAACCAGTGGTAGCACTAAGCACTACAGAAGCAGAATTTATAGCCGCTGCCGAATCAGTGAAGGAAGTTCTATATATAAAAACATTGCTGGAAAATTTGTTGATGAAGACTATAGATGTTACATTGAAGATAGATAATCAGAGTGCTATGAGCATAATCAAGAATGGACAATTTAATAAGAGAAGTGTAAACATATAGACGTGAGATATCATTTTATAAACGAAAAAGTTGAAGAAGGTCTGATAAAAGTGGAATATATATGCTCAGAAAATAATACAGCAGATGTTTTCACGAAGGCACTAAATAATGTGAAATTTCAGAAACATAAAGAAAAATTAGTGAAATAAGTTGAGTTTATTTTTTTACGTTCTTGTAATAATCTTAAAAAAATATTTGTTATTTTTTTGCAATTATTAGGACAAAGTGTTGAGACGAATAAGTGTCTTTGTGCTTAGATAGTTTATAAAAAAATGAAATATATGTAGTCATGGTTTATATAAAAATATTTGTTGATAAGTCGAATAAAAAAATAAAAACGTCACTGTCTATTTAATTACAGTATAAAAATCGATAAAATAAAATATAAAAACTATCACACTCTACCTCAGGTAGTGAAATTCGGCACCAATTAAACTATCTTATACGCTTTCACTGGGATGGGATGTACAATTAATATTAAATTGGACGCCACCAGCTTTTTAATCGAAACGAATCAACTAAAAACAGAAGGAAAAGGAGGAAAGCTGGAAACACCTTTTGAAAATTAACGTTAAGTTAAAAAAATTAATAAAGAAATGAATATATTTATTACCGAACACGTTTATCCAATTTAATAATTATTGAATAATCAATACAAATTGAGAATAATAATTATTTATTGAAAATTTGAAATTCCATATAAATTGAAGATTTCAAAAAACCAAACGAAGAGAATATATTCAAGTGTAATTAAAACGCCAAATCTAAATCTTACACACGCTACAGATAAGACGAAGGAATAACTTATCTGAGAGGGCTGAGGATGTTCGCAGCTCTTAGCGAGGTGGCGGCGATGTTGGTGACGGTGGTGATGTCTCCCCTCGTGCACGGATCGGGAACGGAGCTGGCTTGAAGAAAACGATGGTTGGAAATTGCCTTGATTTAAGATGAATTTGGAACTTGTCTAAAATTGGCCGTGAACTAGCCGGCTGCAGAGCTGCGAAAAAAAAAAGAAAAAACAGGGATAAGGAACTAGAAAAACATTAGGAAGGAACGAATAAATAGAACAGATCAGGTAGAAAGGAGCTTGTGCTATAGCGCATACAAAACCCAAACTCCACGTTTTAAAATACAACTTTACAGTGATCTGTCTTATTCTATTCGTTTTGTTCCACAAATATACAAAAAAATATGAACTAGCAAATAAGCAATAAATATAAATAAGCTGTAAGCACTAAAAAAAACATAGGAAAAATACAAGAATCAACTTACCAACCAGACAATAGAAAATTGTTCCAAAGAAATATGAAGATATATATAAATTATAACTGTTGCCTTTACAGTGGCAGTTAGAGGAAAGAAAGAGATCCTTTCGAAAATTGAAATTTCGAACATCGACAAACAAAAATGGAAGGGGAATTTGATAAAAGTTAATGTTTTATTTTGGAGTGGCTAATGCGACAAGGAAACGGCATGTTTAGAAACAAAGCAGAAATTTGGGAGGAAGTGACTAATGAGCCACAAAAATTCACTAAATGACATTGACGAAAAGGTAACAGCTGAACAGCATGTTACATCCCCTCTCCTCGGGAGAAAAAAATAATTCAACGAATTACTTTTTTTAAATTTAATTAACCTATTTAGAAAAATGGGAAGAAGAAGAAAAAAACTGGTGAACATCAAAACAAAACGTAGTGCTTACATATGACTTAATTAATAAATTGAAGAAAACAAACTATTGAATAAAAAGAGAAGAGAAAATAAGTGCAAAATTGAGGTGAGTGTCTAAAATTTATGCCAGAAAGTGAAATGATATTTCCAAGCTCATACCAGGGATGTTGCCAGTTAGCGTCCGCAGTAGCCATTGGTCATCGCGCAAGCAGAACTTTAGAAATAATCATCACGCAAACAACAAAAATTGTGACGATCTATAAATATATTACCATACTGTGGAGAAATTGTACTTAATTCCTGACTCTTTTTCATTTCAAAAGCGTAGAGAGAAATAAACTAAACTCATCATATATTGAAAAAATCAATAAGGAAACTTTCCTATTAACGGCATAATAATAATCAAATAAATGGTTAAAAAAAATGTTTAGAGATCACAATATTTAGTTGCAACTATGCAATGTTATTTAAAGTGTTAGCTCTGTGTTATATTATCTCTGGTGTTAGCCTCTATTATAACATGAAATGTCAAACATTTCAAGATAAAAATAACTGTAAGTAAAAAATAAAAAATTCAAGATGCTAAACAAACAATAAATAGAGAAATCCTAATTTCTCAACAAAGAAAAAAAATCACCTGCGTTGTGATAAGGGTAAGGGTGATCTCTAGTAACTTGAACTCAAAAAAATTGAAAAAATAAACAATGAGAAAATGAAAATAAGAAAAGAAAAAAATGAGTGAAGTGTCATTCCAGAGTTATTAATTGATGAGGCTATCAATTGCATTGGAAAAGCCTCGCAGATGGTGTTAATCGCGTCGTGGTTATCTTTTCCTACAATCAATTTCCACATCGGTTAACAACTACCGAAGTGCAGGCATGGGTCCTATGACAACCAAGTCCTTGCTAAGGGAGGGAAAGGGTTTAAAAAAAATATATATAATTTTTTGAGCCAAGCTCGGGCTATTTACGAACCCAGCGTTATTTAGAAACGCCACAACTGAAATGGAAAAAACAAATCCAGGAGATAAAAATTATTGACTGGATCTCTACAGCTATGACACCGTGTTGCAGTGTCCATGTAACACATCCCTCCAGTGTGATGATATGACAAGTCATAAATCCACCCTTCCGGACGACGGCGCCCCGTAGGTACGATACGTCTATGGAATTATGACCCAACATGACACACCTCTTCCACTTAAAGGTTGTTACAAGACTAGCAACACGCCCGTCAAACAAAAAAACAAAATTCACGGTAAGCATTTTTTAACAGGAAAGCGAAAACCTCCAAAAATTCCGTCATGTTAATACTATTGCAAGATATTGTATGAGAATAAACGTGGTAAAACTAAAAATTCCGTCATGGGAATACTATTGCAAGATATTGTATGAGAATAAACACGGTAAAACTAGAATAAGATTATTATTTAACGTGACCAAAAAAATATTTGTATGCATATACAATACGAAAGAGAACATAATGAAGATAAAGCTGAACAAGGCATGGCCTTTCCCCCTCTTTCCTCCATTGGAAAATTCGGAAGGAAGAAACCAACCAAGACTGAACCAAATGCTAACAATTTAGCGATAGCACACAAAATCAACAAAAAAACTGGAGAAAGTACGAAAATTTTAATCAAATATCATTAACTAAACTTGTTTAACAACAGGCACACAGAAGGTGTCTCGAAACATAGTTTTGTCATCAACTAAGGTAAACAAATATGCCAGAATGAATTGATAGTATGTATCAGTCAGTACATAGGTAGAACTAAATAATTTGTTTGTTGTCTCATGAAAAAAACAATGTATTATTTGTGAATGTATCGAAATATAATATATGTAATAAAATGTATATTGAGAACGAAAGCGCTACCAAGCAAAAAACATAATTTCTCAATATACCTACATACGATAAGGGAATGCTACAAAATAAACTGAATCATATATTTGCATAAAGCAAGGATTTCAGAAAATATTTGAGCGTAATGGATGTTACATAATATGCTGGATTATGAAGGTGCATAAAGCAAAAAAATCCATAAAATTCGAAACTTTCACGGAAGATTGTTCTCTTAAAGAACAACGTTTTTGGCATTTCAAAAGCCCAAAAACAAAAAGATACGGTAAAAACACAAACATAATACACTTACTAAATTATTGACAACCTCCAAAAGATACCAATAAATATGTACTTATGATACAAAATCAATAAATAACAAAGGGGCAAAAAGAAGATAACGGTAAATAGTATACCCCAAAAAATTTCGTAGAGGTACTAAGACAGATACTAGAAACTGAATTCCAGATGAATATAGATACAAAATGTATCTGTAACCAAAGATTATTGTTGACAACAAAACAATACAGACATGCTGTATACTCAAGATCTTTTTCATATTTAAACAAAAGGGAATAAAAATAATCACGTTAATAATAAATCACTTATTAAGTTATATATACAGTGATGGGCAAATGTGTGGAACCAAGTAAATATCTCTGGAATTATCAGAGATATCAAAATGAAATTTGGAAGGTGGATACTACAGTAGAATGCCTATTTGTTTTCATTTTTTTTTAACAATTTTGAACTTCCGGTTTAACCGGAAGTAATGTCGATTTCAAAATTTGGAATGGAACACCCAGTATATTATTTCAGTTTCTGATCAAACATTTTATTACGAATACAAAAATATAGGGTTCGAGATTTTTTATTCCAATACCTACTGAGATATTAACAGAAAAGTAACTAAGAGAAGGAAAAATCTAATATCAATTTAAGAAATAATCATAAATATTAACTGAAACCTTGACTGAAACTAATTGATTTTCAAAACATTGGAACTTAACTAAGCTAAAATTAATGTATCAGATGTCCAAACTGAGCACCGTCTACTTCTTGACAATAGGCAAGTCGGTTTGTGAATTTCTATTCTTTCTCTTTCACTTAATTCAGTCATTTCACTATCAAATTAACAATGTAATCTTTTCACGTTCAAATACAAACACTAATAACTCATTTGGACAGTACTGTCACTTCACAACGAACTTTGTGGACTACTAGCTACCATCAAAATTTTCCTTTCCTTAGTTACTTTTCTGTTAATATCTCGGTAGGTATTGAAATAAAAAATATCGAACCCGATATTTTTGTACTCGTAATAAAATGTTTCATCAGAAACTAAAATAATATATAGGGTGATCCATTGCAAATTTTAAGATCGCCATTACTTCCGGTGAAACCGGAAATTCAAAATTGTTAAAAAATATGAAAAAAGTTAGTCAATCTACTGTAGTATCCACCTTCCAAATTTCATTTTGATATCTCTAATAATTCCAGAGATATTTACTTGGTTCCACACATTTGCCCATCACTGTATACCCAAATTAATCAGAATCACTATAAGATCTGACTCGCAAATCATAATTCTTATTCGACCCATCTAAATCATCAGAAATTTGAGCAGAAGGCTCATCATCAGGAAGATTTTCATCTACATCAATAAATTGGTTCTCCAAATCTGTAACATGCCAGTTACCTAAGTCATTACCTGATAGATCTTTCAAATTGTAAATCAATTTAGAAATAACTTTGTTGACAACACAGGGTATATATTTAGGAGCAAATTTAGCTGCAAAATTATTATATTTAGACGAAAGAACATAATTCTTTTTCCATAACCTGTCACCTACATGAAATTCTAAATCTCTCTTCCTCAAGTTGTAATGTTTTGCATTTTTTTCGTATGCGTTTTTTAACTTTTTTCGAATATCTATAAAAAGTTTAGGGAGAGTTTGAACATCATTAATCAATTGCAATTTATCTCCAGTGTTAATAATGTTATTCGCGTTTTCGGAAATTGCACCATAAAAATCTCCACTCAACGGAACGTTTCGAGCAAAATTTAGAAAAGCTGGGGAATAACCCGTAACGTCATGTTTCGCAGTTCTGATTGCTTGTGCAACTCTGTGTAGCGAATTAACCCAGTTATTATGGGACGAATTTTCATGAATGTAACATCTTAAAGCGGTAACAATTGTTTTGTTAGTTTGTTCTGTGTGATTTGCTTGGGGATGATAACGAGCGTTATAGAATATTTTTTGCACCTTGTATTGCGACATTAAGTTCTTAAAAAGAAAGGACCTAAAAACTGTACCATTGTCAACAGAAAAAATCTGTGGAACACCAAAAAGAAGAAAAACTTGATTTTCTATAAATTTCACAATGCCTTTAGCGGTTGCGTGCTGCATTGGATGAACAAGACAAAATTTGGTGAACCAATCGGTTATTACTAATACAAATCTGTTACCAGATTTTGATTTGGGATAAGGACCTATCAAATCAGCGGAAATCTATTGCCATGGGAAATTTATATTTTTATACTGACCCATTACACCAGCTTTAGGTAAGTTTTGGGTTTTACAAGAACCACAAACTGAACATTTATTAACGTAACGAGATACAGAACTTCCAAGTTTTGGCCAATAGTAAAGTTCGGAAATACGAGAAATAGTCTTAGATATGCCTAAATGGGCACTCAAATCATTATCATGGAATAATTTCAATACATCAATTCTATTAGGGGTAGGAACAACAATTTTCCAATTATGTAGATAAATTACTAGAGATAGGATTGGACGAAAAAACATGTTTGTACAAAACATTATTGTCGACCTTAAATGTGGGATATAAATCAGGATTATTAGTGACCTTTTGAATCATAGATGTGTACCAAGCATCTTGCTTGAAAGTATTTACGTCAATAATAGAAATTTCTGAGATAGAACGTGATAAAGCATCACTGATCACCATTGTGATTCCTTTTCTGTGCTTAATTTCAAAATCAAACTGAGAAAGCCTAAGAGAAAGACGAGCTAAGAGACCTGAGGGATTCGAAAGTTTTGATAGATATTGCAGCGATGAGTGATCTGTCTCAAGAGTAAAATGAGTACCTTCAACATAACCTCGGAACTTTTCAACACCAAAAATAACTCCTAAAAGTTCTTTTTCTGTTGTACTATATTTTCTTCCAGTTTAATTTAAAGTACGACTTGCATAAGCTATTGGATGTTCGATACCATCGCAATCTTGATAAAGGATTGCTCCAAGACCAGTTTCACTAGCATCAGTTTGTATAATAAAGGGTTTAGAAAAATCAGGGCTTGCAAGAATAGGACTAGAAGTAAGACGTTTTTTAATTTCTATAAAGGCATTTTCAGCTTCTGTAGTCCAAGAAATGGATTGATCTTTTTTTCTGCCCTGAAGAAGATCAGTGATTGGGGAGCATATAGTAGAAAAATCTTTAATAAAACGACAATACCAACCAATAAGACCTATAAGACGTTTTATCTCTGTCGTATTTTTTGGAGCAGGATAATTCAAAATAGCAGAGACTTTCTCGTTATCTGTACGTAAACCATTTTTATCAACAACAAATCCTAAACATTTAAGGGAATCACGACAAAATTCACATTTTTTAAGATTGACAGTAAGATTGGCTGTTTTTAGCCTATGATACAATTTGTTAAGAGTTTCCATATGTAATTCAAAAGTAGGGGTAGCAATAATAATGTCATCTAAATAACAAAAACAATACGGTCGAAGAGAAGGATCTATAACCATGTCCATTAGACGAGCCATGGTTTTGGGAGCGTTGACTAAACCATAAGGAGTAGTAACGAATTCAAAAAGTCCAACACCGTATACAGCGAAAGTTGTTTTCGGGCGAGAAGATTCAGACAAAGGTATTTGTAGGTAAGCCTTTTTCAAATCAATAGACGTCAGAAATTTTGCGTCTCGGAGTTTACTAAGAATAATATCGACAATCGACCTGCCATAGGATATGAATCTGAAACAGTAACTTTATTCAATTTGCGACCATCAAAACATACACGACATTCTCCGGACTTCTTAGGGACAATCCAGAGAGGTGAACACCAAGGGGAATTCGAAGGTTGAATGACTTTGAGATTTAGCATTTCTTCCACTTCTTTCACAAGAAGTTTTTGCATAGCCGGAGACAAAGGATATTGACGCTGCACAATTGGATTTGCGTTGCCAGTATCGATGTTGTGCTCTATAAAATTAGTTCGACCAAGGCGGTCGGAAGGGGCAAGTGTAGCAAACAAATTGATAACCTTGTCTAATTCATCTTTTTCAATAGGAGTAAGACTAGAAACGGATTGAATTGTGTTAATAACACAAGTAGAGGACAAAAGAGAATACGACAAATCATGACAATTGATGTCTATTTTACATAGACTTAAAAAATCCTTACCCAAAATAAGAGAATGACTGATAGAAGGTATAATTAAAATTTTAATTGTTTTCGTAACATTATTCACGGTAACGGGAACAGTAATAAAACCCATAAATTGCTGTGGAGCACCATCAGCTGTAGTGATACTTATTGAAACATCATATTCGATAGGTACATGTAGAGAATTAATAAGTGAAAATCCTTGGTTTCCAATAACACTGGAATTGCTTCCAGTATCAACCATAGCTATAACATCAGTATCTAAAATTTTGACAATTATATAAGGGCGATTATCATTTGGTTTCTTAACAAACAAAGGACAAATATCGGTAGAAATAGAATTGACATTATTTTCACATAAATTATTCACCTTAGGCGAAAGTAAAACATTTGAAACAGATAAAACAGGAACATTAAGAATAGAACTATTTGGTGTTTTCTTGAATATTTCAACATCCTGTACAGAATTGACAAGTGGAACGGTACGTAAACATAATTGTTTGTCAAGATTTTCAGAATGATAAGAATTAATAGATGATAAAAAATCCTTGACAAAACTGAGATAAGCTTGCCATTCGGTATCAGTAGGTGAAAAACATGAAATTAATTTCGACTTGTTGATGGTTTGTGTATTGGATTTTCTGACTTCACTTCTGACGTAATTTTCACATGACTGGAATCTGTTGTCAGATTTACAGGACCAGTGCGAACCTCGTTTTTTGGATTACAAGAAGGACAATTGGGTTTTGTAATGTTTTTTGCACCACAACCATAACAAAAGATTGATTTTGGAGAACGACACTTTGTGAAACTATGACCAGGTCTGCCACAATTCCAACACGCGGAAGAAGTTAAAGCAGAAACGTTAACAGAAGATTTCCTGTTCGATGAAGATGCATGTGAAACATAAAGACATGCTAGATCAGGTTCTAGTAAACGAGAATTATTTGATGATGGTGGTCGATAACGATCAAACCAAACTCTAGATTCTTCAATTCTTTTACAAAACTCAGTAAGTTCATCAACAGTACTTGGAGAATGCAATGCTAGTGCAGATACAAAAAAAGGTAAAAGATTCCTGCGAATCTTTGCAACACGGGACTGTTCATCTACAACATTTGTTAGACGATTAAAAAGACCTACCATAGAAGAAATATAAACAGTAACGGGCTCATTTGCACCCATGGTTGATTTAAAATTTCCAATTCTAAATCTGTTTCATAGCTGTATGGGAGAAAATCTGCTTTCAGTTTTGCAAAAATATCTGACCAAGTAGATTAGCAACGTTGGTACGACTACAGAAATAGGGAAAACCGTGTGTTAGAGAGAGAGAGCAGCGTGACAATGTGTAAGAGAGAGAGGTAAAGTGCGCATGCGAGTTGGTTGAAAGGGAGGCCAACGACGCGGACCCACTCGGCTACCCTTTGTTATCTAATACTAAAATGAGGTAGTGTTGATAGCGACGATTATAATTGTTAATTTGATTATTGAAAATTGTCAGACGAAAATTTCGCTAATCTTGTAATATAAAAAGTATAACGTGTAAATTTTATCAATGTATCACACACGTAATGGAGACAGATTCATTGCGAAGATAACAGCGGGAGCGCTGATATACCAGATCGGTTAAAAGTAACGTATACCGGGTGACTTAAAAGTAACATATAATAAAAAACAATAATAAATAATTATTTATTTAAATCATTGATAACTTTCACTTTATAAAAGTATACAAATTCTCTAAGGGCATTGTGTAACATATCGTTTGGTGTAATGGAACAAAATGCATATAAAATTTGTAAAGGACTTAAATTTTCGGAGAAGGTATTTTTACAGAAATCCAAAACATTATAATAATATTCACAAAAATTCAAATTTTCTAGCATAAATATACGTTGTACAATCAAATTATTTAATTCTAAAATTTGCGATACTTCTTCTTCATCCATGTAATACTCAACACCATGTTCCTTGACTAAAATCACCTTACTATCATCGTAATTTAAAGGGGTGATAGTACAGTCCTCACATAGTAATGAATCAGGTTTGACTCGTCTCCGGTATGAAAGAAATTCATCTGATGTGTCATAATTGAGATGAAGGCATTCCATCCATAAGTACTGAAAGATATTTTGCTGAACTTAAGATGTTGTGATATGATAACAGCAGGTGTGAATGATCTTGCAGGACTTATTCCACATTTTACTTCATACCCCGAAATTGGATACTGTGTTGAAAGCAGGTAAATGTTTTCAGACTTGACAGCAGTCTCATAGTTTTCAAATATTCTATCTTGTTTTCAGACTTGACAGCAGTCTCATAGTTTTCCAATATTCTATCTAACTCTGAACTGTAGTTACTCGAATCAGATTCGTCCACGATGTCGACACTACCACTATATTGGGAACTCATGTTGCTAACTGAGTTTGATATTCAAAGCTGACTTCAATTTATAGCTCCTGCTCTACGCGGCGAACGGAAACATAGATCTATACAATATCAATATTTTCTATCCAACTGTTGTGTTTGCTATCCAAACCAAGCCACTTGACGTACATTTTGTTACCCTTTCTTCTGAGCACCTTTTCAACTAAGTAAATGTCTGTATTTGATGTTTTCTGTAGTTCTTCATCATAGAAGCAGCCGCTGATTGGTGTTCCTTGCATGTCTTCAAGTAAATACGTAGCAGGATTGGTAATTTTAACTTTGGTGATTTTGAATAGTTCTGTAGTCCAATTGGGTGTATATCCTTTTTCAAAGACATGTTTTGCCTTGGATATGCGCACTATGTCGCCAACTTTGAATTTTCGTGGACCGGCTATTCAAATGACTATAGGTGTTATTCAAAATAGATTTTTCGTTGGATTTGTTGACTTGAGAAGGCCTATATTTTGTCGTGGAATGTTTTGTATTGTTATAGTTTTGAGTAATTTCAGGCAGAATATCAATCCATTTGTAGGTGCCATTTAAACTGAAATACTTGTAGAGTTTCGATTTCAAAGTTCTTATAACCCGCTCTGCCATAGAAGCTTTCATCGTGCTAAATACGCTGTAATGATTTATATCATGTTTTTTCATTAAATTTTGAAATTTGCTATTGTAAAATTCCTTTCCCTGATCAGATTGCAGATTTTTTGGTATTCGTCTAGTGTGAGCGAGAATGTCCGAGAATGCCCTAGTAATCTCCTTTCCGGTCTTCGTCTTTAGTGGGCGTGTCCACACAAACTTAGAAAAACAATCAATGACGACCAGTATCATTTTATGATACCTATTTTGTGATGCAAAATTCCTCATCTCCGCAAGATCCATTTGCCAAAGATCGTCAAGACCCTTAATGATAGTGCGTCTCCGAGGGAATTTTTTCCGTATCGGTTTGTGGAGCTCGTTTACAAGCTGAATTTTTTCTTTAGAATACATATTATGACTTACTACCAGCTAGCTTCAGCTCCAGACTGTTAATGCGGTTAACGGTATTCGTATTCATAACCTTAATATTGTCTACAATGCCCGAAACGTTAGTTATCATATCAGAGACGGATCTGATATTTTCTGTAATTTCTTTTTGTAACTCACGTATGCTTTCAACACACATGTTAATAGAAGCAGTGAATTCTTTTCGAATAAATATTTTGGCTGCAACAATTGAATCGTCAACGTATTTCTTCGTAGCCATATCCCTAGCTGCTACAGGGGGATTTCGCGAAATAAATGTATCAATTTCGTTAGTTTTATTTTGTAAGTTAGTAATGTGCGCCAGTAATATGGGGATTTTTGTCTTATGAAGCTCATTTCTTATCTCGTTGAATCCTACAGCTAAATCCTTTATATCACGTTCTTGTTGCTGCAGCACGGTACCATGTGCTTGAATTAATGGCGAGTTGATAGCACGTAGGCCATTCAATTGCACATCGACATATTTTTTTGTTGCAGCATCACTATTTGTTGTCGGTTCCTTAACATTACAAATTTTCACATTTTCAATATCAATATTACCGTCCTGAGTATGAGGAAACGTAATTTCCGCTGGTATACGCGCATAGGGCGTTTGATGTCTATGTCCGAATTTATCGACTGGCATAATTGAAATGAACAAGTTCCAGCTTGTATTATTCTATTATATCAGCTTCCTTCAGTTCATTGATAATTGCTACTATTTCATTGTCGTGTGACGTATTACCTGCCTCTTTCGAAGCAATTAGTAGCTTTAGACGTTCAACCAACTCATTGGGATCATCCCAATAAATGTATTCCATAGGGTCTTCGTTGTATACCAAACGGGAATCGAGAACGTTTCCGCCACTTTTCGTAAAAGGTATTTTTGATAGACGTTCCATTAGTAGCTGTTGTGTTCGAGTAGAGGGACGACGGTTCGATGATTCTGATTTTGTTCTGAACAAAGGTTTGATAATATTGTGATATTTGTAAGTGCTTGAACCCTTAAGACGATTGCGTGTATCTAGGTGAACCTTAGTATACTCTAGAAGGGTTTTATATGCCTCCAAATCCTGCTGGGTGTAACCATCTGGAGTGTGGTAGAATAAAAGCTGGTATAAGCCAGGTGTACCAGTCACGGATCCAGCTTCTTTATTTCGTTCTTGTAGTATGTTGATATTGCCGTTTCTTCCATCAAATCCAATTCTACGCGTACCCAAACTCCAACCGAGTTCGTCATTGTAGATAGGACCGTAGTTTTTATCGATTTTTCCATTATCTTGGAAATAGTCTTCGATATACGATTGACTAATTTCAGGATATTGATCTAAATACTCTTGGATGGATTCATGTGTCACCTCAGGACGCACCTCTGGAGATTCGGGCATTGGAATATTCCCTGCTTCATCGGTTTCGGTCACCAGTTCCGTTTCGAGACAAGGTGTAAACACATCATCATCATCGGGTTCTTCTTTCTTTATTTCCTCCTTTGGTTGTAAATTTGTAATCGATTTTTGTAATGTCTTTGAGGATTGCACAATTTCTTTGAGTGGTTTAGATATCGGCTTGAATAGTTTATTAAGAGACTCATCTTGCTCTGATTTACCCAATTTCAATGCCAAGTATTTTTTTCGAATTGATCTAGCAAGTTCAGATACTTTTTTCTTGCGCAATGCAATAGCAACCTTATCGTCAGACATATTGGTGTGGACTGGAGAAGCAGCTTACAATTTTATATATTTATCGAAACCTTTGCGATACCTTCCGCCATTGAGGGCGAAATCTTTCATAATTACCAATGTACCATAGCGATCACACCAACACTTTGAACACATATTTTTAAATACGTCAAATGTCATGTCAGGACGTGTTCGTCAAATATATGTTTCAAGTTCACCTCATCCTGCTTGAATAATACAATCACATTACAGTTGTCGCGAATAAGCTGTTTCGGTATTTTTGAGTATGTTTGACAAAGATATGCAGCATCAATATCTTTATGTCTACACATGGAGTAGTATTCACGAATTTTCTGCTGACCGTCACATGCAACGTCATCGAATAAAAAGACAGAATTTGGTCGAGCTTTCTCTGGACTAATTATTTCCTCGTTGTCTTTAAATGGGAAATAGCCAACGCCCTTGACTTGTGCTATAACTTCTTGCAGCAATTGGTACTTTGGTTGGAATAACGATTTTGAATAGACATAAACATTTTTGAATTTCGCGCCATTTGGATTGAATAGGAGCGCCAGCACGACATTCGTCTTACCACAGCCACTGGGGCCACATATAATGGCACGGAAAGAATTTGGTAACAATTTACCATGTTTGCCGATCGATGACGATGAGGTGAAATCCAGATTTTCAATGGGTATAGTCTGCTCTTGTTGAATTATTTTCATTGTGTGTATCGTTTTTCGTAGGACTACTCTTTAAATATAGATGTCACCACTTACGCGTATCAGTCTTAATGTTGGTGTTTGAAGGAGAAGGTCTCTTAAATTCTCTCATCAATAAACTACCTATTGAACTTCACTTACCTAGCTATCAGTACTGTGGACGTAAGTACTACCCCCTCCACCCCTTTATATAAAAATTGATTGTTTTCTTTTTTAGCCGGTACAAAATTGGAAAAACGTCGCGATCGTGGAGATCCGGGCATCAACCCCTTGGACGCTGCTTGTAAACAACACCATATTTCTTACTGGAAGAATAAGTCTCTCGAAGAACGACACAAAGCCGATCAGATACTTGAAGATAAAGCTTGGGCACGCGTCAAATCAAAAGACGCTTCACTGGGAGAGAAAACTGCTGCATTACTTGTAACAGGCGGAATGAAGGTGAAAAGAAAGCTGGGAATGGGTTGTCGTCGCAAACGTCGTTCCTTGCATCGAGATGTTATTCTAAAAGTGGGAAAATCCATGAAAAAAGGGGCATCTTTGAAAGACACCGCAACGTTTGCCTTACGAGCAGCCAAAGCACTTATAAAAGAATTTGGTGGGAAAAAAGAAGTCGAGGTTCCTCGAGTGATACCTGTAGCGAAATCCGGAGGTTTCCTACCACTTATCCCTTTGTTTGCTGGCCTTTCGGCACTTGGAGCTTTGTCAGGTGGTGCTGCTGGGATTGCTAAGACTGTCATTGATGCTAAGCATGCGCAAAAGAAATTGGAAGAAGATGTACGTCATAATAAGGCTATGGAACGTGTAGGATCTGGTCTGTATCTGAAAAAGTACCCAAAAGGCGGTTTCGGATTGTATTTGAAAAAGCAAAAAAACTAATAAAGTTACCCAATCACGCATTAACCGACTTTGACATAACACATTACGCAAAATCGCTTAAAATACCGCATTTTCGAGGAGTTTTCATGCGAGACACTCTCCCTAAAGACGGCCCTCGAAAACAAGAAAGTGCAGTGGTTAATTTGGATACCTCTAAGAATAGCGGAAGTCATTGGGTGGCTTACAGAAAGAAAAGCAATAATGTAGAGTATTTCGATTCATTTGGTAAACTTGAAGCCGCCGAAAGAAGTTGTTAAATATCTCGGAAAAAGTGTACGAATTTTCTACAACAATACTCAATATCAAAACTACGATCAAATCAATTGCGGTCATTTGTGTTTGAAATTTCTACAGCAACAATGATGGAACTATTACTACAACATATCTACCATGGAAAAACATTGAGCAGTTTTACTGCCGAAGAACTAAAGCACTTTCCCATTGAACATCTAATAGAGTGTGTAAGACCTTGGGAATTGCTGGAAATATGGCATAAACTTCCCAATGAATATCGAGCAAATTTTGAACTACAAATACGACTGCCTTGTTTCATCCATTACAACCGACCTGATTGGACGACGCATTGTGACGGCCCACCGAGTTCGCAAGCTACTTGTTTCCTTTGTAAACAAACATTAAAAAAATAAAAAATGATATTTAAATTCAAACATTATTCGTATTTCATTAGTCATCATGTCGCAGTTGCTGAGAGTTAACAGCACCAATCACGTGTTTACCTTTCAACCTCCTACCTACCTTCAAGGAGACCAATAGTCTTGGAAGAATCTTGGGATTTTCACCGAAAATACTCGAAGCTAACAAATTACACTCTTCAGATCTCCCCGTCAAAATTATTAAAGTATCGTAAAGTCGATTGTAACATTACCACTGGAGCCTTCGATGCAAACAGACCTGCTCATACTATATACGAATTCGTCATACAAGTGGATCCGGGATATTCCATAGACGAAATTCCTCATAATTTACTCTATTTACCTGTTATACCACAAAGTGAAATAACCAATATCACCGTCATCGCTTTAGACCAAGACGGTCAGCCCGTAAACTTTCGTGGAGAACTAAGTACGTTGGTGTTGGAGCTTAGAGCGCGATGGGGCTAATAATCAATCATAAAAGCCAATCTGCAGCACTTTCAACTTCATTAGCTGAGCAGTCGCCAAAGCTGAAGCAGCTCTCGTTCGCAAACAAATTGGTCTTGCAATCGCTGGGTTTTAAATTGAAAAATGACAACCATGTATGGAAAACGTCTACGCCAAAACGACATGCCTCCAATGTTTGATATCTATCGTAAGCCGATGTTTGATGAGTCAATTCGAAAGGCCGAATATAGAACCTATACTCTGTTTAATATAATGTTCACCAGAAACCTTCTTAGGTCAACTGTCATATATTTATTAGATATTATCTATGATCTCTATAGAAAATATACATTGTGTGATGTATAGTTATAGTAATGTACTAAGTTTAAGTTAATCTAAATATGTATATTTCTTGAACATTAAATCATCATCATTTATAAAACCTCTTCACCCACACAACTAAACATGGCGCTGCGATATATCTAAAAAGTTTTGTGGGGAAAACATCGTTTAAGTTTAAAAACGTAAAAAATTAAAAGTTGAGGTTAAGGTAGACACGCCGAAGTTTAAGGATGGCAAATCTAGGATTGGGGACAGGTCCTGTAAAACTACCGCCTGATTTTGATTTACAAGCACAAAATGCAGCCATAGAATGGAAGTTCTGGAAAACTGCCTTTGAAGACTATTTAGTGGCAACGGGGCAACACGAAGCCACAGACAAGGTAAAACTCTCCATATTGAGAAACATTATGGGCACTGAAGCTGCGAGAATTATGTCCACATTCAATATTCCAGATGGAAATATAGATGACTATAAATATATGTTAGATTCGTTAGATAAATATGTGAACCCAAGAATGAACGAGTGCTTCGAACGATATAATTTCTTAAAGAGGTACCAAGCAGAAGGTGAGTCATTTGAGCACTTTCTAACAGATTGTAAACACCTGATCAAATCGTGCAATTATAATGTAGTAGATCCAAATGAAACCCCTGAAGAAAAACAATTAAGAGACAAAATTGTAATGGGTTTCAGAGACACAACAACAAGGGAGGCACTATTGAGAATTGTTGATAAAATGTGTAGTTATTTAAAATTATTAATTTAGGTAACTTGTCACGCCATCTATCTACACCCCATTGAAGTTATTGTGTTCTATGCTTTTATGGTTAGTTGAATAAAGTCTTAAGTTAGTCGTTTACCAGTTATTGACAGGAACAGTGCTTTTTATTTTCCCTCTAAATTAATAGGTTATGGGCCCAGACCCAGAAAACCACGTGTTTGATTTCGGTCGCGAAAATTAAATTGCTACTAGTTGCTAAGCAAGCAAAAGTTCGCTGTTACGTAAAGACTCAATTAGTACCTTAACAGTTTTGTGTGAATTGAAATGGCAGTTAACTATCTCGCGAGTGTCCCAAAGTTACAAGGTCGCGAAAATTATGAAGAATGGTCTTTTGCAATTGAAAATTTTTTAGTTCTCGAAGGTCTAAGTAAATGCATCGATGGTTCAGAAACGGATACCATACAGATAGCTAAAACCAAAGCAAAGATTGTGTTATCCATAGATCCTTCCTTATATGTACACGTTAAATTGGCCACAACAGCTAAAGAAGTTTGGGACAAACTCAAGGATCTGTATGAAAATAAGGGATTTACGAGAAAAATTGGACTACTTCGTAGTTTAATTTCGTTGAGGCTAGAAAGTTGCTCATCCATGTATGTATGTATGTGTGTGTGTTTGGGGTAACAATCACTGAGACCTAAAAGATCTATTGTGCCCCCTTACTTCTACTTAGTTTCTGAGGAGAGTCTCTGAAACTAGTAGCTCCTCTAGTCCTATTTCCCGGAGGAATTTTAGGATATCTGCAGGCTTCAGCTTAGGTAAATGTTACTCTTCTATCCAGTAATCTCCCAGGTACTGTGCTCTAGGATTCTGGAGTGCTGTGCAGTTGGAAAGTAGGTGGATGGAGGTTTCTTCTTCCATGCCACAGTATCTGCATTCTTCTTCCTCCACTAATTTGAGCTTTTTCAGGTGCCCATTCAGGCGACAATGTCCCGTTAGGATCCCTGTTAAAACTCTTAGTGCAGTCCTGCTTTGACTTATGCATTCATTTGATCTCCTTTGGTTGTAGTCACCCAGGAGAATCTTTGATTGTCTAAGCCCTACTAGATCTTTCCAATGGTCAGATCTTCTCTTTCTTTCGGCTTCGCCTATTTCTTCCAATATTACATTGGGGCTGATTCCGCAAAAAGGTTCAGGCCCCCAGAAGGGTATTTCCGACCCCCTCTTTGCTAGTTCATCTGCTATTTCATTTCCTTCTATTCCAGTGTGTCCTGGAATCCATAGTAGGGTAACTATATTGTTCTCGCCTAATTCATTTAGTTTGTCTAGGCATTCCCAAACCATCTTAGAACTGATTACGCAAGAGCTCAGTGCTTTGATGGCTGCTTGACTATCTGTCATTATGATAATCCTTTGTCCTCTGTATCCTTTATTAAGATTGAACTGGGCGCACTTTCTTATGGCGTGGATTTCCGCTTGAAAGATACTTGGGGTTTTTCCCAAGCTTTCGGAGTGTTTGGTTCCTGGCCCGAACACTCCTATCCCAGTTCCTCCTATTGCTTTTGAAGTAAGTAAGTAAGTAAGTAAGTAAGTAATCTTTATTTAGCTCCAAGCTAATTACAAACAGCTAATTCTATTTATATACAAAAAAAAATAACTTTAAAATAAAATGTCCCATCTCCAAGGAATGAACTCACATTTTTGTTAAATATGTACACATTTTTACTGTTTTTAACATCAGTCGGTAGCGAATTGTATAGTCGAATCCCATCAGAGAACAATGATTTCATAAGAAATGATTTACTTGTAAATTCTACATTATAATGTTGGTTTGTACGTAATAATCGGCCATGGAGTTCAAACCTAGATACTAGTAAATCAGTTAGGTACTGAGGTAATTTTCCATTAATCAACTTGTAAATCAACACCACGTCAGCTTTTTCAACATTTTGTTGGACTGACAACCAATTCAATTGTCTAAACATATTTTCAATCGGAACGCGCCTGCCACATTTGAGTAATATTCGCATACATTTGTTTTGCAATATCTGCAAACGAGTTAGTTGCTCTTTGGAGCATGAAAGTAACAATGATGTGCAGTAATTGAAATGAGGAAGAATTATAGAATTGTATACTAATCTTTTTGACCAATCAGATAACTCTCTTGCAATTCTCCCAAAAAATCCAATTTTTTTGCCTAACTTTTTACATAAATAGTCCGCATACATGTTAAAACTCAACTGAGGGTCAATAATGACACCTAAATATTTTATTGTCTTCACTCTTTCGATCTGAATATTATTTAACATGATCTTATGATTTTGTGCAATAAATCTAGAACAATTATTTTTAGAACCAATGACCATATATTTGGTTTTATCAGCATTTAGTTTCAATTTAGAAGCACATAACCAATCACACAAGAGCTGCAGCTCATTATTTAATACCGTTGTAATTTGGTCATAATCACTGCTAGCAACGGATATAAGTGTATCATCGGCAAATAAATTCACAAAACAATTTTTAAAAACATGACATATATCATTAACATATATGATAAATAATAATGGCCCTAACACACTACCTTGCGGTACACCGTAACAACTTTCCACCTCACTGGAGCAAATGTTATTAATACTCGTTACGTGATGACGATTTGTTAAATAGTTTTCAAGTAGTGTTAATGCCGATGATGTTATGCCATAAATTCTCAATTTATCAATAAGTTGCTTCCGATTTACAGTTTCAAACGCACGCTTTAAATCTACGAACACACTTAGCACTACTTTATTTTCATTTATCTCCCCTCTCCACCTCGAACAAACAAATTGTATCGAAGTTTCACAAGAATGATGATTCCGAAATCCAGACTGCCCCTTGTAGAGTAGACCATTTTTCTCAAAGAATTGCTGTAACTGATGTTTCAGCACTATTTCAATAATTTTATCTACTACTGGCAGAAGATTAATAGGCCTGCATTCTTCTGGTTTAGATGGACATGGCACTTTTGGAATTGGCACTATCACGCTAGTCTTCAAATCATCTGGTATAACACCCTTACGTATTATAGTGTTAAGTATGTTTAATAGAGGATAACCAACAACACAAAATAAATCTTTAAGCATCCTAACATTAAAACAGGTATCACTAGTACATTTATTCTTCAAGTTAAACACAATCTTTCTTAGTTCGTTTAAAGTAATTTCCCGGAAGCTTGACATTTGATCCGTATGCCTTAACGTTGTTGCCAAATTATTGGATACTTTTTATGTTCTATACTACTTACAATATTTTTTATACTATCATTATAAAAATTATTAAAATTTTCCTGTTTTGTGTCATTATATCCCTCGAAATCTATATTATCTAAATTAAGTTTTTGGGTTTTTTGTCCGATAATGTCTTTAATGGTTAACCACATTTTCTTAGTATCATTTCTTGCATTGTCAATTTTTTCTTGGTAGTGAATCTTTTTTTGTTCTAATCGTTTTTGAGCCATCTGTGTACCATTGAATGGCATTCTTTCCAATTCTGGTAATGGTATTCGGATCCCATTCCTTCTTGTTGCTCAATTCTGTAACGAATTTCTTCGAAAAGTTGTACTTTCTCATCATACCGTCTTGTGGCATGTCCCAGGTTGTCTGATTTCTAAGAAGTGAAGAGGTGATTTTTCTTTTAATGATCCCCTCTCTACTTAGTCTGTATCTTGTTTTTTCTGCAACACTCTCCACCACCATATGTAGAGGGGTGAGGTTGAGAATTACTTCCATTGCTGCCGTTGGGCATGTTCTCATTGCTCCTGTAATGCATATACAAGCTAGTCTTTGAATTTTGGAGAGGTTTTCTCTCGTTGTCAATAGACTAGTTCTGCTGCTCCATGCAATGGCTCCATAAGTGATGATTGGTCTCACTATGGCAGTGTACATCCAGCTTAGGATTTTTGGGTTGCAACCCCAATTTCTCCCTGTCAGATTCCTACAGACCATAAGAGCCATTTTCGCCTTGTGGGTAATCTCCTTTTCGTGTTTGTTCCACAGGAGCTTACTGTCTAGAAACAAGCCTATATACTTGACTTCTTGTCTCCATTCAATCTCGTTCCCATTAAGTTTCATGGTTTTGAGGTTGAGTTTTCTTTTCTTAGTGAAGGCTATCAGGATGGTTTTAGTGGGGTTGATGCTGAGTCCCACTTGCCTACACCAGCTATTTGTATAGTTCAGACCCTTTTGTACAATATCACAAAGAGTGTTTTCGAATTTCCCCCTGGCTGTTATGACAATATCGTCGGCATATCCTTGGCAGGATATTCCTAGATTCGTCAAACCACACAGGAGTTCGTCAACCGTCAGACTCCACATTAAAGGGGATGCTACTCCTCCCTGTGGGCATCCTCTGGTAGTGCAGATGGAGACAATGTCTTTGCTTGTCCTTGTCTCTGCTACTCTTGTGGTGAGCAGTTCCGACATCCATTTGGATGTTGTGCTGTCAACACCTCTTCTGCTTAATGCTCTTCTGACAGCCTCATGTGGAGTGTTGTCAAAAGCTCCTTCTATGTCCAAAAATGCACATACTACAGTTTCTTGGTTGTCTAGAGCACCTCGGATATCCTCCGTCAGTTGTACCAGTGCAGTCTCCGTAGATCTGCCTGCCCGGTAAGCGTGCTGACATGGGTGGAGAGGTAGTCTCTCTAGGATTTCCGTTCGAATGTAGTTGTCAATTGCTTTTTCCATCGTTTTGAGTACAAACGATGTTAGGCTAATTGGTCTAAAGGATTTGGGGTTTGTTGTGTCCCTTTTCCCAGTTTTTGGAAGGAAGGTTACTATTGCCCTTCTCCAAACTTCTGGTATATAACCCAGTTCTAAGCTACTTCGACTAATTCTAACCAGATGCGGTAGAATTTCGTCTTGAGCTTGCTGGAGCAATGCTGGGAAAATTCCATCCGCTCCCGGTGTCTTGAAAGGCGAAAAGGTGTTCATAGCCCATTTCAACCTATCATTACTACAAATGTGTTTGGCCATTGTAATACTTGCCCTCGAAGGTCTTCTGTGAGCTTCGAGAGGATTGTCTCCCCTATTTGGGATGCTTCCAGGAAAATGAGTTTCTAGTAAGAGTCGAACTCTTTCCCCCTCATTTTCGGTATAATTGCCGTCTGGCTTTCTCAAAGCCATATCTGTGTTGACCCTACTTTTCGCCATGACTTTGTAAAGTCTTGCCGCAGCAGGTGTTGCGTCTATATCTTCACAGAATTTCCTGAAGCTATTTCTTTTAGCTTTTCTAATTTCCTTGTAGTAGGTATTTCTCACCTCGGTGTACCTCTGCGAGTCTCCGGTGTACCTCTGCGAGTCTCCGGTGAGTTTTGCTTTATTGAAAAGGTCCCGGGTTTGAGATCTTAGTTCTGACAGATGTTTGTTCCACCAAGGTGCATCTTTGCTGCTTTTTTGTTTTTGAAGAGGGCAGCTCGATTCAAACGCATTGATTATTGCCCTGTTCAGATCCTCTAGCTCATTTTCCAGGTCGAGATGGTGCTTAGCCCTTCCTTTTCTCTGGATTTGTGCTAGATTTCTTTTTAGATTGGTGTTATAAGTGTCCCAATCTGCTTTTCTTGGTATTCTCCTGAGGCTTGCCTCGGGTATGCCCAGTTCTAATTTGAATGTTATGATACTATGATCGGAGAGAGACGGTTCACCCGATACTCTCCAATCTTTTACTATTTGTCTTAGATCCTGTGATGCCAGTGTGATATCTAAAACTTCTTGCCTCACCCTTGTTACAAATGTAGGTGTATTCCCTATATTGTGGATATTAAGGTTTTTATTAAGGATATATTCTAAAAGTTGCTCACCTCTTTTGTTGGTGTTGCTACTGCCCCAAACGGTGTTGTGTGCATTGGCATCACATGCTAGAAGTAGAGGTAGTCTCTTCTCTTCGCAATACTTCACCAGCTTTTGTACTTCTGGGGGTGGTGCAGGCCCATCTCCCTCAAAGTAGCATGATGCTATCACTATTTCTTTGCCCTCCTTCTTGTGTTCGAGGTATGCCCGAATTGGAACGAGGTCTCGAGTCATGTATTCTGAAAGACAAAAATAGTTAATATTGTTCCTTATCATAATACATGTCCTTGGTATATCACTACCAGTGTGATATACTATTTTAGCATCTTTACATGCTAATCCTCTTACCTGGTTATTATTAACCCAAGGTTCTTGGATTAAACATATACCCCATTGGTCCTTGGTGAACAATCTTGTGATCACCGCCGATGCTCCTTTGGCATGGTGAGCATTAACTTGAGCTAAGTTAATTCCCACCATCCTGCTGGTTTTCTTCTTGGGTGTTTCCCTCTTTCGTCAGGGTGATGTCCCCATCTGAAAGAGTACTGTCCCCTTCCTCCGACGCAATCTCCATTTCCTCCTCGGTCAGCGGCGACTCCTCCCTAAGGAGTTTGGAGATGTGCAGGCTTTCTACACTACCCGAGTCGTCACTGGCCTTGGAGGAAATAGAAGCCTTTTCCAGTTTCCTCTCCTCTTCTTTTCTGAGGCCATGCACGGGTATTTTCCCAAACCGGTAGTGTATGGTGAACCCGTTGCTCTTGATTTTTTGACAGGATAGATTATCTACCTGCCCTCAAGATTAGGCCATTGCCCTCTTCCTTCAGGTTGAGAACCTTCCACTGGTTTGTTTCCAAACCCTCGTTTTGCGCTTTGATCAAGCGGAGGAGTTTTCCTTCTTCCACGCCTTTGCTTCTTGGGAGGAAGATCGTGGCGGTATGCATTTTTGGGATGTCGTCTCCCTGGCACACCGTCAGTTCTGCTACCTTCCAGCTCTCCAGCTTGGGTACTGTTAACCGGAGCCATTCTGCAGTCTGTGGTGTTTCACAGTCGATTAGAACGACTCCTGGTCTGAAGTGTATGCCGCTAAACTGGAGTTTGTGTTCCCACCCAGCATACATTTCTTCTATTATCGCGTTCTCCAGAAAGGTTTGGTCGTCCGCACTGAGGGTAGTCTCAGGGTACGAATAGGGAGAACAGCCATTCTTGTTTATTTTGCTGCAGCTGCATAGCTGCCAGATGAAGAAGGGATAACTGTTCGGTCCTCCCTTTTCTTCTTCGCCTGTACTTGCGGTGCTTGGGCTGTCGCCGTTCCCCGCTTTCGTTTTTCTCCTTTAGAAGGGATGTTTTTCTCCTCTCCTTGTCTCCTACGCTCCGTAGCCTTCTTTCTTGCTTCCTCCGGTGTAAGACCCTGTTCAAGGAAGCGAAGATACCATCTTACCCCCGCTCCACTAAGTCCACGCCTTAGTGGATCATCCCTTCCTCCGGGTTTACCCAATTCGGGGAGTAGGGGGGGTTTTCTTCTTTTTCGTCCAGGGTTTCTCCTGGAGCTTTCTACCAGTTGAGGACTTTGAGGGTATAGGTGCCCCTGCCTTTCTCCTCTCCTGCTTTTCTCTGACTTCCTCAACACGAGGTTTGCTCGCGTGTGAGGAAGGTGCTTCTTTATTTTTGGGCACTGTGGATGCATAGCTCCGACTTGTGCCCGGTTGCGGTGCATGCCCGCTTGGTTTCTTTTTTTTTCTTTATCCATGGTTGATCCCACGAGTAGCTAGGGAAGCATAAGCTCCTGCAGAGCCCCGCATGCAGGAGTAAGGGTATTTACACTGGATGTCCCCAGGTATCCAGAGTCCGCATATTAGCGATCAAGCTTTCTCTTGACCACGCAGTCCTCGGCATATGCTGTTCCACCTTGACTTGAAGGGTTTTTATTGTGGTCTCCTTCCACTTGGCCAGCTGTTTAAGGCAAGCCCCCACATCTAGTGAATATACCTCATCAACCACCTTCCACTAGATACGGTTTATATCAGGCAGGTTTCCACAAGCAGTCTGCTGCTCCGACGATCCCGCTGACTCCGGCTTTCGACCAGCTATCAGCAGACTCGTCGGGACATCAGTCCACTCTCCACGCTGAAGATCCTGATATCAGATTTCTGCATTCCACAGGAATCCGTTGAGCTGTCCTTGGTTTCACGTATTCCTTCTGAGAAGGAATAGCTACTCGGCTCCCCCACCAACGACCAGGTCTCACAGCTCCTCGGGGGAGTTGCTCATCCATGGAAGAATACGTAAATCAAGTTATAGAGACCTCGCAGAAACTCGGCAGAACAGGCCTCAGTCTTGATACGACATTGGTAGGAAGCTTACTTTTGGCGGGATTGCCTGAACGTTTCGCTCCGATGGTAATGGCGTTAGAACACAGCGGTATCGACATTACCACAGACTCCATTAAAACTAAGTTGCTCGACATGCAAGTAGATGGTGCCACCCGTGACAGTTCGACAGCTAGTGCCTTTGCCGGTAAAACAGCAAACTATCAGAAACGTCATGTCAAACAGCAGGATAATCAGGGAAACAGAACAAAAAACAAACACAAAAGCTCGAACAAAAACGATATAATTTGTTACAAGTGCAAAGAACCCGGACATTACATGTCACAGTGTCCCCAGAATCATAATAAAAACAGTCAGAGCAATCAAGGTAAAAATGCTTTTAATGTTACATTTCTCAGTGCAAAGTTTAACAACGAAGAATGGTACTTGGATTCCGGTGCAAGTATTCACCTGACTTGCAGACAAGACTGGTTGTTAAACAGAAGAGAACCAACTCTCAAAGAAATTATGATTGCTGACAATACGAAAATACCAGTGCAAAGTTGTGGCGAAATAAAAATATTTACAGTAGTAAACAAAGAAGATTTTGAGATTGAAATCCAAAATGCACAGTATGTGCCGAACTTAAAAACAAATTTGTTATCAGTGAGTGAATTGTTGAGGAACGGAAATTCAGTTGAATTTAGGAAAGATAGTTGTAAGATTTTTAATAAGCAAAAACTTTTAGTAGCTGAGGCTTTTCTAGTTAATGGTGTTTATAAAGTTAACATGTCTGAAAAGTGCTTGTTTGTTGCACAAGCAGTAGCTACATGTGAAGTTTGGCATAAAAGATTAGGCCACATCAACTCTATGTATCTTAACAAAATGAAAAATGGTTTAGTAGATGGGATAAACTACAGCGACAATGTAAAAATTGACAAACAAAATTGCACAGTATGTTGCGAGGGGAAGCAGTCCCGACTACCCTTTGGACATACAGGTACGAGAGCAACTGGCTTATTAGATATAATACATAGCGATTTAGCAGGACCAATGGAAACTACATCAATAGGAGGCTCAAAATATTTTGTGCAGTTTCAAGATGATTTTAGTCGCATGTCCTTTGTTTATTTTATGAAATCGAAAGATCAAACATTCCAGAAGTTTAAGGAATTTCAGTCATTAGTTGAAAAACAGGTTGGTAGAAAAATTAAAATCCTACGGACAGATAATGGTACAGAATATTTCAATGCAGAATTTCAAGGTTATCTAAGAAAACAAGGCATCATTCATCAAAGGATAAACATTTATACACCAGAACCAAATTGACTTTCTGAAAGGTTACATAGGTCATTAGTTGAAAAGGCCAGGTGTTTATTATATGAAGCAGGATTAGGAAAACCCTTCTGGGCAGAAGCTATAAACACAGCTTGTTATCTTAGAAACAGATCGGCAGTGTCTAGTATTCCAAAGACACCATATGAAATGTTTTGTAATCAAAAGCCAGACCTAAGTCATATTCGAATTTTTGGCAGTACTGTTATGACTCATATTCCAAAAGAGAAAAGAAAAAAATGGGACAAGAAGTCTGAAAAATTAATTTTAGTAGGTTTTTCTGAAACAATTAAAGGCTACAGACTGTATGATAAGAAAACAGGCAAGATATCTACAAGCAGAGATGTACATATTTTTGAAAATAAAAATACCATTTTTTATGGTGAAGAAACTTCTAACACAGAGAATATAGAAGATTTCACACAGGAAAGTATTTCTAGTGATATGAACTTAGTAGAAGAAATTATAGAACAATCGTCCACTGATGACGAGCAACATGATGAAACATATGTTCCTGAAGAAAATATCATTATTCCAGAAAATATAAGAAAATCCACAAGGCAAAGGAAAGAAAAATTGTGTAATATATGTTGGTTATGGGTAGAGTAGCCAGGTAGTGTGGTGGTAATTGGCCTCTCAACTGATGGTGTTTCTGGTCACTCGAAGGGTCATCTTATAGTAATCAAACAACTACTTGTAGGACTGGGATATTTATTACTTAAACTCACTATGAAACATTATCCTAATACTTATACTAATTACTGATGATTTAATACTAATACTTATAATGTTACTAACGCATTTAATCTACTAACAATCTAATAATGATCTTATAACGAACTGAATGAATGAATGAGTTAATTAATTAATGTTACCAAAATACTTTCGATTGTATATTTTATATCTACTCTTCAAGTTCACCGTAAGTAGATATATGTAATATTGTTTATGTTTATTTCACGCTTTGATCTTGAATCATAAACGTGAGACCTTGCTTCGTGTGATGTTTTATGATTTAATGAAATTGGTTCAATGGAATTTAATTCTGTTATTTAAATATTATTGTATTGACCAAAAGGCATCACACCTTCCCCTTTTACAAAAAGAATAAATTCCGTTGAACTTCCTTTCCCCCTAGTGAAATGAATTTACAAATCTCCTAAAAATAAATGGTAGATGATTATTAAATAATGTCATTAACCTAAAGTTACATATATTTATAAATTAATGAATGTCTGTTGTCTTTAGAAATTGTTTACGATAACTTAGTTATTTGTAATGTTTATTTATTTTCACTTAATGTTTTTATCACTTGTTATCCGACTTTATTTACTATCACTAATATTGTTTATGGTGTTTGTTATTACACTTTGTTTATTATTCGCGATTGTTTGTAAGCACACTCGCACTTTTGTTTCTAGCACTTTTACAATTTTTACCTCATTTTACAATAAGGGTACAGTCTGTTTTTGTGTATTTCTTTAATCACACCTGATTCTAATTTGATTTTACAGTTAACTTCGCTCACCTCTGTGACTGTAAATGGACCTATATATTGAGATTCGAATTTGGTTCTATTTTCCCTTTTTACTAAAACGGAATCTCCTATTTTAAAATCAACTGGATTAGCTACTTTACTATTTTGACTTTGTCTATTCAGCTTATATTTGATTAAGTATTTCTCTGCTCTCTTATGAGCTACCTGTAGTTTATATTTCAACTCATTATGATATTCATCAATATTATAGCATGGATCAATGTCATTTGTGAGGTTATCGGGTAGGTTAGCACGTCTTCCAAACAATAATTCAAATGGTGTATAACCATGATAAGAATTAGGAGTCGTATTATAACAATAAGCAAATAATTTGCACCATTCATCCCAATCATCCTTACTTTCATTTATAAAATGTCTAACATACTCGTTAAGCGTTCTATGTAATTTTTCACAACCTCCTATAGATTGATGATGATATGCTGTTGAATAATTATGACTAATATTTAACATTTTAGTTAAAGCATTGAATATTTCATTTTTATATTCTGTCCCTAAATCTGTCCTAATCTGTTTCATCAAACCGTAATTTGGTATGAAATTTTCAAAAATTCCACGAGCTATCGTGTTTGCTTCTTTGTTTTTGACTGGAATTATCACTGCATATTTCGTTAATTCACATAACATTGTTATGCAATAACGGTTACCATTTTCACTCTGTGAAAAAGGACCGACCGTATCTATGTACGTTATATCCCATGGTTTTGCTGCTGTATCCGTTGATACAAATTCTTCTTTGTGATTATTCTTTGCTTTATTGATTTTACACTTGTGACATTGCTTAATGTATTTTCTTACGTCTTTTTCCATGTTTTTCCATTTAAAATTCGCTCTTAATTTTTTCAATAGCCTGTTATTTCCTACGTGACCTCCAAATAAAGGATCATTATGGTAAGTTTTTAAAATCTGTTGTTTTACTTTTTCTTCTTCCACTATCTTTGGTATATCGCAAATACATATTTGTACGTTTTTTAACGTATTGTTTCCTTTTTCTATAAACTCTTTTATAGTGCACTGTTTGAAAATAATATCATTCGTATAAATTTTCATTCTTTTTATTCCATTTTTTACCGCTAGCTTATCAAGCTGAACTAACGTTTGACCTAAATCAAAGTTAACTATATCGGTATTTAATAAGGCTTGGCTAAATCTCATTCTGTTTTTGATCCGTATGTTCATCCTTAGCGAAACACGGTTAGTTTCAAATTTCAGAATTGGTAATTTATGCGCCTCTAAATTATTCAGTACTTTATATACTGCTGGTTTGCGAATATCTTTTTTTATTTCTGTGGAAACTATTTTATCTTCTCCTGTAGGCTGAGCTTTATTCTGACGAGTTTTGGACCTCGTTATTGCTAAGACGTGAGCATTGTCAATGTACAAATCTTTTAATTCCTTTATGGATATCCTTGAAATACTGTCTGCATAATTTGAATTTCCTTTCAAATATTGTATCTCGAAGTTGTATTCTTCTAAATCTAATCTAATTCTTGTAAGTTTCGAAGTTGGTTCTGTCATCGAAAAAAGATGTGTTAACGGCTTGTGATCCGTTTTCACAATAAAATGTGGAGAGCCATATAAATAACACTTAAAATGATTAATTCCCCAATGGATAGCTAACAGTTCTTTCATGATTATAGGTTTATTTAATTCACTTTTCTTAAAACTTCGCGAGGCATAAGCTATAGGTAGATCTATACCTTCGTATTCCTGACTAAGAATTGCAGAACACGCAATATTTGAAGCATCTGTTGTCAATATAAATTTTTTATTGAAATCTGGATATTTTAGAATAGGCGGCTGGATTAATGCCGATTTTAATATTTGGAATGATTTTTCGCAGTCCTTTGACCACTCGAATTTTACCTTTTTCCTGGATAATTTATTGAGAGGTATGCATATTTCAGCGAAATTTGGAATGAAACGTCTGTAATAGTTACAGAATGCTACGAACCTTTTAGATTCTTCTGAATTTTTGGGCACTGGATACTGCTCAATGACTGAATATTTTGCCTTGTCGGGTAGAACCCCTTCACTAGACAAATTGTGTCCTAAATACGTTACTTCTCGCCTGAAGAATTGACATTTTTGTGGATTTAATTTAAGGTTGAATTTCCGACATGTGTTAAACACCCTTTCGAGATTACTTAGATGATGATTTTCTGACATCCCTATCACAACTATATCATCCATATAAAGAAATGCTTTTTCTGGAGTTAATCCTGAAAATGCTATGGACATCATCCTTGAAAAACTATTTGGGCTTATATTTAAACCAAATGGTAATCTTGTATACTGAAAAAAACCTTTTTCTGTGCTGAAAGATGTATATTTCCTTGAAGACTGTTCTAAGGGAATTTGATGAAAACCTGACATAAGGTCTATGACTGAAAACCATTTCGACCTCCCTAACTGATCTAAGATCGAATCTATTCTTGGTAATGGAAATTTGTCTGTGACTATTTTCTTGTTTAATTGCCTGTAATCTATACAAAGTCTCCAAGACTTTTCTCCATTGATTGCCTTTTTGGGTACAAGTAAAACTGGACTGTTATAATCTGAGATTGAAGATTCAATTATACCATGATCTAATAATTTCTGAACCTGATCATTAAGTTCTGAAGATTGAGAATGTGGAGTACGATAATTTTTAATATATACTGGAGTATCATCTTTTACCAATAGCTTTTGCTCATAAAAATTATTATGCGTTAAAATGTCATTTTTTAAAGCAAAAATATCTGAAAAATGTTCACAAAGATTTGTTAGCTTATCCCTGACATATTCTGGTACCTCTAAATTCAATGTTTTTCTTAATTCTTTCATCCTATTCTTACTTTCATTCACCACTGCGTATACATGAAATAAATTTAAATCCAATATTTTAATATTGTTTGTATTTATCAATTTGCTTTCATAATTTGTGTTTAAAATTCTGACATAAGGATTAGTTTTCGATATAATAGATCTTGCTATGAATATTCCTGGTAATAATTCTTGTTGCTCAACGACTTTCTCTTGTCTTAAATTTTTGAAACTCTCTACCAACCGATAGACTTCACATCTAGGCGGTATTGCTATAGTATCATATTCAGGATTATCAAAAATTTCTAATGTTACTGTATTCCTAGATTTGCAATCTATGTATAATTTTAATTCTGAATAATCTAAAATGCAATTATAATTTCTTATGAAATCCCTACCTAGAATTCCATTCGTAGGTATAGGAAATTCCTCTTCTACTACATGAAAACAATGTTTAAATGCTACACCCTTAATAAAATGAAAAGTTTCTATTTTACCCAAAGTTTTCGTTTCTCCTTGAGTTATTCCTTTAATATTTAAGATTTGTGTTGTTTTCAATAAGTGATATGGAAAATTATCTGAAATTTTTAATAATGAAATATCTGCACCTGTGTCTAATATAAAAGTATTCATAGTATCCGATATGTCAGTTTTAATTTGCACAAAGTTTGAAAGAGTTAAATCAAAGTTATAAATATAACGATTATTATTATGCAAGTTATTTAAAATTTTGGATTTTTCATCTTTCTTTTTCAAAACCCCAATTCTTTTTGTTCATCTTCCTCTCTCTTCTCTTCACTTTCACACATTCTTACGTTTCTATAATTATTATTAAACCTATTGTTAGGTCTTTCCCTATACTCATTCGAACTACTTTTATAACCCTTAAATCTCCTTTCTCCTTGATTTTCCTGAAATTTCCTATTATTTTCGTAGTTACCTTTCCTATGAAAGTTATTTCCTCCATTATGATTAACATAAGAGGGTCTTCGCTGAGGGAAATACCTATTTCCCGACGAAAACTTATTCCTGTCTGCCTTATAGTGCAGAACATTTCCTGTTGACTGATTGTTTCCCACATTGATGGAAACCAGTTTAGTCATCACCTCTTGCGGTGTCGTAAAATTTCCAGCTGCTATAACGGTTTTTATCCGTTCTGATGCTGAGTTGTCTATCAATGATTTTACTACTGCTTCGGTAGTATACTTCGTAGCTAAGTGTACTGGCATTCCTTCTGCCAAATACGCGGCTTGTAAATTTTCGGTCAGTTTCTCCATCTCGGAAGCATATTCGACGAGATCTTTATTGTTTTGCCTTAGTTTACTTAGTTTAGCGCCTACCAAACTAGCACTGTCTCCTCTTAGTCCTTTCTTAAGTGTATCGATTATTCCTCTTAAAGAATTCTCCGTAGTAATCAAAACCCTGGCTTTTCCAGTTAGTCTTGTTTTCACAAATAACACAGCATTACTCTCATGCTCCGCTGCGTATACTTGTAGTAGGCTAACCGCATCTACAAAAGACTGTAGTTTGCTTGTATCGCCATTAAATTCATTTGGTAATATTTTACTAGCTAAATTGAAAAAATCATTCATGCTTAATGCCATTTTATCTTTGCTCATTGATTCTAATACTTCTTTATTAATTAAATTATTACGTGTAATCAATTGAGACGGAACTTTATACCGACAATCTAACACTTGAAATGCTTTCTCTACCTTATCTCTGATTTTGTCAAAATATAAAATACATGTACTCTGCTGATTTTCATCTAACTTATGCCAATTCTTATTTATCAAACTAGAGAAACTATTAAATGAATCACACAGCTTATTTATTATATCTATATGAATTTCTGAACTTTTAGGAACTTCTTTTTTTAACACTCGCTTACTATTCTTACGTACATCTTCTAAAATTAAATTCAATCTAATCTCAAATTGATCCCACGTTACTGCATTTCCATCACTCGAGGACATTTAAAATTAATTGATTCATTATCAATAAAAGGAAATTTAAATAAAATATCATATAGTAACACAAAACAGAATATACCTTTAAAGTTTACAAAAAAAATTTCTCACCAATCCTAAATAGTCAGCGTGCTTTGCTGTAGATTTCTTCTTATCTCCCTCTTCATCTGTCTTCTGTACGTTTTGTATACGGACCATACGAATTGTAGTACCAAGACAAGCACAATGATGTAGATAAGGGTCTTTACCTCCAGATCTGCTTTCATTTCCTCTTCTTGGACTATGAAATTACTGTTGACCACACCATTTTCTTGAACTGCTTGTTTTGTCGCTTTACCACCCATGTTTCACAGAATTCCAATTGTTTGCAGGATCGCCATGTAATATATGTTGGTTATGGGTAGAGTAGCCAGGTAGTGTGGTGGTAATTGGCCTCTCAACTGATGGTGTTTCTGGTCACTCGAAGGGTCATCTTATAGTAATCAAACAACTACTTGTAGGACTGGGATATTTATTACTTAAACTCACTATGAAACATTATCCTAATACTTATACTAATTACTGATGATTTAATACTAATACTTATAATGTTACTAACGCATTTAATCTACTAACAATCTAATAATGATCTTATAACGAACTGAATGAATGAATGAGTTAATTAATTAATGTTACCAAAATACTTTCGATTGTATATTTTATATCTACTCTTCAAGTTCACCGTAAGTAGATATATGTAATATTGTTTATGTTCATTTCACGCTTTGATCTTGAATCATAAACGTGAGACCTTGCTTCGTGTGCTGTTTTATGATTTAATGAAATTGGTTCAATGGAATTTAATTCTGTTATTTAAATATTATTGTATTGACCAAAAGGCATCACAATTGTATGAAGACTTTGTCACTTACTTTACGCCAGAAGTAAAACATTTTGCAGAGGTTCCAGCTTCAGTGGGAGATCCAAGCTCAGTGGAACAGGCTCTTTCAGGGCCAGATTCTCAGCAGTGGAAAAGTGCTATGAGAAGTGAAATCAATAGTTTTAATGAAAATTGTGCGTGGGATCAGGTTGATCTACCTGAAGGTCAATCACCAGTTAAGTGCAAGTGGGTGTTCAAAAGGAAATTCGGTAGTGATGGTAAGGTTACTTATAGAGCTAGATTGGTTGCGAAGGGATTTAGTCAAAAACCTGGTATAGATTTCGATGAAACGTTTTCTCCTGTAGTTAGACATTCTACATTGAGATTACTTTTAGCATTGTCTGTTCAACTTAATTTGGATATTTTTCACTTAGATGTTGTTACAGCTTTCTTGAATGGAAAACTGGAGGAAACTGTTTACATGGAAATACCAGAAGGTTTTAGCACTAACACCCCAAATAACCAAAATAAAAGTGTTTTAAAACTTAATAAGGCGATTTATGGCCTTAAAAAATCATCACGCGTTTGGTACAAAGAAGTTGAAGTTGTACTAGATAGTTTAAATTATAAAAGATGTGATTATGAACCTTGTATATTTGTAAAACATGAAAACAATTTTATGACTATAATAGCATTGTATGTAGATGATTTTTTTATTTTTTCAAACTCTATGCAAGAAACAACATTTGTAAAGGAACAGTTAGCTTTGAAATTTAAAATGAAAGATTTAGGTTATATTAAACAATGTTTAGGCATGAAAATCAAAGTTGATAAAAATAAAAATCAAATTTTGTTAGATCGGGAAGAGTATGTCAACGAATTATTAAATAGATTTAACATGAGTGAATGCAAACCTGCAAGCACACCCATGGACAAAAACATTAGCTTTGAACCAGTAGATTCTGAAATTTGTAGTAAAAAGTTTCCGTATCAACAGCTTTTGGGCAGCTTAATGTACTTGTCTGTGTTGACAAGGCCTGACATTACATTTGCAGTTAATTTCCTTAGTCAGTTTAATAACTGTTATACAGAACAGCATTGGCAATGTGCAAAACGAATCCTTAGATACTTACAAGGAACGAAATCATTTTGTTTAAAATATGAAAAGGATAATTTTGACCTGACAGGATTTGTTGATGCTGATTTTGCCAGTGATGCATCTGGTAGAAAGTCTTATACTGGTTTAGTTTTCAAATTAGCAGGAGGTGCCATTTCATGGCAATGTAATAAACAGAAAACAGTAGCTCTGAGTAGCACAGAATCTGAGTACATGGCTGTCACTGAGGCTTCTAAAGAAGCCATTTATTTTAGGAATTTAATGTCAGAACTTCTGGGTACTTCTAAGTGCATAACTATTTATAACGATAACCAAAGTGCTCAGAAATTGGCATTGAATCCCATACATAACAAAAGATCTAAGCACATAGATGTACGCTATCACTTTATTCGAGAGGCTATTTCAAGTAATTTAGTTGAACTCAAATTTTTACCCACAAATGAAATGATAGCTGATGTGCTAACTAAGGCACTTTGTTTACCAAAACATAGCAAGTTCAGTTTTGAGTTAGGATTATGTAAGAGTTAATTAATATTGTTTAAATAAGTGGGAGTGTTGATAAAATGTGTAGTTATTTAAAATTATTAATTTAGGTAACTTGTCACGCCATCTATCTACACCCCATTGAAGTTATTGTGTTCTATGCTTTTATGGTTAGTTCATAGTTGAATAAAGTCTTAAGTTAGTCGTTTACCAGTAATTGACAGGAACAGTGCTTTTTATTTTCCCTCTAAATTAATAAGAATTGACAAGCTTACAGTGATAAAAACCATTGATTTCTGTCGTACAAGTGAACAGAGCAAAAACCAAAATAGACAATTCCAAGCAAATTCAAGTAATGGATGTGAAGTGGAAGTGAAGTATGTAAAGAATAAGTTCAGAAATAAACCTAGAAATAAGTGTGATAAACAAAAGGAACAATCACAGGTAAATGTTAATATTAAACGCTCTGAAACATTTCATTGTAGGAGATGTAAAAATAAGCATGGACCACGTCAATGCCCTGCTTTCAATAAGCAATGTAAAAGATGTGGAAAATTAAATCACTTTGCCATTGCATGTAAAGTTCAAAACATTAAAAATGTAGAGCAGGACAGTGACGGATCCAGCGACATTTTTGTAGGTAAAATTACAAGTAACATCTGTGCATGTAAAAATATAAATAATTGTAAATGTAATGATGTATGGGAAGAAATTGTTTTAATAGACAATAAGAAAATCAAAGCAAAACTAGATACAGGGGCAGACATAAATGTACTACCTTTAAAAACATTTAAAACAATAAATAGTCAGTTCAGAGTTCGCCCTACAAACTATGTATTAAAAGCTTTCGAAGGGACAACTAGTAAACCCTTGGGAATTGTAAATCTCCATTGTAAATTTAAGAATGTTGATACTTACGTTGATTTTGTAATTGTTGAGGGAGCAACCCAGGTTTTATTAGGAGGACAGACTTGCTTACATTTAAAATTAATTAAAAGAGTCCAAGTCGCCGAGAAACAGGAAATTGATTTAGATAAAGAACGATTCATAAATGATAACATAAGTGTCTTTTCTGGTTCCGGAGAATTTCCCGGTAAATGTAAAATAACTGTATCAAAAAATTTTACTCCTGTTTGTCACCCTCCGACTAGAGTACCATTAGCAATACGAGAAGCTTATAAAAATGAATTAGAAAGACTAGTACGTAGAAAAGCCATAACAAAAGTAGAAAGTATAAATTAAAATGCAAATATAAATAGGGTTGTTCTTATTGAAAAAAGTAATGGGAAAATTAGGGTATGTTTAGACCCCTCAGACTTAAATAAACACATAGTTAGAATGCCACGGTTGAATTTAAATATTGATGAAATTGGCTCAAAACTTTGCGGTAAAAGTATATTCACTGTTCTTGATCTATCAGAAGGGTATCATCAAGTAAGACTTGACGAAGAGTCAACATGGAAATGCTGCTTTGCAACACCCTTTGGTAACTACAAATATATGGTACTACCATACGGGTTAGCAAATTCTCAAGATATATTTGAGGAAGTATTAGAAAAATATTTTGGGGATATTCCAAATGTAATAATATTTCATGATGACATGATAATCTCTGGGAAAAATAAAGAAGAACATGATAAAACATTACAAAAGGTACTGAATAGAGCTAAAAAAGTTAACGTTAAGTTTAATAAAGAAAAAATACAGTTCTGTCAACCACAGGTTAAGTTTATGGGCCAAATTTTCTCTGAAAAAGGTATGGAAATTGACTTTGAGAGAATAGAATCTTTAAAAAAATTGAGTAATCCCAAAGATAAAAATGAGCTTCAACGAATAATAGGGTCATTTAATTATGTTAGGAGATATATACCAAATATGGCTGAAATTATGAAACCACTTTGTGAATTATTAAAAGAAAGCACAGAATTTCAGTGGCTTCCAGTACATCAAAAGGCATTCGAAAATTTAAAAAATATAATTAGTACAGCACCGGCTTTAGTTCCCCAAATAAGAAAATCATTTTACAATGTGATGCCTCAAAGAACGGTCTTGGATGTTGCCTATTCCAAGAACATGAGGGCATATTAAAACTAGTGTCCTGTTCATCTCGTAATATGAATGAACATGAATTAAATTATAGCATGACTGAGAAAGAAATGTTGTCAATATATTACGGAACTAAAAAATTTCATGAATTTATTTACAGAGCAAATATCACAGTACAATCAGATCACAAACCAATCATTTCCATTATGAATAAGCCTTTGTGTAAAATCGGATCTGTTCGTTTACAACGCTTAAGAATAAAATTATTAAAATATAATTTAGATGTGCAATATGTTCCTGGTAAACTAGTTCATTTTGCAGATATGTTATCAAGGTCAAGTATAAAATGTAAAAGTTTTGATCATGAAATGATGGAAATGGTTCACACTGTCTCTAAGCATTTACCTATGTCCGATGAGAAAAAGTCTCAATTCAGAAAGGAGACAGCTAATGATGAAACTCTAAAAATAATTTTAGATTATTGCTATAATGGATGGCCAACAAAAATAACAGAAATTCCAGTAAATTGTAAACCCTACTTTAATTTTAAAGACGAACTGTATGTTGAAGCAGGGCTAATTTTTTTCAATAATAAAGTAGTAGTGCCTAACAGTCTAAAAACTTATATACTAAATTTGTTACATAAGGGGCACTTGGGAATCAATAAAACCATCCATAAAGCCAGACAAACTCTGTACTGGCCGAATTTAAGTGCTGATATTAATCAGTATATCAGAAAATGTAAGATATGTGAAAAATATATGCCAGAAAACTTTAAAGAACCCATGCTACCTCACAGTGTACCTAAACTTAGATTTAGTAAGGTGGGTGTGGATATCTTGGAGTTTGGGTCCAAATCATATCTTATATTAACTGATTATTTTTCACACTGGGTAGAAATGTCTCCACTACGAAGTAAAACATCAGAAGCCGTAATTGATGCAATGCAAAATGTTTTTACCAGATTTGGTTACCCACAAAAATTGATTGCTGACAACTTACCATTTATTTCAAAAAAATGCAAAGAATACTACAAAGAAAAAGACATTTCAATTTCCACATGCAGCCCACACTATCATCAAAGCAATGGGCTAGCAGAAAAAAGCGTTAACATAGGTAAACAAATTTTAAAAAAATCTTACGATGAGGGCAGTGATTATCGTGAATTACTACTAGAATATAATAATACTCCCATCATTAATATGGGTGCATCTTCTGCTCAAATCTTACACAGTAGGATTCTAAAAACACAAATACCAATTATGAGCGAACAATTGGAACCAAAAGTTCAAAACAATATCTACAAATACCTTTGCAAACAAAAAGAAAACATGAAAAGACAATATGATAAAACTAGCCGTAGATCTCTTCAAGATTTTAAAAATGGGGATAAAGTGGTCACAAAAAGTTCAATAGATAAAACATGGCACAAAGCCACCATATTAGAAAAGGCTAATGAACCCCGATCATACTGGTTGCAAGTAGAAAGAAATAATAACATAGTTCGAAGAAACACAAGCCAAATTAAGCTCTCAATAACTCAATCTGATCCTTACGAAAAAGTTTTGAAACCTGAATTGCTACCTGAACAATGTGTAACTAGCATGATCAATAATCATGTCAACATACAAAACAATGATGACATAATTAATGATGTAAGCTTATTATTTGAAAATAATAATGAACCTGTGCTACCCGATCGCATCAATGACTTTGTAAGATCTCGTCATGGTCGACCTATCAGACCATTGATAAGATTGAATCTTTAAGGGGAAGGTGTTTAATATAATGTTCACCAGAAGCCTTCTTATGTCAACTGTCATATATTTATTAGATATTATCTATGATCTCTATAGAAAATATACATTGTGTGATGTATAGTTATAGTAATGTACTAAGTTTAAGTTAATCTAAATATATTTCTTGAACATTAAATCATCATCATTTATAAAACCTCTTCACCCACACAACTAAACATACTCCATTCATAAAATCATCCAATTGCAGTGACATTGTGGAGTTTAGCATTAATCAAGTTGATTCGTTTTTTGCAATGAGCGAAACTTTGTTGTGCATTAAAGGTTCGCTTAAAGTACACGGAGCTGGTGACGTAAAATTAGCAAATAATGTTGGAGCCTTTCTATTCGATTCATGTACGTACAGTGAAAGTGCCAGGGAAATGGAAACAGTTCGAGATCCTGGAATAGTAAGCGCCGTACGTGCCATGACCTGTTATAACCAAGAAGATTCCAATCATATGGCTATAGCCGGCTGGAATTACCCAAAAGATCCTATTTTGAATGTAAGCGACAAGTCCTTCAACCTTCAAATACCTCTCAAACATATTTTCAACATTTTCAACGATTATTCCATGATTACATGTGGACAATACGACTAGTTCGAGCACGAAACGATAATGATTGCTTATATATTACTGAAAAGAATGTCTCTGGAACGCCCTCCACTACAACAGCTAAAATTAACATTACAAGCGTTGAGCTGAAAGTTAAACATATCTTTCCTAATGACGACATAAAATTAAATCTCATGAAATCCATTCAAAAAGATCAACCTATAGTTATTCCATTCAGGAAGTGTGAGTTACACGAATTACCTTCAATTACTAAAGGAGCAAGACGTGTTTGGGCTGTCAAGACATCCACTTCAGTTGAAAGACCTCGTTTTGTTATTGTTTTCTTTCAAACCGACAAACGTAACTCGAGTACAGCTGACCCGACTTTATTTGACAATGCCGATGTACAAAGTATAAGACTATCACTTAATGGTGACTATTGGCCCAATGAAAGAATGCAATTGGATTTCGCTAAAACTGACTACAATGAGGCATATTTTAACTACATTGAGCAACGCAGACAAGAAGACTACATCATACTTGGAAAGGAATGTGCATGGCATTCGATACTCTTCAGGAGATGTAGAATATTCTAAAGTGAATGAAATATTGGAAAGCAAGTTGTTGCATGCCGCAGACTACATTTACGTTCGAGGACAACAAAAAGCCGAATTTCTGCAAAAGAAATGTCACATTTTCGGTATTTTTCCACACATTATTGATGTTTGCAAATTCGATGGCACACCTTGTGAAACTGGAAACTTTGCTCAAGATCCCAACCCCTGCCACGCCTCTGGAGTATATTCGTGTACCGAAAGAAATGTACAACGCCTCCGTCACTGGTTTTCAAATACTGTATTACCATTATAAATAAAGTTTCTTCTAAAAAACATGGGTTTTATTGAAACACTCTGTATATTCATCAACTTTTATATTACATGAAGATTGGAGTTTTCGTTTTACAATTTTTAAAATTAAAACAAATACAGCCACTAATATTACATATGACATGGCGAAAACGTTATTAATTTCATTTTCTATTTCCTTTTCTTTTATGTTGAACATGGTGTAGGTTGAATACGTCTTAACGGATAAGTAGTTTGCGGCAGTCTACGAGCTAACTGATGGATCTCTTGAGGTACCCAGTTTATACGAAGACTGCTCCACGTCTGACTCACTTTCTTATCAGATAAACTAAGATTCTCCATTTGTTTCATAACCTCACTTTTATCTTTATAGATAGCAATATCTTTCTTTAATTCACCAATGCTATTAATAAACTCTTCAATTCGACGTCTGTACTCTTCTGAAGACATATTACGAAAGAGAACATTCTCATACGTAGACACGTTTGATGATCGTTTGACGCAGCACTTGACGTTTGACTTAACGACATGATGTTTGACGTAACGACGTGACGTTTGACGTAACGATGTGACGTTTGACGTAATAACATGACGTTTGATGCAACGACGAGGAAGATACATTTCATGAATATTGTTTTACTGCTTTTATATAAGGATATGTTGGAAACTAACAAAAACACAAGAATAATTTTAAAAATAATTTTATTATAAGAAAACGACAATATTCTACATTTATGAGAGAGAGAAAATATAAATACATTTCTAATAAAGTCTTGTTGGGTACGGACTTTGCCCAACACTAACAACGCTGATATAAATCACCTATAACGCGTACTAATACCAAAAAAAAAACTATGATAAAACAGATATTTATATTTTGATAAGGCATTATGAACTGCCACCGTTCATAATGTCGCAATAACAAAGGAATAATTAAAAAAATAATTTTATTATAACAAAACGACAATTGGAAACCTGCAAGACAAGTGTTGGCGCCTAGCGGAGAAATTAGCAACTAAAGAAGACGTGAACAACATAAATCAGCTGTTCATAATACCGTTTAAAGAACATAGTGGATATAAAGTTATACCTACATCATTTCTGTTATTAATTTTCTTGAATGGGATATTCATTTAATAATAATTATGGAACGTAAATCGAGGTGTATTTGTTCAGTACCTCAGTGCCAAAGTTACGCCAGAAAAGGTATTAGTTTGCATAAATTCCCCAAAGATTTGAAGCTATCAAAACAATGGGCTGATATACTACGAATTGGTAAACCAATTTCAAAATATATGTTAGTCTGTTCACTCCATTTCAAAGAAGAAGATTTCCATCCAAGTAAGTATATGACTAGTAAATAATAGTATTGTATTGATATTCCTAATGTGTTTTAAATAATAATGATTGCACAAATTATATTTGGGTTACCTATACCATAGCCTTCAGTCATTTGCTCATTCATGTTTTGTTTTAGCTACACCATTGAAATCTAAAAGAGTATTAAAGAAAAATGTGGTGCCTTCTTGCAAAATTCCATTGCGAAAGCACGATGTAGAGAAATCTGATAGTGGGAGGTCACTACGTTTTCAAAATCGTCAAAATTATGTGCCTGCTAGTCAATCAACCACTGTGGAAGAACTGATGGAAGATAACCTGCCAGTCACTGAAAAAATGTCACCACTCAGGGAAATTGATACTGCATCTTTAGAGTTATTAGCAGAAGTTTGTACAGATCAAACAAAGCTGCCAAATAATCAGAACAAGGAGGTTCAAGTTGATACAGTTCAATTAGTCCCAACAGCAGTGTATGGAATCCTAACGTCAAATAAACTGTTAGTGGCGTACACAGGAATCTCCTGTGATCTGTTCAATTGTATTGTGAAGTGTGTGGAAGAAACTATTACATGTATGAAATTGAGGGAACATGACATTGCAGACAACATATTACTTGCATTGATCAAACTAAAATTGAATCTCACGTTCACTGTGTTATCTGGGCTCTTCCAAAAAAATCCAACGAGTTTGAAAAGATCTTTTGATTTTATAATACCACTGATGTCCGCAACATTGAAATGTGCCATTTATTTGCCAACATATGAGGAGAATATAAAAAACTTGCCTCAATGTTTCAAAGATTATAAGAAAGTGAGATTAATTCTTGACTGCACAGAAATTGCTGTGCAGCAACCAAAATGTTTGAAGTGTCGTCTAAGATGCTATTCTTATTATAAATCGATGCATACTATAAAATTTTTGATAGGAGTTAACCCTGCAGGTATTATAACTTACTTGAGTCCAGCATATGGTGGAAAAGTGTCCAACAAGGCAATATTCAATAATGAGAAAATTATTAATTTATTAGAGCCCTTTTTCGATCATGTAATGGTTGACAAAGGTTTTGCCATTGATAAAGAATGTTTAGAAGCAGGAATAACATTAGTTCGTCCTCCATTCTTGAGAAAAGCAGCTCAGCTCAATAAATCACAAGCAGAAAATACAGCTAGTATTGCAAGAGCGAGGGTGCATGTGGAAAGGGCAATCCAACGTTTGAAAGTATTCAAAATATTTACAGAAAAAATATCTTGGAACTTATTGACACACATTGATGACATAGGTGTTATTTTAGCAGCACTTGTTAACTTATCAAATCCAATTTTGTCAGATGATAAGTTTTGATTATTATTAAAGAATAAAGAATTCTAAACATTTTTTTAATATCATTTATTAACTATGTTCACTATCCTACTACCTACAATACACTTACTTATTACCTAAAACAATGGTAGCATATTACAAAAATATGTTTCCTGTAATTTAATTAGCATTTGGAAAATGAATGCTTCATCATAAAATTCTTCCAAAATTATACATGTATTATCATGTGAAGCATAAATTATAAAATGACATTTTTTTATATTTAAAATGAACATTCCTAATTGAATTTGCCCATAGTAACTGTGCTTTCTTTTTAATTGATACATGTCATCCACATAATCAATATATGGCAATTTGGTTAAAACACTAGCTGCGCTCATGTTTCTGCCAATAACAGGACACTTTATCTCTATCAGATGTTCATAATCAGAAGAGACACCATCAGGACTATAGGCTAGCCAAGGATGCATGGGATGTACTATAAGTCCACATTCCAGTATTTCCTTCTTAACATAATGCTCATAGCATCTGCGAGCTGATTCCTCCTTTAAATTAAAACATTTCATTGAAAATTCGAATAAAGCAGATAATTTTAATATTACCTGTTGTTGTCCATACAAAGTATTTTCATTTCCAAAAAAATTTGGATCCATGAATCGTTGCACTTTTTTTTTTCCAATCTGGATCCTTATTTTTAGAATATATATATAGGGTGTAACATGTGCTTCCTGTGATCCTGAATTTTCGGTATTCCTTCCACAGAGAATTATTTTGCCCCTTTGTTTTGTTATAAATCTGAATACAATCGGTTTCATTTTTCAAAACTTTTTTTCTGTAAATTTCTGTTCCTACGGGAGGCATAGATTTTTCCAAAGATACTCCAATTTCATTTTGTTTAGCCACCAATCTGAAAATATCTTCAGCAGGAGCATACTTGGTACTTTCTGCCAATGAAAAAGAGGTTGCTTCATTATCTTCATTATTTGGTTTATTATAACCTATGGTACTGACTGTCAATGGGTGACTGGATGTTGTAGGCGTAGGCATAACAGACACATCCTCATCTTTTGGTGAACTTTTTGTCACTGTCCTTCCTTTGGAAAATTTAGCTAGGGCCGAATTTGGTTTACCTGAAATGTGTTTCATAATTTAATATTGTAATTACATAAAAAATTGGAAATAAGTAAACTTACATTTCAAAAAAGCATCCAAGTTTTTCTGCTGAATGTCCTTTGGAACTTGAAATTTATATTGATTTTTGCTGGTGACATGGCAATATTCCCTGACTCTTATGGGTTGTTTATATTCAACCTGCTTGCCCTTTGCTGCATCTTTGCCCCATTGTTGGACTAAGTCTGTACAGGTGATTTCTTCTATATCATTTCTAAAATGTAAACAATGAATAGGGAGCAAAAAAAAACCAGTACCAATTACCTATTGATGTACAACAATACTCCAACGATGTGTTTACATTTGGACCCCAATCCAGCTTTGCAAGTGCATGTACAGACCCAGTTCAAAGGATCATCACAAAGGTGGATGGTAACTATGTGAGGATCTTTTTGTATGGCCGAAGACTGTATCACATATGCATGAATATATTGTTCCTTACTGATACCACACTTCACAATATGACCTGCCAACATTAAGGCTTCGCCCTCGCGTAAAGGGCGTCGCCCATCCCCAATATATTTGAGAATATCAACTAGTGTTATTACCACTCGCATGTCTATACCTTTTACTATTTAACTACCTCTTTCTATAATCTATGTCAACTACAAATTGTTGCAAATCACATACACATAAAAAAACACACAATATTTGATAAATATTCACCAGACAGACCAACAGCTTCAAATACAGATCACGTCTTCACCGCCATTTTTGTTGACATCGGAGCGCGCCATCTATCGTAACTGTAATTTCCCAATATTCTACATTTATGAGAGAGAGAGAGAGAGATAAATTCCATGAATATTGTTTTTACTGCATAGCGGCCTCAAAAGTATCAATATCACTGTCTATATCAGAATCATCAAAACGATTATTTCTAGGCATCTCATGTAAATCATTAATACAGGACTCATGTGATTTTATCATAAATAAAACTTTGTTAAAACAACTCTGACACCAATAGGACATTTCATGATATAAACGTTCAACAATTTCGTCACCATCAAATACTTCATGACAATGATCATAATTAACAAAAATGTTCTTTTTTAAATATTTATGCACCATCCTAAATACAAAATAACATGATTTACAAACATTTATACGATATTGTGGAAGCCAATATCCACTAGACCATACGCAGTAAGTAGATTCTTCAAACATATCTCCCCAATTTGTTTCACTTAATATAGTGTTTCTTAAATATAACGGAATTTCTTTATTATAGTCAATATATTCTATTCCAATGGATGAAGAATTTGAATTACTCTCAGCCTCTTTTATCATCGCATTCCATTTGTAAGCAGGAAATTTTTTCACAATTTTTCCGGTCAATTTCCGAGGAAGAGGGGATTGCTCTGCGAAATCGGCTGCTGACTTTATCGTTTCACAAATTTTTATGATGCATAATTCCATTAATGTTGAGGAGTTCATTATCTACAAGAGAGGAAGTCTGGAATACTATAATGACCCCACGGCAGCGTATCATAACTATTGGTAATCAAATATCTTTTATCATCATAAGGACTTAGCGCAATTTTTGTCTGTTCTATGCTATATACGTTATGAGCATATGACCTAATACAGCGTTTAGTAATATTTTTTTCTTTGAAATCATTCAAACAGTTTACATAATCTTCAAAATTTATTTTGTTTTTTACTACATTATACATTATATAACTCCTTTTGCCTTTTTTACTATTGCACCTGATTGAACTTTAAAATAATACATTTTAGACCTTAAGCCTGCAAAATGAGTCATAATTTGACCTTTGGTTTCATCTTTCATAACTCCCAGAACTTTTTTATTTACCTGTGGAATATTATAGTTATTATTGATGGGATAATCTGAAGTATCGAATTTTGTTAAATCAGCTTTTAGCACCTCCTCATATGCATCATCACAGGTGAGCTCATACACAAAACTGTCTGTGTCCATGTACATTAATCTACATCTATCAATACCCAATTTCGGAATCATGTAATAATAATGGAATCTTCGACAAATCCAAAACTGCCATACCAACATAAAGAGGCTTATTAAAAACCAATTCTGATTTAGTGAGTTCTACTGCAATTAGATTTTCATTAAAAACTGTTCGACTATGAAACCTAACACTAGATATCAAATTTTTGGCGCCGTATCGACCATTCCAGGTTTTAACAAGTTTTACAATTCGGTGCTTCCGTATATTTTCCATTGTCTTTCCAAGCACAGCATTATTTGCCAATTTATATAAATTTTTCTCAAAGTCATTGGTGGCTGCAGCCCTCAAACGAGTATTTAGTCCGATATAGGGCCGCAGCCATGCAGATTGATTGAATTTCAGAATTTTATGTATCTTTTTAATTTTCAAACCGTTGGCTAACATTTGTTTTAAATTACGATAGTGAACTGTGTATTCTTTTTTACAATAAAGCGTTGTCATTAATTTGGAATAATTTGAGCCTACAGGATTGCGGTGTTCGGGAGCAAATGGAAAATCTCTGTGAAGATCATGTAATTCCTGTGGATACTCCAAGTCTACTTGTAATATATATCCTACGGAAGAATTATCTGCCACAGACATAACATCAAAATTTTCATTATCTAACCATTCAAATCCTCCATATGGTAATGACTCACACATAGCCCAACCATATAAATTATTGACATCTAGGTAGATTAAGTACTTTGAGGGTTTTGTAGGATCATATTCAGGCATGTACTTATTGTTAGCATTCGATAATCTACTGCAACAAACTGAAATTCCTCCTCGAATTGCTTTCTCGATAAACATAATCATGTCTACGTCATGCAATAACTCTAATTCACATCCTACATATTTCAACATACAGTCCCAAGTATATCCAGGCATTGTATAGTACCATGCTGGGTCTAACCCATAAGTTATTGAACATTTTCTTCGAAATTGTTCGAAAACATCTGATAAAAGTAAAACATCGGTCTTTAAGTACAGATCAGAATACTGGCCCAAATTTTCAATATTAAATGATTTCCACACTGCATGAGCATGAGAATACTTTTCAATACTTATGTTTTTATCCTCCAATTTATTATAAAATGCTTCTATTGGTGGTAGTTCACAAGTATTTAATTTTTCCCAGTGCCGTTCCTGGCGGGTATGCAGCGAATGCCCCGCACGCAGGCGCCCAATGTAAGGGGCGCCAAATTCAACTATCTGCTACTCTTGAGGTTCAAGCCTCAAACTTAGAATGATTATGAAAATTGGCCTTATCATCAAAATTTAAGTATAGTATATAGGGGCGCACAAAATTATTCTTGCACGCAGGCGCTCGCCACCCCAGGAACGGCACTGCCCAACTATCTATAAAATCGTAACAGAAAACCCCCTTTTTGGATATCAATTTAAATTGTTCGATACTTAAATTACTAAATTCTCTTTTGGAAATTTTTAAATCATCATCATTCAATGTAGCAGTCAATTCTTCCAAGGAAGCACCCAAAAACCTTAGTGAATCTATGAATCGAAATTTTATATTTGTATCTGAATCGTTAAGTGTAAATGAAATGTATTTTTCTTTATTTATGGGGAGTAAACTGATGTTTCCTCTTTTACTTAATTCCGAAATTATGAAATGGCTATCATAGCCACTCAAATTATGAAAAATTGTAGGTACAACAAACAGTTTTTTGAAATTTAAATTGCATGCTTGATGTGCAAAATTTCTAAACTTCCCCGTAAAATGATCATGATCTCTAACAATGATATCTGTAGAGGAAAAACCCTTTTCACATATGTGACACATTGTTGCCACACGTAAATCTGGTTTTTCTTCCATAGGTGTAATAGTTTTAATTTTTGATTTAATACTTTTAGCTAAATTCGATAATTCATTTGCAAACCAATCCATGCAATCTCTACCTCTGTAGCTCTTGAAAAAACTCAAGTCTTCGTTGTAGCTACATTTTACATAGTAGCCAGCACTATATGCTATATGTTTTTGATATTTCTTTGTCTTATTATGAAGCTGTGTTTTATCTGTAAATTGTTCTAGCATGCACTCAAAGTCGGCATAAACTACAAAAGGCGTAGTTTGTTTATATATATAATTTCTAAAACTAACAGATTCATATTTTGGAAAAGACATTTTATAATTATTCAATTCAGAGCATAATTTCAAGTGGACAGTCAATTTACTTTCACTACTGAAATAATTTAAGCACCGATTGCAAATGAATTTTTTACACGTATTTTTACTTAACTGACTATTAATTAAACGTGACAAATCTTTGATCCAGCAGTAGTGATATGTGATTTCTGAATAGTCGTTATCTATAGGAGGTGCTTCATAATCGTTTAGCTTTGGAAAATATATATTTTGAATTAATAAAAGATTTACATGTTTCTAGTGTATTGATTTAGCAGTCTTACTGGATATACTTTGTAAAATGGTTTTTTATTATTTATTTCAATTAAATCCAAGGCATAGACATTGACGGAAATGTTATTAGATTTTTCAAACTTTGAAATTTGATGCACGGGCATCGGAGCTTCCAAGTCTTGTGTATTCAAGACTGTGCTATAATATGGATATGATAAAGTGAGTTCTTTATGATTTTTGGCTGGGTACAAAGCACTAACAATTGACCAATAAAAACATGCTTGGTCCGAATTTTTAATGTTTATACACCCCTGCTTTTTTTGAATAGGTTCTGGAAGTTTAATATAAGATGAGCCGTTTCCAATTTCAAATTTATTGATATTTACTTCTAAAGAAATAATTTTACTTAATGCAAAACCAGAGTCCCTCTCTTGAAATTCTGATAATTTAAAATTAATTTTATCTTTGACGTTCTCGAAAAACCATCGCTCTATATCGGTCGATACATCGATAATAGAATTTTTAGTAATAAAATAATGGAAACTAGAAATTTCATGTTCACCAGATTTTTTAATGAACTCTCCACAAAAACTTTTAAATTAGACAATGATTCTTGCTTAATATATATTTATTAATAGGATGTTAGAAGAAACAAGAGCTGACAATACCATACTCTTGCCATACTTATTAAGTTAACCATCAAACTGAAAGCTTATGTCATCCGCCTTGTGTCAACTGTCATAAGTCGCTCATAGACAACCAACATGATTTTAGTGTTTATTAACACCCCCCCTCACTAAAATCTTTCAACCCAAGTAAATTTTTAAATTTTACAAATAAAGTAATTGGTAACCCTTTTGTAAACATGTCACCTTGTTGGTCCTCACTACTTACATATATAACAACTATGGTACCATTTTTATAATGATCATATACAAAATTAAACTTAAGGTCTACATGCTTTACACGTCTATTATTAGAAGGATTCTTTATTAGTGCTATGCACCCTTGGTTGTCTTCATAAAAACTAATATTCTTAAAATTAATACCTAAATCTAGAAACAATTTTTTTAACCACAAGCCGTCAGATACTGCTGCACAAAGTGCAATTAATTCCGCTTCAGTGGTAGATAACGAGACACAAGTTTGCTTTCTAGTTGCCCACATTAATGTGTTATTAAAGACTTTAAAAACATAACCAGAGACCGACTTTCTATCTTGTGTGTCGCCACCCCAATCTGCATCAACAAAACAACATAATTCTGTATTACTATTTCTTTTATACTCTATACCTATATTTACACTATTTTTTAAGTACCTAAGGATTCGTTTTAAATGTACCCAAACTTCATCAGATGCTTTATCTTGGTATCGACTAAAGAAATTAACTGAAAAACAAATATCTGGCCTACTGCCTAACATAAGATAGATAAGACATCCCACGAGTTCTCTTACTGGATTCTTGGTCAACATGTTTGTATCAGTACATATATTAATCTTTAATTTAGGATCTATTGGGAGTGTTGAGCTCTTACATTTGTCCATATTAAAACGTTTAAGAATTGCATCAGTGTAGTTAGATTGATCTATTCTTAAAATTCCCTTATCCCTATCATACATAATTTTTAAACCAAGAAAATATTTGAGCGAACCTTCATCTTTCATTAAAAATTTATTCATTAATTTTGTCTTAATATAATTGATATCATTCAAGTTTGGTCCTGCCAGTATAATGTCGTCTACATATATAATTAAAAATACTTTCATGCCCTCAATATTCAAGATATATAAACAGTAATCGTTTTCCGACCTCAAGAAACCGATTTCTATCAGAAAAGAGTTTATCTCATTGTTCCAGCACTTTGATGATTGTGGAAGTCCATAAAGTGCTTTATTTAATTTTAGTACTTTGTTAAACTCAGATTTTACACCTTGTGGAAAGTATATAAATACGTCATCTTTTAGTGTTCCATTTAAAAATGCAGATTTTACATCTAGCTGTTGAAAATAAAAACTTAGTTAATTACCAACTATTAATAATGCTTTGATTGTAACAAGTTTTGCCACGGGCGAATAAATGTCATTCAACGTATAATTTCCCTGTGCAAACCCCCTTACTACTAATCTGGCTTTAAATTTATCTTCCTCGTTATCCTCTAGCCCTTTATAACTAAAAACCCACCTTGTATCCATTATTTTATCATTATTTGGTTTCTCAATTATTTTCCAAGTGTTGTTTTTGTTTATAGAATCTAATTCCCGATCTATTGCATTGAGCCATTTTTCCTTATCTTTCCTATCCTGTATATCATTAAAATCGTTTGGAACGTCATTTATATAGCTGCAAGCATCAAAAGCCATGTATAGTTCAAAATCATTAAATTTATTTGGGATTTTAATATCTCTTTTATTCCTTTTGCTATCTAATGTTACTTTATCATTTTCACTATCGTTTCCTAAGCTTTCAATTTCTAAGTCATTTTCATCTGTTTTCTCTATTTCATCTTTGTTTTCACTTATTCTACTTTTATCCTGTCTCTCATTCACAATTTCATCGTTACTATCTACTTCTATCATTCTTTTCTTGAAATAAAAACTATTTTCATCAAATTCAACATCTCTATTAATAGAGAGTTATTGTAAAACAGAAATAAAGGTTTCTTTTATTAAAGGATCCTGTAATAAAGGATGAAAATAAGGGTATGTAAAATACAGTTATTGTAATTGATTCAACACTAAGATATTATCTTCTCTTTCGGTTCAGAATGTGAGTTACGTTCCGAGCCGAAAAAGAAAAAAATACATAACAGGTAGTTAAATCGCAACCTTTTAGGTTCTTCGCACATTTTTTTATATTAAATACTTGGAGAAACTGGGAACGAAATTAACTCAAATCAATAATGTAAGGTTTAATTTAATTGTCGCTGTCAATTTCGGAAAGTATTTCTTCTTTTCTCAATTTAATTGTCAAAAACGTCAAAATTAACGATCCTTTAATTAAAGTTAAGTTATCCTGTATTTTATTTAAATACAGGCTGCCTTTATTTTATTAAAGATCCTTTAATAAAAGACGTCAAATGCGCAAGCGTAAATGTCAAAATAAAGGAATCCTTTATTAAAAGACGATGAAAAAGTGGTTACAATAACTCTCTAATAATCAGTTTTTGTTTTTCTATATCCCATAATCTATAACCAGTTGGTGCATACCCCAACATTATACATCTACTTACCTTTGACTCCAACTTTGATCTTAATTCTTTGGGAATATGGCTGTATGCTGTACATCCAAAAATTCTGAAATTTCTTACATTCGGCTTAGCTTTATTCCAGATCTCAGATGGTGTGACATTACCTAAATTAGTTGAAAGACCTCTATTCATGACATAATTTGTTGTACGTATTGCTTCTCCCCAAAACATTTTGTCTACTCCTGAATCCGACAATAATGCTCTTGATCTCTCTACCAGACTTCTATTTTTTCGTTCGGCTTTCCCATTCTGTTGCGGAGTATATGGGACTGTATAATCTATCAAAATACCTTTTTCTTTGCAAAACTTTATTAAATCAGTTGACGAGTATTCCCCACCATTATCGCACCTGAATTTATGTATTTTATTACAAAATTTTGATTCAACCATGTTTGTATATTCTATAATTTTATCTAATGCTTCACTTTTGTTTTTTAATAAATATATAACTGTAAAGTTTGAAAAATCGTCAATGAATGTTATGAAATATTTTTTGTTCATCATATGTTTCGGGTGTTATAGGCCCACATATGTCTGTATGAACTATTTCTAGCAATCTACTACTCTTTGTTCTACTGCCAAACGGAAACCTAGTCATTTTACCATTTATGCATGGTTCACAAAATTCTACCTTATGGGATTTTATGCTCTCATCAATTCCTACTACCATTTTCTGTTTAATTATCTCTTTTAAACCTGAATAACCTATATGTGCATATCGTCTATGCCATTTTTCAAGATCATTATCCTTACTTTCAATATTCATACACTCGGGAACGATTAGCTCAAATGATATTTCATATAAATTTTGTCTATACCCTGTACCTAATAATTTATTATTTACATCCCTTAGTTTTACTTCCCCATTTTCAAATATAACTTTGACTTTTGACATTTCAAGCTTTTTTACAGATAGCAAATTTTTTCTTAAATCTGGTATGTAGAAAACATTTTTTATTGTGCATTTTATTTTTTCCTCCCCTACTTTACTTAAAACTTCAATATTTCCTACTCCCACAGCAGACAAATAATTATTATTTTTTGCTACAGCTATTTTTATTGGATCTTTTAACAATAACAAATCTTTAAAAAAATGTTTTCCACTCACCATGTGATCAGTACAACCTGAATCTATATAGAAATGAATATAATTTGTTTCATTGCTTACATTCTGACACTCATTAGTTTCACTCATAAAACACACACTATTATCACTTAAACTGGTATCAGTTACCTGTGGCTCATACTGCTGAGCATAGTTGCTTCTATTATTAAAATGTTGATACCTGCCGTTACCTCCTCTTCTGTTGTACCTTCCTTTGTTATTGTGAAAACCTCGATAACCACCACGTTCAAACCTTCGACTTCTTTCTGGGCATTCCCTTTTAAAATGGCCAACCTTACCGCATTTGTAACATGCAGTTGGACCTGTTGAAAAAGCACACGAGTCCACTTGTATTGCTCCTGTTGCTCCGGATAATGTTCTCTTCTCATATTCACCAATCAATTTCATTTTAACTTGATTAAAAGTTATATTCGGTATATTTTCAATTACAGTTACTACTGTCTCATATGATTTTGGTAAGCTTAACAATATACTACATACCAGGTCTTGGTCACTTGGGTTGGTGTAGGACTCTCGGGAGTAGCATACTTCCAGAGATGATAAAAAAAATTTTTCCACGGAAATGTATTGGTGGATGATAATTAATTGATTTTACCAAAATCAGCCGTCCCCACCCCCCCTAAGGGGGATAGGGGGGGGGTCGGCACCCTGAAAAATTCGTAAAAATTAATTTTTAAATATGGAATCAAATTCTACGTATTTTTTCACGTATAACTCTAAAATTTCATTTTGACAACTTTTTTTTTTAAAAGTTATGCGGAAAAAATGTTTTAAAAAAATTGATAATTCCATAAATATAAAAATATAATATGGGAAATATTAGGGTTGGGGTAATTTTGAACATGTCATAAAATTCTACACCATTTGTTAAGTATGTATGCCAATTTTCACATTTTTTCCTCCATTATTGCCAAAGATATTTATTAAAACGTGTTTCGAATTTGTGGGCTTATTTCCACACCACCTGATATATCAATTTTCCAAGTATTACTTAATTTATCCAAAATAAATAAAAATGCAAAATCTTAAAAGTGTGTCTGTGATCTTCAAAGACTTTTTTTCATTGCTTGTCCGTATGCGTGTTCTAGCTTATGCTATTCATTTTGGGCCAAGTTTATTTGCTTATCTGGAAAATTGGTATAAAGAGGTAAAGCCACGGCGCGTTTTTTTTTTAATGTGGTATCCCCCATAGGCCTATTCCACAAATAAATGAAAACAATATCAAATCCTACAAATTAAAAAATATAACAAATATAAAAATAAATATAATAAAATAAAAACAACAACTCTGTAATAAAAACAACATAAATTAATCATATATATTCAGGCTACCATGGAATAAATTTCAACACATTAATTGATTTGATAATAATATAATGGGAATAATACTACATAGTAATGAAACGTTTTTTCTCTGAGAATGCCATCTATCCCCTCCTCATTTTTTATACTTTTCTTCTTTGCTTCGTATGGGTTTTTATTAAATATTTAAATGTGCATTTTATTAATCGGAACACTCATGACAGTCGCAGTCGTCAATTTCATTATATGTATTTTTCATGGGCCGCTTTCCTAATCCAGGATATACTCTAGCTATATCATTGAGGTATCTTAAAAATTTATCTTTGTCGCTGGTGTGTTCCGATAGGATGTTTTTTCTGTACATCCATTCACCAATATATTGATACTTTATTTGTAGTTCTTAAATGTTCTTTTAAATCTCGCCAGTTTCTTTCGATTGTATTTGTATGATCCCTGTATGGTTGCATACCTGGTGCCGGCGGTGCGAGTTCTGTTTTTTCTAGACAAGCCTGACTGAATCTTCCAGCAGGTGCCCAATGAGGAGGTTCATTTTTGGGGGGATTCACAAAATTTTCGGAGTGGTTTACGGTGCCATGTCCATTAAATACCTCTGCACATTCATTGTATGCGGCCCATCCGTCGGTACAAATGTATGACGACAAATCAATACATTTGACTAGTTCTGTCAGTAGGGTTTCTTTGTCGCGGCTGTCAACAATGACGGCAAACCTCTTACGGGTTGTTCGGCTGATTCCCCCCAGTACCCATACATGCCGCCATTGGGTTAATCTCCCTACATTATACTTTCTCTTGAATAGGTGGCTCTCATCTACTTCAACTATATCGTTTGGCCCACCTATCGGCTCAAATTCGTGCCAGGCGATAGCGCATGCTACGTCTCTGCAATAGCCGTACCAGGCTACGACTGTATCTTGCGAGAGCTCTAGCATATCTTTTGTCATCGTTGAAGGATAACCTTTTACACAGCAAAAAATTAATTTGACAACTCTGTCGGATGTCATTTCCGCATTACTTCTAACTCTATCTAGGAATGTGTTCTGGTATGGACTAAATCGTTTTATTTGTGCATGGTTTCGACATAAATATCTAAAGCCACGTCGGTGTCTATCGCCTACTGTATTTAAGACTAATCCACATTCTGGACAGTCTTTCGCCGTATCCCTCGTTGGCACAATTCCATACCTTTGCAAAATTTTATTTGCTTTTTCATGAGTATGAATATTCGGTGTCCCCGCTTCTAGATAGTGTCCCAAAGAAAAAACATGTATATTGTTTAACCCAAGAAAGGCCTCTAAATCCATGATAGATACTGAAAATATAAACAATAATACAATGCAAGTATTTCTTACCCGACTTTCCGACCTTTCTTCCTGCTCTGCAAAGTAAAGACTGAATACTAAACTATTCACTCTTTATTTTCCATATTTCTAAACCGACAGATATAGAGTTGGGAACAATTTATAAATTTCCATTTAACCGTTCCAAAAGTATTCAACTTTTTCAATATATGTACTATCAATGATGTTAAGTCCTTAAATTGCCAAAAAACAATAACTTTTCCAATCATATGAGCGACTGGAAAATATCAGATTTTTGGCAAATTCAAACTTCGAAGGAAAACGACAGTGGTTCTATAAAAATGGTCTGTTTTTATGAATACATAATTTCAAGTGAATAACAATCAAGTGGGAAGACATGTGTTATTGAAACTGATGTCGTACCTATACAAGATGTATCGTTTTCGTTGATTCAACTATTGTAGTTAACTCGATAATTGAACGATAATTGCAACATTTGTTGTGTTTCTCTACGACCTATCTTTACTATTCACAATGTAACGTTAATATCAGAAAATTATATAACGAGCGTTCCCACCTCTACGCCAATTACTGCTTTAAAAGTGCGGTGATGGTGCGGCTTAACTTTGTACATTTTTTCTGTACATCTAAAAAGCTTTACCATAGTATATAAACAAAATAATAGCGGGTCAACTCTTTCATGTAGCCGAAAAACGATCGTAAAAGCACACGTGTGTCGTAGGGGTATTTTTAAACAATACTCTCAGTATTGTTTTCATTTCCAAAATATGACTTTAAATGGTTCAAACCCGTATTTCTAAATCAAGAGGTTTTAACTTTTTTCAAAAAATATCCACAAATTCGAAACACGTTTTAATAAATATCTTTGGCAATAATGGAGGAAAAAATGTGAAAATTGGCATACATACTTAACAAATGGTGTAGAATTTTATGACATGTTCAAAATTACCCCAACCCTAATATTTCCCAAACTCACCCCCACCCTCTACCCCTATGATATGATATTTGCATATAATTTTTTTTTAGTTTCAATACTTACCATTAACCTTGACTCTCAGTATTGTTTTCATTTCCAAAATATGACTTTAAATGGTTCAAACCCGTATTTCTAAATCAAGAGGTTTTAACTTTTTTCAAAAAATATTACAAGTCCACAAATTCGAAACACGTTTTAATAAATATCTTTGGCAATAATGGAGGAAAAAATGTGAAAATTGGCATACATACTTAACAAATGGTGTAGAATTTTATGACATGTTCAAAATTACCCCAACCCTAATATTTCCCAAACTCACCCCCACCCTCTACCCCTATGATATGATATTTGCATATAATTTATTTTATTTCATTAAATATACATATGCCAAATATCAAATTTTTATTTTCATACGTAAAGACGGAATAAAGATTTTTATATTTATGGAATTATCAATTTTTTTAAAACATTTTTTCCGCATAACTTTTTAAAAAAAAAAGTTGTCAAAATGAAATTTTAGGGTTATACGTGAAAAATACGTAGAATTTGATTCCATATTTAAAAATTCATTTTTACGAATTTTTCAGGGTGTCGACCCCCCATCCCTCCCTATGGGGGGTATGGTGATGTATAGTTATGTTATTTTGTTAAGTGGTTCTGTTAAATATACATATGCCAAATATCAAAATTTTATTCTCATTCGTAAAGACGGAATAAAGATTTTTATATTTATGGAATTATCAATTTTTTTAAAACATTTTTTCTGCATAACTTTTTAAAAAAAAAAGTTGTCAAAATGAAATTTTAGGGTTATACGTGAAAAAATACGTAGAATTTGATTCCATATTTAAAAATTCATTTTTACGAATTTTTCAGGAGGTCGACCCCCCATCCCCCCCTATGGGGGGTATGGTGATGTATAGTTATGTTATTTTGTTAAGTGGTTCTGTTAAATATACATATGCCAAATATCAAAATTTTATTCTCATTCGTAAAGACGGAATAAAAATTTTTATATTTATGGAATTATCAATTTTTTTAAAACATTTTTTCCGCATAACTTTTTAAAAAAAAAAGTTGTCAAAATGAAATTTTAGAGTTATACGTGAAAAAATACGTAGAATTTGATTCCATATTTAAAAATTAATTTTTACGAATTTTTCAGGGTGCCGACCCCCCCCTATCCCCCCCTAGGGGGGGTGGGGACGGCTGATTTTGGTAAAATCAATTAATTATCATCCACCAATACATTTCCGTGGAAAAAATTTTTTTATCATCTCTGGAAGTATGCTACTCCCGAGAGTCCTACACCAATTTTCTTTCAATTTCATTGATAATAATTTTCTTTTTAGGTATAATTGACCTGGTAGTCCCCTTTTTTCATATTTCTCCCTTAATGTTTGCCACATAGTATAAGCAGTCTTCTTTTCCCTTAAACTCTCAATTTGGTTGTCGGCACAGCATTGAACAATTAGGGATTTTGCCTTCCCGTCCTTTTTCTGTTTACTCTTTTTTTCATTTTCGTCAGTCGCCCTATCTAGATCCAATTCCTGTTGGATACATTCCAATACTCCATTTTCTTCTAAAATTAATTCCATCCTGAACCTCCAGTTGCTGTAATTTTCCCCTTTAAGTGCCTCGATTAAACATGATTTGCCTCCTGCTTGCGCCATGCTTTTAACCTTTTTCGTTTTCCTTTTTAATCTCCTTTATTTCACTTTTTATTAAAATACTTTTTCAGAGCACCTTCTGGGCCCATAACCTTTTAAATTAGACAATGATTCTTGCTTATTAATAGGATGTTAGAAGAAACAAGAGCTGACAATACCATACTCTTGCCATACTTATTAAGTTAACCATCAAACTGAAAGCTCATGTCATCCGCCTTGTGTCAACTGTCATAAGTCGCTCATAGACAACCAACATGATTTTAGTGTTTATTAACAAAAACAAACATAAACTTTAACAACAGAATATTTTTCCCTCAAAATTTCTCTCATTTTATTTTTGAAAATTATTTGACAATCATTTAAAAATTCCGTTAAGTCTTTATGATATAAATTTACTATAAGTCCGGTTTTAATTCTTCTTGTAAATGCAGAAGCTACATTTTCCCATTTAACCCTATTTTTCAGTTTATTATTTAGCCCCATACCTATATTCCTATTTAAAATAAGTTGTTTAAAATGTTTGAAATGCCCTATGTATGTTTGTAATTTCCTAATTGTACCTACATGCAGTCCTCCTTTTTTAATTGTCAAATTACATGCTTTAATTTGTTTTTTTAATCGATTCAACCAAATTTCTACATCTCTATCCGTTATCTTATCAAACAATATTTTTCTGACTTTTTTAATGATTTGCAGTAAATTTTCAGATTTTTTCACAATATTCATTTTACTCACCGCTCCCTTTCTGTCTTAGTCTATAGTTCCTCAATTTCAAATGATGCTAGCCGTTGATTTTTTCCAACATCCACTAATCCCTTGAATATAATTTCGTATTTTTCCCTTTCAAATTCTTCAATAACAGGTTTGTAGACACTCGTGACTCTTTGCGGTAAAAACACTACTTCTGTATCCAAAATCCAATAAAACTGATTCTCCGAATTTGGAATTGACTATTTTTGCCTTCTTTATAACCCTCAGAGTATTCAAAGGTAGATCTTGTATTTTTGTAATTGGTTTTCTCTCTGTAATTAGAGACGTTGTGTTAATTTTTTTTAATCCGTCTGAAAACAGAAAGCCTGTCACCCACAAAAAAAATTTTTAATCGATTCAACCAAATTTCTACATCTCTATCCGTTATCTTATCAAACAATATTCTCTCTCTCTCTCTCTCTCTCTGTCGTAGTCTATAGTTTCTCAATTTCAAATGACGCTAGCCGTTGATTTTTTCCAACATCCACTAATCCCTTGAATATAATTCCGTATTTTCCCCTTTCAAATTCTTCAATAACAGGTTTGTAGACACTTGTGACTCTTTGCGATAAAAACACTACTTCTGCATCTTAATCCAATTCCTGTTAATGTGGTCCGTATGGTCTGCGAATATTCTAATCAATTTTCACTATTTCCTGTACATGTGGTCATTATATTCTTATCAATTTCCTGCGTATAGGCTGTTATCAAAAAAATTAATATCTCCTATGTTTTTATTAATAGGTAAAACCTTGAGATTGGGAATTTTCATAAAAATAATTTTTTTAAATTATTTACAGAGTTTATTTGAAATATACATCATTGATAAAAAGAAATTATTTTTGTTAATAAAATTTTGAGATGATTTAAAAGGTCTCCATTTGGACATGGAATATCGAACACGTTCCAATTAAAGGGTCCGGCTGCAACTAGTCTTTTAGTAAACTCATTATATTTGTTTCTAGTATGTGGTGTTTTTGAAAAAGTACATGTGTCCGTCAATGTACTGGAATGCACCTGTAACATCTGTGGGTAGTCCGGGGAATATATCTTTTATTTGTCCTCTATTCTGGACAGTTTTCAAGTTCTTGTCAAATTCAATATAATTACTGTTATTATAAAATACATATATTTTACCATGATTGCTTTGAAACATTGTGTTTATTTGGGAATTTTTAGGTATAATTAAATTATTTTCGTCAAGTATTTATAGAGCGGGAAAATCTGCTACATAGTATTTACGGCCATTGACTGCTATTAAATTATCTGAAGAACTTTGAAAAATTTGAATTACGTGACCTTCAGGTAAATAATCATCGAGTATTTCTGGTTGCGGGGGAATACGTTTCGAGTTCAAATCAATTTTCCATAGGGAATTTCCATTAATAATATATAAATGGTAATTTTCAAATTCACCAGCCATGGCAATGAACATATACTCCGGTGTTATGTCGCATAAATTTTTATCCGGTTCATTTGGTTGATGTCCAAGTGTCTTTGTAGTCGGTGGTGGTGGTGAACGAGATGTGGGTTTGAAAGGATTATTTACATATGTATTGATTGGTCCATAAAGAGCTTCAAGGGCCATTTTATCATCCTCATCCAATTTAGGAGCAATGTTGAATTGATACCATGGATACATTATTGCTGTCTCAATATCACTGTGACCAATTCCTAGGATATGCCCGATTTCATGAATTAATACCATAAGTAGACTTGTCTGATCTTCTGAACTTGATCCATCCAAACTTAAACCCCAATTCTCATCACCATCAATATGAAGCTCTGTACAACTATTGCCTTTTGGGAAATAAGCATGTGCCAACACCTTTCCGGGACCATCAAAGGACCACTGGAGCACTCACCTCTACCTTGGCAATCTGCTCGAAAATAGTGCTTTCCCTGTACAACTGTAATAGTTATATCGGGAGCATAAGGCCGTGTTTTGTGTATTAATTCAAATTTAAACTTTGAACTGTTACTCCACACTTCAAAAGCCTTTTTGGTTACTTCAAGATATTTTGGAGTTGCCTGAGGGAAATACCATTTCAAATCAAATTTTGACCATTTTGATTGAACTTTAAAAGAATTATGATCGTCGGAAGCTGCTTCACTTACATTACATCTTGGTCTATTTAGAAGTTGAATTGTATTTTCATCCAATTCTCCCGTTGCAGGGATATTATATCTTTCTTGAAAACTCAACAAATAATCCTCAAGTTTAGTCAAATCATTTTCTTTTGCGTACAAGAACCGTTGTAAATACTTCATAGCATACTGTTGGTCGACAATACATAGTGCTGGACTTAGTAATGCAGCTAATATAATGATTAACATGATCTTCACTCTTCTGCTATCCTCAAAAAAGTAATTCCCAATCACATCAATAACGGTATATATAATTTTTTTTAAACTCAGAGTTACTTTTAACCGACCTGGTATATCAGCGCTCCCGCTGTTATCTTCGCAATGAATCTGTCTCCATTACGTGTGTGATACATTGATAAAATTTACACGTTATACTTTTTATATTACAAGATTAGCGAAATTTTCGTCTGACAATTTTCAATAATCAAATTAACAATTATAATCGTCGCTATCAACACTACCTCATTTTAGTATTAGATAACAAAGGGTAGCCGAGTGGGTCCGCGTCGTCGGCCTCCCTTTCAACCAACTCGCATGCGCACTTTACCTCTCTCTCTTACACATTGTCACGCTGCTCTCTCTCTAACACACGGTTTTCCCTATTTCTGTAGTCGTACCAACGTTGCTAATCTACTTGACCAAGAACTAAATTTTACACGATTATTGAGATACCAGGTGAAAGCGCTGCCTCGGAATAACTCACAAGACTGTAGAAATAATTCATTATCAGAAATACCTCGGGATACTCTAAGTAATTCAACTTTTTCTAAAGAGATGGAGCGATTCATTATTTCCAGAGAAAGAAAGATTCCATTTATACACTGGATCGTGTCGAGAATGCGGTACTGTGGGAGAAGATAAAGATGAAAATGAAGCAAGAGGTACATCATTGTTATGTGACTCTATACTATCTACAGAAATAACTGGAGTTGTCTTTGTATCTAAATCAGATTCAAGAATAAGTACTTCTCTATCTAAAGAATTTTTTATTTGTTCCTCATCATCGGAATCAACATGTAACGATATCCCACTGAAACATCGTTCTAGAGACGACTATGGATCGATATGAAACTTTTTTTACCAAGCCAGTGTAGATATAAAAGGACGACCGAGAATCGTAGCAGTCAGTCTAGCGAGGTATTGACTCGGTGGGCTTCCTTCTCCGGTTGGCAAGGTATTGACTTGTCGACAATTCCTCTCCTCGTTCAGCAGGGTATTGACCTGTCTGAATAAACCTGTCCGCGCTGAAGGTATTGACTTCAGCGAATATCCTGAACCGCCCACGTACGAAAGGTACTGACTTTCGTACTTACCTGAAACTCCTGTCCCTAAGGTACTGACTTAGGGATATCCTATCTTCGTTGAAGGTATTGACTTCAACGTTGATCCTGAACCGTTCACGTACGAAAGGTACTGACTTTCGGACTTACCTGAAACTCCTGTCTCTAAGGTATTGACTTAGGGATATCCTGTCTTCGTTGAAGGTATTGACTTCAACGTAAATCCAGAAAACCGACATAGAGCGGAAGGTATTGACTTTCGCCCTTTCCGGATTTTCCCGTTCCCAAGGTATTGACTTGGGGATACTCCGTTGCGTTTACTGTACGGATAGATAGACATCACAATTTCGTAAACAGAAGACATCACTCAAGACGGAACTCCGAAGACAGAAATATTCGTTTCAAACCAATCTTGTAAATAGTTATTGTATATAGTATGTTTGAGAATAAACTATTATTTATAATGGAATCCTGTCTCTGACTGTACATACCTACCCGGCAATACGTAACTACCCGTTACAAATGGCGCCCGAGCAGTAAAAAGAAAAAAATTGAGACAGAAAACAGACGGAAGAATAAGGATATTGAGGCAAGATAAACATTGATAATATTTAGTATGTCAGACGATGAACAAAATTTCAACCAAGACGGATCGGTCAAAGTAGGTTGGATCTACAAGTTGAGTAAAGATAAATTAATAGCAGAACTGAACAACCGAAAAATGTCAACAGAGGGTACCGTAGAGGAGTTGAGATCAAAACTAGTGAAAGAGGTCAGAGCAAATAAACAAGAAAACACCGAACCTCTCACATCCAACCAAACCACTACCACTGTCACGACAAACGAAGACATGTGCAAACAGATAGACTCCATCAGAAAATGGGGACTACACTACGACGGTACCACAGACCCCATAGAGTTTCTAGAACGTCTCGAAGAACTCCAGACCGCATACGAAATACAGGATGACATTATGTTACGGGCCCTGCCAGAAACACTAAAAGGAAAAGCGATACTTTGGTACCGCAATAACAAAAAATACTGGGACAAACTAAAAGATTTTAGAGGAGATTTCATCAATTTTTTCGCAGCCACAAATAATTTACAGATACTAGAGGCCCAGATACGCGACCGAATACAGAGAGAAAACGAAAAAACTCAGGATTACATCACAGATATACAGACGCTCATACGGAGACATGGCAGTTTTGACTACGAAGAAGAATTGAGCAGAATATACATAAACATGAAACCACAATACAAGCTGTACGTCAAAAGACAAGATATCTCATCAGTCCAAGACCTCATCAGATTGACAGGAGAATACGAGATGATACAAGCGAATATTCAGAAAAGAGACACTACAGACAATTACAGGCCAAATTGGAAACAAACAAGAAGGACAAGTAACAATAAAATGCCAAACTACGACAGACAAACATGCTGCTGGAAATGCGGTAGAAACGGACACAACCGTAGAACATGCCGATCAACTCCTATCCTTTTCTGCAGCCACTGCGGAACTATGGGCATTACATCCAATAACTGCAGATTGAAACGTGAAGTTTCACAGTCGCCTTTGATATTCGCCTTCCGGTTGCTTTGCCGTATCGTATAACCAGGGACTTGATGTTAATTACTGTCACATATATCGTCCTAAGTGGAGGTGAACTGTGATCGCAAACAGCAAGCTCTCTTTCCTATCTAACCTTTCCTATCAACCGCTGTGGGATATATCTTCAAATATCAAACATAATTTTTAATAATCGAATTATTTCATTAATTATTATATTCCTACAGGTAAGATTCCATATTTACCTTCTAATAGTTTTAGTGTTTATTAACGGATTTTGTATAAAATCTATGGAATTTATTTAACATTTTAGGACACGTGACCTCGTGTTACCTTCACATTCCCTAAATTCTTTCCTTCCCTTCCTTGAATAATTCTTCATAATTATTTCCCTTTCTTCAACAATTCTCTGGTGAAGTTATTTTATTTTAATATTTATTTAGCTTATTTCATTAGCTCTAAAAAAACAAAAAAAAATGTACTTGTTCTTAAAGATAGAAAAATTAACTTCACAGAGAGTTGATGATGTAATCATTGTAAGTAATTTATTATGAATTATTTTAGCGGTTGGCTTCATAGATTTTTGTTTCACAAATCAACTGAAACTGGAATAAGTATCTAAAATTTCCTATCTACCGTTAAACCGATTTTATGGTGTGATAAGAACTTATGGACTTCGAGGCATACCTCCACTGCTGAGGGAACACTAATTTGGCCTGATACCCAAAAAGGCAGGGAGGCTTCCAAACTAGTACTTCCATTAAGATAAGTACCTAAAGTATATCTAAAGAAGTTTTCACCAAAGTCAACCTTTCAAGCTGAAAATTCATATCTCGCATCATTTGTAAAACTTAAGGGCTTCACCCATTGTAAATTTATAAGTTGTAAATTTAAGGGCTTCACCCATTGTAATTTTATAAATTGTAAACTTAAGGGCTTCACCCACTAACATAGTTGATATATTTATTTTTAGGATAGATTTGACATAAATTTTATATTTATACATTTTACACTCATTAAATCCATATTTATTGTTATTGCTTAACTTGTGGAATTTTTATTTCAACTTCCTTCCTACTGAATTTATAGACACACAATTCAAAATATCAAATAGTGGATTATATAGTGAATGCTTAACTAACTGGACAGAACTATATATTCATAGTTTCGGGGTTAACCTATTCTTTGTATAAAAAACCACGTGGCGCTCAACTTTATTAACTACGTTATTTTAAGTTATAGTTCTGTTATTGTTTAAGTTCGGAGGAAACCACCCCTGAGAATCATTTTTAGAGTACAATTATTTTTTTCTTTTCCAAGTACTTTTCATTTAACATCTAACATTAGTAAAAAAAAAGGTTTCATATAAAAAATAAAGGTTTCATTCGGCGCCCAACGTGTTATTCACTATAGTTTTCTTGTAATATTTCTTTCTTTCAGTAATCACTTATCTTGCCTTTAACTATCGTTTTTTTTTGGCTATTATGGGGAAAATACTATAATTTGAAGTGTGTATAAATTTGGTCAGGAGGATTGAATATATTTATATTTCTGTAAAGGGCTTATGAAAGATTGATATCTCACTTAAAGAAAACCAGAGATGAAAACTTAGTTTACAAATAGTGTTTGAAAGTGTATCACCTTGTGTTTCTATAAATATTTTTACACTTTCAAGAACTTTTTTGTGAACTTATTATCTTGATACCTTACATATATTTTGATTACTTTTTACCTTAAATATTTGCATTTCGAGTGGTACCAAATTTAGAGGTTTAGTGTCGAAGTTGTCTTACCTGTTATCTTTTTTTATTGTTGTGTTTCTACCTTAATTACATTTTAAAAATAAAATAAATCATGTCTCAAAATTTCAAATTGAACGTAGATTATCTATTCAATCATGAACTCGAACATGAATTAGCATACCGGGGTCAATCAGTGTTAGCTACTTCAGCTGAACGTAGGAAAATACTACGAGGTGTTTTAGCACAGGAATATTCTGGTAGAAACTCTCTTTTATATGTTGAAAATTTAGAAATTGATCAAGAAATCGCTGGTATTGAAACCACATTAGCGGATCTTGACAAAAAAATTAAAGATTTTGTAGGAACTGTCAGAGATACAGAATATCTAAGATTAACTTGTCGGTTAGGTCATGTAAATGCAAGAGCTACTCGATTAAATCATAATTTAAATGAGTTCACGGCAGAACAAGAAAATTTCAAGAAAAGACTTACACAACGAATACTCTTGTTGGAAGGAGAGTTAGATTCACGATTATCGGGTACAAGCCAAGCTCATTCGACACCTGTCAATGACAATCAATCTTTTTCTTTTTCTAAACCAGTACCGGTTCATAAATGGGGGTTAAATTTCTCTGGGGTTTCTCCTAAAGAGTCTCTTACAAGTTTTTTAGAAAAAGTAGAATGTTTAAAAATATCTAGGGGAGTTAGCGATACTGAACTTTTCTCTAGTGCCGCTGACTTGTTTACCGATCAAGCTTTTTATTGGTATTTGAATAATAGGACACAATTTCAAGATTGGGGTCAACTTGTAACTAAATTAAAATCAGATTTTCTTCCTTATAACTACCATGAAGATTTATTAGAGGAAATTAAAAATCGTAAACAACATCCTAATGAGAAAGTTACCCTTTTCATAAATTCTATGTGTAGTTTATTTAATAGGCTAGACATCAAACCAGATGAGTCAACTAAAATTAGAATCATTCAACGCAATTTGTTACCTAATTTTGTTCAACCATTAGCTTTACTAGATATTTTAACAATTTCGGATTTAACTACTAAATGTAAAAAACTTGAGGAAACATTCATGTACTCACAACACTCAAATACCTCTAACTTTGGTTCTCGAAAACAAAATTTACTTGAACCTGACTTAAGCTTACCTCATACTTCCTCTTACCGTCCGCACAATACTTTTTCCCGTCAAGTATCTGCATTGAATACGAATATTGTATGTTGGAATTGTAACAATCAGAATCATACCTATAGTCAGTGCCTTATGCCTCGAAAATTGTTTTGCTATGGATGTGGTACACCTGGAGTGGTTAAAACTAAATGTACTAATTGTCAAAAAAACTGCCAAGGCGGTCGAGTATCGTCCCTATCTCTCCCAACCGCAGAAAAAAATCAACCAGGGACTTCTTCATCCAAGAAAAACAAAAACAAAGACAAAAGCAAAATAAAATCCAATTCCAACACACAAAATTCAAACAATTCAAAAAGTCAATAAATCAACTTCCTAATTGTTCTTCTCTGCATGACAATGTTTTAACCCAGTTTCATAAACCACCTATTTCTCGTACAGTATCTAAATTTGATAGGAAAGACTGGAATTCTTGGCTTAACTTTGTTAGAAAATTTTATAAGAATTCTGATAGCTCAAGGTTTGAAATTGAGTACAATTAACCTTTTGGTTGTGTGGAATCATTGTTGTATAGGAAGGAACATGACAATCGACCTTATGTTGATGTACAGATTTTCGGGAAAACATTTTCTTGTTTAATTGATACCGGTAGTAACTTAAGTTTGATAGGTTCGTTAGGACTTGATTTTCTTCAGGATTTATCTTTACCCATTCTAAAAGGACAATATAACAAGGTGTCCACCGCTGATGGAAAACTTCATGATGTGGTTGGTTCAGTGGAAACTTATGTCACATTAGATAAGATATCTCGGGCAATTACATTATTTATCTTACCTTCAGTAAAACATACAGTCATACTTGGTATAGATTTTCTTAAAATTTTCAATATTAAAATTGATTTTTCTAAATTCACTATGAACTTAAATTCTTTATCTGTAAATGTAATTAATACCGTACAGGATGTCTCAAATTTAACTTCAACGGAAACTGATAAACTTAATCAGGTTATTGAAAAATTTAAATCTCTTAGTCCTAAGGATAGGTTAGGTAAAACACATCTCTTAGAACATTTTATTGATACTGGAGATTCTCCACCTTTTAAGCAAAGTCAATATCCATTACCTCAAGCTTTACAAGGATACTTAAACCAAGAAATTGATAAGTTACTTGAATTAGGAGTTATTGAAGAAAGCAGATCTTCATATTGTTCACCTATTTGTTTAACTCAAAAATCTGATGGTTCATATAGAGTTTGTTTTGATGGTCGAAAGCTTAATAGTGTTACCGTAAATAAAGATTCATATGCTTTACCTAATATTGAAGTTATCCTTAGTCAACTTAGGGATACTCGATATATTTCTAGTATCGATTTGAAACATGCTTTCTATCAAATACCTTTAGAGAAATCCTCTCGTCCTAAGACAGCTTTTGCAGTTCGATCTAAAGGACTTTTTCAATTCACATGTACTCCGTTTGGTTTAGTTTCTGCTCCTGCTTCCATGTGTAGACTAATGGACTTAGTCATAGGACCTTCCTTAGAACCTTACTGTTTTTATTACTTAGATGACATTATAATTTGTACCCCTACCTTTGAAAAACATCTTGATATATTGAATAAAGTTCATGATAAGTTGAAAGATGCCAATTTAACTATAAATATTAATAAATGTCACTTTTGTCGCCCTTCTCTTCGATATTTAGGATACACTTTGGATAAAAATGGTTTAGGTATAGACAGTGAGAAAACTAGTGTCATTTGTAACTATCCTGTCCCAAAAACTACTACTCAAGTACGCAGATTTCTAGGTATCGTTTCTTATTATCGTCGCTTTCTAAAAAGTTACTCAACTCTTTCTTCACCTATCTCTGATCTTTTGACTAACCGAAAGAAACATGCTCCAATTATTTGGACTCCAGAAGCCCAGAAAGCTTTTGAAGATATCAAGGTTGCTTTAACTTCTGCACCAGTACTTTGTAGTCCTAATTTTGATCGTCCATTCTTTTTAATGTGTGATGCTAGTGATGTAGGAGTCGGTAGTGTTCTTTTTCAACTTGAAGATGGATTAGAGCATCCAGTAGCTTACATGAGTAAAAAACTTACGAAAGGTCAAAAGAAATTTTCTACTACGGAGAAAGAAGCCTTAGCTGTTCTTCTAGGGATAGAACATTTTCGATATTATCTTTTAGGTAGACACTTTACTGTCATAACAGATCATTCTTCTCTTGTCTGGTTAAATAATATGAAAAAGCCCTCTCCTCGTCTCGCTCGCTGGATTCTTCAATTGTCTCAATATAATTTCTCTATCGTTCATAGAAAATCTACAGGAACAGTCCCTGCAGATTTCCTTTCTCGTATACCTGATGTAAATGTCTTAGATTTATCTTTACTAAAGCCTGATAATTGGTACAAGGAGATGATTGAAAAGGTTACCAGTGATCCTGATAGTTATCCCAGTTTCAAGGTAGAAAATAATGTCTTGTATAAACATGTCTTCACTAAATATGCCGATATGAGTAACGTTACTGATTGGAAAATTGTGGTTCCAACTCCAAATAGGTCTGAACTTTTAACCAAATTTCATGATGACTCAACTTCAGCTCACTTTGGTGTATTCAAAACTTTAGAGCGAATTTCTGAGTTGTATTATTGGCCGAATATGAGACAGTCTGTACGCAGATATGTAAGGCGTTGTCAGGTTTGTGCCACATGTAAGCCTACAAATTTGCCACAAGCTGGACTAATGGGACAATATCGCAACATAGAATTTCCATTTCAACTCATCTCTTGTGATTTGATAGGACCTTATCCTAGATCCCGTCAAGGTAATCAATATGCCTTAGTAGTTGTTGACTGGTTCACTAAGTTTACCTTAATTCATACTATGCCTAAAGCTACCGCTCCAGCCATTTGTAAATTTTTAGAAAATAATGTCTTTTTAATTTTTGGAGTACCTCAAATTATAGCCACTGATAATGGTAAACAATTCACTAGTCAGTTATTTAAAAACTTAATGACTAAATTTGAAGTTCAAAATATTTGGTATACGTCAAATTTTACACCACAAGCTAATCATACAGAACGTGTGAATGAATCTATCGTTACTGCTTTACGCTCATATTGTTATGAAGATCATAGATCTTGGGATTTAGAAATACATAAAATAGCTCAGGCAATTCGTCTTTCTAAGCACGAAGTTACTGATTTTACACCATCATTTTTAGTATTTGCTCGTAACGTACCTGTTGTAGGTTCGTTAATAAACCTCAAATATCTGATAAGATTCATAGATTACAGGATACACAAACCATGCCTTCTATATTTGAATCTGTTAGGAAGCGCCTTCATAAAGCATATGTGAAAACAAGTGCACGTTACAATTTCCGTAAGAGGAACATTCAATTCCATCCAGGAGATCATGTTTGGAAAAAAACATATCCTAAATCTGATAAAGCTCAATATATTTCTGCTAAATTCATGCCTAAATACATACATTGTGTAGTAAATAAAGTTATCTCTCCCTTGATTTATGAACTGAAAGATTTAAATGGTAAAAATATTGGTCGTTGGCATATCAAAGACCTGAAGGAAAATATCTTATCTTCTGCTGACTCAAGTGACCACCAGGTGGAAAATTCAGAATCTGACTCTGAAATATCTTCTGATTAATTATCTGCTAATTCGTTTTATCTATTACCTATAAGTTTGGAATTATTTCCTATTAATATCTTACATGTGTTCCTTCTCTGTTTTGATTTGCTATATATATTCAATGAGGGATTAATTAGAGGTAACTATAGGTTATCTGAGATCCTGCTGCAATTAGAAATTTGGGAAAGTCTGACTAATTCATACTTTCTATATGATTATTTAAATTTGAAAACTATGCATAAAGGGAATATCGTGAACCTATGAATGTTGGTGTTCCTAATTATAGTTTTATGTAAAGAATTCTTTGGGATAGTTTTCCTGAGAATATATTTCACCTTTTAGCTTTGTCCCATATGACAAAGACTAAATTATGTTTATCTTATCTTTTTACGTTTCACTTATCTATCGTGTTGCGTTCCAGAGGAGACCTCGACATAGTGACGTAAAGTTTCTCTTATCGTATCTTATCTTTGTCTTAATTGACAATATCTATCTCAAAAGTTGAGAGTACCGTTTTTTAGTTATCTGAATAGAATGAGATTTATTGAAAATTATTTCAATCGTTATAGCATTACAAAACAGAGGAGCATACATAATTTTTACTGGTTTTACTCAATTTTCCTTTCCAAACTTAATCTATCTCAATTTCTTTGTACCTTCTCGATTACGACGTTTTTAAAATAAAAAAAAATAAAAAAATAAAAAAAAAAATACCTTATTGTGACGATTATTCTCTTTGAGAATATTACCTTTTCTTCTTTCTTATCTCTTATATTTTTTCCTTAGTTATTTGTTACTGATAGTAGACGCAAATCTATCGATCTATCTGTAAAGATATACTTTGTTATCCCTTCCTCTCTTTTTTAGTTAATTTTTGCGTTTTTATTATTTAAAGAAATTGAATGGGGTGTGATTTTTTGAAATCACTTTCCTGTGTTGTTTTCAGTTCGGCCTGAGGGTAACGAGGGACAGCACTGAAATTACACTTCTGTTCAATATTCTTTCCCACATTCCTTTACCTCACAACAAATGTATACTGCGCAGATAAGATTCGTGATGAGTGCCTATTCCCGGTGCAAATAATGGATGGCTAATGTTGGACCATCTTTATACCTTCCAACTTTTACGCTTTATCTCTTTCTTTTCTTTCTTCTCCCTATTATGACATTTTCTTTAACACCAGTAGGTGTTAATAATATCTCAGAAATAACACTTCAGGTTATTCTTTTTAGCGTTAATGATATGCTATAATATCATTGAGTAAGCAGTACTCTGAACTGGACGTTTCCTATGGCTGAGGTTTCGTTATTGTCATTAGGTGAAGTGATTTGATTATTCTTGTTCTGGTGTCATTATAGATGAGTTGGAAGACGAGACCTATTTTGCTGCTACATAGGTGCAATTTCAACTTTTGGGTAGTCTCTTTCACCTTGACTCCTCTCTATCTTGATATCAGGCTGGATTTATTTGGACCATGTAGTTTGGTGGTAGTGATGGATCTCAATTATATTAAACAGCGGGGTGTAGTTTAGTATTTTTTTTATAGTATTCTAGTAATTTTTTCCGGATTTCTTTTTTCTTTAGTTTTTTTCTTTATGGCTTAAGTCATATTATGTACCTTTTTGATTTTTTTTTTGGTTGTCCAGTACCTTGTTTAGAAATCTGGTCATGTACCTTTGTAATTTTTTTTTTGGTTGTCCAGTACCTTGTTTAGAAATCTGGTCATGTACCTTTGTGATTTTTTTTTGGTTGTCCAGTACCTTGTTTAGAAATCTGGTCATGTACCTTTGTGATTTTTTTTTGGGTTGTCCAGTACCTTGTATAAAAATCTGGTCATTTTTTTTTGAGGTTTTAACCCTGTTTTTTTATTTAAAAAAAATTATTTCAATTTTTTTTTCTTCGGCTATTAAGGGAATGAAACGTGAAGTTTCACAGTCGCCTTTGATATTCTTCCGGTTGCTTTGCCGTATCGTATAACCAGGGACTTGATGTTAATTACTGTCACATATATCGTCCTAAGTGGAGGTGAACTGTGATCGCAAACAGCAAGCTCTCTTTCCTATCTAAGTTGTCTACTAAGAAAGACGTTAACAGTTCAACCGCTGTGGGATATATCTTCAAATATCAAACATAATTTTTAATAATCGAATTATTTCATTAATTATTATATTCCTACAGGTAAGATTCCATATTTACCTTCTAATAGTTTTAGTGTTTATTAACGGATTTTGTATAAAATCTCTGGAATTTATTTAACATTTTAGGACACGTGACCTCGTGTTACCTTCACATTCCCTAAATTCTTTCCTTCCCTTCCTTGAATAATTTTTCATAATTATTTCCCTTTCTTCAACAATTCTCTGGTGAAGTTATTTTATTTTAATATTTATTTAGCTTATTTCATTAGCTCTAAAAAAACAAAAAAAAATGTACTTGTTCTTAAAGATAGAAAAATTAACTTCACAGAGAGTTGATGATGTAATCATTGTAAGTAATTTATTATGAATTATTTTAGCGGTTGGCTTCATAGATTTTTGTTTCACAAATCAACTGAAACTGGAATAAGTATCTAAAATTTCCTATCTACCGTTAAACCGATTTTATGGTGTGATAAGAACTTATGGACTTCGAGGCATACCTCCACTGCTGAGGGAACACTAATTTGGCCTGATACCCAAAAAGGCAGGGAGGCTTCCAAACTAGTACTTCCATTAAGATAAGTACCTAAAGTATATCTAAAGAAGTTTTCACCAAAGTCAACCTTTCAAGCTGAAAATTCATATCTCGTATCATTTGTAAAACTTAAGGGCTTCACCCATTGTAAATTTATAAGTTGTAAATTTAAGGGCTTCACCCATTGTAATTTTATAAATTGTAAACTTAAGGGCTTCACCCACTAACATAGTTGATATATTTATTTTTAGGATAGATTTGACATAAATTTTATATTTATACATTTTACACTCATTAAATCCATATTTATTGTTATTGCTTAACTTGTGGAATTTTTATTTCAACTTCCTTCCTACTGAATTTATAGACACACAATTCAAAATATCAAATAGTGGATTATATAGTGAATGCTTAACTAACTGGACAGAACTATATATTCATAGTTTCGGGGTTAACCTATTCTTTGTATAAAAAACCACGTGGCGCTCAACTTTATTAACTACGTTATTTTAAGTTATAGTTCTGTTATTGTTTAAGTATGGAGGAAACCACCCCTGAGAATCATTTTTAGAGTACAATTATTTTTTTTCTTTTCCAAGTACTTTTCATTTAACATCTAACATTAGTAAAAAAAAAGGTTTCATATAAAAAATAAAGGTTTCAAGATGCCAAGCGCAGACGGAAAACTCCAGGAGGGCTGGGTTCAGAGGAGGGAACTCAGCCGATGCATAGAGACCTCCTTAACAACAGGCCACAACCAATATTCAATAGACCAGCGACCACACGTAACGTTAACGTTTAGAAACGGAAAAACACTTAGAGCATTACTGGACACAGGAACTCAAAACTCATTTGTTGGAGAAAAAGGGAGAAACATCTTAGAAAAACACAGGACAAATGCCACACACCAAAACATGAGAATTACTTTAGCAGACGGCAGATCCAGCAATACAGAATATAGTTACACAGTAGACTGTTCCATAAACAACAAATGGATTAAAGCTAAATTACACTACCTCCCAAATTTATCATCCGAACCAGTTATATGAATACAAGAGATACAAAGATGGGGACTAAACTTGACAAATATTATAAGCGAGATAAATACAACAACACCGCAAAACACGACTCGACAGGTTTTTCACCGGCTTTCATAAATTTCGGACACGAGCTGGAAATCCCCAGTAAAATTGTAAGAAATACAATGACTACGCAACACCCCGAAAACACCTTGAAATGGAGCAGACTAAAAGAAACTTTCGAGTTAGTGAGAACGAACCTAGCCAAAGCTTTCACAAACCAACGACACTACTACAATCTACGACACAGAGATTGGAGACCAACAATTAATGACAAGGTGATGAAAAAAGAATACAATCTATCAAACGCAGCTAAATGCTTTAATGCAAAACTAGCACCAAAATTTTCCGGACCATATACCGTCAGTAAAGTATGCTCCAAAGTTATTTTTCAACTACGAGACACACCAAACAATCGTACAGTAAAAGCACACATCAAAGACCTGAAGCCAGCCTTCGACGATTTAACCACTCCTTAGAATAAACCAAAAACCCATCCTCGCCCCACCCCGTCAATACATACTGAGATATAAATGAAGGTTAACGTTTACAGTTAGTTAATAGTGTTAATATCGTGAGCAAATATCACAAAAGAGAATTATGGAAAGAGACGACATTCTTAATATTACGGAGGACATGAGTCCCTTAAGAGAGTGTTACCGACCAGAAACTCCCATCGCCCAGATTCTACAAGAAGAACATTTTAATATATTGCAGATTTCGCCTCTACCACCGACTCCACAAAGAAATCGAAGTGACAACACCACAATAAGAGTAAAGTCTGTTCGCTGAATCTTTTCCCATGTATGAAATGATTCACATACTACTTTTTGTATTACATCTCTTTCCTACTCACAGAATCTTAACCCCCGAAATGAAACCGTTTGTTCCTTTACAGCGTAATATAACAAACAGAAATAGCCATATGATGAATGTCGGCGATAGGTTGAACGCGAATCTGTACGTTGACGTCGTTGACAGACCAAAGACTTTGTTTACAACTACGACCTACGTGTTATTTAATGTATTGATGTATTGCGTTTGTATATTAATGATGACGCATGGGAAAAGATCCAACGAATCAACTGTATCCATTCCACCTCTGATTCCACAATGAACTCTAGTACCACCAGAGCATAGCGGAAAGAAATACCGGTAGCATTTAGCAGACGGCAAGGTCATCCGTATAAAGCAGACCAGAGGTGGAGACGCTTAGAATACCAAAAGGGGGTACAAATCCAATAGCGCTTACAGAAGACACCAGTTTAATTTTTAATTTTTTAATTTTTTCCAGAACATTTTTTTTTAAACACGAAGAAAATTACTTCGCGGGAAGAATTTTGTTTTAAGTTTATTTTTTAGGGTCAAGAATGGTCCATTGTACAAAAAAATTTTCCGTTCAAAATTTTTTTTTCCACGAAGAGGGGGTGTAACGATATCCCACTGAAACATCGTTCTAGAGACGACTATGGATCGATATGAAACTGTTTTTACCAAGCCAGTGTAGATATAAAAGGACGACCGAGAATCGTAGCAGTCACAGAGATAATATATGAGCAGTCAGTCTAGCGAGGTATTGACTCGGTGGGCTTCCTTCTCCGGTTGGCAAGGTATTGACTTGTCGACAATTCCTCTCCTCGTTCAGCAGGGTATTGACCTGTCTGAATAAACCTGTCCGAGCTGAAGGTATTGACTTCAGCGAATATCCTGAACCGCCCACGTACGAAAGGTACTGACTTTCGTACTTACCTGAAACTCCTGTCCCTAAGGTACTGACTTAGGGATATCCTATCTTCGTTGAAGGTATTGACTTCAACGTTGATCCTGAACCGTTCACGTACGAAAGGTACTGACTTTCGGACTTACCTGAAACTCCTGTCTCTAAGGTATTGACTTAGGGATATCCTGTCTTCGTTGAAGGTATTGACTTCAACGTAAATCCAGAAAACCGACATAGAGCGGAAGGTATTGACTTTCGTCCTTTCCTGATTTTCCCGTTCCCAAGGTATTGACTTGGGGATACTCCGTTGCGTTTACTGTACGGATAGATAGACATCACAATTTCGTAAACAGAAGACATCACTCAAGACGGAACTCCGAAGACAGAAATATTCGTTTCAAACCAATCTTGTAAATAGTTATTGTATATAGTATGTTTAAGAATAAACTGTTATTTTTAATGGAATCCTGTCTCTGACTGTACATACCTACCCGGCAATACGTAACTACCCGTTACAAACATTCATTCTATTTATTCTATTTGTTAAATGAATTAATCGTGAATTTATTCTTTGAAACACGGGTTCGCGTTTATTACCACTGAAATTGTTAATGACATCAGCCAAATCCTGAATAGTACTACGAATTTCAAAATGATCTTCCTGAAATGAGTAATTATTTACCGGCAATGAAAAACTACGGTTTGCTTTCTCACGAGCTAACAAACCAGTAAGAACTTTGCGTTTTTCGTCAACTGTATCGGGTACAGTAACAGATCTAATTTTAATTTCATAAGAAAGCTCATGTGCTTTTAAATGATTTGCCTGCATCTTGATTTTATTTAGAAAATCAATTAATATGAAAAATCTGATGATTAAGCAATGAATAAATCCAAAAAATTTCACTGAATTTAATAAAAAAATTAAATCAAATTCAAGATTACTTATCAAAGTTATTAAGAAAACGTTAAGGAAAGCAGATCTGCAAATATTTGCACAAAATTAAGTAATGTAGAAAAAAATTATTAAACTTGCTTCTATAATAGTCAGAAAGTCAGAAAGAATTTCCAAAATGTATCAAAGTTTTGGAGGTATAAAAAAATTCCAAGCTTAAAAAATATTCAAACTATTGGATAGCTGAAAAAATAACCAAACAACCAACTACCTATAGTAATCTCCAAACATATGTACACAAAATGTAAAAATTTTATTGTAGGAATAAAGCAATACCATGTAGGTACCAAAAAGTATATACCAAATAACTTCAATGAACCTGTTTAAATTTTCCTCTACTGAAATAATTAAAGTAATGGTCAAAAACAACAATCAATATTTCAACAGTTTAAAAAAATGAAAAAAATTACAACCGGCAAAAGTACCTGAAAATGGAATAGAACAATCAAATCCAAAAGATACGAGGAGTAGTCAAAAAAAGAAATATGAAAAACTAGATAAGAAAAAATTAACAAACCTTAATGTTGATTTAACACACCAACTCAGTAGATAGCTAAGAACCGTTTAATTGGGCGCCATTTTGTAACCTTGTAAGCCCCAGGCTAGAGCACTCTACCTCAGGTAGTGGAATTCGGCACCAATTAAACTATCTTATACGCTTCCACTGGGATGGGATGTACAATTAATATTAAATTGGACGCCACCAGCTTTTTAATCGAAACGAATCAACTAAAAACAGAAGGAAAAGGAGGAAAGCTGGAAACACCTTTTGAAAATTAACGTTAAGTTAAAAAAATTAATAAAGAAATGAATATATTTATTCCCGAACACGTTTATCCAATTTAATAATTATTGAATAATCAATACAAATTGAGAATAATAATTATTTATTGAAAATTTGAAATTCCATATAAATTGAAGATTTCAAAAAACCAAACGAAGAGAATATATTCAAGTGTAATTAAAACGCCAAATCTAAATCTTACACACGCTACAGATAAGACGAAGGAATAACTTATCTGAGAGGGCTGAGGATGTTCGCAGCTCTTAGCGAGGTGGCGGCGATGTTGGTGACGGTGGTGATGTCTCCCCTCGTGCACGGATCGGGAACGGAGCTGGCTTGAAGAAAACGATGGTTGGAAATTGCCTTGAAGATGAATTTGGAACTTGTCTAAAATTGACCGTGAACTAGCCGGCTGCAGAGCTGCGAAAAAAAAAGAAAAAACAGGGATAAGGAACTAGAAAAACATTAGGAAGGAACGAATAAATAGAACAGATCAGGTAGAAAGGAGCTTATGCTATAGCGCATACAAAGCCCAAACTCCACGTTTTAAAATAGAAAATAGAACTTTACAGTGATCTGTCTTATTCTATTCGTTTTGTTCCACAAATATACAAAAAAATATGAACTAGCAAATAAGCAATAAATATAAATAAGCTGTAAGCACTAAAAAAAAAACATAGGAAAAATACAAGAATCAACTTACCAACCAGACAATAGAAAATTCTTCCAAAGAAATATGAAGATATATATAAATTATAACTGTTGCCTTTACAGTGGCAGTTAGAGGAAAGAAAGAGATCCTTTCGAAAATTGAAATTTCGAACATCGACAAACAAAAATGGAAGGGGAATTTGATAAAAGTTAATGTTTTATTTTGGAGTGGCTAATGCGACAAGGAAACGGCATGTTTAGAAACAAAGCAGAAATTTGGGAGGAAGTGAATAATGAGCCACAAAAATTCACTAAATGACATTGACGAAAAGGTAACAGCTGAACAGCATGTTACAAAGTTCGTTGGGTATCGAGGGACAAACGTTGGACAGTACAAGCCTTTCGGCTGGTGTGATTAGCCGTCGAGCACACAAGTTTGGTTAAGAACTTTTATGGATCCATGATTGTTAATAAAGTCATCTACCAGTTGCGTACTTGAGAGATAAACACATACCCGATTTTGACTTAGTTTAGAAATATGGGTTGACATTTTAGGAGAACTGATGAAGAAGGCCTGGGCGCTTCAGTACGCCCCTGGCCGTCTAATCATGCTATGCTGATAATTAGTTGTTATCGTACTTTCTTGTTGATTTGCAGTTTTAAAACTATGTTAACTCTAAAGTATACAGTTTACTGCCAAGGTGTATAAGATAGTAGTTTTGACAAATGCACTCACCATACATAGTAATTTGCCTGAAAATCACAATATTCACTTTGTTGTTTAACTAAGAAATGCCACTTTTTCGTAGCACCGAAATAAAACACGTCCTCCTGAAATTGTTAAAGGGACGGACCGAAGCGTTTTTTGAATCAGATTTTACAACACCTTCTTCGATAAAATGACTGGTTTCTGTCTCTAATGGCCTTATTGACCCACTCACCACAAACCTAACCTAATGATTCTTTGGAAGTGGATGGTGGAGCCGTAAAATATTCACTTATTTTGGTTGTATTTTTATCACGTTCTGTAAACGTTCTCTTATTGTTCTCTTTTCCTTATCAAATTCTAGTAACCAGATAATTTCTTTTTTTATCTTGATTACTACCTGTGGTACATACAAGATTTTATGTACGATCGTGAGTAATTATGTTATTAAGATATTATTTAAAAAAAAATTAGAATATAAAGATCCACCTTTCAAAGTCAAGCAACAAAACTGGTGGATGTTTGTAAAAATTTGACACACCCGCAAAATCAAAATAATAAGACAGCTATGCATAAATTACCATTGAAGCTGCCATCGAAAATTGCTACGTTTTTGACCCTTCCCAATCCAAATTTGTATACTGGCCACTGCATCCGCCGTTCGTCTGCCACACTTTTAGCCGATTCCGGTGCAGATATTACCAACCTGAAACGCCACGGTGGATGGAAGTCCTCTTCTGTTGCAGAAGGATATATTGAGGACTCCATCCAACAGAAGGTTATAACTGCTGAAAAAATATTGGGAAGGGACGTAGCCAGTAGCAGTTATAATTTAAGTTCTTATTGTTCAGAAAATGTTAATATTTTAGGAAATATCAATATCAATTATTCTTTTTCAAACACCAACACCTCGACCAACAGCAACAATTTACCTTCTATATTAGTATCTAATTGTAAAGAATGTAAAATTGAAATTAATATATCAAAATTGGAATAAGGTATTTAAAATTTTTTACTAGTATTTATTCAACTGTTTGACACCTGCATGGTGGCACATTGTGGCCCGGCGGGTCGAAAAGTATCAAATTGCGCCCGCAAATTAGGGCGCAAATAGGTACTTTGTGGCCCGATCGTACATAAAAATATTTATTGTTTTTATTGCTAGTCCTTTTCCTTATTATAAAAAAATAATGCGCACCTTGCCTTGTCTAGTCAATTATACCTATTTACTTATCGATAGACGATACTCTCCCAGAAGGAAATATAAAATATACTATGTTGTTTCGATAGCAGTGCCCCTAGTTTACCTGGAAACTCATTCACGACAATCCTACAGGAACCTTTCTAGGTAAAAAGGTTTATTAAGGGAGAATTGTTAATATCAAGTTGGTCGTTGAGAAGATTATCTGAATATTTGTTTTTATTTATCTCTAGGGCTTCTAAAAGATTTAATTTGAAGGATTTAGGTTCTATATGCAAAATTTCAAAATTTGAATCGAAAGAGTGTTGGTTTGCTAATAAATGATTTGAATAGTTGGAATCTGATTTTTGGTTGTCATAGCTACGTTTGTGTTCTGAAATTCTAGTTTTAAAATTCCTAAAAGTTTTACCTAGATAAATTGTTGTCGGTTTCGAAGCAAATATTCAAGTCTAAAGTTGCTAAAAATGATTTGATTTTTAAGGATGGTATTCCAAAGTAAGTTAAGGCTCCGCTCCCCGGGTGCGCGAAAATACCATTTAAGAGGTTTAGAAATACACATTTTTTTTGAAAACCGTTGCATATTTTGGCTTGATTTTTGTTCTATTTAGTATATAAAAGATCGAGACATGTCTATAATTATATGAGATATTTCAAAATTGCATAGAAAGTTATGATTTTTGTAGTTGAAAATAGCCAATTTTCGAGCGGCCATATAAAATAATTAGGGTTCTCAGATCAGAATTAAAAATAATTACAGACATCGAGTCAAACCTTTTCTATAAGCTCCTGAAAAATTCATCAAAAAAAATTTAACCGTTGCTGACAAATCTGTGTATTTCAAAACCCTTGCAAGTGCATTTTTATACCACGGAACGTGGCGGCATCTACCAATTATTGCAACTACGCGATTTCAAGAAAAGAGAAGATGCTGAGGTCCGTATTCTATTTTTTGCTGGAATATTGGATTTGAAGGATAATAATAACGTGTTATATATCTTTTTTAGATGCAAGTGATTGATAAATTAGTTTATGTAAAAATTATTGATAGGTTTGAATAGATACTTCAATTTATATAGGTATATTTTATTAAGTAGTGTTCTATTGAATGTAAATACATATTTAAATAGATTTTAAGGAAATATTTCTGATGTCCATACTTCTAGATTTTCTGGGATCTACTAGCTCAGGTAAATAACAATTCATATAAAATTTTGAAAGCTGGTCTTTCATTTTGTCGCAAAACACATCATTTTTTAAAATAATTTCTTTTTTTATACCGGACGGCGTCCAAACAGCGAAACAGCAATAGGATCTTTCAGTAACCAGAAGCTGGCCTTGCACTTGATAGAACCATTTGTGGTTTTGGTTGATTTCCCCGTTTTTCTTCCAAAATGTTATTTTTCTTTTTTGAATTCCATCTTCGGGGGAAATATGTTTGGCGCTGAATGGACATTTTATTTCAACGATTCCTTTCTCTCCAATTAAACCGTCTGGAGTTGCAGCTAAAAATGGGAAACTTTGACTTATAAATAGCCCACAGGGCGATATTTTTTCATCGATAAGCTGTTCTAAGCTTTCGATTGCTCGTTTTTCGTTCTGTTTTCCCCATTCCATACTATCTGAACGTATTTTTTTCGGGTAGAGTAGACGTTCAATCAATTTACTGGTATGGCCATTGCTTCTAGCACTAAATTTTGCACAAATTGCGCTGAAGTTTGATGCAGTAAGGCGCTTTCTGCGTTCTAAATGCCACAAATCCGAATCGCTCTGTTCCCAATTTTTTTTTCCTGAGTTTATTCTCTTGGAAGTATAATACGGGTGTCCCATTAATTAGTGGACGAAATTGGATGGATACCGATAAAAAGTGTTTTCTATAATTATTTCCAAAACGGTGTGGAATGAAATGTTGAAACTTCAAAATCCTACTAATTTTAATATTTTGCATTCAAATATGGATTCGAAAATTGGGACACCCTGTAAGTATATCTCTTATTAGAAGAACATGTGAAAACTTACTGCTCTCTCCCACAAAATGTCATCATCGGTCTCTCCGAAATTTTCATTCAAGTTCTGATGGGATGACGATTGTTCATTTTTTTCTTTCGATCGTCTCTGTCAATAAGAATAACAAGTGAAAAATATACTATGTAATATGTTATATTGCGTATCTAAAGTCATTAGATGAAATAATTATTAAGTATGGTACTTACAGCTTGTCCCCTTTTGCGACCGGGGCGTAGTCTCCTGGCATTCAATCTAAGTCGAGCTTTCAACCCTTTTCTACGATCCGCCATGCTTTAAAAGTTGGTTGAACGAATAATCTAATAATAATTATGTCACTAACACTTTGCACTAGGTTCCACCTGACCACAAGTAAGTATACAGACTGCGAAAATACTTATCGAAACATGCGGATTACACAAGTAAGAAAAGGAAAAAATAAAAAAAAAGTTTGGAAGGGAGAGAAACCAGAGGCCGGATATTAACAATAAAATTATGATCTATTTACAAGGAAATAAAATAAAAAAGGAAAAAGAATTTGTCTAAATATGGGATTACCTAAAGTATTTAACAAGTTTACCTGGAAACTCATTAACAACAATCCTACAGGAACCTTTCTAGGTAAAAGGATTTAATAAGAGAGAATTGTTGATATCTATTTGGTCGTTAAGAAGATTATCTGAATATTTGTTTTTATTTATCTCAAGGGCTTTTAAAAGATTTAATTTGAAGGATTTAGGTTCTATATTATGCAAAATTTGAATCGAAAGAGTGTTGGTTTGCTAATAATCTCATAAACAATATATCTTTATAATGCAATTCTACAAAATTCCTAAACCATTCCGGCAACAATACCTACACACTGCTGAGCGAAGCGCAATTTAAATATATTCGAAATCATAGCCGGCCAGCCGGGCCCTGGAATATTTCCGAAGACAAGGCAAGCGTATGAGTTGCATATCGTGAACGGTGTAAAATTAGGCGAATTGTCTTTCCTCGCCTCTCACCGTTGCCCCGCAGGAGTTTCTCCGACGGATAGGATACCTACCCTTAAGCTTTTAAATTGGTTATTTTTGTTTTTATCAGAAGTCAATACTTGTTCTAGAGTATGTTTTCGTATCTTTTTATGGCTACATACCAGTTCGCTCCCGCGGTCACATTTTAATCCATAATTTTAAAGTGGTCGTGGGTAAGTTCGCTCCCGTAGCAGTTTCTTGGAAGGGTAGGTACTTAGGGATTAAAATGTGAGGGGTGGAAAGTGGGTGGTTTATAAATGCTTGTTATGTTTGTTGAGAGATCATTTTGAAGTTTATGTTAACTTGAATAATATGGATTCGTTGAAAGTTAGTGAAATGTTATGCGAAAAAGGCAAGCCAATATTAGTTGTCAATAATTACTAACCTAACCTAACCTAACCTAACCTAACCTAACCTAACCTAACCTAACCTAACCTAACCTAACCTAACCTTACCTAACCAAAATACTATAAATTGCATGTATAAAATGTAAATATAATGTTGCATACAGATAATGACTTTTCTTTTGCATTGGTATTATTAGAAAAAAAGCAGGTAGGTGCTTAATCACCTTATCACATGGGAGCGAATTAGCATACGGTCTTCGGAGCGAATTAGTACAGGATTAACAAGTATTTCTGACCACGGGAGCGAACTAGTGTGCACCGCTTTTTATTTATGATGTCATTTGGATCGTAATTATTATTAACAGCTATTTGTTTTATTATATTTAGTTCTTCATTGTAATTGTCAATATTCAATGGAACTGTTAAAAGTCAATGTATCATACTATTGAAAGCTGCCAATTTATGACTGACTGGGTGGACTGAACTATTATGAATTGTAATGTCTGTATGTGATGGTTTGTGAAGTATAGAAAAGTCATGTCTATTATTTATATTTGAAAGATTTAGAAAGTTTATGGACTTATTTTGTTCAATTTCTACTGTAAATTTGATATTTTTATGTATAATACAGTATGGATCTACATCAAGTAAAAGCCTCATCTATTCAAGTTTTCTTTTGTATTTTAAAGAAATTTACAGCCATTTTTTCGCCCTTCATTCAATCAACTGTGATTCAAAATTTTATTTTAAATTGTGCTTCTGGTGTTCCAGTTTCAATTGAAAATTAGGGCGGCATCAATCATGAATATGAGAAATACTTTTAGACTAATATACTTTTCTTTTTCGAGATTATTTACCATTTGTATTTATTACTTGACATTAAAATTGAGTTTTTCCTCAATTTTAATATTTATGTAAATACCAAACATTTCATAGAAATATCTTGTTTGGTAAAGCCAGTATTATTCTGTTAACAGAAACTACTATTTTAATAACTTTTTTTTAATTAGCTAAATGAGAAATATACAATAAAATTAAAATATGTAAATTATTCAATAAATTCATATACAGACAGTATAGGATAACTGCATTAAAATAACAATTAATATATTTACAAATTACGTGCACGTTTTTCATCGACACTTTCGTTCTAAACAATAACCATTTCATTAGTTTCGAAAAGTTTAATCTGGGGTTTGCCATCATTTATTCTGAAACAAATTAAATATACATAATAAATTCTCGCTCACAAACATCGTGTGAAATAAAATAAAGAATAATGAACGAAAAAAAAACTGTATATCATTTAAATTGACGTAACTATACACCGCACGGTTAAATTATGTTTTCTTTATTATATAGGGTTGATAAATTTTGTATTATTAATCTAGGTCAATAATAAACTAATTCAAATATTTTGAAAAATCCAGAGATAGTAGTCCAACAAAAACTTGTGCAACATAATTTTATTTGCCCAAGAGCTGTCTTTAATATATTTCCTAATTGAGATTTCGCATCAAGATTAAATTATTTGAATTCAAATGTCATTAGTTTAAAATTGTCGTTCAACCATATTTGACTGATGTCCCAAGGTACTTTCAAAATATATCGCACACTTACAGTGTACTTGTCAGTCAAACGACGGGGCAAAAGTTTCTTGTGGTGCGTTCGTGAATTATTTTAAATATTTGTCTTAAATTTGGCTAGTATTGGAAAAATTTGTATATACACCATAGTGGTGAAGACATTTATAAGCCTCGCACCTTATTCCGCTAGGGCACAGCCCCTCGCGAAATAATGTTAGTGCTTCGTCAATAATAATGGTCTTCACCACCTTGGTGTATAATATACTATTTTTTACAGAATTCAGCAGAGTTTAGAATGATCTTTTTGTAAGATATGCCCTTTTTAACCAATGTGAGAATTATAATTTTGAAGTAACCTAAAATCTGATAGATGCTCATTTTTTTCAAGAATATTTCTGTAGTTTCAATTCTTTCGTTATTACTGTTACCAGTAGAATTGTTTATGTAAATGGATTTTACGATTATTAAGAAAACTTAAACCGTCTTCATTACACTATATAATTCAAAATATTTTTCGGTTGTCTAGTTGTGAAATTTTTGGTCGTTGTGTCAGATAAAATTAATTTTCATTTAGTTCATCTTGACAACGGTAGCTGGAACGCTACCGAAACATTCAAATAAAAACTTCAAAAAACATTGTGGTTTAATTCCTCCAAAAAATAGGAAAGAAAATAATGAATAGTATACCACAAGGAACATACAGAATATAATATAGAATTCTGATCGGAAGGCTTCAAGTCCTGAAACAAAAACAAACTAAATCAATTAATTTGTGAAACGGTATGGGTATTTGCAAACAAAGGTCTTAATAGTTATTTACGTAATTAGTGGGATATGGACATTATTAACGCACGCATGTGAAGTTTGCAAGACGAGGCCGTAGGCCGAGTCGTGTAATCACATAAGTGCGTTAATAATTCCTATCACACGTGTTACGTACAAAATTTTATCTACAACTGTTTATTAGTATTATCAACAGTACCTATATTATAAAATTGAAAAAAAATTCCAATCGAACGTATTTTTAATAATATTGACTGCAAACATAAGGTACTGTGTATCATATTTTGTGAACATATCATCAAAAACAAACAAGGATGTGGAAATAAAATAAATTAGTTATGTCATCGAATTTTCAAATTTGAATGAACACAAATCTATAAAAATGAGTTCAAGCGAAGACAATCTCCTTTCGGAAATTGAAAATGCAGCTTCCAGTGTTATTTTAAATATTTAATTCTGGTATTAATATGTTTCTAGATTCTCATTACCGCACTAGTGCGGTAATGTAATCAAAAACGCACTAGTGCGGTAATATACGTCATTATGACACTAAAAATAGTGTCAAATCGTACTCGTTACATGACAGTTGTAGATAAAATATATTATGGTATTAGGAATGGGACGATCTTATGACAGTATATAAAATAAGACGTCAGACAGGAAGTGCTAACAACACCCTCACAATACGACTGGCAATCTGCTAGTGCAGTAATTGATAAGGACAAGATAAGGTGGGCCATATCGGGCTTTTCCCCCTTCAAGTCACCAGGACCTGACGGAATAAGACCAGCCATACTTCAATGGGGAATGGATATTCTTATGCCGCACCTGGTTTAAATTTTCAGAGCCTCTTTGACTCTGAGGTATATTCCCTGTAAGTGGAGAGAAGAACGAGTGGTATTTATACCCAAACCAGGTAGGATGGACTACACCTTACCAAAAGCATTCCGACCAATTAGTCTCACATCGTCCTTTTTAAAAACAATGGAGAGGTTATGCGAGCGGTACATAAGAGATGAAGTGCTAGTTCGCAACCCACTCCATCCAAATCAGCATGCATATACCCCGGGAAGGTCTACTGATTCGGCCCTTCACCAAGTGGTTGGCAGAATCGAAAGATCATTAGACAACAAAGAATCCACCCTGGGTATATTGATAGATATCGAGGGAGCGTTTGATAAAACAACCTTTCCAACAATTACCCAGCAACTCAACTCCAGGAATGTACCTCTGGTAGTAGGAGAATGGATATTCAAGATACTCTCTAGTATAGCAATAAGTATCAATGTAGAAGACATCATAGTAAGAGGACTGGTCATTAGGGGATGTACCCAAGGAGGAGTCTTATCACCCCTTCTGTGGATCATAGTCCTGGACACCATGATTAATCACCTCAACAACAATGGATTCTACACAATTGCATACGCAGATGACATAGTTATCTTGCAGACAGGCAAATTTGTGAACACACTGTGCGATAGAGCGCAGGATGGGCTCAAATTAATTGAAACATGGTGTAAGGAACAGGTATTACCCTCGACAGGAAACTAACATGGAACTCTCATCTACACAGCAGAGCAAAAAGATGCAAAGGTGCATCGATAATTTTTTGTAATAATTTGTTTTTTAGATTTTCTTATCGATATTGCACAAAAGGGTGGAAGAAAGAAACACATATTTTACCACTAGGCCCAACATTATGAATTTAAAGGGGAGTAAAAAATAATAGATGGGAAAATTAAACAGGCAATATAATATTAAAGAAGTATTTAGACTATGAATAACAAGGTCTTTATATAATCAATATACTATCAAATATAGCCCGTATATCTCTTGTCCTCTATAATTTCAACATAACCTTGCTTTTATATTAGATTTACCAATGTCTATAAAAGGAAATAGTCGGTCAACCTAATAAGTATAACAGATACCCTAAAAAAAGAGACGAATACATATTGAGAGGTGGCGGTTCAAGTTAAATTGCTGTGAAATTTGAAGTTTTAAGAGAAGAAAAGAATATAGAAGACAACGATGTCAATCTAAGTCCTAGCATCGACAACATAAATGAAGGTAGCGTATAGAACGAATAATAACCTGTTGATAGAAAATAAACAGTTATTAGAAGAAAAACTCCAAACATTACAAAAAACATCAACACCACCACATTAACACCTATACACGATAAAAATTGTGCAGATAAAACCAAAGTGAAGACCATGGACGTATTTATACGCCATTTATTTTAAAAACAATATTAAATATAAATCTTCAAACTCATTAAACAAGCTTTCAGTTGTCGGTGAATTTGAATGTTCTGCCGAGGAAGTAAGTTTATCAAATATACAAATTATAATCATTTCTCTATATAGACCTTCAGGGGCGATTTTAAAAATATTTTTTGAAAAATTTGAATCTTTACTAACAAAAAATCAAAATAAACTTATATTTATTGCAGGTGATTTTAATATAGAATTAAAAGATGATAACAATGTAAAATCCAAATTGTTAGCATTAACAGGCTCTTTTGACATTTATCCTGTGATAAATCGGTATACAAGAATAACTGACAGGACTAAAAGTTGTATTGATAACATTTTCACAAACTTTAAAGGAATCTATACCACAGAAGTAATTAATTTACATATTTCAGACCATTCGGCTCAAATTATAAAATTTAAGATTAAATTGGACAAACCACTTACTCACATATATAAGAGATTTTTCAGCGATGAAAACGTGAACAATAAAATTTTATTAGTCAACTTAAAATTCAGGATTGGAAAAACGTTTATAACATTTGTGAGGTGTCCGAAGTTGATAAACAGTGGACATTGTTTATGAACTATTTTGGCACTATTTTTGATGAATGTTTTCCCATGAAATTCACAACAATTGGTAATAGGAAGGGCAACTATGAAAAATCAGTAGAAGTGAATGAATTAAAAAATAATCTAAACTGTTAATCCTAAGCCGTCACAATCCAGTGTTAAAAGATGATTATATTAGGGTAAAAAAACAATATGATCTTTTATTAATTAAGTTTAAAAAAGAGAATTATTAAAGCAGAATAAAAAACTCTGACAACAAATCTAAATGTATGTGGAGTATATGTGAAGAGTAAACTGGAAAAGTTGAGAATCATGTTTGTTACTTACAGGGTGATCCAGAAAAAAATAGCTGATGAGTATAATTGAGGATTAAACGACTTACCTGTAGGAAGTTCAATCCTAATTATACGAGATTGGACACGTCCTCCTAGATCACCCTGTAGTGTACTTCTTATCACTGCTGTGCTCGCAAGTTTAAAGAGAATAAATAACCACTTACCTGGCCCGTACCTAAACCCGTCATTATGCTTCTGGAGTAGTTCGGATCGCCTGTGGGCCGGGTTTATCATAGCCTAGTTTCACTTTTATGTATTATTTTGCTATGAATTTTAGGGAGGGTTTGATCTAGTCTAGGAGGACGTGTCCAATCTCGTATAATTAGGATTGACCTTCCTACAGGTAAGTCGTTTAATTCTCAATTATACTTCAATTGTACACGTCCTCCTAGATCACCCTGTAGATGTTTATAGATATAAGTAGGCGATCCTCAAATAATGGACATACAAAGGGATTTTTGCCAATCATAATATATTGTAATACATAATTATATAGGTACTGGGTTATATGTAAATAAAGTATATAAAGTTATATGAGGTATATAAGGATACGAGTATACTGCATCTGTTATAAGAACATTTCAACTAAAGACTTTTTGAGATCCAGACTATCCAAGGATGAAGTTTCTCTAACATAAGCAGCACTGGATGGGGGTCCCAGATACGTATCTGGGAAAAAATGGTCAGGATTTAAATACTACCCTCATGAACCACTCTACCACACTTGTTTTCCCTGCTTCTGATAATGAATTTAACGCTGACCTGTGTGTATTATAATAGTTGGGTAGCTTGCTCCACTTTGGAATTCTGGGGTCAAAAACTCTAGAACGTCTTGTATGGTGGTTGATATATTTTGTCTGATTGTCCTTGATAAAAAGTACACCACTTTAAAAAAGTTGAATTGTATTGCCTGATGGTGCTATAGCTTAAGGACGCAATTGTTAGTTCGATGGCATTTTCTGGGATTTGTTGCCTCCTGTAGGCTTCCCTGAAAATATTGCGGCCCCCAGGGTAAGGCTGCGCAACAGTTGGTGAGGTTCCCTGCCAGGAGTTAAAAGAAGATCAGACCTAGGATTGAGAATTATAATTTTAGAAACCAGCATTTTTTCCAGTTTAGGGAACCATGCTTGTGATTTCCACATAGGAAAAACTATTATACTTTCTGACTCATCCGATTGCATTTTGTCAAGAACTTTCGACATAAGTGAGTTTAATATTCTACTAGTCATAATTTAAAATTTTTGTTTTTTGTCTCTTGTTGGATACATTGTCATTGTTTTTGTATTAAAATTAAAACCCAGGAATTGTATTTCTTGTGTTGGATGTAAGCAGCTCTTATTCAAGTTTATCAAAAATCCTAATCTTCTGAAAATCTTAGTAGACCACGATATGTTTTCAAAGCAATCTGTTTTATTTTTACCAAGAAGTAGTGCATCACCTAAGAAAAAAACAGACATCAACTTTCGCTCCCTGAGATGTCTTATTACAGGCCTTAGTAATTTTGTAAAAACGTAGGGCGCTGTAGATAGACCAAAGGGAAGGCACTGGAACTCAAATAATGGCAATTTAAAGTAACTTACAGAATGCAAAAAATTGTGCTTCAATATTAATATTTATAATAATTAGTAGTTTTCAGTAAAAGTTTTGTATATGTATGTTGAAATAAAATGATTTTTAAAAATGGGTTGGTATACTTTTTGGTAGGTATATACGGTCGTAGAAAAAATAATGCTCCTAACTAATGCGTAAAGTGTCTTTCCCGCACTTGACCGCTTGCCCGAACTCCGCTACGCGTCGTTCGGGTCAACTGCAGTCGCGTGCGGGAAAGTATCACTTTCCGCACTTGTTAGGAAAATAACTATATTCTCCATGCATACTAGGTCTTTAATATAACCTCTAGTGGTATCTGGTTCCCTCCAGCTGCCTGATGTACTTGTACTGGCCAACTCTGTATTTCGCTTTCGGCTGGTTGTTTCTGGCGTATGTTCTCTTGACTGCTAATGTCTTGTTGCCATTGTAGCGAATGGCTTTCTGCCATTTCTTTTCTTGTTTCCATCGGCTTTTGGAGGCGTGGCCGTTGGAATTTATTGAATTCATGGAGTAAGAAGCTCGCATTTCTTTAGCTGATGGTTCCAGATTCTTTGCAGATTTGCATTTCTCCCCAAAGTCCTCTTCAAATAGCATGTTATCTCTGTTTTGATCAGATGCTATTTTCAAAATTTTGCTAGAAACATGTTCTGATACACTGTACTCATTACTTTTAGCTTATGACGTGGATGAGTCCGAATCTGAGCCTGTGAAGAAAAACTGTTCTATAGTTCCAATAACCCTGAACTAGAGCCAAATTAATATTACTACGGCACTGTCTATTTCACAAAAGCCTATGAAGTATTTTTAGCTTTATTTATCGGACCCTGTATATTTCACAGGGTGTGTCGAGCTGATTTGAAAGGCATATTTTTGCGACCATGTTTATTTTACGTATGGCCCGTCAGTTAATAGGTTTAGTGCATTAATCTGTTGCGTCTGTATATTTCACATAGATCTATAAAGCCGATATCGACAAGTAGAGGAAAATGCTATTTACTTTGGTCTTATTCGTCTGTAAGTTGACATTTCGGTGGTTCTCTTTTAACTAAAAATAATAAAAGGTTGATACGGTTAAAATTTTACTTACTTGATTCGTATTTTTTAAGTTTTTCTTCCAACCGTCTCATTTTCCTGCGAATTCTAGACGCTCCTTCTGCTTTTCTTTTTTGGGACTTTTTATGATTCTCCATTTTGTTGGATTTTAAGCACACACTTCAAAATTTGGAATTTAGAATTTAAAGGTATGTCCACATTGGTGTGCTGCGCCGCGCGGCGCAAAACGTTCGTGAACGTTACCGAACAATTTGTTTGTAGAACGTCCAAACATTTAGTGGGTCGTTTATGTTTGTGAAGGTTCCAGTTTTATCATGCGCCTTTAATATATATTCGTTGATCATGGACGACGAATCTGTTGCTATTGTTTGTGTTGCATTTATTGTAATTGCTGGTTTATCAAAAAAGTCTTCACCACATCTATATCAGATTCTAATTCGCTTGCAATTTCGACCCATGCATCATGCTTTTTATTTCGCATATGATAATTGGGGGATCCCATAATTCGGGCTTTATTTCATATATACCGATCAGTTTTAATATTTTTGCGTGGTCCCAGTCACCCATTTTTCAACTTTAAATATAATTTGTAACGAGTAAACAATAATGGAATACTGAAAAGGTGTGCGCGCATTAAAGAAATGTTCGTCAAAACAAATAGACGTCCAAACTGAACAATGTTTGTCGAGCAAATTTCTTTGATGTACCGACTCCTGATGGATCGTGCTTGTTCGTGCACGGGCTTGCACGTTCGTGCGCAGATTACCGTCCACACTAACAAAAATTAAATGTTCGGCACGGCGTAGCGCACCAATGTGGACATACCTTAACAGTTCACTGCTTGTCGTGCACGATACAGCGCTAGCGCAAGAAGTATAATGACGAGTTTAGGTACGGGCCAGGTAGGTGGTTATTTATTCTCTTTAAACTTGCGAGCACAGCAGTGATAAGAAGTACACTACAGGGTGATCTAGGAGGACGTGTACAATTGAAGTATAATAAATATTTAACATCAATAGTTCCAGACCTAATTGCACAAATTAATCATATTCCATTTAGTTGCAATATTCCCTATATAGTATGGGAGCTAGCAACGTTTAAAAAACAACAATTTTAGGTCAGCTGATATTTTGATATGTTGAACTGGTTGCCGGTAGCGGTCGAGTTAATTTACTGCGCATCCTACCTGTACAGGTAAGAATTTTGAATTTTTAAAAAATACCTGAAAACGTAATTTTACAATTTAAGTCTTCAGATAGGTCAACCAGATATTAATTTTTTATTGCCAGACATTTTTAGTATTGTTAATCATATGCCATACCTTAATTTTTTATTTTTTTAGACAAAAAATTCAAAGTATTTTTCAATGTCTGTAATCTATATATTGTGTTCTTTGAAAATTAAAAAAATGTAAAATCAATTTGCCAAACGTTAATTCGGTTGTTAAATATGAAATAAAAATTAAAAACTCATGGAAAGTATTGCCGTATGATGAAAACTTACATTGAAAAATTAGAAAAAATGCAGAAAAGAGTTTTAAAATTAATATATAAAAAACCACGTACTTACCCTTCTAACCAACTCTACATAGAAACCCAAACATTTGACATAAGACAATTATATTTCTTATTAACAGTTATTCGACAACACAAGTTAAAATGTAAACTTAAAACATCTGATCATAACTATGAAACTAGAAACAAATCTAATTATACAATACCGCGACCGCGGAAAAATACTCTGATTCGCTCCTTTGTATTCCTTGGCCCAAAATTCTATAATATTATTCCGTCTGAATTAACAGCAATTCATTCATTAATATATTTCAAATCCAGATTAAAAAAATGGCTTCATCAAATACCAAGAATCCAAATTCACCAATATGTCGATCCTACAAATGTGTACTATGTGTTCTAGTTGTTTTGAATTAAAAAATTATTGTTATCCTCTACGTTAATGTATTAAATGTTATTATTTCTTAATGGTAATATTTTTATTAAGTAGTATTGGCTTCATTTCAATTAATAATAATGGTAATAAATAGTAAACAAAAATTCATATCCACTTTCAAGGATTGTCCTTTAGTGGGGGAATTAGTTTATATGTCAACTTATTAATTTTTGATTAAATACCAACTTTTGGACACTTATTATGTTATTATTATAAGATCTGAAGCAAGTAAATATTCTATGTTTTGTTATTCTCATTTGTTTATTATTTGTAATTGTAATTGATTAGTGTATGATTATTGATAGGATTAAATTTATTATCGCATACAAGCTTCAAGCTTCAGCGATTTATCATGTTCATTTTCCTTTTGTATTACACTTTGTAAAACATTTTTTTTTTTTTTTTTTTTTCGGAAATAAACATTATTATTATTATTATTATGCTGGTAGTCAGAGAGAGAAAGTTGCAGAATATTATCGAAAGTGAGACAGAAAATGATAGTAAAAGTACACTACTTACACTCATCCTAGTAAGGATAAGTTTAAATAGAAAGTTTGTAACAGAAAACTGAAAATATAATCGGAATAAAATAAAAATCGGAAGAAAGAATGGAGTTAAAAATGCTTCATTAAGTTTCAAAAAGAAAATTTATTATTTAAAATGCCTTGATAATTTTACGCGAATTAAAAATATTTAATATAAAGTGTTGAAGGTCTGTTATTAATTTATTAAAAACTTTGCAGTCTATGATAGTGTAACAGTAAAAGGCGGCATTTTCATAATCATCATCGTCGTCTCTCTCATTGACAGAAGTATTTAGATCATCGTCTTGGGAATTGTCGTCGTCGTCTTCTAATACTCTATCATCTTTAACAAAAGAAATTAACATTCGAGTAATTATTCTTGTTCGTTATATTTTAGTTTTTATTAATAAATGTTATACTTTATACTCACTTCTCACTTTGAATAATTATATCTGCCAAGAAAACAATTTTTTGTATTCTGTGTAAAAATTTTTTTTATTTTAAAATTGCAAAGCGCTTTCGGCTGTTAAGCCATCTTCAGTGCCTCACCTGCAAGTAAGCAATAGTTGTTTTAAATTAAAGTTGGGAAATTTTTTAAATGAATTACTTACTCGTCAGGAAAACCCCATCCATTAAAAAGTTCACAGCACATTTTTGACAGGTGTACTCAGCTATAAAGATATTCACAATTATATCTGCAACTGAAGAAGGTAATTGCTCTCCCACAAACCAGACAAAGTCATATTTTTTATCGTTGATTGTCCAACCGGAAGCAACTGAAGATAAAGAGGTTGGATTGAGCATTTCTCCATAAGTTACTCACGTAGCGAACCCTCAATAAATGCTGGAGCAACTCAGCTCTCCCAAAAGTATTATTAAAATATCAGAATCAGAGCAGTGTATAAAAACTTCTGCGTCTAAATCTATTTGACAAATATGATAAATTAGCCTTGAATCAGCTTCTTCATGTTCTTCACATGATAATGAATCTTCAATGGTCTTTATTACTTTGTTACCTACAACTTTGTAAGAATAACATTTATTGAATATTTTTATTACCGATGAAAGGTAGCATCTTCACTATCCTTGGACCTTCAACTCGGTATGGCGCGATGTTGCCAGTTTAAAATATTTTCAGAATTTCTTACCGAATTGCAATGTTGACCTGGGGACAATAACAGTTTCCAGTGCCGGTTCTTAACTTTTCTTTCCGAATAAAATTTATTTGGACAGTCTCTGTATGAACAATACACTCCCCCGTGATGTTTATTCATTTTATAAAAATAATATACTAATGTACACTATTTCCAGTTAATATTACCACAACCTACAATCGATTAGTTAAATAACACAAATAATATCGCGGATTGACAACCTTCAAACTGAAGTGTCAAAAATGGCGTTTTGTATTTTGATTTTTGAGCCAAGCCGTCACGGTTAGTGTGCATGGTTGCCAAAGATGGTTTGTGAAAAAAGTATATATTTATGGTATGATTTCAAATTGTAGAATTCTTTTAATGTTAATGAAATTGATTTAAAAGTAATTGTCTAATATTTGTATGTGTATAACTATCACAAAATAATGCTTATAAAGTATTCCACCTATGACCGTAAACTCAGGGAAATATTATGCAAATTGATAACCCTGTTGAAAAATTTCGCGAAGCAGCCCGAACGGAGTCGACATATGACGATGGACCTTTAAATGGGTATGTCCACCCATCTCTCTCATTTTTACTGTTCTCTGTCAAGCTTTCGCATCTGTTCTCTTTTATAATCTGTGATCGGGGTAAGCGGGAATGTCAAAACTTTTTCGATGTGAACTTTGTGGGTGAGGGAGATCCCCAACATTCTACCAAATAAATCTCTTTGCATTCGCAGCTCAATAACTTTATTGCCTAAACTCAGTACTGGCCATTATTACACAGATAACAAATAAACATTGAAAATAACACAAACAGGAACATGTGACTTTAGACTGGCGCCATATTGTACATTGGTCGATGCGCCACCGTCACTGTCTATCTTTCTCGCACTTTTAACTTTCTCTCTTTGACTACCAGCATCATACGGCAATACTTTCCACGAGTTTTCAATTTTTATTTAATATTTAACAACCGAATTAACGTTTGGCAAATTAATTTTACATTTTTTTAATCTTCAAAGAACACAATATAAAAATTAGACATTAAAAAATACTTTGAATTTTTTGTTTAAAAAAATAAAAAATTAAGGTATGGCATATGACAATACTAAAAATATCTCGCAATAAAAAATTAATATCTGGTTAACCTATCTGAAGGCATAAATTGTGAAATTACGTTTTCTGATATTGTTTAAAAATTCAAAATTCTTACCTTTATAGGTAGGATGCGCAGTAAATTAACTCGACCGCTACCGGCAGCCAATTCGCTCAGACTCTATCCGAAAGAGTAAGAAGGACAACATATCAAAATAATTATCAGCTGATCTAAAATTCTCTCTCGAAAACGTTGCTAGCTCCTATACAATAACCCTTAAACAATGTCTGTTTCTAGCTTGTCTTCTGGTGAAGATGAAATTCCAGCATGCCTAATTAAAAAGATAGTGAGAGTTATAGGTGTGGTCTTGGTATATATAATTGATAATTCGATTAGATTTGGTGTATTCCCAGCCCAAACTAGCCGTGATAAAACCATTACATAAAAAAGGTGATCCTGAATTAATAGAAAATTCCAGGCCTATGAGCTGGTCTTGCCTAGTTTTTCAAAGTTGTTTGAGTTAGCCATGAGTCACAACTTGGTAACATTTTTTGAAAAATGTCAAATTTTTAGTAATAATCAACATGCACAAACAGCAATATTTCAATTCACAGAGATGGTAAATTAATGGAAGAAAAATACTTAGCAATGGGTATGTTTCTTGATTTATCAAAGGCATATGATTGTCTTGACCACCAGCTTTTATTGATTAAATTAGACCAATACGGAGTAAGAAATAATTTTTTCAAGTGGATCCAATCCTACTTATACAATAGACAACAAAGAGTATGAAGTATTCGTGATGGTCCTCAAAGTACTAAATCTACTGTAATTACTACAAAATATTGGAATACCGCAAGGAAGCATTATTGGCCTTTGCTCTTTGTGATTTATATAAATGACGTATGTCTATTGAAGCTCAATAATAATCAATTTATGACAGTATATGCTGATGATACTAACCTTTTGGTAGGAGGAGAAACATATCCAGAAGTAATAAAAAACTGTGACAATTTATTTAAAAAGACAAAGGAATGGTTCACAAAAAATAAACTGATATTAAATGAATCAAAAACTAACGTTATTCTCTTCAACACTATACCATTAGAATATAGGCCTGAGGTTGTTGAATTGGATGATCCAATTAATTTTAAGGTATCGATATATACAAAGTTCTTAGGGGTATTTGTTGATGAACGTTTAAATTGGTCAAAGCACATTGATGAGACTTCAAAGAAACTGAGCAGTATTACTTATGGGTTACGGGTTGTTGCCAAATATTTAAATAAAAAAACATCAAAGATAATATATTTTTCCAATTTTGAATCAATTTCAAGATACGGCATTATTTTCTGGGTTAGTTATAGTTAATCGGACAAAGTATTTGTAGTACAGAAAAGGGCAATTCGCATAATAAACTGCATGAAATTTAAGGATTCTTGCAGATCCATATTTAAAGCGAATGGAATACTCACCTTGTTTGGATTATACATTTTTGAATGTTTGATGTACCTTTTTAAAAATAAAGAAATATTTGAGGCATGCTGTGTGACACACAGCTATAACACCAGGAGAAATGATTTAATCTACCCACATCACCGATTAACCATAACTGGAAAATCTCCAATATATGCGGCAATTAAATTTTACAATAAATTACCACTACGAATAATAACCTCAACATCCAGCGATAAATTCAAGAAGGAAATTAAAAAACTTCTGGTTGACATTGAGCCATATTGCATTAATGATTATATACATGCAAATTTAGACTAACTTCACTTTAAATGTTACAGTTGTGACGTCATTTCATTCTGTGTTAACAGTTATAATTTTTTGTAAATTTTCTATATTATTATTATAAGCAAGATAACAACAAAATTATACAAAATTCAAAAAACCAATCCGCACGCAACTACAACAACAAGTAAATACATGATAAATGAAAGATAATACTAAATCCTTTTCAACCTTTACCTAAGGATAATGGTTATTATAAATGACCTTCAAAAACATTCTTTTGTTCTGCAGGTAGATTTATTTGAAAAATAGACTCACAAATACAAAGTGTTGTCAGTAGGTGTGTTCTTTTTGACTGAGATCTCAGTTAATCTCAGCTCACATCGGTAATGTGCGCGTTCTTTTTTATCTACTCACTTGGAAGTGAGCTGAGATTTTTCCACCCCCTTCACCGATGATGAATGTGTTGGTATCAGTAGGGGGTATCAGTTGGATTTGAGTCGGAAATAAAGTGGAGGGGTTGAAACTTGGTTATCGGACGATAGGTCATATGTTTTGTGTCTCTCATTCACGCATGTGTTGGCAGATCGCTCGTTTCAATTGAGTAGGTCGTTCTTTTTGGTGCTTGCTCATATCACTTTTACTCACTTTTACTGAAGTGAGCTGAGATCTCAGTCGAAGTGAAATTATTCTATTCAGCGCCATCTAAACGTTTAGTCCAGCTTTCACAATACGCCATCTAAACGTTTAGCCCAAAATTACGAAAAACTGTTTAATTATTAGCCCATAGGGTTGTCAGACTATTTCTTTTTATAGACAATTGATTTACTACTTTAACTACTAAATACCTACATTTATATCATTCTAGTTGATCGTTTCCACTATCATTTTGTCCATCACCAGCTTCTCGTGTCATGTTTTGTATGAGACTATCGGGACTTTCTGTTGGAGGTGAAACTCGTTGATCGAATGGATCAGACGATTCGTTGAGGTTATCATTCGAGTGAGAACTAGGTACCCGCAAGAAGTCCTCTTTAACAGATGTTGTCCTATTTTCGCTGTCTTCAGCTGATTGTTGTTGGTACTGTTGAGCGGTATTCTGAAGATTCTGTGTGCCTGCCATTATAGCTGGGCTTTGTAAGTTAGGCTTTCGGAGTTTGTCACCTAAAAGTTTTAAGCTAAATTACCAACAACATAATATTATCAGGTATTTTCATGACGGATTTAGAATCTTTCACTCGGAAAATTTTCAAGTAGTATTGACAAACTATTCCAAAGAAAAGCGTTTTTGGGCAAATGAATATTTAGAGGCAATGTTTTTGTTTTTTGGGGACAACATATTATTCAAGTTTACAAGGAAACCATGATTGCAATAACAAACTAACTGACCTATAGACAATCAGATTCTGATGGATGTCTGTCTACTCAACATGAATGCACAAGTCAAAGTAAAACTGCATTAACAGTTTACGTGGCATTGTCTCCTAAATGGGCACCTGAAAAAGCTCAAAATAGTGGAGGAAGAAGAATGTAGATTATGTGGCATGGGGGAGGGAATCTCTATCCACATACTTGCGAATTGCACATCATTTCAGAATCTTAGGGCACATCTAGAACTAATAGGACTAAAGGAGCTACTAGTCTCAGAAACTTTCCTCAGGAACTAAGTAGTAGGCGGTACAATGGATCTTTAAGATCTCAGTGAATGTCACTCCAATATACATACATCCGTACATACAACCGCCTCTAAAAAACCTCAACTCAGCCATATTTATTGCGTATGAAGTCTACAACTTATGAATTTAAACATTTTATGTCTGCAAAGAAACTGGCTATACACAACAAGTTAAATACTTTTGGGTGCCAGGGCATAAAGGGATTTTCGAAAATGTGATTGCAGATGTTATCGCAAGTGCTTGTACTGTTTTTATCGGATCTGAACCATTTTGTGTTTGCGAGGTATACTTAAATATTTGGGGGTTAGTTATGAAGCAAATGAATTGGATCAATCAAAACATTACATTAGTATCGGTATTTATTAATCATTAATTATATTTAGACGATATTTCGTAATGATCAGATATATTTAGAGGATATTTTGTGATCAATAATATGTATATTCAAAAGATTATTACTGTCATTTTGCGGATTTTTGGTGGAGCAAAAGTATCAGAGCTTCGTCGAGAGCTGAAAAAAAAAACTAGTCGATAACCGGTAGAAAAGGAGAGCAAAAACATTTCAGCGGCGTATCGAACCGCCATACTTCAGGTTTAACTTTTTAATAACCCGTGTCCCTAACCAGTTAGCTATGTCCAACACTTGTAAGTATTCGAAAGTGTTATGAAAATGGTGTACTTTTTTTAAACATAATCATACATTTTTTTCATTAAATTAGAGCAATTTTAAGAGAGTTAAAAGTGTATTTGAACATATTTTTCAACGACCTTTCCAAATCTGTTATTATTTTTTATTAACGCTATTTGGTAAAGAATTAGCTCGCGTTTGACAGTTTTGTACAGAAATCCCTTTGTCGCATCTTATAAATAACACAGTATATAAATATATTCAGTGTTAAAATTAAGACAAGTGCGTTAGAACAGTTATTTGAAGTGGAAATACAATAGTAAATATCAATTATACCAGGGTTAGTTATAAAATAAATTATCAAAAAACATCACACTACTATTAAAACATCTGCTTATTTTGTTCCTCCTATTAAATGATAAAAAAAACACGTATACATTTGTTGGTGAAAATAATTATACGAAAAGAAACTTTACCTTTTCTCCAAAGTGTTATTTCTTGTTGCTTGAAATATCTTCTATCTTCAGTGTCCATTAATACTAAATTTAAGAAGTATCGAACAGAGAATTTTTTGTTGATGTCTCTCATGGTTGGGGTTAAATCATAACCTGCCAGAAATACCCTGATTGGAATACTTTCTCCTAAAAAATATCAAACAATTAAAAATGGGTTGTTAGCTCCAAATGAGGACAGCTTTATAATTTGTAGCGCATAGGGTAACAGTCGACTAAGATAAAGTAAAAATACATTCCCAATTAGTTATCCGTATTCAAGATACTGGTTGACGATCAGCTACTAGGTAATCAATTCTATCTCTCAACTGTAGACGTGAATTTATGTAGGAAGAAATTTCATTGTGGAAACGCATTTTGATCGAATAGCGGTTGATTTTCTATATCTACTTTTATTAGAGCGTAATCAGAGCCAAATATCTACTACAGTTATCCAGTGTGTCATATTGTGTCTTAAATCTGGAGTTTGCCGTATTGCGTTTTTGAAAGTAAAAGAGAGGAAGCTGTAGAGCAACGAAGAGGCAAGGCCGCGTTCACCTTTTAGAGAATCCAGAGTGGTGGGTGTTTCATGGAAGTGAAGTATTTTATTCTTGCACATATTTTATGTATAAGTGCTCACTGTTGCTCTTATATGAGATTCTATATACGGAAGATAAGTATTTGGTGAGCTTGTATAGGCCTGGATCATCTTCAATGCTGGTTAACACATTTAAACAAGTGAACTCCACTTATTAAGCAATAATTATATTTGAAAGCGCAAAATTTATTCAAGGCAATCACCATGCATGCATGCATTCCTATGAACCTAACCTAACCTAACCATTTCAATAAGGTATTGAATCACTGAGCTATTTTCAATTTTTTGCATTGTTAAAAGCCACACTGACTTATCAACTTCAAATAGATTGTGTACAAAGAATGAGGTACAAGATTGAAATGGAATTTGAAGAATGTTACTTTGAGAAATAAAATATACCACAAATTTTTGTTGCGTTACTTTGCGATAGGTAATTTTGCACTTTTCAACAATTCCAAATGATTCACATATCACATTGAACATGTGAACTCGGAACATTGGATTTTATGGAAGATTATATATAGGCTATTTATTCCTGTCGGAATGGTGGCCGCTGATTTAAGCTCATCAGATTAATTTTTTTGCGGTGAATCACTCCGCTGTTTTCTCCTTATTTATTTTCCTTCATAAATTACTATGAGTTTTTGCTTCTTCTGTTATCTTCTTCCATTTTTTCCTGTCCTTTATATCTATTTTCCATTTGCCTAGATTCATTTTTCGTATATCTTCTCTAATTTGATCTTCCCATCTTGTCTTCGGTCTTCCTTTTAGTCTGCTTAGTTGTGGTTTCCAGTTTGTTATTCTTATTATTATTGTTGATGGCCCCCTTCTAGTTACATGTCCATACCATTTCAACCTTTGAGCTTTTATGAACCTCACGATATCTTCTCCCTTCATCTTTTCTCTAATTTCATGATTCATCATTTTTCTGAATTCCCCATCTTCTGTTTTCACTGGGCCAAAAATTTTCCTTAATATTTTTCTTTCAGCTATCCTTAAGTTTTCTTCGTTTTTACTTGTCAAACACATAGTCTCTGCGGCATATGTCATTGTTGGTCTTATAGCAGATTTGTACAATTTCAATTTGGTGTTTTTACTTAAATGTTTGTCATTTATCAATTTATTGTACTTCCAGTACGCCTTATTTCCCGCTTTCACTCTTTCTGCTATCTCTACTTTTCTATCATTTTTCTCGTTTATCGTTACACCTAAATATTTAAAATTTTCTACTTTTCTGAATTTGTAATTCTGTATTCTTATTTCGTTTATATTCTCCGTTGTTTCCCTGCTGACTATCATGTATTTAGTTTTCTCTTCATTTATTTCCAAGCCTCTACTTTTCGCTTCTTCAGCCAAATCGCATAGCATCTTATCCAGGCTGTTTCTATTTCTTGCAATTAATGCGAGGTCGTCTGCATATCCTATTATTTGTGTCATATTCTGAGAAATTATAGTTCCCCGAGATATCGCTTTAATCGCTCCGTCTAGTGCTATATTGAACAGCGTGGTTGATAGTGCATCACCCTGTCTTACACCTTTTTCAATAGCAATTTCTTCTGTGTATCCCTCATCTGTTATTACTTTGGTTTTCGAATTGTTAAATGACATTTTTGTTAGCCTAATAAGTTTTTTCGGTATTCCCATTTTATGCATTTCCTCTAATAGTTTATATCTCTTAACACTATCGAATGCTTGCTTAAAATCCACAAACAATATATGCAAATTTATTCCATACTCGTAACATTTTTCCATCGTTTGTGTCATTACATGAACGGCATCTATTGTCGATTTTCCACCTCGGAACCCATATTGGTAATCTCCTAGTTTCTTTTCCGAGTATTTAGTTATTTTCTGTCTTATTAGCGACGTTAGTATCTTATATGCCGTATTAAGCAGGGTTATTCCTCGGTAGTTTTGGCACTTTGTTTGGTCTCCCTTCTTAAAGATAGGTTTTGTCAATCCTAGATTCCATTCTGTTGGCATTTGTTCTACATTCCATATTTTGGTTATTAGTTCAAATATTTGTTTGTTTAGCTCCTTTCCTCCTTTCCTCACTAACTCGTTAACTATTCCATCTGATCCTGGTGTTTTCTTCTGCTTGAGATTCAATATTATTTCTTCGTATTCTGCGTATGTTGGTTGGGTTTCTTCTTCTTCTTCCTCTTCTAATGCCTCATAGTTTGCTTCTGTAGTCCTATCCTCCTTAAACTGTCTTTTATAGTACGCTTCCCATTCCGTTTTATTTATTCTAGCCGTTCCTGTCTTCATAATCTTTTGTTATCTTTGCTGTCCTGCTCTATATCCAACATCATTTTCTTTACCCACTCTGATTTTTTTGTCTTGCAACATTTGTCAGACTCTTTCTTTTTTCCTTGTACTCTGCCAATTCTACCTCTCTTCCTGTAATAAGCCATTTCGCCCGTGCTTGATCTTTTTTCTCTTTTTTCTTCTCGCATTCTTCGTCGTACCAATCTTTACTTTGTTTTTTCTCTTTTGTTCCTAATATTTCATCTGCTGTTCTTGCTATACTATTTTTTATGCATTCCCATTTTTGCTCTATGTTTTGGTCTGCTCCTTCCGCTAGGTTTTCTCTTAATCCTTGTATATATTTTTGTTCCGTGGTCTCTTCCTCTAGCTTTTCAATGTTCCATTGTTTTAATTTCTTCTCTCTTGTAAAGTTCCGTAATATCTTCATTTTCATTTTTACCACTACTAGAAAATGGTCAGAGTCTGCATTTGCCCCTCTAAATGAGCGAGTATCTTCTATTATTTTCAGCCATTTTCTCGATATAAGTGCATGATCTATTTGATTGCCTTCATTTGTTCCTGGTTTCATCCATGTTACTTTGTGTTCTTTTTTATGTCGAAATTTTGTACTGACTAAGTATGCGTCTGTGCTTGTTCCAAAGTTACAGAGCCTTGCACCATTATCGTTAGTTTTGCAGTGTATTGTTTCTTTCCCTGCCACATTTTCATTGTATTCCTCTTTTCCAATTTGTGCATTAAAAACTCCTATAACTAGCTTTATGGAAGATATTAGTATTAATTCTAGCAGAATTGATATACAGGGTGAATGATCAGTATGATAAATAATAATTATGTTCCAGAACAAGGGTAGATTTTTTAAATAAAGGGACACCCGGTACCTTATTTCATATTTGAATTCTGCTCGACTTCGCTAATGCAATAATATAAGGTTGTAGTGTATGTGTTTAAAATCTAAGAAAATTAAATATTGTTTCACCCCATTCACTTAATTTCTGATTAAAGTTCAACTGATATCACCACATAGCAGATTCCGCATCGGTGAAGGCAGAGGAAAAATCTCAGCTCGCTTCGAAGTGACTAAATAAAAAAGAAGCACATTACCGATGTGGGCTGGGATTAACTTAGACCGCAGTCAAAAAGAATACATTAGATGTCAATGTAATAGTATTATAGCGACTTACAAATTTTGAAGTTGTAGGGATGCTATTATCGCATTCTTAGCATTCTATTCACTGGGGTGAATCTATTAATTATTCCAACGGTATCTTCATTCCAGAATAATTATGCTCTTAGAGCTTCTGGACCGATGATATCTACCCTCGGTCTATAATATTGTCAGATAAAAGCCTCATCAAATGGATGTCAAATAATAATAATTAAGTTGTTGATATGTTTTTAATAATAAATATTGTCATGTTTAAAAATTCGAACTCCTATTTCATACCACTTTCGAATACTAACATGGCTGAACGGTTAGGTGAAAGAAAATTTAAAAGTTAAACATGAAGTATGTCACCTATCATTTAGCCATATCCTACACGGTTAGAAGTATCTGTAAATGTAGAGTAGAGGGAGTGAGTGTAGGCTCACAGCACTTAGGCCTATTGTACATCCTCCCGAGGAGTTGTTCTCCTAGGTCATCGTCCATCTTGTCCTTCCCAGGAATCGTCCATCCTGTCCTTCTCAGGAAGGTGGCCAGATCACCAGGAGTCATCTCCTTTATATCGGCAGGTGTATGCCAAGACTCACCGAGCACACACTCTCTTATTGCCGATAACTACGGACACTGGCATGACATGCCTGACAGTTTCATCTTCCTGTTCACACATCCTGCAAAGAGGTGGTTCTACTAGCCCCATAGTATGGAGATGTTTCCTTAGTTGACAATGGCCAGTCAGAAATCCTACTGTTATACGTAGATTTTTCCTGGTAATCGCCAAATATTTATTTCTTCGGCGCCAGCTTCCCAAGGTCGCCCAGGGTGATCCTGGCAAGACTGCATAATTTGATTCCATCCCATCTCTTAAGGGATTGAGCATGGGTGTAATGTTTGACTAGTTCCGCAATTGTCGAAGTCGTTAGACCGTAGGTGTCACTGGGCCCGAAAATTTTTAGTTCATCGGCTTCCCTGGCAATGCGATTTTTCTTTACTTCTGCCGTGCCCTTTAACCCACCACAGGATAATATTGTTATCGAAAGTGGCTTAAAAATGGATTTCAACTTTTTTAAACATAAATATCAATTTTCTCATTAAACTAGAGCGAATCTAATGAAATTAAAAGTGAATTTGAACTTATTTTTCAACGACCTTTCCAAATATGTTACCATTTTTGATGAACGCTATTTGGTAAAAAAGTTTGCTCGCGTTTGACAGTTTTACACAGGAATACCCATGTCGCATCTTATAAATAACGCAGTGTACGCTTCTTAGTGAACGGTCTACTTTTTGAAATATTATTTCCAAAATTGTGAGGCGTTATAATAGCATAATACTATCATCTTGACATCTATTGATATAACGCTTTACTTAAATATGACAGGAAACTTTGTCCAAATAAAAAAAAAGGATACACCTAATATTAAATCAATAGTTGAAATTAATATGTACCTCTTACTGGTGCTCCATCCATAATTTCATATTTTGCAATTGTAACATTTTCTGTATATGTATGAGGTCCAGATCCGGTGGTTTCTTTTTTTATTATAGCAATTTCCATATGCTTAATTTTTATTCGCACCAATAGAAAGTATATCTTTCCAACAATAACATCTTTTAAATGATACCTGCAACAAATAATACAACTTGGTTTTGGGATAACTTTATATTTATATCAACGAAACATTTTTGACATATTCTGAGTATTTCTTGAAAATTCAGTTCCTACAATGGACAAAATAAGTACTGCTAACGACTTGAACTAAGGTGACTTTGAAACAACCCTTTTTGACAGAAATATCAGAGATAGTTTTTCTGATTATAGAATATTTAGAAAGTGCTACTTGTTGTTATTTTAATGGACAGAGAAAAGGCAATTGATGAAAAAATTCGATCAATTATCATTAATGTACAAATCGGAATAATATTCGGCTTATCTAGATACAGTGTTCAAAATATTGTCCAATTGTACAGGTGCCCAAAATATCCGATATGTGAACGAGTATAAATCAACAGACAATGATAGACGAGTTAGCTAGCTAACTACAGAGAGCAAAAAACCTATTCTGTACGTGAATATCGCTGGTGAAGTCTCTTTTGTGAGCTATAAATTCAACCGTTATCCAACGCTTGTGATATTTATCGGCGTTCATGAACGAAAATGTGAACTGGATATTCACTTTGGGCATTATAAGTATAGTAGTTTCAATTAACGTATGGCTCAACAAATGAATATTTTAAAAGAGGGGTTACTTAAGAGATGAAAAGATAACGTTTTAGTATTTTTGGTAAGAAATTATACAGCTAGTGTGGAAACCACTTATGGAATAAAATTCTTTATGTCATTATTTTAGAAAATTATAAGCAATGCCGAGACACTTCAACTTTTGAATTAAGTTGTGCGTTATGTAAACATAAATTTTAATGTACAGGGTGATTCACGCCAGTATGCCATAGTCGCTGTTGTTTTTTTAATGAAACACCCTGTATATTTACATATTTTTGAAATCCCCTTAATGAACCGATTTCAAAGAGACTGTTCCGCATTGTTGGTGCTACTGGCTTTTTGGGAAAAGTATATTCTCTGGTCGCTTTGCATATTCCAAAGCCACTTGTAACGAAGACACAAGCGACATGTCAAAATTCGCGTTAACAAAACCATTGGCGACGATCCTTTGTTAGGATGTAGGATTTGATACATACAAGGTAAGTTTTTTTGATTTCATACATAACTAGATTTTTTATTTTCGAAGACTGAAGATCGTTATTAATACTAAAACAGAAGCGAGACAGGTTAGAATGGACTAAAGTCCATTGAAATTGAAATTTGTTGAGATGGATTAGTATTCATTGGACTAAGAATCGCGTTTTGTATGTTTGTGTCGGTGCCGAAGCAGTTATCGATCAGAGACATGCAAAGTGCCATCCGGATTGTGTTAAATGTCCATTCCATGTATAGTAAATAAGACAATTTGCAGGAAACTGTAATTAAGCATACTTAATTTTCCACCTTCGGTATTGGTCTTGGGTTCGAAGTCTGCTAGAGGGGTTTGAAAATTAAATATTGCCGTCGGTATTAATACATAAAAATATTTTGACTTTTTATTGTCTACGTCGGAAAAGAGTAGAATTATTGAAAATCCTGAATTGCAGCAAACGGTGCTTCATGTCACACTTCCACTTTGTGGCATAAAACGCAAAAAGCAGATAGGAGCCAATCCGGTCAGAACTGTGCCAGAACTCAAGAACAGGCTTCAAAACATTTGTGATAATTTCATACCAGTGGAGTATCAGACTTTAGTAAATACTATGCCGAGAAAAATGGAAATATTTTTAAAAAATGAAGGTGATGTGACTCAGAGGTAGAATGAGATATCTAAATTATTTTGAATGGAATAAGAAAATCCCCAGAAAGTCAATGAGTCTGTCCTAAAATACCTATCTATTTTATTTTTATGTATGTGCTTTTATATTGTTAAATATTGAGTTCTTGTTACAATGATGTATAATTTTAAGCAATTTTCGGTGGTAACAAAAAACACCTTTGCACCAAATATTTTTCCTACAATCACTATGCAAAACACGCTTTTCTACACAAAACAGGCCTTTTCTTAATTTTTTGATAACTGTTGGAAATGTAATGCGAAAAGTACACGCTATGGCACTTTTCTGCACCGAAATGTCAAATTTGTTAATCTACCTGTCAACTTTTTTTAACAATTGTCACGAATTCAACCATTTTACATTATCAATTATTTCCATTCCTTTTTCTTGTAGTAGTAATAGATACCAGTATTTATAATTTCAAAGTGCACCAATAAAAAAGAATAGCGTAAAGTATTCGTGGATAACTGGTCTTTAAAACACTTGCTCCATTCGAGCTTCGCCGTCGTGCGTGAAATCGCACGTGTTTTATGCCCGATTGGACCAGTTTAGCTTAAATGTAAGGCTTAACAAAGTGCAACTTAATAATAATTCCAATCTCTCATTGCACCATGTTACGCTTAGTAAAGCCGCGCTTACGTACAATATCATATGTCATTACTTGAATGGCATAGGGTTGTTCATTTTTTAACTAGATTGTCATAATTTTGGTTGGCAATACCAGTATTTTATCTGACAACTTCTTAATTTTGTTAAAATTTGATTAGTCTAAATAATTTCTGCCATGGAAGGTGAAAAAAGAATTCTTTCGGCAAATTTCACTTCAGAAAAGAAAATGCTTTGCCTAAACGTAGTTAAAAACTATAAAGGAATTATAGAATGCAAAAAGACAGACGAGGTAACATAGGGGGAAAAGGAAGAAGCATGGAAAAAAATTGATAAGGAATTCAAGGAATTAAATTGTGAAACGGATCCTTTCGAACATAAATGTGCCTTGGAATATCATTTTCAAGGAAATCTAAAATTTCTAGTTCTTCATCAAGATTTTCTTCTAAATAAATTGTTGTTTGTAAACACCAAACCAACTCAAAAATTAGGTTATACTATTAGAAATGTCCAAGCAAATTGGAAACGTCCCGAAACGTCAGAATACAATGAACGCGCTATCGCATATCTACCGCTTAAAAATAAGCTATGGGCAAAGCTATGCTTAAAATTTCGTGCATATAAGCTTCGCTTTGATGACGGTGCAGCGAGCTTAATTTTTTAAGCCTGGCTCACTTGTTAAGCCAAGGTGGTGCAATCGGGCATTTAAGACCTTAATATCCACTTATACTTTAATATACTATAAATTCGTTAATTGTAAAAACTGAATAGATGAGGCTTTTACTTGATGTAGATCCATACTAAATTATGAAATCAAACAATTTTAATATTATATCTCCATTCGTTTGATAAAGCTACTGTGTTGGTGAAACGCGTCACTTTAAGTTTAAATATAATGTAGATTTAACAAATTAAAATTGTTTGATTTCATAATTTAATTATGAAAACCTTAACCAATAAAGCATTATTTTAGGAATTATGAACCAAGATAAAAATAATAATAATACAGAACTGTTCCAATTTTACTATTAATTATACATTCAACTGATTTTTCTATTTGTTCTCATAATATGGTAAGTTCTTTTTGTTCAAAGTTTATACAGGGTAGCGAGAAAGACTGGCAACAAGTCATTTTTTTTAGAGGAATAAGCATAAAACTATCAAATTTTAGTGCTATGAACCAAATTGTTTTCTTCATTTTTTAAAGGAACTGTCAAAGTTATGAGACCTCTGAACTCAATGTACTACCGCCATCTTGAATTTTTTTAAATGGCAACGTAGGTCGAATGATATATCACAGAAAAGCTTAATTCAATTCTCTTCCCAAAAATAGCTAATGGGGCTACTTAAAGACAGCGTTTATTTTAACAAACCTACAACCATACGTCTTGAAATGCAAACGATTACTCCACAAATGATCAACAATTCTATTCGAAGCTTATTCATATTATATTCATAGAGGTTAATATGCATCTAGAGAGCAAGAAAATATTTTTTCTATTAGCGTGCGGAAAGATCCACTTTTCCGCACTAAAAAGCGTGCGGAAAGTCTCTTTCCCGCACTAGTGCGGAAAGTAAATGTGTAGAGTTTTTGGGGATTATACTGACATTTGAATATTTAAAATATGTATGTATTTGTATACCCTGGACTGGGCTATCTATCGGGCGCGTCCCCAGGTGGCGGATAGGGGAACGGCCAAGGGACTGTCACCGGTCCCTTGGTCAGTGGCAGAATAAGTAGGGTGAGGGGAGCTAAACCTCCCCAAAAGCCTTTGCTGAACATGCCACCGCGGACCAGCCTACCCAAGCTAAGGTGGAAGGAATCGTGCCGACAGCTGAATGGCCGCAGTGTATTATGCGGTCACGAACGATCCCCTTGGGGAACCGGGCGGAACCCCATTGTAATTAGCCTTCCTCTGGTAATGCGGGGCTCTGCCAGAGGTGACCAACCCTTCCCTTGCTACTCGTGGGAACACACATGGAAACGAACAAAAACACGACAAAAACAAATCCCGAGGCTGGACAGAAGTGCTCACCTCGATCAAAAGCAGTAACTGGGGATGAACAGAAATGTCCACCCCAAAATACTGCACAGAACGAGGCTGGACACGGAAGATCACCTCGTGATAGAACACAAAGGCGGAAGCGCATTTGCGGCGCCGAAGCCAAAAGGAGGAAGAGAGCGAGGGAATCAGGGGTGGCAGCAACTACAAGTGCTCCCCCCTCCTCCGTCACTCCACCTCCAAAAGCAAAGGCACTTCCTGCGGCGGGCGCCAAGAGCTCCGCCTTGAATAAAGGCAAGGAACCGGCTGCCCCTGCAGGAAAGCGCCTTCACCAGAGCACCTCCACGGAGGGGACTCCGCGAAGGCTGAAGAAGCCGCGTACCGACAGAAATGTCGCCGCCCCTTCTAAGACCTTCGCGGATGCCGCCTTGAGACACCTCAAGGTTGCTATCATAGATGAAACTAACCCGTACGGTAAGATTACTTCAGAACGGGAAAGAATCATCAAAAACCAACTGCTAGAGGAGCTGGACAAGATCATCTTCTCCGCCTCCAGCAGCAGCAACAGCACGCCCACGTTTAAATCGTGGACATACTCTGGTGAAATCATCAGAGTGGTCTGCGATGATGACGGGACGTTAGAGTGGCTGAAAAAAGCCACAAAAAACCTCAAGCAGTGGGAGGAAGCATCACTGGCGGTCGTCAGCGTGGATGGGCTCCCTAGGCTGACCAAGGCCTCGCTCTGGATCCCGGAGGACGTCCATAAGACGGCATCCGGTGAAAAAGAGAAGGTGCTTGGTCGGCTTAGGGCGCAGAACCCTGATCTGACGGTGGCGAGATGGTGCACTTTCCACCATGAGGTTAAGGTGAACCCAGGAGGACACCTCTTCGTCTTCGGGATCGGAGACAAAGATATGGCGGGCGGTCCTCAAGAAGAAGTCGATGAGGATGAGCTATGCGTTCACCTCATTGATCATCAGGGTTTCAAGGAAGGAAACAGGGGGTACCTCTGAAGACCCGAGGTCCTTGGAAGACGAGCCACCTAAAGTGGATACTGACTCCAAGGCCACCACGGGTTCCGGAAAGGACGTCGAATCAGTCGATGACCTGACGGAGGAGGTACCCGAAAATAGCGAGGTCACCTCTCCCCTAGCGGAGGAGCGGATGGACCTCTAAAGAAAACCTAACCCAACCAACCTACTCATGGGCAAGGACGTTGGAATAAAGGTAAATATCATACAATGCAACCTCCAACACAAAAAGGCAGCAACGGCAACGCTATGTCGGCACCTTGATGTATTGGAGGATGCAATAGCTTTGATCCAGGAGCCCTGGATAATAAAGACCAAAATTACTGGTTTTAGTAGTCTAAAGGGTCAAATTTTCAGCCTACCAAGCAATCAGCAACCTAGGACAGCAGTTTACGTCCCAAGGAAATACAGAGCTTCTCCAATGGCACAATTCTGCACCTCAGAACTTACTGCGGTTAAAGTGGAATGTCCAGATGGAAGAGGCAAATATACGGCGTTGGTACTTGCATCGGTGTACCTACCTTCAGATGCAGCCACCCTACCACCGACTAAAGAGACGGAGGTACTTGTGGATCACTGCCTCAACCAAAGAGTGGAGCTGATATTGGGTTGTGACTCAAACTCCCACCACTTGAGCTGGGGCAGCAAGGATATCAACGCCCGAGGTAAGTCTCTTTATGAATATATAATTAAGAAAGATCTAACAATCTTAAACAGAGGCATGGAGCCGACATTTATTAACGCCCGTAGCCAAACATTAATAGATATTACGCTGGCGACAACCAAAATATCAAACCAAATTAAGGACTGGCAAGTGTCAGATCATATCTCTATGTCAGACCACCGCTGGCTGACCTATACGGTTAGCCAGGATCTCAGGACCACTGTAAAATCTCGCGACCCGAAGAGGACGGATGTAGCTCTCTACAATCGACTCTTAAAAGGTGCTCTGCGGGAAACAGAGGTCCTGACTCCTAGCAATAATGAGGAACTGGAAAGGTACACAGTATCTATCCAAAACAAAATGGACATTGCCTATAAGGAATCCTGTCCGATGAGGATGGTTCAGACAGGTGGCACGACCAATAGCTGGTGGTGCCCTGAACTGGAACACCTCAGAAAGACAGCGAGAACGACCTTTAACAAGGCAAAACGAACAACACTCGAAGAGGACTGGGGAATATACAAAGCCAACCTCAAGGAGTTCAAAAAAGTCTGCAGACAAAAGCAAAGAGAGGCCTGGAGAGCCTATTGTGAGGCAGTCGAAGACTTCCCACAAGTTTCTAGGCTACAGAAGGCGCTCTCAAACGACCAACATAAGAGTATCGGCATCCTTACAAGAAAAAATGGCGACAAGGCAGCCAACCTTCAAGAGAGCGCTGAGATTCTTATGGAAACTCACTTCCCAGGTTCTGTCTTTCCTGGAACGTCAAACTGGATGGAAGTACCAACAACACCCTCACAATACGGCTGGCAATTTGCTAGTTCCGTAATTGACGAGGACAAGATAGGGTGGGCCATATCGGGCTTTTCCCCCTTCAAGTCACCAGGACCTGACGGAATAAGACCAGCCCTACTTCAATGGGGAATGGATATACTTATGCCGCACCTGGTTGGAATTTTCAGAGCCTCTTTGGCTCTGAGGTATATTCCCCGTAAGTGGAGAGAATTACGAGTGGTATTCATGCCAAAACCAGGTAGGATGGATTACACCTTACCAAAAGCATTCCGACCAATTAGTCTCACATCGTTCTTTTTAAAAACAATGGAGAGGTTATGCGAGCGGTACATAAGAGATGAAGTGCTAGTTCACCACCCACTTCACCCAAATCAGCATGCATATACTCCGGGAAGGTCCACTGATTCTGCCCTTCACCAAGTGGTTGGCAGAATCGAAAGATCATTGGACAACAAAGAATCCACCCTGGGTATATTCATAGACATCGAGGGAGCGTTTGATAAAACAACCTTTCCAACAATTACTCAACTCAACTCCAAGAATGTACCTCTGGTAGTAGGAGATTATATACTCAAGATGCTCTCTAGTAGAGCAATAAGTATAAATGTAGAAGACATCACAGTAAGAGGACTGGTCATAAGGGGATGTCCCCAAGAAGGAGTCTTATCACCCCTTCTGTGGAACATAGTCATGGACACCCTGATTTATCACCTCAACAACAATGGAATCTACACAATTGCATACGCAGATGCCATAGTTATCTTGCAGACAGGCAAATTTGTGAACACACTGTGCGATAGAGCGCAGGATGGGCTCAAATTAATTGAAACATGGTGTAAGGAACACTCACTGTCGATCAATCCCAGGAAGACTGAGATGGTCCTTTTTACCAGGAAAAGGAGTTTATCGGGTTTAAAATCCCCCGAAATCTTCAAAAGCAAACTAAACTTTTCGGAAGAGGTATTACCTTGGTATTACCCTCGACAGGAAACTAACATGGAACTCTCATCTACACAGCAGAGCAAAAAGAGCATATGTGGCTTATGAACAGTGTCGGAGAACAGTGGGACGCACATGGGGGCTGTCACCCCGAGTGGTCTCCTGGATCTACACTGCAATAATAAGACCTATGTTAACGTATGGAGCAAATGCATGGGGACCGAAGGTTCTACAAGCAACGGCCATTCAAAAACTATATCAAATACAGCGAATGGCCTGTTCAAACATCACAGGAGCCATGAGAACAACACCAACCGCAGCAATGGAGCTAATTACTTGGCTGACCCCTCTGGACCTGTACGTCAAGGAGGTTGCGTTGATGGCCATGGTACGATTGCGCACGGCTGGTGTAAACCCCGAAGTAGGAGTGGGCCAATTGCGGTTAAGCCTATGGCAGGAAGCGCTTACTGCGCTACCTCTGCTGCAGGCAGCCAATGATGCAATTAAACCCAGGTTTTTGTTTAATAAACCCTACAAAATACAAATAAAACACAACACAGAGCCAGATGCTGCAGATGCAATACGCATTTATACAGATGGTTCAAAAATGAATGAAGGCTCAGGATGTGGAGTTTACTCGAGAGCACTAAGCCTAAGGATCAAGTGGGGAATGGGAAACAATACCAGCGTAGTTCAAACAGAACTGGCTGGTATCTCAATTGCCACAAAAGAACTAATCAGGAAAGGAATTTCTGACAAAAACATAATAATCTGCACTGATAGTAGACAAGCCCTATTAGCCTTGAACAGACAACGTGTTATATCGAGACTAGTACTAGAGTGCCACCAAGATTTAGCTAACGCCTCGGCAGATAACAATATTATCCTGAGGTGGGTTAAAGGGCACGACAGGAGTAAAGGAAATCGCATTGCTGATTCTTTAGCCAGGGAAGCCGCTGGACTGAAAATTCTTGGGCCCAGTGACACCTACGGCCTGACGACTTCGACAATTGCGGAACTAGCCAAACGTTATACCCATGCTCAATCCCTTGAGAGGTGGGAGGCAATCAAAGGATGCAGTTTTGCCAGGATCACCCTGGGCGACCCTGGAAAGATGGCGCCGAAAAAATACTTGGCGATGACCAGAAAAAACCTACGTATAACAGTGGGATTCCTAACTGGCCACTGTCAACTAAGGAAGCACCTCCATACTATGGGGCTAGTGGACACACCTCTATGCAGGATGTGTGAACAGGAAGATGAGACTGTCAGGCATGTCCTATGCGAGTGTCCGGAGTTATCGTCGATAAGAGAGTGTGTGTTCGGTGAGTCTTGGCCTACACCTGCCGATATAAAGGAGATGTCTCCTGGTGACCTGTTCATCTTCCTGAGAAGTACAGGATGGACGATGACCTAGGAGGACAACTCCTCGGGAGGATGTACAATGGGTCATATGTGGCCTAAGTGCTGTGAGCCTACACTCGCCCTCCCTACTCTACAGATAGTTGTAGTTTACCAATTTATTAGAGTTCTGCTATAATTTTTTTTATAAAAATGAAAATTTTTTTCAATAACTTTTTATTGGTCTGGTAAAAGCCTTTTTAAATGGATGCCAAATAATAATATTAGAGTTGTTGATATGTATTTAATAATAAATGTTTCTTTATGTTAACTTCAGGGTTTTTTTTCCGGGTGCTAGTAGGAAAAATAGTGTACCTAACGCGAGCGTAAAGTGACTTTTCCGCACTAAAAAGCGTGCGGAAAGAGCTTTTGGGGAGTATACTGACAATTGAGTATTTAAAATAAGTATTTGTATGGTTGTAGTTTACCAAATGACTGAAATATTGAGAAATTCATTAGAATTCTGCTATAATTTTTCTATAAAAAGAATAGTTATTTGTTTAACTAGGCAGCAAAGTAGTACATTTACTGCCGAGGCTAGGAATTCAGCCAAGGCAGTCAATCTACTTTGCTGCCAAGTTGAACATATAATTTTTTCTCCGATTGTTCATGAGGATATTGTATTTGCAAATTATTACAATTCCCACAATCTGTTTATTTTGGTTGGTTGCTATGGAAATGTATAATCACAGACAGCAAAGTAATCACTTTCGTCCTAGGCAGGAAAAGTAATACTTTGCTGATTGATATCAGTCAGCAAAGTTAATATTTGCTGCCAATCGGAGAAAAACAATTTTTTCAATATTTTTTTTTGGCCTTGGTAAAAGCCTTATCAAATGGATGTCAAATAAGAATGGACGCACACGAATAGTGCCAAACTAATCCTCAGGTAGAATTGCAGTTATGGAAGGTCTTAATCTCTTGCCTGAATTGCGCCGGTTATAGGGATTATCGTTTTATTAGGAATTAACAAACATTTCTGAAAATATTATGATAACTCCTAATTGTCTTCTAACAGGAGGAAGGGTAGCAAATTATATCAATTTTACTTTTAGTTTTACGTTTGAGTAAGGTGGTAAAGTTTAAAATCAATTAAGTATAACCTAACCTAACCGAATAAAAATTGGCGTTCAATAACAAAGTAATTAGATAAAAATTATTTTGGCGCAGTTCAGACTAGGATTAAACCAAGTAAGCAGGTAAAAAAAAATTTCGCAGTTCGGGTGAGGGATTATATCCTCAAGATAAATTTGGCACAGTTCAGGTGCACCCATGTCCCATAATAATAATGTAGTTATTGATATGTATTTGATAATAAATGTTTCTTTATGTTAACTTTTGGGATTTTTTCTGAATGCTAGTAGAAAAAATAGTGTACCTAACACGTGCGTAAAGTGACTTTTCAGCACGCGTGCAATAGCGTGCGGAAAAGTATCACTTTACGCACTAGTTAGGTAATAGCTATTTGTATTACTAGGGAGGAAAGTGCCACTTTTCCTCCCGCAGGATGTAGTTTACTGCACGACGCGAAGCGGAGGGCAGTAAACATCCAAGGGAGGAAAAGGCACTTTACTCCCATGTGATACATATGATTTTTCCTCCTACCCACTTTTTTTTGAAAATTTATTCACGACACAAATAGGTAACGAATATAATTCAGCCCATTGCTTATATTGTGTATATTGTTTTTAATACCTATCTTTAGATTTTTGTGGTAGTAAGGTTAATGACGCTATGTTAGCATGTGCCTTAATATTAGGTAGTGTATTTGGAAATTCAAAATCACTTGAATCGCTCTCCATTTTTCAAAAATTCAACTAAGTTTAATGAATGTAGCGACTTTGCACCTCAAAAGTCAATCGCCGTGTTTACTGTCAGTGAGCCACAGCATACTATGCTTTTCTTATTCTGAACTCAAAAGACGTATACCTATCTAAGATTCCTGAAGTTGAAATTTGTATTGGAGAACTACGTTGAAGTACCATTAATGTTTGATTTTTACCAAAAAACAGGATATACAGGATGTTCTAGAAATTATGGAAACAATATGAATATAATGAATTCACAAGTTTCATCGTTTACAACTTACTTGAAATGAGAGGGAGGAAAAATACTTTCCTCCCTAGGGAGGAAAGTACTTTTCCTCCCTGGGAGAAAAAGTATGAGTTTCCTCCCTGATTTGAGGGAGGAAAGTGTGTACTTTCTATAGGGGTAGGAGGAAAACTACTATTACAATACGCCGTTGCCAATAATAGTTCGGCGGAATTGAGTAAACAAAAACAAAACTTTTACAGTAAGTAGGCAGGTAGGTAGTTACCCTGTCTAAATATAGCCCTACACAATGACCTTCGACTCAAATAAAGTGATATTTTCCTCAATAATATCATTATCGGTTTATTATCAGATAACCCTTTCCTTTCATATTGTGTTGTTTTGTTGTAGATTGAAGTTGTGTGTAGCCTGTAGTGTTTAGTAATTAGTATATTTACAACAAAAGACTTCATATTTCCTCAAAATGGGCCACTTCACATATTGTCCACGACGTGGCAACATTGTATCTAGTAAAACAGTGTATAAAGTATTTCCTTTAAAAATACTGACTCAAAAATTAGTTAGTCGTGAATACAAAGGTTGGTGGTTATATTTACTACTCAGAACAAAGGAATTTTTGGCATCTTGAGGCATATTTACCTCAAGATCTAACCTCAAAACGGTTTTTATCAGCATGCTGGAGGAAGCTTGTTGCCAATTCTTGCGAAATGTATTTGTGCAGTGATTTTTGAAAACACTTTTAAAATGCTTTCTCAATTGATTTGCAAATTCTGCAAGAAAACTGGGGAAGATATAAAATTTGTTAATTGTTCAGTATGCTTGAATAACTTTTATTATTCTTGTGTGGACTTAACTTCAGCGGATGTTAAATCCATCAACAGCAGCAAAGCTTATATTAAGTTTACTTGTAAAAATTGTTCTTTGCTGGGAGATAGGATAGAGGAATTAAAAGCATTGGTTGTATCCCTTCAAAATGAAATAAAAAATTCAAAATCTGCTGCTTATAATAATTCGCAAATAGATTTTGAAGATGTCGTACAAGAAATTCAAGTCCGAAATTCACGCAAAAAAATCTTATATTTGATGTTTCAGAGAATGCCAACTAATCTAGATCAACTGTTCTAGATCAGGTTGCTTTTGATAACAACCATGCCAAAAATATTGAGGAATTTCTTTCTCCTGGAGTTACTTCAGTATTAAAATGCACGAGACTGGGTAAATTTGATACAACAAAGGATAAACCTAGACCAATTAAATTAACTCTTGGGGGTGAAAATCAAATTCGTTTATGCATCCGTAAAGCTCATTTGATCAGATCTGACAATTATAGCTACAGAAATATCAACATATCTCTCGACCGCACCCCTAAACAAATTGAGCATTACAGAAATCTTAAGAAAGAACTAAATTACCGCTTGACAAAGGGTGAGAAGAACTTGAAAATCAAATATATACGAGGATCGCAAAGACTTATCCAGGAAAACTAACTGAGTCCAACAATAGTTATTTACGTAATTAGTGGGATATGGACATTATTAACGCACGCATGTGAAGTTTGCAAGACGAGGCCGTAGGCCGAGTCGTGTAATCACATAAGTGCGTTAATAATTCCTATCACACGTGTTACGTACAAAATTTTATCTACAACTGTTTATTAGTATTATCAACAGTACCTATATTATAAAATTAAAAAAAAATTCCAATCTAACGTATTTTTAATAATATTAACTGCAAACATAAGGTACTGTGTATCATATTTTGTGACCATATCATCAAAAACAAACAAGGATGTGGAAATAAAATAAATTAGTTATGTCATCGAATTTTCAAATTTGAATGAACAAAAATCTATAAAAATGAGTTCAAGCGAAGACAATCTCCTTTCGGTAATTGAAAATGCAGCTTCCAGTGTTATTTTAAATATTTAATTCTGGTATTAATATGTTTCTAGATTCTCATTACCGCACTAGTGCGGTAATGTAATCAAAAACGCACTAGTGCGGTAATATACGTCATTATGACACTAAAAATAGTGTCAAATCGTACTCGTTACATGACAGTTGTAGATAAAAAATCTTACATATGCTATTTTCATGTTCGTGGCCTGAATTCAAAAGTAAATGAATTTTATGCATCAGTGAGTGCAGCTGACTTTGATTTTGTTGGTTTGGTTGAGACTTGGTTGCGCGACGATGCTAACAATTCTGAACTCTTTCCTGCAACTTACAGTGTCTTTCGTAGAGACCGCTACTTTGAGAGAACCAATAAATCAAAGGGTGGTGGTGTACTCTTAGCTTTTAAAACTGAATATATGGTTCAAGTTCTTGATCTTAGCTGTATGTATGAGCAATTCATTAACATTGATTTTGTTGGAGTGAAATGTTCACTATTACATAACATTATATTTATATATACTATCTATATTCCTCCGTATGTAAAGATAGATGAGATGAGCAATTTTTGGAACAATTAGGTCAACTTACTGTCACTCAAACAAATGTTCTTATTCTAGGGGATTTTAACTGTACCAAGAGAGAGTTTATATAATGCTTTTACATACATTGACTGGTCAATTTAAGATGGAATCGATGATGTGAATGAAATATGTGATATTTTTTATCAAAAATTATATCACATATTAGACATGTACCTATGTTCCAAAATATAAAAAAATAAACCGTAGATATCCTTTTTGGTATACCTCTAATTTAATACAAAACATTAAAACTAAGGAATATTACTATAAGAAATTTCGTAAATTCAAATCCGAATATTATTACGAGGAATTTTCTAGATTGCGAAGAATAATCAAAACTCAAGTAAAAAATTCTGGTCATATACAGGGTGATTCATTAAGAATGTCCAATCTCTGATCTGTAGATTCTAGACCTCAAAATATGATGATTCTGCTCAACATGCCTTATGCAAATATTGCTAGTTTCCGAGATACGGGGTGTTCAAAGTTTAAATTTAAATTTTGATTTTCGCAATAATTTTTTATGTTTTCAAAATTTCTCTTTGAAAATTGGCAATTTTACGTTTTTTGGCATGAGGAATCATAATTTGCACTCTAATTTAACATTGCTAATAGAGGGCGCTAGTTACCTTGTTTGTGTTAATTAAATCAAAGTAAACTTTTTTTGGGCTAAGCTTACAACTAAAATAATAAAAAAATATTAAAAAGCGTTAAATGCTACAAAAAAAAGTTACTCTTCTTTGATTCGTGTAACTCAATCGGTTATCGAGTTATTTGCTTCTAGGTTCAATAAATTTTAATTTTTTCATAAAAAAATTTTATTATTCCTTAAATATGTAACAATAACAAATTTGTAAGCAAAAATAAAAAACTTCAAAGCAAATGCTTAGAATGCCCATCTCGCAAATATTGCTAGTTTCCGAGATACGGGGTGTTCAAAGTTTAAATTTAAATTTTGATTTTCGCAATAATTTTTTATGTTTTCAAAATTTCTCTTTGAAAATTGGCAATTTTACGTTTTTTGGCATGAGGAATCATAATTTGCACTCTAATTTAACATTGCTAATAGAGGGCGCTAGTCACTTGTTTGTGTTAATTAAATCAAAGTAAACTTTTTTTGGGCTAAGCTTACAACTAAAATAATAAAAAAATATTAAAAAGCGTTAAATGCTACAAAAAAAAGTTACTCTTCTTTGATTCGTGTAACTCAATCGGTTATCGAGTTATTTGCTTCTAGGTTCAATAAATTTTAATTTTTTCATAAAAAAATTTTATTATTCCTTAAATATGTAACAATAACAAATTTGTAAGCAAAAATAAAAAACTTCAAAGCAAATGCTTAAAATGCCCATCTCGGAAACTAGCAATATTTGCATAAGGCATGTTGAGCAGAATCATCATATTTTGAGTTCAGAGATTGGACATTCTTAATGAATCACCCTGTATACAGAGTAAAAAAGGCACTTCTAGAATTCCCGATCAGTTATTTTATAGTGAGAATGTTTTCGATACGCCCAACTCTATTGTTGGAGGCTTTGCCAATTATTTTCAGAGTGTTTATGTTCAAAGCCAAGGTGATATTATGAATACAGAAATGAATAATGTTCCTACTTGCCATATATTTCAATTTTCTGAAAAAGATATTCTAAATTCTATAGCCAAACTTCCAAATAAACTCACTTCCGGAAAGGACATGTTCCCTAGTTTCATCCTGAAGGATTGTAGCCATGCCTTCGTTCAGTCACTACTCAATATATACAGGGTGATTCATAAGTAATGGGCCAAATTGTAAATCTACGTTCAGAAGGCCAAAATAATAATACTTTTATTAACAATAATGGTTCTTAGTATGCTCCTTACTGAGGTACAGGATGTTGAAGCGAAAAAAATAAAATAGATTTTTGTTAATAGATCAGCTACTTTTCTACATAATGACTTGAAAATTGGGTATGAACTAGTTTTTGTAAGGGAAAGCAAGAATGTGTGAGAGGATTTGAGTTAGCTCGTAGATGTCACCACATGCGCCATATGAATTAGATGAAATTAGCTACAAATTTTTTATTGCTCATTACTTTACAACTTACTTATTTAATTTGGGTAGCCCCATCATTTCTGTGAAGAAAAGCTATACTTCTTTGATCTTCAAAATATTAATGATTTTCGAGATATTTGAATATTACTAATTCACTACACTGGTTCTGATTACTTGCTCCGTTCAGTTAATCATAACCTCAAAACGTAAGGAAAACAATCAGAATTTCTCCATTACTATATTAAAGGTTGAAAATGGAGCTCCCTTAAAAAGCGTCAGAGCGGACTGTGACGTCACATTGCATGTCGGGGTATGATATTCGGCATTACACCGCTGCGTTTTACATGAGAAAGTTGGTTCCAGCTGCAATATCTCCAAATTTCAAATAGTTAGTGGTTTTTGCTATTGACGATGTATTCAGTACTTAGATATCGGATTTATTAAAGCAGATTTTGGGAATTTACCTGAACCCGATATCATTATGGTGATGGACTACTTTGATAAAAACAAAGAGTTTACACTTGGTTTTTGGATTGAAATTTCATAACAATCTATAATACATTGTACATTTTCCTATCTCCCTCTGTAGGGAATATGAAGTTCTCAACTCCAGAGAGGAGCATCCAATGCACGAATGGCTAATAACGGTATACTTTTTTGTATAAATAAATAAATGCTACATACTCTGGAAAGTAGCATCCCAAAATCGTCTGCTAATATCCCAAACGGTGAATTCAGTTTAATATTTTTCAATGTTAAAAATATATCAAAGCTTTTCTAGCTCACATTTGTTAGTTCACAACAAATAATGAATTATTCGGAACTCCTAGATGAAGCTTTGGATTTTTTCTGTATCAATTAAAATGTTCAATATTGTATTTCTTCTGACCTATAAATGTCTGAATAAAATAAGTATTCGGATCTAGCAAGCTTAAATCTGACGAAGTTAATGTGAAAGAAGAAGCTCTAGTGGATATTGAAAACTCTTCTTTGATGGGTTTTCGTATTTTTCCAAACGCGATTTCTTCATTTTTCTTTTTTAGCCATTTTTCGCCTCCGCATTGAATCGCCTTGGAACGTACATAGGCCTTAATGCAAGCCTGAACCCTTATTTTCCGAGATACCTATAGATTCCATTCGTGTGATATCCATTGATTTCCTACAAGGATTCTATTTTCTGAGCTTAAAATGACAAATTACTGTACTTTAGTTTGTAAAAACATAACTTTCACCTAAGCGTTTTTGACAGTCGAAAAATCGTGCTATTACTACAGGATTTAGTAACTTTTCCACTGTTCATTATTTTAATGTACATATATTTTTCTGGTGCATTCTTGGATGTGCTAGGACTGTCGGGAACCAAACAGTACTTATTAACCAATTCTTTCTCACTCATTAGGTGTATAATAAAATAAAGAAACAGCTCAATCAACAGTCCAGCGTTTTGTTTCTCACAAAAAATATATAATGCAATAAACAAACAGTACACTTCCACATAGCTCTCAACTCGCGGCGTTTCAAACGTTAGGTATGGCACATGCACTGTGACGTCACAGGTAACCACGCCCCGTTTTCGTTCAATCCAATTTCTTCAATTAATTGAGGGCTTAAACGTTCGCGGAAAAATCTAAAATTTTGGGAATCCGTTTAAAATGAGTTCTAGTTTCTATTTTTAAATTAAAAAATTTTTCTTGAACAAGCCCATTGTTTAAAACACCTTCCATAAAAATAGTATGTATATAAAATGTAATTGTTTTGCATTTTAAGCATTGTGAATCACTCATTTACAGTTGAGCAAAATACTCTACCTAACAAAATAATAATACAGAGCATCATAATTGATGACCTACAGTTTGTACAAGAGTGTTCTGTAAACCATATGAAAGTATGTAGTACTGGAGTGCGTTCGGTTATATTCTCCGGAGACTATTCGATTCTCCGATAGCGTTCGAAAATCAGTTTAGATTACTATCTTATCCCGTTCGGAAAATCAGTTTATTCTTTAAGAGACTCTCGAAGCTATCTATCAAATTTGATCGAGAAAAAGTTAGTCGACATGCGCACTCATGTCCTCCTCGTTATTAAAAACATCACGACGCGTTTTTTCCATTTTAAAAGCTTGAATGCTAATTCGTTGGGGCTACAACTACTTATAATAATATATCTATATTATTTTATTAGTATCTAATGGGTTAGGTGCTTTGCAACTAAAACCGAAAACATCTGATCAAATGAAACGTTGCCAGATGAATTATTAGTAAACAATAATTAATACTCTACATTTTGAAAAATGGGCGATTAAATATATCTTGTCTTAAGAAATTTATTGAAATACATTAAACCACAACCAAAGAGAATTAAAATAAGTAAAATTTTATAACTTGAAGTAAATATTGAAAAAAATATGGTAACAGCGTAAAGTACCAAAGAATACTTGTATCTAAAGTGTCCGGAAATTCCTCAACCGGAGAGTATCCTGTCAGATTACTATTCTATCCACGTTATCTAAAACCGAACGCACTCCTGGACAACTAAGGCCTTCTGCACATGAAGCTTATCGTCATAGGCTCGTATTAGATGCGACATACGGAACGTATACGCTTTTGTGCTGCCCCCTTACATTTCAATTGACAACTGTATACGAGGCGTCAGCGTCGCGGATTCGTCAAAGCAGACAAGCTGCAGTACGCCGGCCGTACAGTAGTGTCAGTCGCTTTAGCTACGTTTAGCAGAGAAAACACGTGTTTTATATAAAATTACGGATGAAACTGTGAAATTTGTGCAGTTTTTAAGGCTTAGACAAATCGTCGCTGCATGACGAATCTTTTACGCGTCTCTGGCGTGTTTATCACTATGAGCTCCGTGTGCAGAAGGCCTTAGACTCACTAGTGAAAACACTGTTGGTGTTGGATTAGTAAGTGGAGTTGAAATTTGCATGTGATATGTGCAACTGGAAAGTGAAGACTTGGATCCAGAAACATTTTTATTCAATGACGAGCCCTCCGCCCTAATCTCTTCAATTTCTGCTAACATGGACGAGAAGATTTCTATCATGAAGAATGACATTTCTGTTAATATGGACGAGAAGATTTATACCATGAAGAATGATATTTCTTCCATGGACGAAAAGATTTCTACTATGAAGGACGATGTTTCTGCCGATAGTTTGTCAATAAAATGACATTGCCGCTGTCGAAAATAAAATTTCGTCCCTAAAATCAGATATTGAGAATAAAATTACAGCAATGGAAGAGGAAATCCAGGAGTAAAAGAAGAAAACGGCAGACTCAAGAGCACAAGCGGCAAAAGAAAATAAGATCGAGCAAATAAAACTATGCAAGCCAGAAACACTGAGGAAGAGGTTGGTCATGCGATATAGTCACGAGCATCTAGAACACTTGTATCAATCCCAGATGAAGAATCGAAGGCAGAGACGTGACGAAACCCTTCAGGGCGAGTTGTACCAAACACCTAAACTCGGTTTAATGATAACTGATGTTTAGACTGTGTCTGATTGATGTATTTATTATCAACAATTACATCAGTCTAATCATCAGTTAACATTAAGCCGAGTTTAGGCGTTTGGTACAACTCGCCCTCAAGAATATGAAGTGGATATCGCCCGACTTGTCCAATTTGATTATCTATCAGCACTAGAAAACATGATGGAATGTCTAGGCATTCAGGCCTTCATTGATGGCTAACGTAACCCTGATATAAAAAATTACCAAAATTTAAGAAAACCAAAATTATCGAAGACAAAGGTATAATCTTGAAAACAGATAAAGGTACCTATCATAAAAATATCGCCCGAAAACCTAAAAGTAATTCTAATAATATTTTACAGGAACAGCAAGGTCATGAGCCCGATGGCGATACTGACGTTGTACCTGGTACTCAATCTGCCGAAGACACAATGCAATGACGATATTCGAGTCATACCCCTCGAAAATCTCTTACTACCCATTAAATTAGGAACTTGTAGATTAGTTTATACTAAACATACTTTTATTCATTATTTAGATTTAAGTGAAATAGTTAAACAAACTAGTATTTTAAAGGAGAACTTTTTAGTTATAAGAAATAATATTTCAAAAATTAATGCTTCAGATCCAATTTCTTATCATGCTCTAGCCGAAAATATTCTAGAGAGAACAGAATTCCTGATAAATTCACTCGAAAAAAGAGTTGAAAATATACAACCTCACATTCGGACAAAAAGAGGACTTATAAACGGACTAGGAAAAGTCAATAAATGGCTTTTCGGAAATCTTGATTCCGACGATGGTATCAAATACGACAATGCTATTCAGACTTTAGAACAAAACCAAAAACAACTTATTCATGAAACCAATTTACAAATATCTTTACATAAAAAACTGATAGATCACTACAATAAATCCCTCACAATAATGAGGCAAAAGCAAGTAAAACTCCAATCAAATTTGGAAAGATAACAAGATGCGATATACAGTGTGTCTACTTAAGTTGGACTCATATGGAAAACTTTTTTATTATTGGTTTTAGGAAAAAAAGTTATTGTTCATAAAAAGTTCTGCATTATCTAAAACCTAAAATGCAATCATTAGATAAATCTTATTTTGAGCCGTATACGAGGTTTGTCAAAAAATATTAATCTTACTCAGGAGTAAAGTACCTTTATTTTTCACAATACAGAAAAATTGTGAGAAGTAAAGTTGTTTAAAATTAAAACTTATATGCAAATATGCAATTACAGCTATTTATCATAAAAATTAGGATTTGGTGATTATTTACGATTATTTACGATTATTTACGATTACAAATACATAATGTAAAACGTAAATAATCACCAAATCTTAATTTTCATGCTAAATAGCTGTAATTGCATATTTGGATATAACTTTTAATTTTAAATAACTTTACTCCTTACAATTTTTCTGTATTGTGAAAAATAAAGGTACTTTACTCCTGAGTAATATTAATATTTTTTGACAAACCTCGTATACGGCTCAAAATAAGATTTATCTAATGATTGCATTTTAGGTTTTAGATAATGCAGAACTTTTTATGAACAATAACTTTTTTTCCTAAAACCAATAATAAAAAAGTTTCCCATATGAGTCCAACTTAAGTAGACACACTGTACCGGGTGGCCAACTAAGAACGGCCGTCGGCCATATCTCAGGAGTGCATTATAGCACAGGCTCGGGAAAAAAAATTTTATGACAAAAGTGGCCTCGAGAAAAGCCTGGAAATTATTTTCAGAATTGTAGGTCCACCGCTAGAGGGTGTATTTGACAGTTAAAACTTTAAAATAAGAATTTTCTCAAAATTCACCCCATTAATGAGCATATTAAACATTATAATCAGATTCTTCGACAAATTCTGCATTTTTTTGATATGACAAGTTTAAGTCTATCTCTTCAAATAAGGAGTGGGGGAGAGTGGGAACCTTGTTACGAAAAAACACCTGTAATTTCGGTTCTGCTTGACCGATTTTAATAAACTTGATATTGTTCAAAAGAGCGTTTGTTCATCAATCGGAAATTTGTGGATATGAAGCAATCTGATTGATAACATGAATGCTAGAGGGCGCTATTTTATATTTTTCAAATAATGTGTTTTCTCGTAAAAATTTTAAATGGGAGCATACAAATTGAAGTGGGTCATTGGAAAGTAGACTAAATTTGTAATAAAACACTGCAAACCGCAAGGCGATATCTCTTTCCTATCTTGAGATATCGGTGAATGACAAGAATTGTTCTTCCACATCTAGAAGGCTGGTTCGAATTGTTACTTTTTTTAGAGGACATATCTTTGGCCATTTGTCGTGACATGATTTTGCAACATGATGGATAACGAGCACATTATTCTATAGGATTTCGGAATTTCTTAGATTAATTATACTCTAGAAGGTGGATAGGACATGGAAGTTCATTTATTTGGCCACCGAAGTCTCCAGTCCTTACTTGTATAGATTTTAATTTGTGGGGGCGAGTGAATTAAATCTTGTTTATGCCGATAGACCCGTAACAAGAGCTGATATGATTGGAAAGATACAACAGGCAATACGAAGTATTTTGAGGGCAGAAATTGAAGCTGCTGTTTTCTTCACCCTTTAGTCATTGATTTCATGCATTGAAAATGATGGACGAATTTTCGAACATCTAAGGCGACACTAATTGCGTACCTAGCTATTTGTTGAAAGTTAAAATTTTTCGATTTATCACATTATTTAAAAATTCGTACTTATCATTAGTAGCATTACAATCAGGTGGTAGTGGCAACCATGATAACAGTTTAAATCACTGTAGACCGATGTAAGGCCAAATTTAATAATTTCTGTTAACGCGAACCAGCCTTCTAGACGTTGGAAGAACAATTCTTGCCATTTACCTATTTCTTACGATATCTCAAGATAGGAAAGAGATATCGCCTTGCGGTTTGCTGTATTTTTTCACAAATTTAGCCCTCTAGCATTCATGTTATCAATAAGATTGCTTCATATTCACAAATTTCCGATTGATGAACAAAAGCTCTTTTGAACAATATCAAGTTTATTAAAATCGGTCAAGCAGAACCGAAATTACAGGTGTTTTTTCGTAACTCTTTTGAACAATATCAAGTTTATTAAAATCGGTCAAGCAGAACCGAAATTACAGGTGTTTTTTCGTAACAAGGTTCCCACTCTCCCCCACTCCTTATTTGAAGAGATAGACTCAAACTTGTCATATTAAAAGTATGTAGAATTTGTCAAGGAATCTGATTATAATGTTTAATATGCTCATTAATGGGGTGAATTTTAAAAAATTCTTATTTTAAAATTTTAACTGTCAAATACGCCCTCTAGCGGTGGACCTACAATTCTGAAAATAATTTCCAGGCTTTTTTCGAGGCCACTTTTGTCATAAAATTTTTTTTCCCGAGCCTGTGCTATAATCCACTCCTGAGATATGGCCGACAGCCGTTCTTAGTTGGCCACCCGGTACAAAGAAATTCATAATCTAGAAAGCTACATCACTTTTCAAGGTACAATAAGCCAAATAAATCTAGATTGCCAAAATATGATAATATTCATTGATAATATTGAAAACGCAATCATATTTTCAAAATTAAACTCATTACACAACTCAATAATATCTAGCCAAGAAATTATAAACATGATTAATTACTTGCATAAAATATATGATCCAGAAGAAATTCCCAAATTTGAGAATGTCTTAGCATAATCTACTCCTTGGAACTCAAGTAACCTTTTCAAAATCCAAACTCATATTTGCCATACATATCCCAATCCTCAAACCAGAATACCTAGAATTTTACCATATCTATCCAATAAGTCAGAACCTTAAACTATTTACACGCATCTATCCTTACTTGGAACGGAAAAATCAAGAGACACAAACCCAAAAAGGAGAATGCCCAAAATTGGAAGATGTGTATTATTGCAGTGAAGTACTTATCATCTCAGATAACTCAGAAAAAGTAATTTTTCAGTGCGAAAGAGACCAATTTCTTGAAATCTGCCATCCATCCCTCGTAACCATAAGAGAAAAATGTGAAATCACTATCAAACAAATGACATTAAGCAATAATCCACAGATCCAAGGAGGAACAGCGTTAATACTATCAAAAATCGAGATTTCGTCACTTCAAACAAGAAAAACATTTCAAAATTCACATATTACTAAAATAAATTTCGAAAACCTTTTTGAATTAGATCAAATAGCCGAACAATTAGAACCCCTTCAAGAAATCAATAACAACTCATACATTGTACCTTCAACAATTGGGGCCATATTTAGCATAATAGTAGGTAATAATAATGATAATAACAACTTTAATAATAATGAAGAAAAAGAAGACAAGAAAGTCCAAATCATCCACCGAAATCGAGATGGAAAACTTGAAAGGAACTAGAAAAACTAACTCCATTATTTTTTCAGCTTAAGGATGGAGGAGTTATGTGCACCAAAAATGCAAGCTTTTGCATTTAATTCCAGGAAACTGGCGCCAAATAGCAACCTCGAATAGAAGGTATAAATACCTCTAACTAGATGATAATAGACACTTCTCATTCAACTTCTGTTCTAAAGCTTTTAATTGTTAATTTATTATCTAATATTTATATTGTATTAAATATAATAAATTTCAAGTGTAAATATAAATTGTTTTTACAAAATAACTTTTCAATACGAAAGTTATATCTCTAGTCAACCTGATACAAAGTATGGTAGATTAGATGCTGCCGGCCTGCCACAGGAGTTCCAGGAGGAACTAACTATTAAGGAGGGGGCAATGTTACGAATTCAGAAGCCGGTCTTGTCGCAAACTTTAAATGCGACCTTTCTCGCTAGAATTTGTTATATTAATGAGTTATAATTTTTTTTCGGAATGTTCACATTCTTAAAAAAGTCAGCATAACTCGGAAGTCTCTATATTTAGGTATAGGGAACCATTATGAAGCAGTATTTTATTTTTTAGGGGAAATCAGAAAATGCAATAAAATTTAGGGTGTTCCATAGAAAAAATATAACTTTGATACGCCACATTTAATTGGAGCATCCTGTATATTTCAAATATTTTTAAAATGTAGCCTATATGAATGTACAAACTACTAAAGTGACAAACATTTCAAAATTTTTACCGTTTCGCTATAAACCTCCGTCCCGTTGGTCGTGATCCACCTTGTCTATCTGTTAATTACTTTTTTTTATTGGTAAACTCTTTTACCTATTGAAAGCACGCCCCAGCGTGTTTAAATCGAACTTTCAAAAACGCGCGTTTTTCAAAATTTCCATGTCAACGTCTTATTTACGAACAAATAATATATTTCATGAACATAAATACAGTCTGCTAAATAATTAATAAATTAAACACACTGTATATTTTGTACATTATGGTATTGATCGGTTTAGTTGGGTTAATTTTGCAATATGGAACAAGAGTTGCAGTTTGCTATAGAATTTATCACAATAAATCATCTTTTGGCTAAACGTGAAAAGCAGCATCATATAAATTTAAATTTTTTGGTAGAAATGGAAGACGAGAAAGTACGAAATCCATTTCGTTTCCAGAGATAAGATATTTATTTATTGGTGCAAGTTCAATAAATGTTTTTAAATACCTTTTGACGCCTACTTGACAAATGGTGTAACACGTGTTTGGATTTCAGATTCACTCAGCTTTCCCGGATCTAAAGTCAATCAGTTTGGTTTTGTAGATTTATCCGAGTTCATTATTTTTTTCAAGAGGGGTGTTTTGCCCATCCTAGGTTCATGAAAAAATGAGACACCCGTGTATACATACATACATACATACAAGGTGGGGCAATCTTCTGTCATCAGAGGATTACATCGTTGTGGTTAGAGATAAAACTTTTTGTGTTGTGAACTTTTTAATGGAAGGGGTTTTTTGTAATCGCCTGACGAGTAAGTAATTCTTTTTAAAAATTTCCTAACTTTAATTTAAAACAACTATTGCTTACTTGGAGGTGAGGCACTGAAGATGGCTCAACAGCCGAAAGCGCTTTGCAATTTAAATAAAAAAATTTTTTACACAGAATACAAAAAAAAATTGTTTTCTTGATTTACTTCTTTTCCCTTTATCGCTTTTGTGATTTCGGTTGATAAATCTGTTACATTAGAGTCTTTGGCGTTATTATTTATCAAATTAATTAGATATTTAATCTTTACAACAGATTCGTGAAGAAATTAGTGAAGTGGCCTGTTTTTGATAATAACGTTTAATTAGGAAAGAACAACAGCATGCACACGATACATTAGTTTAAGACAAAATTATAACAATTTAGTACTTAGTATTTCCTCCTCTAGCTTTAACGATAGACTGCACCCTCCTAGGCTCCTAGGCTCCTTTCAAAACCAGGTAGCAGCACAAACTTACATATTTTTTAATGAAACGTACTATATTTTGTTGAAGAATCGAAAAGACCTCACCGAGAGCGTTACAAAAATATAGCATTCTGATATACAGGGGGTCCCAAATAAGTTTATCAAAGAGATTTTTTCAGGCTTGGCTGGCATTTCATCTTATTAACACAGGGTGTTTCACTAATGTTGGTCAAATACGAAGTGGAAAATATGTATCATTTTGAAAAGAACACCCCATAATTCTTGATGTCATTCGAAAGAGCAATCATTCTCCTTTCCAAAAATGTATAGTTTTCTATATGTTGTTTCATTAACAAAAAAGATATTCGAAGTTTCATGTAGTAGTACTTTTTTAATTAGTAGTTTTTTATGAACGTATTTTGATGCCTAAAATTATAGGGTGTTCCTTTCAAAATGATATATATTTTCCGAGATATTTTCCCGTTTGAATTTAACCAAAATTTATAAAACACCCTGTGTTGATGGGATGGAATGCCAGACAGTCTAAAAAAATATCTTCGATAAACTAGTGAAAACCCCATCTCTTTGGAGACACCCTGTATGATGTTTTATAAATTTTTAAATAAATCATCCTATAAGTCTTTATACAATTTGTTAGTATATTTAATAATCTTTCAAACGATGTATAGTCTGTTTCTTATTGTCTGACAGTACGCGAAAAGGTCACAGATGCTAGACAGGTAGTGAACCATAAGCGTCACCGTTCATCTAAGCTAAGGAATTTATTTACTATTTAATTTAATACCCGATCTGATATATAAAGGTAATATGAATCTAAATTCGGTTAGTTAAAACAACTTGATAATTTCCAAGAAACATTACAATAGGGTCCTACTAGGGTTTGTCCTAATGACTACTTAGAAATTTTGCAGGTATATACGGTCTCGCCCAAATTTGTATAATTTGAGTCGCTTACGTTCCATAAGTGTTAACTGTGTTGTGAAAAATGTCTTCAAGTTTCACCCCAGTAAAGTGTAAGAGCGTGCTTAGCTTATAAACGAAGACTGTAGTGTTAAATGTGCATGATGCTGTTGTACATCAAATGCCGGCTGCTACTGTTAGAAATATAGTTTCGACATGTTGCAATATGACAGGAGTTAGTGAATCTACTATTCACAGGCTTCCAAGGGAGAGGAAAAATGGAAATATATCTCCACCTGAAAATTCAACTGGAAGAAAACCACTTGACCTTGATGAACATATGCATTATGCAAAATACAATATCATAAGACGAAAAGTACACGAATTATATTTAAAAAAAAGAGATCCCAACTCTCATAATTCTAAGAATGGTAAAGGAGGACGAGAATTTGCCTGACATAGGGCGAAAAACTTTGTGGAAAATATTACACAAATTAAATTTTACTTGGGAGAAGCAAAGTCGCAAATCAGTGCTAATCGACAACGAGCAAATAATATGTTGGAGACGACAGTATTTACGAGATATCCGATAATACAGACAGGAGGGAAGACAAATCTATTATCTAGATGAGACATGGCTCAATGAAGGACATTCAGTGAAAAAAATATGGCAGTACAAAAGTATTAAAACCAGTCGTCAAACTTTCATAGAAGGTTTATCAACTGGACTGAAAACTCCTATCGGTAAAAGTCGCCGACTAATAATAACGCATATTGGATGCAATCAAGGGTTCGTTGAAGGTGGTTTACTGGAGTTTCAGTCAACATCAACCAAAGACTATCATAAAGAAATGACTGCAGATGTTTTTGAAGAGTATTTTACACAAATGGTCGAATTAATTCCAAATAATGCTGTAATCGTTATGGACAATGCCACTTATCATTCGCGATTAACAGAAAATCTTCCATCTACCTCTTGGAGAAAAGCTGATATTAGAAACTGGTTAATCGTAAAAGATATACCAGTTGAAGATGATATGTTGAAAAAAGAACTTTTAAAGGTTGCTTCAGATCACAAGCTACAATTCAAAACGTTTTTTATTGATGAAATAGCCAAGAATCGTGGCCATACCATTGTGAATTAAATGCGATAGAGTTAATATGGGCCCAAATGAAAGGTTATGTAGCTAGACATAATAAAACATTCAAAATGAAAGATGTTCGTGAACTGATGAAGTACTCATTGACAACAATAACTGAAGAGAACTGGAGAGATGCTGTGAATCATGTAATTAAAGAGGAAGAGAAAATGTGGGTTTTAGATAACCTCATAGAACAAACTATAGAACCGATAGTGATCTCTCTCGACGAGTCTTCGGATGATTCTTGTATGGCCAGCGAAGAGGATGATACTATAGATTGAATTTTATATTTCCTGTAAATGGTATATTTACTTTACTTGACATACATTAATTCATTGTCAATAAATTTGAATTATGAAAATTAAACTATATTTTCTTTAATTAGGTAATTTAATTTAATAAAAATGTAACTTGTTAATAGGCCTGAACGAATGAATTTTATTTCAACTGTAATGTCGACCGAATCTAATTAAATAAGCAGAATAAACTAATATCGTAATCTCCGCCACTGCCGCAATATTTATTGTTTATCTGACATTGTTCAGTTTTATTACCATATTGTATTTTGAGCTGAAACAGGGATGTATAGATAACTAATGCAGACACCTACTTGTTTTACATTAGAATTTTAGTATTTACTTGTAAAATTCTTAGGATCACTCTGTAAAAGATAAATTTCTATTTGAATATTTAATGAGGCTACTGTGCTGTTAGACATTAAGAAATAAACTATAGTACATTTAGGGTATAAGTTGATAGAAAACCGTTAATATTTTATGATACCTAATGGTCAAAAGCAAGAATTTTATGTACACAAATTAAATGGAATTTTTACATGCAACATCTTATAAATTTCAACATTTCCAAGGCATACATTTTAATCTAAATTTTTAAAACCTAAGATCTTCGTTTTCGAAAAGAATTGAGAAATGTATGGAAGTATATGGTCGCCATTTTGAACACTTGGCATAAGCTATACGTTTTATAAAATGTCAATGTTTATGAATGTAAGTGTTTTTAAAATGTTGGTTTCCATAATTGTTAGTTTTTTAAAATAGAGAATGTTGGAAAATATAACGCAATTTTGTATTTTTCATTATTTCGTGAAGACTGCAAACTGCATTTATATTTATTAGTACCATAATAACATCAGCCCACTAACAGTAAACAAAAATATTGCTTCCAACATAATTCCGATTAAGGGCGGCCGTACATGAGCCACATTTTGCAGTAGGCCCGACCACATAATTGCCGTCGCATTACCTGTTTACGATAGTCAAAACGGGCATCTGCAGTCTACTTGCAGCTGATGTCAGCCGAGTAGTCGTTGCAGCATCCGCCGTACACCAACCACATTTTTATGGTCGTACAAACCACAGTACGCACCGCGTTACGCCGTCGCGTCTGAAGTCATTGGTACCTAAACGAGCGCATCGACGAGTTGTTTCCAATGGACAATATTTTTAATACGGATACATTTATCGGTGAAATCCAAAATTATCCATGCATATGAGATTATGAAAGTTTAAATCTCGTCGTCGCGCAACCACGTCTTCTTTTTCTCCTTCTTAACATAAGAAGCAGTAGTACTTCTTCTTCGAAATGCATATGGACTCTGGCAGGTGATACCAAAAACTATAGGACTAAACAATTTACCCTGTGATGTGGTTAGGTTAATGTAGTCGCTTCAACTACGCGTGCGGTTCATATGACCGCAAGTCGACCACAAAGTACAATAAACCAATAGGCTGCAGTGCTCCCGGCATCTGAACGGCTCCCAAAACGCACAAAAAAAGTCGACCACAAATATGTCACTGGGTCATTCGCGAAGTGCAGTTGACGTGACCACATTTTTGTGGTTGTCTCATCTGTAAATATGTGGTCCATGTATGGCCGCTCTAAGTCTATCCTTCCTCTAGTGGTAAGATTGAAAGTAAAAGATATTTTAGATGCATCCAAATTTAAGATTGAAATGGATGCCTTAGAAATGTTAAGATTTACAGGACGTTGCATGTAAAAATTTAATACCATTTAATTTCTTATACCTAAATATACATCATTTGAAAGATTATTGAATGTACTAACAAATTGTAAAAAGACGAAGAAAATTTTGAGATATTGCTTGATTTGCGTTTTGTTTCACCCTATATTAAAGAAGCCACAGATGAAAAGTTATATAATATATTAAAACTGAGCACAGCCAATGATGTGTGAATGACAATTGAAAGATTGATTGATTTGATTTATTTAGATTTACTATTTTGCAGAGTGTTAAAGAGGAGGTGTTTTTTGCCAATAATTTGCAATATCTTTCTAAAACACCCATATGATCTATCGAACAAAATAGAGTACGTTTCATTTAAAAAATAGAGTACGTTTCATTTAAAAAAATGTAAGTATGTGCTGCTACGTAGTTTTGGAACACCCTGTAGAAAGTATTTTCAAAATGTGCCCCCTCAGTAACTGTATTAGCTCACACAAAACTTTAAAGTTTCATCTCTAACAACAACGAGCACATGTACATTTTTATATCTTTCTTTGTTTTTAGAAAAGAACAAAGATTTGCTTAAATATGTGCACTTTTGTCTGGTATGTTTTTTTTTTAGTTTCCCTTGTCTTTAACGGCATAATTTTTATTATTTTGTTCTTCCTGAATATTTTTCAACTGTTTGTAAGCTTGTTCGCTAGTTTTGCCTATTTTAATAACTATTCCAAGGTGAAATCTACATTCTTTAATTATATTATTTTTCTCATATTGAATATGTTTCCTGAGAAGTAGATTGAACACCAAGATCACCAAGAGTTGAATAAAGTCAATTTTTTTTCTTTCGGGTTTTTCATGATGTTAATGAGCAAATGTTTAAAAATATGTCGATCTTTCGAAGCCGTCTCCGAACCTGCATCGATATAGAGGGCATCTTAAAGCATCTTCCACAACTTTAATAATTTGTAATAAAATTTGGTACACCAATTTACTTGGTTCCACACACTTGCCCATCACTGTATATTAAAATTACAATTTTAATATACAGTAATGGGCAAGTGTGTGGAACCAAGTAAATATCTCTGGAATTATTAAAGATATCAAAATGAAATTTGGAAGGTGGATACTACAGTAGATTGACTATTTGTTTTTATATTTTTCAACAATTTTGAACTTCCGGTTTCACCGGAAGTAATGTCGATTTTAAAATTTGCAATCAATGGAACACCCTGTATATTATTTTAGTTTCTGATGAAACATTTTATCACGAATACAAAAATATCGGTTTTATTTCAATACCTACCGAGATATTAACAGAAAAGTAAATAAGGAAAGGAAAAATCTAATATCCATTTTGAAGAAATAATAATAATTATTAACTGAAATTAAGTGATTTTTAAAACATTGAAACTTAACTAAACTAAAATCAATGTATTAGACTCGACTCGAAGTCCAAACCACAAACTTTAATCTTGTCAAAAAAGAGGGAGAAATAAGGTGCTACTGTTTCGGTAAATGATTACCATCATCAGGCTACAAAAAAGGTATAAAAGGTACATTTAGAAACAAAGATCTCACGGAAAACGTGTTAAATTTCATACAGAATAAACAACAATTAATGTAGAGTAATATTCACAGTTGAGAATACAAATTTAGCAATTAAGAATATTTAAAAAAAATAATTTTTGTTACATTTAAAATTCTCAGAATTTTTAGTTTCATAAAGATATGAAAATGATAATAATTTGTAATTACAAATTTTGATAGATTAATATTATTAAGATTAAAGAGTGATGAAATAAAGTAAAGTAAAAATATAGTTAGGTACCTTAATGAAACAATTACATCTGGAAAAAACTAGCAAGCTGTTGCCAACAAAAATACTCAAAGGTATGGTACTAGGTATACATGATACTAATATTGTGGTATAATGGAACAAATTTTATTTAAAAATCGGCAATCGCACCAGTCCGCGAGATTACCCAAGGAAAGACGGACAACTTTCATACAACATTTATGGAGGGCATGTAAGAGGACTTGGTGAAGCTAGGGGTAAGTTATACCATTTCTCTACAGGAAATCCTAGAACCTGTTTTCGTGAGGAGCTAAATACAGGTATTAATAATGTTTTTCTGGTCTTGAGACTCCAAATACAGATGACAGGAAACTGGACGGAAATTATTATAACCTCAGTATATCTACTCGTCAAGCCCACCTCCGTCCTATAAGTTGGAGCAGCAGGTGAGCTACTATAGGGCTGAAAGCCAGCAGATTCTAATTGGGATGGATGCCAATTCGCACCACATTGCGTGAAATAGAGTTTGTTTAACCATCCTCTGCCGTTACGTCATAATATGTGACGTATTCTGCTGTTTTACGTTTGTTTTATATTATATTCCATTTAATAACCAGGAGGAGTAATTTTAGCTTTACTAACATCACTAAAAGTTAAGTTATAGCGTTTTCTGCTTGTTGCACTAGTGCTGCACCTTTCGGGTGTATAGTTTTCTGGTTACCTTTTTGGTTACTTTTTCAGTGTTGGCATTTTTTGCTTACGTTTACTTTGCTCTCAGTGAGCACCTAGGGCAACTTTATCGGCACTGGCTCCGGGAGTCGATGCATTAGTTCCAGTGCAAATATGGCTGATTACAGCTTATGTTTATTTACTTTCTGACAAGAGTTTTTTGAACAAAGACAATGTCGAAAATAAACCACGAATTGATGGTTATGTGGAATCTGTTGTAAAAAAAATGATATTTTCGGTTTCCATTATTAATTCTGGTTTTTATTAACATTAAATATTGTAATTTGATTATTTTATGTTCTATTTTTCCTAGAATAGGAACTAAAACAATTTCTATTTATTGCTTTTGTAGAGGTTACTGTTATTGTGAGCGAAATGTAGCTTTCAGATATCTCTGCTAGTGCACTGAAAAGAGCTTTCGTTTCCTGCTTGATATGTCAAAATGTCAATTTCTCGGATAACCCGCAAAAGCGCATGAGCTGCTGAGCATGCTGAACTTAGTGCGCGCTTGCACTGGTGAAGCAGAAAACTCTATTACTAAAGGGCGAATGGTATGTTTAAACATCACAGGAGCCATGAGAACAACACCAACCGCAGCAATGGAACTAATTACTGGTCTGACAACTCTGGACCTGTACGTCAAGGAGGTTGCGTTAATGGCCATGGTACGATTGCGCACGGCTGGTGTGAACCCAGAAGTAGGAGTGGGCCAATTGCGGTTAAGCCTATGGCAGGAAGCGCTTACTGCGCTACCTCTACTGCAGGCAGCTAATGATGCAATTAAACCCAGGTTTTTGTTTAATAAACCCTACAAAATACAAATAAAACACAACACAGAGCCAGATGCTGCAGATGCAATACGCATTTATACAGATGGTTCAAAAATGAATGAAGGCTCAGGATGTGGAGTTTACTCGAGAGCACTAAGCCTAAGGATTAAGTGGGGAATGGGAAACAATACCAGCGTGGTTCAAACAGAACTGGCTGGTATCTCAATTGCCACAAAAGAACTAACCAGAAAAGGAATTTCTGACAAAAACATAATAATCTGCACTGATAGTAGACAAGCCCTATTAGCCCTGAACAGACAACGTGTTATATCGAGGCTAGTACTAGAGTGCCGCCAAGATTTAGCTAACGCCTCGGCAGATATGGGATTTTTACGATAAAAAGACGATGACGTTGCAAAACAAAATATTGTGATGTTGCCAAGCTGTAGTTTTTTTCTTTACTTAACGAAAACTAGTAAAGTCGATCTGATATGTTAGATTGACATTTACATTTATGTAACAATAATATTAATAATAATAAATACAAACATCGAATACTATTACTTACGTCTCTCACCAGTAAGCGGGGAAAGCGGGCCCCCATTTGGGCAGTCTGGTTCAAAATACCTTAACAAAGATGTTACCATTTCTTGACATTTACTGTTCAGCTGCTTCGGCATTTTATTAACTACACACTGCAGATTTGCGTAAATAATTAGTTGTGCAAATAACTGTTTTTTTAATCTCAAAGAAGCAATTAATTTAAAAGCACCAAAAAAACTTTTAAATATTAGACGATGATCGAATGTCAATAAACGTCAAAACAAACTGGGGAATTTCACCAGTTTATCTGACAACGTCTTGAAGTTTTGCCAACCCGTTAGCTGTAAATTGCACTGGCTGTTAAGGATAAATTATATTTACGGTTGGTAAATTATTATTTATTCTGATAAGCAGGAAAGTAACTAAATGTGACGTCATCGTCTTTTTATCGTAAAAATCCCATAACAATATTTTCCTGAGGTGGATTAAAGGGCACGACAGGAGTAAAGGAAATCGCATTGCCGATTCTTTAGCCAGGGAAGCCGCTGGACTGATAATTCTTGGAACCAGTGACACCTACGGCCTGACGACTTCGACAATTGCGGAACTAGCCAAACGGTACACCCATGCTCAATCTCTTGAGAGATGGGAGGGAATCAAAGGATGCAGTTTTGCCAGGATAACCTTGGGCTACCCTGGGAAAATGGCGCCGAAGAAATATTTGGCGATGACCAGGAAAAACCTACGTATAACAGTGGGATTTCTGACTGGTCACTGTCAACTAAGGAAACACCTCCATACTAAGGGGCTAGTGGACACATCTCTATGCAGGATGTGTGAACAGGAAGATGTCAGGCGTGTCCGGAGTTATCGTCAATAAGAGAGTGTGTTTTCGGTGAGCCTTGGCCTACTCGGAGAGTCTTGGCCTACTCGGTGAGTCTTGGCCTACACCTGCCGATATAAAGGAGATGTCTCCTAGTGACCTGTCCACTTTCCTGAGAAGGACAGGATGGACGATGACTTAGGAGGACAGCTTCTCGGGAGGATGTACAATGGGTCATATGTGGCCTAAGTGCTGTGAGCCTACACTCACCCTCCCTACTCTACAGATACAGAAGGGCGTGTTTCGAAGTAGGAGTAATTTGAAAAGCTCTATTCCCATCACTAAAAGTTACCAGATTAGTAACAAAATGGAGTGTTCCAAATATATTAAATATGCCTTGATTGATGAAAAAATCAGCAACGCATAGTCCCCACATAGCAATTTGACATCCTAAGCATGTGCGTGGAATATTTTCAAGAAGAACATGGATGTGCAAAGTATGTTCTCAAATAATACCAAAACGAGTGCTATAAATAGATTGTGTTGCGCCCTGGTCACATGCTGGTCAGGTTTTCAGAATGTGATGGAAGATGTTCTCATAAGATGCTGAGTATGTACCCAGCACTAAAAAGCTCAAAGTGCCAACAAGCATGTGATAGCACATCCTTTTCACATGCCACGCATTTTCCAGCTATAGGCCTTCTGATATACAGTACATCCCAGGCATGTGCTATTGGCGTATATTTTATATAGGTACCTATCCGAGTGCTATTAATCTCCTATACATGTGCTAGTGTAGATGCTAGTCACATGCTAAAGATATCTCGTATTATTCGCAGGACCTACGCATTTCCATTACACTTCCTTTTACGAAAAGAATGTTCTTTGCACATGCTCTACTGAAGCTTCTCGCTTGCAATGCATACACTTCTTAGGTGCCATGTACATGATACAGAAGTTAACTTTGTTGTCAACCTCTTAATTTTCAATTACTATTTACGAATGTGACATTATTAATTAGTGCAATGAAAAATCCTTGTTCTGGGGGGACCCCCATGTCATCTGCATGCCATGCTGATCACGGCAACCCTTCGCCAGGTAAGTTCAATTCCTTAGCTTTGGTCCGGTATTTGATTTTCATGGTTACATATGAATCGGTGTAAAGCTACAAATAAAAGTCAGCGCCCTCTTTCGATGCGTTTATGTATTATTTCGAATACTTTGTTGAAAAGGAACTCTTCTCAAATGTATCTCCTTAATAACATTATCTGTAGAGTTGTTCTCACTTCATGAATGTTTAATCAATAATCAAATCAATTTTATACACGCTGTATTTCTCAATTCAATTCAATAACTAATTGGAGAAATGTAGATGATGTCTATACTCTTCCAAATAATGTGTCATTCACATGCGATAAGCATATACTGAAACAGGATGTGATCGCTTGTGCGAAGGACGTATTCAGCATGTGCAGTGAATGTACCAATTAATAATGTACTATGTTTTATACTTTGCACATGCTAAAAATATGATTTAAGGTTAATCATCAGATTATTCAGATATATAGGTACATGCTAAGTGTATATTGTAAATGGAATGATATATATGATAATGGCTTCAATATCGAATGAAGTAAGCTTAATAAAGAATATATTAAGTCATTATCGCATGCTAAAAAGGTATATGCGTAGTATTTGCTTTAAGGGCAGCGTTTTAAAAGGTATACAAACCTCAAAACGTAAACAAAACTTGCCACTTATCTGGTAATTTTTAAGTTCAAAATATTTACGATAGATGTCGCCAGTAGTACTAAATCGGATTTTATTTATATGCATATCTTGACGATTCAAACAAACGCCTCTCCGGGTCAGCTGTTTCGAATTTTCGATATTTTGGTTTCTAACACAATTTCTGCCGACTGCCAGCAGTATAGTCTGGGGCCAGCGACGATTTTTATATTTTTTATTTATTTTCAATCTCAATAAGTAAATTATGATTTCATTTATTTACCAGCTAGTATGTTTATTTTACCAAGTATTCTTTTTTCTCCTTTGATCGTTTCTGTACTCATAGGTTAATTTTGAAATTAAAATAATATTTCAATTATTATCGTCGTTTCTCTATATTTTGAACTTATATAAAATTATGAAGAAAAGATATTTAGAACTCAAAATTACATCCAAATATTCAACATTGTTTTAGTTACCTACATCAAAAACTTTTCATTCTTTATTTTACATAGAAAATGTGGAATAAAATATTTTTTGATCTAGTTATATAAACAGTGTTGAATATTTAAAAGTTATTTTCAATTAAAAAATTATTCCTTGGCAAATGAAGGAAAAAACCACAGGCAGCAATTTGGCTAAATAAACAAACTATATATTTTATGTAATATATCAATGACTTTTTTTCCAATGTTGTACCTTTTCCAAAAATAATCGAAGCCACCCAACTAATACTAATAAAACAAGAAAACAATTGAAGGGCTCGGATATTTCAACTCAACACCAAAGCGATTCTATTGAGAAGCGCTATTGCCATTTCTAGAGTAGGTAGGTATACGAAATTAATTCTTTGGTTTTTTTTAATCAACAATTGACACTATCACTGTTACATATACTTTAATAATTATTTGAGTTATTATTTTATTAGATTGTTTTAAAATGCTTATAGGTATAATCAATTATTTGCAAGCAAGGTAATTTCGACTATAGGTATTGACAATACAAAGCTATAAACCATTTATATGCTCCTAAAATTTTTAAAATGTAAATTTTATTCAACAATAAACTTATTATTGCCTATAGCAAGAGCCATCCTCATCTTTTTCTACTTTTTTATCGTCATAATCATATGAATTGTAAGGATTTCTAGGGACAATTATTACATTTGACAACGTAACTTTAGAGTCCAAGAGAACTTAAAACTTGAGGTGAAAATAATACTGCATTTACGACCGATGTTGCCATGTTATCCGAAAATCCTCGAACAGCTTGGGGAAAAACAAACAAAACATTTTTTTGACAAGAAAACTGAAAAACTATGCAAGACATAGATTATTAGGTATATATAAATACTTGCAATATCTATAACATTTTACCTGTATGTTAGGTATTTTATGTTTTCAAAATTCGATATTCGACTACCTACGTAAGTGTGAAGGTATTAGCCACAAGGCAAATTGTGATTATTTTTTAGGTGTCCAAAATAGAAATATATCAGTTAAGTATATTTGCTTATATTTTATTATTGTTTTATTGCAAATAATTGTAGGGTTTTCATTATTATTTTCTCGTTACGATAACTGGGATTATTTTTCTAATTATGGCAACTATGTAAATTCTTAACATTTTTGCGGAAAAAACGAACAAGGGTAAGGACACGTAAGGATAGGGTAGCAGGTAAGAACATTGGGAGGCGGACCAGTTATTTCATTTTATCATTTACAATTGATTCAAGTTGCTAATGTTATGCTTAGTTTTTTAGTGCATATAAGGTGAAAAGAATACCATTTTATTATTTTTCTTTTATTGTGCCATCTTCGTTGGTGAAAAGGACACCCTCTCTTGGTGAAAGAGACACTTTCTTTAATTTTTTAGAAAAATGACACCTATTTAGAAAAAACATCTACACACAGATCCAATGATCCAAATAATTTTCATATAGAAGTGTTCGCTATAACTATTCAGTAAGTAGAGAAAAATTACAACACCTATTCAGAAGAAACAAAATTCTTTCATTCTATTTACAGTCCTGATTATGTAACTGAAATGAAGTCTGATGCAACTGTCCACACAGATCCAAATAATTTTGATACAGAAGTGTTTGCTATAACTACTCAGTAAGTAGAAAAATTGCAACACCTATTTAGAAGAAACATTAATTCTTTTATTCCATTTACAGTTCTGATTATGTAACTGAAATGAAGTCTGATGTAACTGCCCACACAGATCCAAATAATTTTCACACAAGAAGTGTTCGCTATAAATATTCAATGAGTAGAAAGAAGAAGTTAGAAGAAACATCTAATTCTTTTATTCCATTTACAGTTCTGATTATGTGACTGAAATGAAGTCTGATGTAACTGCCCACACAGATCCAAATAATTTTCACACAAGAAGTGTTCGCTATAAATTTTCAATGAGTAGAAAGAAGAAGTTAGAAGAAACATTTGAGGAAACATCTATAGAGTTGTAAGAGATTGATATTGTAAACTTTTTCTTTGTGTTCTGAGGAAAAATGGAAGATGAACTTTGATTGCCATGTATTAATAAATATGAAGATGAATATACATTATATTTGTGATGATAATTTCATTTATATTTTTATAGAATATTTTTGAGGTTTCTTTTCAATAAAAACATGAACCCATTTTTGATGTGATTTTTTTAAATAACTTTGTACTTCAAATTTGTAATACTACAATCAGATTGCCTAAATGATTTGTTTTGTATTCAATAAAAGAAAACATTTTTGCTATAATTTACTTGTATAATTAAGATCCAAACGAAAAACAGGTAGATATGTCTGTTTATAACATACTGGAGGAGAACTACGAACAGTATTTTATAATAACATTTGGATACATAACATGGAAAAATTGAAGATATAACATTTATATTCCTGTGTTTCGAAAATAATAGATTACAACAGAATTGAATGAAATATGAAATGTCCATTTTGATCAATTACTAGAATGTGATTAGAATAGAATGTAGTTGTTCTCACTAACTCCGGAGGTCGATGTATATACCTATTTGTATGCTGATTCAATCTATGGCAATGTACAGGTACCCAGGGGAACCAAAGGGCACCGATATGAAGATCAATAAAAATCAGGCACTCATTGGAATTACTAGCAATAGCTAGAAATATTTGTGGTGTATTTCATGTGTATTTCACTCCTAGTCCTCTACACTAAAGATAGGTAATGTATAATACTTGTGGTGGAGCACATGTGGAACCAAAATGAACAGCATTTAAGAAGCACAAATTTACTTTTCCAGCATGAAAATTATTTTATTATAACCGCCTACAAATACTAACTATAAAACAGTAAATAATTAATTTTTATGTAAACAAAACACATGACAGCATTCGACAGTCGTCATCTGTCATTGAAGTTTCATACAGCGCCATCCATGAAGACGGTAGAACAGCTGAACTAATGTGAAGAAGTGTTCGTTTGCAAGAATTTTCCGTGCAACAAATCTCAAAAAATATAATGATTTGAGATTTCATATTTTCAGAATCAAATTCTCTGGGCTTTCTTTTGGGGATCAGGTCTTGGCGTTCAAATTGGTGACCACAAATTGTCAAAACTGTCAAAATCACACCTTCACTTAATGGCTTATATCTTTTTTATAACAATTTTAAACTTGACCAAAATACCTGATCCCCAAGACAAAGATTCAAGTTATATTGTGTTAAAATTCCAACTCCTAATTTTACTCCATTCTTTAGATTTGTTGCATACAAAATAACCTAAATTTTCTTGCAAATCAGAGGTGCCAACTGTTTTGAGCTGTCTAAATTATGACCCCCCTCTTAAATGTACCAAATAATATCCCATGTTTTATATATTGCACATGCTGAGGATGGGCTTTTGGGTTAATTCTGATATCGGCAGATGCATATTTAAAATGAAAGGGTACAACACCAATGATGGCTTAGAATCTATTAAACGGAAATCGTAAATATTTATTCATACATGTATGTAAAACGAGTAAAACGTGCTGAAGATCTGATGTAAAATTACCTGACCTGATTGATAATCCCTATCACATGCTTAGGATATCTGTGAAATAAAATACTTCTGATATTCTTCAAGGTATATACTTAGCATATGCGCTGAATGTAGTGAAAATGGGTTAGTTAATGGTAAATCATTATTACATATGCTAAATATATAATTTAAAAAAAGCTTAAGGTTGACTTTTATGGTATGTGCGAATCATATGCGAAAGATCTACGGAAAAAACAAGTTTGAATCTGAAATTCTTAGCACTTGCTATGGATGTATGTACAGAAATGTGCTCAAAAGTATGTGGACAGCATATGCTAATCATGTACCGAAACGAACATCTTTCACTGGACGTTGAAGGCATATACTTGGCATATGAATCTTCTTTCAATGCTATGTGGGGTCATAAGTCGACTCCTCGTCTGTCTAGTAGATTATTTTATACCTAAGCAATAATCAGACGGGTATTCAGTCACAACTTTTTCCTGTTTCGTATTTGAAATTTCTTATTCAAACTGAAAGATTAGAACATAAACATTACTTTAATATGACTATTTTTGAGTAGCAAATAACTGAATGCCAGTGAATGGAATAAAAAGGAAGAACCAATTTCCCAACAAAACCTATACCTTTTTTTACACCGAGAGGAGCAATTTGAATTCAAGTTGGCAGACTAGTGATTGGTCAGATTGCCGACCGTTTTACATAGCTCTTTTGATACAACTGACATATTTCTCCCAGTATTTCATTCATCATATTTTGATAATGCACAATGGGCTATTTACGATATATATTTACAGTTTCTTTTACAACATTGTTCACACGTTACAAAATGAACTTGACTACTCTACTACTCAGAACATACTTTTATCCTTTGTTTTGCTGAAAGTAATGGGTGAAAAGGAAACCAGTTATGAAGTTTACATATAGCGGACGCCAGTTCATACCTCATGTCATGGGTCCAATTACGATTTGATATTTATTCATGTCTTATGCCCGGTTGCACCAACTAAAAAACAGTCCGTTGAATCGGCCGATCAACCGTAAATCGTAGTTTTCGTGTTGCACCACCCAAAAGCTATCCGTTAATCGATTGATTTTACGGATAGAAACAACCGACCGCTTTCGGGCGATATTTGCAAATACGGACCGTTTTTTATAATATCCTCACTATTTTACTTATAAAATTTGTTTAATGTTGTGGAGTTTAAACGGATTCGGCAATATTCTCAATATTATTTATAAATGGTATCACATTGCGATTAAATCATTACGGAAATGATCGACCGCATAATGGAACTTCTTCCAGAAATAAGTCAAGTAAGACCGAAAATGATCGGGATCAACATATTGGAAATAAAATTAAAGTTGAACATCAAGATGCTGAATTGGAAAGAAATTGGAATGCATTACCAATTCATTCGATTAATACTATATTTTTTATATTCGAATTAGTAAAAAATAATACATTTTATTTCAACTTCAATTATATATAATACAAATATAGTATTACATAAATCAATTACAATTGAAGTAAATTTGCAATCATACTAACTTTTATTTTTTTTATTTTTTTTTATTTACGAATCCGCATCAACCTCAAGGGCTATTAGCGGTCTGTAGCTATTTATTGTGTTTGTTCAATATTTTGGATACATATAGACATGTTACATGTTTTAAAGTACTTTTAAATTTTATGGTAAAAGTTTGAGATTTGCAGATATTTAATAAGGTTTTTCACATTACTGCTGTTGTTTATAGTAGTTTGTGCAACTAGTGTGGATATGATGGCCATATCGCACGAGGACGAAGTTTGAGCACGACGCCGTAGGCGGAGTGCTCAATCGTTCGAGTGAGATATGGACAATCCACACGAGTCGAACAGTATATTTTTTCTACGACCCACTTAAAAAATCTAGAAAATGAATAATTTAATAAACTGTAATCTCGACTGTAATATAACTTCAATTTCAAAATTTTCAACAAATTTCATAATTTTACCAATCAATATCAAGCGGAATACTTTTTTAGAAATAAAATTAACAATAAAAAAAATTTCTTCATTGGGAATCGAACCCTGGACCTATGCTTACCACTCGACTACCGAGGAATGTTCAAAACGGATATCTATAACGTCATATGAATTACATAGTTTTATAAAAGCGACGTCTATCAGAAGTCCTTTTAAATACCCATTTTATTCTGTTTTCAGTATTTGTTGTTAATTTATACGGATTATTTTATTTATGTTTATTATTGTAAATAAATATTCTTGATCCAAGGCTTCTAGGGAAGCCTTTTTTTCGATAAGTTATTTTGACGTTTCTTTGAAATTCAAAAAAGGGGAGTTGACGAATACTAAACGCGAATTCTGATTGGTGGATTTCATATACGTTCTAGGATGTATATGAATCATATACGTTAACCGATATTGCCTACATTTCCATTCTGTTAACTGTGCAAAAAATGGATAATATACATGTGGGTGTAGAAAAAAGTATTTTCCAGGGATTCACTTATGTTGCATCCTAGTCTGTTGGTATAATATAGCGGACACTCAACTAAAAAATGTTTCACTGTTAACGGCTGCTCACAAATAACACATTCTGGTCTTGGTGTTCGGGAAAGTAAGTATTCATGAGTAGCTCGAGTATGACCTAGACGTAACCTTGTGATGATGATTTGATGTCTTCGATCTTCGGTAAAAGTTAGCCAGGGTGTTATGTAGGGTTTGATTTCCCTAAGTTTTGTGTGTGAGCTCCTCAAAGTGTCATTCCATTTTTGTTTTGCTTTATTGCTAATAAATATTTTTAGCTCGGTGTATAAGGGCTTAATGATTGGCGTGGTATTAAGAAGTGCTGCTTTTTTGGCAAATTGATCGGCTATCTCATTACCTTTTATGCCTATGTGTGCAGGAACCCACAGGAAATGTATGGTTATTCCTATCGATTGAAGTTGATGAAGTTCTTGTTTGATCATCAGTACGATGGAGTTTTTCGAATAGGTGCTTCTCAATAATTTTAAGGAGTTTAAAGAGTCTGTGAGTATAACTGTCTTTTCGTAGTTCGATGTTGTTACGTACTTCACTGCTTCTAATATTGCATAAAGTTCTCCCGTTAGAATTGTTGCATATTTCGAAAGTTTGAATTGTGTGTTGTTTGTAGGTGTTACAATGGCTGCGCCTACTCCGTCATTTTGTTTGGATGCGTCAGTGTATATATGTATATGTCGCTAAAATGTTGGATGAGGGTTTGTATACTTGTGCCTTGTTTGTTGAAACATGAAATATGAGTGTTTATATGTGGTGGCTTAAATTGCCAATAAGCTGAAAAGATTAAAGGTCTAATGAGAACCCTTTGCTAAATCTTATTCAATAAAAAACAATTTACACAATAGTCCCCAGCAACTCCAAACCATCTATAATAACAGAGAACAATTTCAAAAAATAAAAAATCTGTAATTTTGGTTATCTCTCAGAGAGAGTAACTAATTATCCGTACTGAGAAAAGATATGATTTAGTCTAATGAGAACTCTTAATCAAATCTCATTCAGAACAGGAAAAGATTATGGGTCTAATGAGAACCTATTACTAAATCTTATTCCTACAGAAAAACCATCAAAATCCCTAAGAGAATCCAAGAAAATCATATTATACCATAATTTAAATTTAAATTTAGCAAAGGGTTCTCATTAGACCTTTAATCTTTTCAGCTTATTGAATTTTTTGAAAAATGAGGTTCTCATTAGACCTTATCAGATTTATTTTACAATTATTCAAGAAATTTACATATTGGTTTCTGTCAATTACCATATCATTTTGATTGAATTATTACTTTAATATATTCCTTAAAATATTTTGCATTTAACCTCATTGTTGATTTGTTAGTTCTATGCTCACTTTAGATAACTTTAACTCTGTGTCCATTTCGACTGTCAATTGTCATAGTTCCATGTAAGTTTTTGTTGATTTCAAATTAATTATTAATTCAGTTAATTCAGTGTCACTTCAATTACCGTTACACTAACAGGTGTACCTGAATATCAAGTATGATAAAAAATGCATATTAAATGACAGTACCCTAAATAAGGGATAAATTTTATAAAACTTACATGTATTTTTAATTGGAAATTTTAAAAATTTTATAAAAAATGTGTTGTGAACTTTTTAATGGAAGGGGTTTTTTGTAATCGCCTGACGAGTAAGTAATTCTTTTTAAAAAGTTCCTAACTTTAATTTAAAACAACTATTGCTTACTTGCAGGTGAGGCACTGAAGATGGCTTAACAGCCGAAAGCGCTTTGCAATTTAAATAAAAAAAATTTTACACAGAATACAAAAAAAAATTGTTTTCTTGACTTTTTGTCATGTGTACTCAGCTATAAAGATATTAACAGAAAGGTATTAGTCAACTGGACTTATCTAACACCTTAACTCTATTGAAAATGTGATGGAAATGTTTTGGGAACAAGAAGAAGTATTACTTTCCCCCATAATGTCTCTAGAAGACGAACTAGCAGAAGAAATTTACAACAGCACGACAAAACGACTGTGTAATGGAAAATTTCAAGTTGATTTACCCTTCATATCCAAGGACATTCACACTTCTCTTTGAGACTCATTTCAAATTGCAAGAAACCGATTTCTCTCCCTAGAAAGAAAATTACACAAAGATCCTACCCTCTTTACAGAATACAAGAAAATTTTAGACAAATATTTACTGCTAGGTCATGCACGTATAATACCACTATCTCTTGTTAATGAAAAACAAGAAAATAAATATTTTGTCTCTCACTTAGTTGTAGAGATCAAAGTGTTTCAACTAAACTTAGAATAGGCATCTTGCATAGATTTTTATTTTTACCTCAAAGTATTTTAAAAATCTCTTAAAGTATAATAAGTATCCTTTCCTCTTTTTTGTTTTCAAGAAGTACTTGGAATTATCTCATAAATTCCCCGAGAAAGTTCTACGAAGCCCTTTAAATTTGACGTCACACTAAAACGGTAAGTGACGTCACAAGGTATGAACTTCATATCTGGAGTATTTTGTGTTGCGGATCCTTTATTTGAACAAAATGATAAAGTGACACTAATTCATGTTAGTTATGATGAACACTTTTTAAAGCCCATTATAGAAAAATTTGGAAAACAAACATGTATAATGCAAGATGATATAATAAAAATGAGTAAAAATTGATAATTTACTGTTGTTTCATTGAAACCTCTAATTCTAAGTGCAAAACAAAAATAGGGATAATACATAGAGATAGTAGAAAGGGAGGAGACGAAATCACGTGATCTAAAGCGTACTCGGTCAGCCATTTTCGTACCACACTAATGTCAAAGTTGATTGATGAATGTTTTCAAGTGTTATAGGTGTCGTAAATTACATTTTTGAAAATACTTTTCTTTTAATTGATTGACTAAAATGGTGTATGGTGCTGTTAGAAGTTGTATCATTCGAGACGGCGTGGATACTAAGAAATCTTTACGAATAACGTACCACAGGTAAGATAAATAATATGCAGGGGTGTATGACAAATATTTTAAACATGAATCTGTTACACAGTAATAGTTGTAGACTAATGTAGTAATTTAATCCGGCTCTGTACGTTGCGTACCACACTTAGCCACGCCCACTGATTCCACTTGTACATATGGAACCTAACACTGGATGTCGTCTCCTTCCTTATATTCTATCTCTATGGGATAATAGAATAAAAATATTCATATTCAAATGATATTTAAATATATTTTATTAGGACATCTGCAGGCTTCAACTTAGGTAGGTTTCTCTGCTATCCAGTAATCTCACAGGCACTGTGCTCTAGGATTCTGGAGTGCTGTGTAGCTAGAAAGTATGTGGATGGAGGTTTCTTTTACCATGCCACAATATCTGCATCCTTCTTCTTCCTCCACTATTTTGAGCTTTTTCAGGTGCCCATTCAGGTCTTCGCCTAGATAAACATGGCTTTTTGATGAAAAATCTAAAGGCTTACGTCTCATGGCTTCAAGCCAAATTTTTCGGAGTTTTTCTTTAATGAGTAGCTTAATAAATGTTTTTCCAAAAGTAAAGATAGTTGTACTTTCACAATCAGGCACGATACAGTAACGATAATAGTTATTTGTTTAACTAGGCAGTCAATCTACTTTGCTGCCAAGTTGGACATATAATTTTTTCTCCGATTGTTCATGAGGATATTGTATTTACAAATTATTACAATTCCCACAATCTCTTTATTTTAGTTGGTTGCTATGGAAATGTATAATCACAGGCAGCAAAGTGACCACTTTGCTGCCTAGGCAGGAAAAGTAATACTTTGCTGATTGATACCATTCAGCAAAATTAATATTTGCTGCCAATCGGAGAAAATAGTTATTTGTTTAACTAGGCAGCAAAGTATTAGATTGACTGCCAAGGCTGAATTCATAGCCGAGCGTAGCGAGGATAGGAATTCAGCCAAGGCAGTCAATCTACTTTGCTGCCAAGTTGAACATATAATTTTTTCTCCGATTGTTCATGAGGATTGTATTTGCAAATTATTACAATTCCCACAATCTCTTTATTTTAGTTGGTTGCTATAGAAATGTAGAATCACAGGCAGCAAAGTAATCACTTTCGTGCCTAGACAGCAAAGTAACCACTTTGCTGCCTAGGCAGGAAAAGTAATACTTTGCTGATTGATATCAGTCAGCAAAATTAATATTTGCTGCCAATCGGAGAAAAACCATTTTTTCTCAAAAAACACCAAAAACTTCGTCGGAAAATATTAACTTTGATAGACGTCAAAACTTGTCAAACCAATAGCACAGATTATAAAAAAGAACAGATGCGAAAGCTTGACAGAGAACAGTGAAAAAGAGAGAGATGGGTGGACATACCCATTTAAAGGTCCATCGTCGTATGTCGACTTCGTTCGGGCCGCTTCGCGAAACTTTTCAACAGGTTTATCAATTTGCATATCTGTATCTGTAGAGTAGGGAGGGTGAGTGTAGGCTCACAGCACTTAGGCCACATATGACCCATTGTACATCCTCCCGAGGAGTTGTTCTCCTAGGTCATCGTCCATCCTGTCCTTCTCAGGAAGGTGAACAAGTCACCAGGAGACATCTCCTTTATATCGGCAGGTGTAGGCCAAGACTCACCGAACACACACTCTCTTATTGACGATAACTCCGGACACTCACATAGGACATGCCTGACAGTCTCATCTTCTTGTTCACACATCCTACATAGTGGTGTGTCCACTAGCCCCATAGTATGGAGGTGCTTCCTTAGTTGACAGTGGCCAGTCAGAAATCCCACTGTTAAACGTAGGTTTTTCCTAGTTATCGCCAAGTATTTCTTCGGCGCTATCTTCCCAGGGTCGCCCAGGGTGATCCTGGCAAAACTGCATCCTTTGATTCCCTCCCATCTCTCAAGGGATTGAGCATGGGTGTACCGTTTGGTTAGTTCCGCAATTGTCGAAGTCGATAGGCCCTAGGTGTCACTGTTTCATCAATTTGCATAATATTTCCCTTAATTCACGATCATAGGTCGAATATTTTATAAGCATTATTTTTAATGATACATATATTCGACAATTACTTACTTGTTTTAAATCAACCTCATTAACATTAAAAGAATTCTTCAATTCAAAAGATTATAATGTATTAAAATCATATCATAAATATATACTTTTTTTCACAAACCATCTTTGGCAACCATGCATAATAACCGTGACGGCTTGGCTTAAAAATCAAAATACAAAACGCCATTTCTGACACTTCAGTTTGAAGGTTGTCAATCCGCGATATTATTTTTGTTATTTGACTAATCGATTGTAGGTTGTGGTAATATCAACTGAAAATAGTGTACATTAGTATATTATTTCTATAAAATGAATAAACATCACGGCGGAGTGTATTGTCCATACAGAGACTGCCCAAATAAATTTTATTCGGATAGAAAATTAAAGAACCGGCACTGGAAACTGTTATTGTCCCCAAGTCAACATTGCAATTTGGTAAGAAATTATGAAAATATTTTAAACTGACAACATCGCGGCCATAACGAGTTAAAGGTCCAAAGTCATTGAAGTCGGACTTGAAAATCCTTTGATGTTTTGCCGGGATTCGTATCTGTTCTCTTTTATAATCTGTGCCAATAGTACCTTGTGACGTCACTGTTGCAGGAAATGTGTTTTGGCGGCATTTTAGCCCGTTTGAATTTCAATTATTCATTACTTTAATATCACACAAAATTCGAAAATTTTCCTGTGGGATGATATTTACGTATAAATGATCATTTTAATGCAATAAAAAAATTATCTGCAAGGGGCCCATTGTATTTGATTTCTCTTGTCCTACCACTTCAAAACTATCCCTAAACGACATTCTCTTAACAGGCCCTAGAGTGCAACCGGAACTGTTCGATATTGTGTCGTTTGCGCTCATATTCTTATGTACTCACCGCAGAGGTACAAAAAATGTATAGACAAATAGTAATGAACCCTGAACACAATTTTCTCCAAAATATTCTTTGGCGAAACTCCCCAAATGATCCCCTGACCTGCATTGAACCTGTGTTAGTTTCGGCCAAAGAAGTGCTCCCTATGTCGCTGTTAGAACCTTAACGAAATCGCTTATCTCAACCCTGAATTATCGTTAGCTAGGAACGCGATTTTAACTCAAACTTATGACGATGACATTCTCGCTGAAGCAAATTCGGTACAAGAATTGACTCAGCTAAAAAATCAACTACAAGAGTGTCTAAACCCGTACGGGTTTGCACTGCACAAGTTTTGCTCAAATTTAGAAATAAATAAATCTCATGTAAACTCGGAATCAAAAGATCTGTGTTGTTACCAAAAAAGATAGCGTATTTAGAGATTCATGCCTTTTGCGATGCATAGCTTACGGTGGAAATGTTAACCTTCGCTCTGTGTACACTGACAATACTGTACAATGTATGTTAATAGCCTCCAAATCTCGTGTAGTACCTCTCAAAACAATTGCAACTATTCCCAAGTTAGAACTCACAGCAATGACTTTACTCACTACCCTTGTTAACCGTATTTTAAACATTTTTAACAATCAATTTACCTTTAAATCTATATACCTATGGTCTGATTCTCGAATTGCCCTGTCTTGGATAAAAGGACACCCCTCCCGTTGGTCAGTTTATGTAAGTAACAGAGTAGCACAAATTCAAAGTAATTCAAAAAATGTCCAGTGGCGTCACATTAAATCTTCTCTCAACCCAGCTGATCTTTTATCTCGAGGACTTCTCCCTCAAAACCAACATGACTTTTGGTTTCATGATCCATCATTTTTGCACAACTCTGACACTGATTTAAACTCCCTTGACTCATTCACTTTAGTACCCTCACCTCCAGAAACAAAAAAGACTACACTGACTGTAACTACAAATATCCCTGACTTTTGGATATCATTGGTCAGTTCTTTTAATTCCTTCTCTAAATTAGTACGCTCTCTCGCCTTCATGTTTAGATTCATAAATGTCAAGTCAACTCAAACAAAGGTTACAGGGCCTCTCACTACTTTAGAATTAGAAAAGTCTAAAACATTTATATTGCTCAGAACACAGTTATGTTACTTTCCCAAATAACGCTCCTTGTTTTCATCTAATCAGTTAATACTATGGAGGGCTGTAAGGAGTTAAATCGCAATGCTAACTAAATGGTACTGAAATATGGCTCGTAATTGAAATTTCTGAAACCACCGCTAGAGGCGCAAGTGTTCGAAGTGATTCCTAAAAAGTATGGTTTCTTATGAGAATTATGAGCGCAAATGAGAATTATGAGCGCAAATGAGAATTATCATGAAAAATAGGTTGTTAATACTGAAGTATTCATTGTATTTCCAAAATAAAGGCCTGGCAGCTGCAATGAATAATTTTTGACGTTGTTTGTATACATTTGTTTAATTTTTATTAGGCATTGGAAAACAGGAAACTTGTACCGCTTTAACTTAAAATAATAATAAAGTGCATTAAGACAATATAATATTAAAAAATGATGGTAGAGAGTAGTTTTTATTACTTCCACATCACAATTTGTGCTATTTAAGCCTAAAATGTCCCAAATCGTGTGAAAAAACTAATTTAATCGAGCAGAAAAATTTGTTAGTTCTCTCGAGAACTTTTCAAATTTTGAATGAATTGGGCTTTTAACTGCAAATTTGGTACATACAATATTCTTGTTAAAAAATCGAATACCTAATATGTCGTTTTAGGGTTTTTTGGTAAACAGAATTCGATTTTACGGACTATGTAGAAAAGGTGGGATGTGGTAGGATATTACCAGTTTGGAAGTATTGATTTTATATTATGTCTTTCCGCCAATTTGTTTTAATGTCTGTGTAGCATTAAATACTTATTTTAAACTAATTATATATTTTAGGTAAACCTAGTTTCAACGAAAATTAATAACTAAGATCTTCAAGTTTAAATAGGTTTTGATATTTAAACCCCCTCAGTGAAAAACATAATAAAACAATCGTAAAACTCGTGAAAATTATTGATTATTACCAAAAAATCTTCCTAATGACATACTATTTCTAAGAAAGCATAACATACAGAAGATATATACATAGCACACAGAAAATATATATTTTGTTGGATTTTTTATTGGAAGAATAACCCGTCTTACATCCCGGAACAAAACAAACTCTGTCTTTATTGACTTTTTTATCACTCATTGTTTATAAATATTACTGAAAGATTAAAATATTCACCGGACCTTATTAAAAAAATTTCGCAAATCATCAAACTTTCAATACAACACAACGATAAAGTAGCATCACATCGAACTATGCGCCACCTACGTTAAAAACTTGAACAAACATAAAAGTAGTGCCAGAAATTTCAAAATACGCCTATGTCGATTCATCTCCTTCTTACAGCCCTCCTTAGTTAATACCCAACAAACAAATTTTATCCCTCAACCCCTTCCTGGACTCTAACAAATTAATTAGAGTTGGACAGGAGGAAGACTCTCTTACTCGCCATTGCCATATTATAATCAAAAGCACCCTATTCTCATGCCTAGTAAATGTAAAGTAACATCACTCATCCTACGTCATGAACATATCCGTTTGGGATACAGTGGTCCTCAAAACGTTTTGTCATACACTCGTTTGACATACTGGCCGTTAGATGGCCTTAGAGAAATTAAGCAGATAATCTCAAAATGTACTATTTGTCACAAGTCCCAGCTCATTATTCAAATTATGTCTGATCTCCCTGCTTATAGAGTTTCCGCATCACGCCCTTTTCTCCACACCGGTGTAGATTTCGGTGGCCCCATTTCTCTGAAGTCCTCAACCCTGAGGAAAGCTCCAATCATTAAAAGTTATATTTCAATCTTTGTTTGCATGTCAACAAAAGCAGTGCACATAGAACTTGTATCAGATCTCACTACTGAAGCTTTTCTAGCAGCTTTGAAAAGGTTCATTGCTCGACGCGGTTGCCCAGCCACTATGTATAGTGACAATGCAACCAATTTTCAAGGCGCCAAAAACTCCCTCTATGACTTGTATAAATTTTTTAAAAACAAAGCAAATTTAGATCAAATACAAAACTCTCTCTCCCTTACTGCAACAACTTGGACCTTCATTCCTCCAAATTCCCCGCACTGGGGAGGAATTTGGGAATCAAGCATTCGGAGTTGCAAGTATCACTTGTTCCGTATCGTTGGAAACCTAGTTCTAACCTTTGAACAGATGATCACTGTACTCACTCAGATAGAAGCAATAATGAACTCTCGACCTCTTCATCCTTTGTCAAACGACCCCTCAGATCTCAACCCCTTGACCCCTGGACATTTTCTTATAGGTGCCCCACTCACTTCCCTCCCTGAAAAAGATTGCTCGGAAACATCTTTAAATAGATTAACCTTTTGGCAAATTTGTTCTCAAGCCCGGCAACAGTTTTGGAAGAGATGGAAAAATGATTACCTCAACCATCTCCAGAATCGCCCAAAATGGATGAAACCTTGTAAAGATTTACAGATTAATGACCTAGTTCTCATCAAGGATGATGACACTCCTTCTCTTAAGTGGCCTTTGGCCAGAGATTGAAGTTTTCCCTGGTAAAGACGGGAAAATACGAGCTGCCAGCGTCAGAACTCAAAGTGGAGTCTACACTCGACCCATTACTAAGTTGTCTCGCATCCCTGTACATGAAAATGAAAATACTCCTTCTCTTACACCTCTCCCCAATTAATTCTTTAGTTCAGTAACAGTTGACACATTTACTCAGATACTATCCAGTTGCACATAATGTACTAAAAAACCTAACCCTGATTCGTTAAGATATGTAAAAGTTTGAATTTATTTTTCCATGTTTTATGTTTTTATTTAATATATATTGTATTTTAATGCTGAAGAGGAAACGCTAGGACACTGATCTGGGATGTGTGCGCGAGTTGATCTGGCATACCCTACCATTTGTTACCATGATTATTGAACATGAATACTTGAATATTATTGATGTTCCACTTTTGTACGTTAATGTATTGTATATGACTGTTTTATGAATTCTAGTATCGCTTCGCTCTTAACTACTTATTTCATCTCTCGTACGGTCACTCCGTCGCGGGGGCCAGTATGTTTAAAAACCATAAACTGCCTTTTAAACTGAAGTGTTCAAGCCACACTCGAGTTACCTTAAATATTTCCCTTTAGTTCCTTAAACCGACTCTGTCTACCTAATTTTCAGTTCCCCCAGCCCAGTAGCAAACTCATAAAAAAACACAGCTTTTGTTTACGTATTGCCTAAAAACTTTCCACTGAAAACAAAACAATATTTCATCTCACTTCAATTCAGCTTACCCACCTAGGAACATACAACAAATTGTAATTTAGACTGACCAGTTCTAACGAATTTCAAGCTTCTTCACCCTAAAGACAATAGATTAGCCCAAATATGCGTTTTTAACTCAGCTATCTCTTCCTACATGTTAAAAAACGTATCTCTCCTTCTCTTTCCTAAAACTTAGCGCCAACCCTCTGTAACAAGTTGTAATTTATGTTACTTCGAACTTGTTGAGAATTGTTCAACTAATAGATTTTCGTTACTAGTATCAAGATCCACTACAATCACTACCCAACTCTCTTTGACATTGCCGTGGCTTTCTACAAAAAAAAAAGCCGGTAGTTCATGTATTTTTTGCGGCTTCATAAATTTTGAATGCATTTTGTATGCATGCAAATACAATAATAGTAAACGCGAAGCGATATTATGATCTCAGTGGTGCCAGGTAGCGGCATTAAATTGTATTTGTAACATTTTCTCAAGTGTTGTTTGTTGTTCAGAACTTTGCACGTGTTAAGTTCAATAAAGATCGAGTGCGATAAACTGGATGTTTTATTAATAAGTAGTAGTTGGTTTAACCCTTTGTGTTACACAGTTCGCGGAAGTTCCTGCCTGTGCCCGTTTCTTCTTCCGAAACATTAATAAATAATATAATACCAAAAGAAAATAATCAAACTGAACCAGAACCTAATACAGTCAGTCCATTGTATACTTTTCGGTATTGAGTTTTTAACCGCCAATAATCGAACATCCCCAAAGATCAAATTTCATTCACTGATGTGTACAAGGATAAGGATGGTGACCTGAAGATATTCACAAGGAAAAGACCTGTGTTAAAGGAAAATGTAATACCACAAATATTTACCGTCTCTCGAAATATCTTCCAGTGGAGAAGAATCCAGCTGCAAGAAGTAATCCTGGAATGAGAAGAAAAAGGACGGAACAACAAGAAGAATGGTTAAACAGTGATGTGATAGTGAATTTTTGTGAAGATTAAATCTAAATTGAGTGCTCATTTAGAAAAGTGTCAACAACAAACAAACTGTATATATTTATATTTGATTGGATTTGACAATGATGAATCATATGTCAGGTGTAGTATAAAAATATTTGAATAAATGATAAGAAAGAAACAAAAATAAAATATCTATTAGAAAAATCGCTCAACCCTTACATATGTCAAAGAGTAATATAGCGAGGAATTATTTGAATATAACCTTTGGAGACAAGTGGATAGGTCAAGCTGGTCCTATTGAATGGGCTCCCTATTCTCCAGACTTGACTGTACCGGATTTTTTTGTATGGGGGTACATCAAGGACAGATGCTACGATCCAACACCTTAAAATTTAGCAGAACTGAGGAATAACATAATCAATGTGTTTAATGTAATTACTCCAGAAATGCTCCAAAATGCATTTACACATTTTTTATTGCGCTTACATACATGTATTGAACAAAATGGAGGTCATATTCAACAATTACTTTATTAATGTATGTTTTGTTTTTTATTTTTAAGTAAAACCTGTTTTCAATACCTTGTCTCATTCTATAGTTTTAAGTTGTTAGAATGTGGTCCTTTAGATTTGGAAGTGGTTTCATGAAAAAGTAAATTATTCCCTAAAAACGTGGGTGAATGCCAACAATGTATACATTTTTGGATAGAAGAAGAAAGGGTCTTTTCAAAGGTTTTAAGAATTACAGGGTGTCCTATTTAATCTAAGATCACAATTTTGGTTCAAAAACCTTAATTTTTTTCGTCAATTTCCAGAAAAAATTTACATGCGGCAACAATGTCAACAGAAACTAGAAGTAAATTTAGGAAGTTTAGTGAAAACCGCATGTCGATATCTTTTTCCGTTATAAGTTGTTAAAATGTGTCAATTCATAGATGGACACCTTGTATTGTAAATAATGTAATAAATGATAGGTTCATACAACAGCCTTTTTGGTGTGCGTCATCGTTTGTGACGTATATTCGGGTTTTGGGTATGTCGTTTATTTTATTTGCCATTTTGACACATATCTATCCCTAAATTTGATAAATAAAATCATCAGGATTGCATTCAGCAAAATTCGACAAGGCTATGAAATTAATAGTTACCAGCTTCTTTTTCTAAACTGAAAATACTTGAGAACTTTCAAAATGCTTATATTTTTCCGTGTATCTACGCATATTTTTGTATTATTCGAATAAATATAACAATAATATTCATATTAACTTTTCATAAATAATAATTGACCGTGAACAACAAAGTACAGACCTGTCAAGAACTGTCAGTGGGACAGTAGAAAAAGATGTCAGACACATTGACAATACGAAAGGTATATCTGCATGCCTATTTTAAATAAAGAAATTTCTCCCGATTGATAGGTCGCGCTTACGCTTAATCTGAACATCAACCAATCAAATTTTGGTAAGTCAATGATTAGGATTGACGTTTGTAATAAATTAGAACGGTTCATTATTGCGATATTTTGATTAGGATTAATCAAAGACCTGACTTTTTTTGCATTTCTTTACACGTAATGTGTTAGAAAAACATTAACAAACGATGACGCACACCAAAAAGGCTGTTGTATGAACTCATATTTTGCACAAATACAGTTACAAATGCTATAGGCGAGCGGCATACCCCCAAAAAGTAGTTTAGTCGCTAAAAACCATGTTACTTTATGTTTTCGAGGGTGCTGAATACGAATATGACGTTTGTTTTTCTCTAAAATTGGGGGAACATTGTTAAAATCTAAAATTAAGTGAAAAATGAGAAAAATTTTTTTTCGCGAATATCGAACTTCAACTCGCTGCCATTCAGGGAATAATCAATATTTTTCCATAAAAATTTTATCACACATTTTTGAACTCATTTGCAAGGCTTTAAAACATACCCGAAGTTTCTAAAGCAATTTCCTACCGCTCGGGAAATTTTGGAAAATGTTTTACTACTTTTTCTCACTTTGTACATACTTTTGCAAAAGTTGAGTGACGAAGTTTTCAATTTTAAATTTCTACTTATGTAGTCTCCAAGTGCAATAGACAAGGAAGTTTTTCAGAAAATTTCAAATTTTTATTTGCAAAAATAAAAATTATACAGCGTCTTAAACCTCAGCGTTCTAGTCGCTCGACGCTTGTACTGAGCGCGTTTCTCTTGAATTTCATGCAGTGAGTGAATAATGAATCTAAAATTTTTTAATAATAATTTTTTCATATATCAAAGGGCTTTAGCATTATCTGCAAACCGAAAAGATGTAGATCTAAAGATGATTTTAAGTTTTCCACTTACTGCAATACCTTCCTCTCTTTTTAAACCCGACGGCTGTAGAAGAACTACTGGAAAATCTGATCTGATGCACGTTGTAGAAAACTAAGTACAGCAATATATTGTAACACATTCTCCTTTATTAGAAAAACGAGGTATTGTAATTATTGATGGTATGGCCACACTACAAGCACTCACTTCAAAATCATTTGCTAATTTTAATTGCTTAGGAGAAACAGTTTTGAAAAATATCATAGACCGTCTACGAACAGCCGATGAAGTATATCTCGTTTTTGATAGATCCGATGATAATTCGACCAATCCAAAGCAAGGAGAAAGAAATCGTAGGTATGGTTTATCTAGCAAGACGTATGATATAACTGGAAATCGATCCTTGAGATTTGAAAGCGGTTTTGTCAAACAATAAAAGTAAATCTAGTTTAACCAATTTTATATGTGCTTATATAAAAGATAATTTAGTGAAACATAGTATTGAGCTCACAAATACTAATAATAAACATGTATATTTAGCTGGTGGATTGGAGCCACGAGAAAATTCATTTGTTATTGATACCAATGGCATGTGCCAAGTGGATCTTATGTATATGTACTTGCAATCACATAGATGCTGACACTCGTTTATTATATCACGTGAAATGTGTTCAAATTAAAATAGATGATAAGCAAAATATTATTGTTGAGTCGCCAGATACAGATGTATTTTTATTGTTATTAAGTGATTATCAATATTGTCAAAATAAGCCACAGGTCTGGTTTTATACTGGCAAAATTTCAATAAGCATAGATTTCATGAGATACATCCCAATACACCTCTTGACAGAAAAACTGAGACCTGCCTTAACATCATCACTTATAACTATGCATGCATTAACTGGATGCGATACGACGTCATCGCAGTTTTTTATCGGTAAGAAGACTGCATACGTAGCGTTAAAAAAGATGTCAGATGAAGAATTGAGTGATCTTGCCAATCTATGCAACGTTCCAGTTGAAAAGGCCATCGAGATTGTTAGTAATTTTTTCTGTGTTGTACGATTCACGTAACAAGTTTAAAGCTATTCGCACAGATATTAACTTATTGAGATATAATTTGGCTATAATGAAAAATTCATGTATTGATAAGTTACCACCTTCTAAGACTGCATTGGAAAAACACGTATTGAGATGCATTTGGCAAATCAATGAATGGAATCAGGCGACATTTTCCACGATTTTGACAAAAAACTTGGAAAAATATGGATGGTTGATCGACGAGAGGAATGTGTTACCTGATTTTTACAATGGATTGTCGGCAATGGAATATTTACAAAATTTCTTCTGTTCTTGTTCTACCGACGTGTGCCCTTGTAAAAAATCTAGTTTGGCATGCTGTGATTTATGTAGTTGCCGAAATTCATGTACTAATATTGTAAATGTAGTTGATGATGAATGTACATAGTGAATACATTTTTATATTTATACATGGTTTTCTACTATTATTCTTTGTATCATTGTTTTAAAAAAAAATTATTATTAGAAAATTTTAGATTCATTATTCACTCACTGCATGAAATTCAAGAGAAACGCGCCCAGTGCAAGCGTCGAGCGACTAGAACGCTGAGGTTTAAGACGCTGTATAATTTTTATTTTTGCAAATAAAAATTTGAAATTTTCTGAAAAACTTCCTTGTCTCACTTGGAGACTACATATGTAGAAATTTAAAATTAAAAACTTCGTCACTCAACTTTTGCAAAAGTATGTACAAAGTAAGAAAAAGTAGTAAAAAATCTTCCAAAATTTCCCGAGCGGTGGGAAATTGCTTTAGAAACTTCGGGTATGTTTTACTGCCTTGCAAATGAGTTCAAAAATGTGTGAAAAAATTTTTAGGAAAAAATATTGATTATTCCCTGAATGGCAGCGAGTTGAAGTTCGATATTCGCGAAAAAAAAATTTTCTCATTTTTCACTTAATTTTAGATTTTAACAATGTTCCCCCAATTTTAGAGAAAAACAAACGTCATATTCGTATTCAGCAACCTCGAAAACATAAAGTAACATGGTTTTTAGCGACTAGAAGTGATCTGGTCACTACCATGTCATTTTAGGGGTGGTTGCCGCTCGCCTACTACTAATGCAGAAAAATAATGGAATATTTTGTGTTGCGGATCCCTTATTTGAACAAAATAATGAAGTGACACTAATTCATGTTAGTTATAATGAACACTTTTTAAAGCCCATTGTAGAAAAATATTTGAAATTTTGGAAAACAAACATTTATAATGCACTCAATGAAGATGAGTAAACATTGATAATTTACTGTTGTTTTATTGTAACCTTTATATGCATAATAATTCTAAGTGCAAAACAAAAATAGGGATAATAGAATAAACATATTCATATTCAAATGATATTTAAATTTATTTTATAAGGACATCTGCAGGCTTCAACTTAGGTAAATGTTTCTCTTCTATCCAGTAATCTCCCAGGTACCGTGCTCTAGGATTCTGGAGTGCTGTGCAGTTGGAAAGTATGTGGATGGAGGTTCCTTTTTCCATGCCACAATATCTGTATTCTTCTTCCTCCACTATTTTGAGCTTTTTCAGGTGCCCATTCGGGTCTTCGCATAGATAAACATGGCTTTTTGATGAAAAATCTTAAGGCTTGCGACTTATGGCTTTGAGCCATATTTTTCGGAGTTTTTCTTCAATGGGTAGCTTAATGAATGTTTTTCCAAGAGTGGAGTTTGTTGAACTTTCACAATCTGGCAAAAAATCAACAAAAACTTCGTCGGAAAATATCAACTCTCATAGACGTCAAAACTTGACGTGACGTCGCTGTTGCATGAAATATGAAAGCTCAGTTTTTGGCGGCATTTTAGCCCGTTTAAATTTCAATTATTTATTACGACTTCAATATCACACAATATTTGAAAATGTTCCTGGGGGATGATATTTACGTAAAATTAATCATTTTAATGCAATAAAAAAATTATCTGCAAGGGGCCTATTAGTTCAATAGTCTGAACACGACCCTTTCGGAACACTCTCCCAATTCAGTAACTTTTAGTGGTGTGTTTGAGGTTTCTGAAAATGCTCCTCTTAGTTTAAAAACAAGGTATATATTGTTGTAAGTCTTCGATAGCTTGTAACCTCCATAGACAGATATTGCCATGTTCAGTTTCAACGAAACGAAGTAAAAATAATGAAATAAGAGCGGATCCATATATGTTTAGAATTGTTTTCAAAAATAATAATTTTCGTCGACATTATTTAAGAAATACGTTATTGACGTCAACATTTCGTCTCATCCATTTCATGAATGAGAGATCAAGATGGACAATGTATGACGTATCGGCAAATTATGGTTGAAAAAACTCTACACTCCGCGTCATATAAAACTGCCACACATTAATTTTTACTATGTAAACCAAACTTCACTAATCAAAATGACAGTCACATGTGTCAATGCGCATTATCGACGATGCCAGCCCATTTAAGTGAATTTGATAAAAAGCTAATTATTTCCATAATAGAGGATGGTTGGTCCATTAAACGACTTGCCCAAGAGTTTAATAGAAGCAAAACCATGATTCAAAACATTAAAAAAAGGTGGGATAACGATCAAACTGTTATCAGTAAAAGAGGAATTAGAAGATCATTTATAACTATAATGGAGCAAGACGAAGCATTAACTGATTACTTAAGGTAAAATCCATTTCACTCCGTAAGACATGAAAAAGTTGCAGTAAACGTATCAATAATAATGGGGGTATGACACGTAATTAATTATTGAATGTAAACTTCCATGGCTTCCATGGTCTATGATCTATTTCTAAGATCATTCATTTGAAATGTTTTAATTCTGCATTACGTAGATCTCGTGTCCAAATCTGAAATTGTGAACTTTTCTATTGAAATTTTGTTGTTATTTTTGAAATTTTATGGCTATAAATGCACAATTCTTCAAATCAGGTTTTCTCATTTTTCTTAATTCTGTTTTTTAATTTACTGAGGCATTAGTTTTCTGCATTAATTGCATGTCTTGCCATATTAAAGTGATTTCCCTATAAATAATCAGTAAAAGCTTTGTCCAGCTTCATTCTAGTTGAAACTGGTCTTCCATTTCCTATTTTTCCTACAAAAGTTTGATGCTCGTCTTACCTTTTTTTTAGTCAGTCATCTAATACACCAACCAAATTTTATTTAAAAAAATATTTGAACCTGTAACAAGTAATGTGTATCACAATATCACACTATTCCTAAATTCAAGCTAGTTACAGTTTGTGTATAAATGATACAATAAATTTTTATTTTTTCCAATTTTTTTTATTGATTTACAAAATTTAATTTCATTATTACATCTACTAACATTTTTGTTTAGCTGACATCACTGCCCTAGAAATTATACCATAACAGCTGGTTTAGCATTGACAATTTTTAAAAGATCAATTTACACAACTACAAAAACACTATTTTTTATTATATTAGTTGTACCAGTTTTATATGACGCGCAGTGTACATCTGTATGGAAATCTCCGAAATGGAGTAGTGAGGTATCGAGATCTGAGAAATACGACCTGAGAGAAATACAGGAATAACCTTGAACACTTACTGAGAATGTTAAAAACAAAATTAAAAAACAGTGATGATATAGAGCTCGCCTCCAAACAACTTTGCGAGGCCTTTGATGCTCTTAGGAGGGAGTGGATAGGGCAATTTACATTCTTTGGTTTGGCAAAACTTCTAAACATTGTCAGATCATTTTGTAAAGTTCCTCAGTTTGGTTTAATATGTATTGACATCAGACTTCTTACAGTACGGTGCAGCTTTCCATGGTCGGATTACTCAACCGAATGCATACTTATACATAAAAATCCACTCTTTGGAACTGGAATTTTTAGCAATGCACCTACACAACTTAATGTTTTAAATGATTCATAACATACTCAGTCAAACGAGAAATGTCAAGCATATTGCACGATCCGAACAAAAAAAGTAGAGCCTACTTCGCCAACTTTTGTTTCGCATTTTCTCCTTCCATAACCGAACTGACACGGCGCCAGTTCTTTTTGCATCTTAAAGTTTCGAGTTTGCACCGGGCTAGCGAAAGATAGTCGAATACGCTATTAGTATTTACAAGTTTCTAGTGCTAATGAAATGATTGTTTATTTAGGATTTCAAGAAAAGCAGTATTTTCATACCTAATTAATTATTTAGACAAATCTGCAGTGTGTATAAGTTAAACATATTAAAATTGGACTTCATCGCACTAACGAATCACCATATATTATTATATTTTTACCAATAAAATAAACATCCAACAAGTTGATAGGTTAGGTCAACAGATTACGATATACATTTTGACAACAGGCAACTAAGCCACATATTTATACTCGTTATTTAAATTAGATCCCAATTACAGGAGCATAGATCGCGAAAAATAAGCATTTAGTTAATATTTCAATTATATACATACTTAGATTTATTGTACTCAAATTCGATATGAAGGCAATCTTCAATGCCTACTTCCATTTTAATTGAACTGTTCATTTCTGGATAACTCGATAACGTGTGAACAGCTAGATCAATTTCTTTCATTATATCAGCTAATCTTCTTATAATCGTCACTCTCAGAAAGTACCGTAACCTCACATTAGTACCTAAGAAAATAAACTGTTAAATAAATTGAAACATCAATTCGACAAATAGCTAATGGGTTAAATGTTGCTATATTTACATACAAAAACAATTTTTTGCTATGGAAACGTTAGCGACTTTTAACATACATCCACCAACAAATACAAGGGTGACTGATTTTAAACATAAATACCCAGCTTATTAATTGCTCCAAAGAGATAGAGTTTTCACTAGTTTATAAGGGAGATTTTTTAGGCTTGACTGGAATTTCATCTCTTCAACACAGGGTGTTTTACTAATGTTGGTCAAATTCAGAGGGGAAAATATGTATTATTTAAAATGGAACACCCTATAATTTTTGATCTCATTCAAAAGAGCAATTATTCTAATTTTCAAAAATGTATAGTTTTCTGTATTTTGTTTCATTGACAAAGATATTTGAGGTTCCATGTAGTAGTACATTTTTAATTAGTAGTTTAATATGAGCATATTTTGATGCTTAGAATCAACTAATGCTGCGACAGTTTGACGCATAACAAAATCATTTGTCGGTTTCATGTCATCAGTCACTTTTATTTGCAACACATATTTCAATTATTTTTACTTTAAAGTTTGAAAATTACCATAGATTTAGAATTAGTAAATGTGCCCTGGTCATGTCACTGTAGTTGTATTTTTGTAGTAACAATTGACATTTTGTTCTCCATCAACAAAGCAAACAAACTCAAAGTTGCTAGAAATTTTACTCTAATTGTTAGTGAAAAAACTAAGATTGAACCAAAAATGAAACTACCATCTGCCCCAGTTTTGATGGAGGCTGACACAAGGACATCTCCTTACAAAGAGTTTAGTGAATAAAGTTGAAAAGGAACTCTTATCCAGGCTGTTGAAACTGGATAGGAGACATTTTAAGAGTTACTGACCTGGTGACTGGACACTGGATCATGAGGAAGCATCTGCACAAAATGGGAATGTTAGAGAACCTAACTGCAGAAAAAGTGAACTCTATGATGGAACAATTACTCTGCTTCTGTACCAAGACTCTGGCAGAAGCACTTTGGAGAGGAAATAATACAACCATCACAACTACTGAAAATCCCTCCCTCTATAGAAGGAGATGGCTTTTTATGTGGATAGAAGAGTACTACCATTATTCATTTCAATAGAATGACTCATAAAGAGGCGATAGTGGTATAGTGACTTTCACGTTTATCCATCCTAAGCAAGTAAGCCTTATAATTTGGCAATAGAATGAATGTATGTACTTCAACATTGTTTCATTTTATTTATGTTAAAAAGGAAACCTTGTATAAAAAATATATGGAAGCAAAATTATTCAATAAAATCGTAATACAGCATTTTAATGTTTGAATTGTATGCAACAAACACCTTATAAAGTCCCTAAATCTATGCCCAACAATGAATAAGGGAGGTGGCAATTGTTATATTCACACAGTACATGTTGGCACATGCAGAATTCTTACATTCACAAAATTTTCAACAACATTCTAGCCAAGTAAAATAATGAATTTACATGAAATAAATCTCACCTGTATATACTTCAAATGGTTTCTCTACATTGCTAAATTCAAAAGGATAGCTGGAATGTGCAATCATATCACCAGGTCTTGCAAGTTCTTTAACCAGAGATATGAATTCATGATGATTTCCTCTGTCATAAAACATTTCAATTTGACCAATGAACTCAATTTTAATACCCTGATGTTCCAGCTTGGTACCAGGTTTCTTTAAACTTACATTCACCTAAAATAAATTATTTTTTTCAGGTTATTAAAAATCAATTTTATCTAGACTAATTTCAATTTATTTCTTGTATCAGAATCAAAATAAAAAAGATTTCACTTGTTTTTAAAGCAAACATACTTGGAATGTGAATTTAGCAGATATCCCACCTTTCAATTCCAATAATTTTTTTTTTCAATTTGTTAAAAAATATATATAATATAAATTACAATAAATAAACATTTATAATCATAGAAGTTGTTCTATATACAACTTTTTAGTGATAACAGTAGCAACTGCAATATAATAAATGAATTTGTCATCATTGGGTAAGTTGTCTTTATTGGGTGAGTTGTCATTATTGGGTAATATGTTATTATCATGTGAGGAGAGTCACATGTTCGAGGTATTTCACTGGGTAATGAACATATCTGTTGTGTTATTCAATATGCTATTTATATTGATATTTAGTTGTCACTAGAGTAAAATGTGAAAAGTCAATCTATAAATACAAAAAAAACCAAAAATCAGCAATGGTTATCAAAAATAGCTTATGTACTTCTAATATTTTATTGGATTAGTGGATTATTCAGAAATCTAGCAGCACTTAGAAAATAACATTCTTGGTTGGAATTATTTGAAAACCTATGATTTTGGGATTTTAAAGACTAATTTATTACATTTTTCCTATCATAGCCAGCACCCCTATTCACTTACCCTCCCGTAAAATACGCCTTTCCGGAAAATTATAGGTACACACTACACATTCACAGTTAGGTATTGAGACTATAGACTTACTTTTCCTGATATTGTTTCACCATCATAATACAAGTATAATTTTTCTTTTTTACCATCTTCAGTTTTGACTTCAGCTGTTTTTCTTGCATCTTGTCCATCTAAAAATACTTCTATTTCGGCTGATTGGCCGAATCCAAAAAAACTCTAAAAATTTAAAATGTAATGTTTTTTTTAACTCGATTGATCTAAAAACTTGCATCAACCTGTATGTATAGGTATTCAACCTTAAAGCAATACGCCTACTTACAGTACTTACCATTATACTCAACGAACTCGTGTAGCGGCAATAACCAAATTAATTATCAATATATTATAGTTAGGAATACGAGTGTACTTTTAGTTGTCTGAACATCAAATATAATTCATTTTGTAATAAAATATAATAAAATTTGGTCGTAACAATGATATTACAAATAATAATTATAATATAAAATGGCTGCCACTGAAATCATCGAATCCATAGAACAAAATATAAATACATCCAATCCCAAGGCCACCTCTAACACAAGGCCGGAAACCTAGATGTGGCAACGTGGCGCGCCTTTCAAATAGTGGGCCGATGAAAACGATTGTAGGCCTGAGAAATATGAAATAAATCAGGCTAAAAACATTTTCAATGAATAAAAATCGAAATATATATGGGTAGACCAAAGAAAATAATACTGCAAAAGGTATTTTATTGATAAGAATATAAAATATGAATAAAATCAGCCTCTACAGCTGACGAGACATCACCTTAAAATAAATATAAATCAACTGAATACTGAATAAATTATGCTCAATTCTTACCTAGATTATCATTTATCTATTTAAATAGTTTTATACTACACCTGACATATGGTTCATCATTGTCAAATCCAATCAAATTATAAATATATACAGTTTGTTTGTTATTGACACATCCACTTCTCTAAATGAGCACTCAATTTAGATTTAATCTTCACAAAAATTCACTATCACATCACTGCTTAACCATTCTTCTTGTTGTTCCTGTCCTTTTTCTTCCCATTCCAGGATTACTTCTTGCAGCTGGATTCTTCTCCATTGGAAGATATTTCGAGAGACAGGGAAATATTTGTGGTATTACATTTTCCTTTAACACAGGTCTTTTCCTTGTGAATATCTTC